>OY754336.1:132173847-132835097 GCA_963573305.1 Pyrrhosoma nymphula
AAAATACGAAGGCGGGGCTTAAAGGTGTAGCTCCCCCTGGTACAGAATTCGCATGCACTCTTAGTGGCTGGATGCAAACAGATATTTACTTAAAATGGTTTAATCGTTTCTGAAAAAACCATGCCACACCTTCAGCAGGATCTCCAATCCTTCTCATTTTAGAAGATGAACATGCCACCCACAATAAAAGAGTATTGATTTTATCAACAAGGCTAGGGAAAATCACTCCACACTGTGATATGTTTGCCTCCTCATTGCAGCCATAAGTTGCCACCTTTAGACATACCCTTCATGGCACCCTTTAAGGCATAATACATCCAAGAATGTGAGAAGTTCGTCAGAAATAACCCTGGAAAGGCCATCACACGATTTACAAGTAGCAGACTTCTTGGCGAGGATTTATAGCGAGCAGCTGTGCCTAAAACATCTATTAATGGATTTCGGAAATTTGGGATTTTCCCTTACAACCCTAATGTGTTTTGCGATGCTGAATTCCTTCCTGCTGATGTGTTTGACATTCAGTTGAACGACTACAACACTACCAGCCAAAAATCTGGTGAAACTGAAGCTAAACCTGGGGACGCAACGAAAGAAAATGAAAAAGGACGAGAAGCACAGGTCGATCATGGGCGCAGTGTTGGAAATGTGAGTGAAATGGAGCAAGTTAATTCATCTGATAGTAGAGATTTGGCAGTTGCTGGACCCAGTGGTTTAAATCGGAGTTCGTTTACAGTAACACCAAGAGATATAATTCCTTTGACCAAACAAACTCTGATGAAGCAAATAAGATAAAACAGGAAAAAAGGGAAGACAGCTATCATTACAGCTAGTCCACACAAAAATGAATTGTTGGAAGACGTACAAAGTCTACAGGAGGGAGAAGAAACAATGAGAAAGAGGATTTAGGACCAAAAAATTATTCCTAACAAAAAAGGTAGTCAACAGCTTAAAAAAATCTTCGACTCAAAAAAGACAACTTATTTAAAAGAGGAAGAAGATCAAGAGCTTAGGGAACAAAGAGATGATCGTGTATGTTTCTATTGCAATTAACTTTATTATAAATCAGGAGACAATGAAGGTTGGATTCAATGTACCTACTCTGTGCAAGGATATTTTTTCTTATGCCAAGTGGAGATTTCTTTCACATAATTAATTATAGCTTGTTAACTCTTCTCCGCCCATTCTATCAGCGATGTCGTGACGCCTGTATAAATAGTCGAGTGGAAGTGAGAAAGGAAACTAAGCAACATTCAACGAGAGTTATCCTCTCTCTATCCCTCCATAACCGTAATTCACTTGTGCTCACCTCAATGTTGTAAAGCATTTTTTCGAGCCGAGATTCAGAATGGACTACTGAAAAAACTTTCAGAATGAGTAAAAACGTTATTTGCGTCATTAATGTAGCGGCAACTTTTTCAATTCGTGCAAAAAAACTATTTTAAACGAAGACAATGAAAAAAAATTTCAAACGGGAGCGATAACGGTCAAAAAACAGAACGATGGGAAATGACGTCACTTGTAATATTGGCCGAGTATGTGTCTTGGTGCAGCTTCGCGTCAAGGCATTCAACTGCTTATAATAAGTGCACTGTGGCACGGCTGGATGACGACGGGAGGCGACTCTGATTCTTTCTTACTCATAAGATGAATCGTAGTCAATGCAGAATGAAAAAATGTTTGTTTCGCGTTTCGGTTTAAGCCCCTTTGCCTATTCATTGGCACTGGGGTCCAAAGCTGACCATTCCCATACCCTTTACCCTTATCCTTTATTCCTTCCCATTCCCGCAACCTTCCTCGGAACCTGGGGTATGGGCGTGATCCTGCAGACCCGGGTAAGGGTTTGGCCCCTGCGCGGAGGTCCCGTGTACCACATGCACTTTATAATAGTGGTATTTTGTATCAATGCTTGATAATACATCGAAAAACTCTCCCAAGTTTAAAATATTCCTGGATCCGCAAGAGAGAAAAATAGAATCTTGGTTTAAACGTGCGCCACTCAATATGAATTTCTAATTCATCCGTTCAATTTTGGCGGGTAATGCAATGGCTAAATGGGGAGTAAAAATATTCTACCCAAGTTTAAACACAATTAAGCCAGACATTTTGATTAACTATAATGATTGATGCATCACGGTCTGTGGTAGTCCCTGGCGAGGAAATTATTTTCCCGTAAACTACCACAGGAGGGTATTCTGGTGGAGAGGCTGTGGTTGGTCCCTGTTGTAGAGTCCCCATTTCCGCAAACCAACACAAGTATTTAATTTTTTGACGAGTGGTGCATATATTTTACGGCCATTGGAGAAATATTTTATCTGTTTAATCTATAGAGGCCGTAGAGCTCATCTACCTTGATTTATATATTCGTTTATTAATTTTATATTTTGCACGGTAACTTTTTGTTACCCCCACACAGGGTAACCTAAAGCTTCCATCTATTGTTTTAAATGCTTGATAAGATAATGTACTAAAGGTAAGCAATAAATTATTATTGTATTACTAGCTGAAGGTACCCGTTGAACTTCAACGAATGTGAAAAACATTGAACTTATTTTATAATAAAACCACAAAACCTGAAGAATACTATCAGCGTGATCATTTGAGGTGTTCGTATCCTATCGTCTTTGTTGTGTTCGTTGTAATTCGTTCGTTTTCCATTTCGTGCACGGAGAGTTGAGTGATTGTTTGTCCTCTTTAATACACGGGAAAACCCAATAATGGGCCACGAAGACTCATTACTATTTAATAAATAGCACCTAGGTTGATAGATAGTGACCTCGTCCCTCAAGTTCTCTTGAGCCGTCTTCTGAGTGAATAACAGCTTGAGCACTTACCTTGTGTGCATAAATATATTTGCATTCAATGACTTAGTTGAGTTCCGCCATTCAACGTTGATGTGTGCGTTGAGTGACTTAATCCGGATAGGAGAGTAGAGTATAATCCAGCGGTTGAAAACGTCAAAAGGAGCATTTTCAATTGCAGCGATGTTTATTTATCCTATGAATCCTTCAATACCCGGACTATGCCTTTGGTATAAAGGTTGGCTATATTCATTGTTTCCTAAATCATAATCATTGGTTACAAAATTAAAAATCTATGGTGATCAGCTTTAGTGCAGTTGTCAATTTCCATGCACCAGTGACGTGCATTGCGAAGAATATCCGTTCTTCTAATGGGTAAGAAGCATGTAGTGACGCAATTACAATTTCCGCCATCTTAAAACAGATTAAAGTTTCGAAACAGATGGCTCAATATTTGAATCTGATTTTTAGCTGGTTACCCGTAAGTAGGTTTGGTTAGGATGAAATTTGTGCGGTTCTTAGCGTAATCCGAGAAACACCACGGCGAGATTATCATGAGATTTCTGGTAGGCATGTATTTGAGCATTCAAGGCTAACCTTTGTCGTTTTTCATGCAAGGACTCATTTTCTCGCATAGATGACATTCCTCATGATTTAGAAGATTTTTTCAAAAGGTTTCCCTTTATGCTATTAGGCATGTTTATGGATATATCTTTAAGTCAAAGGAGGAGAAACACAGAGGCAAGTGACTGACTCAAAGAGGCAACTCGATGATTGAGTGAATGTAAGTAAACTGCATTTTAACACGTTTAAGTACATATAAATATCTCGTAAAGTTTATGTAGGAATTGGTCTAAAAAATAGTTCGCAATCGTAATGAGAGGCAGATGGTTCCACTACGTGTAATACATCTCAGTATTAAACTATAATAAACGACGCCGTGTTTGTTGTAGCAACAGAGGCATTAGTAACATTATTATTCGCTTCACGTATATATTCTTCCACGTTTAATTCCTTTATGTGTATCGTTTTCAACATAAGTGTTCTCTCATATGCAGTTTCCTTATGAGAATAGACATTGAAGAATTTACTTGTTGTAAATATGCATTTAATTAATCGATTACCCCCCGAAGCAATCTATCATGGGGCCCTTGGGACTCTGGGCCCTCTTTACGCAAATTTTCTTTCTACGTGCTATCATGGGCCGGCAGGAAAACTTAAATGCCAGATGCGTGAATATCATTTGAAATTCAAATCTCTGGTTGTCAAAGAAATATGCCATCGTTGATTAAAGCGAAAAATGTCAGTTTTTTCATCAAAAAATATGATATTCAGACAATTAAGAAGCGTAAAAGAAAATCGATTGAAAGAATTAGAAACTTCGTTTATTCAGCCACCCGATAAAAAAATCCCAGCCCTCTATCTTGAGTGAAAGTAATTTTAAAAAGCAAAAATTTAAACAACTACACCCAACCTAATGCTTAGCATGGACCACCAGGGGGGGCCTTTGGGGGCCCTGAGGGCTTTTTTATATAGCCTATGTTCAACCCATGTACATTTTATCTCTACATGCAAAATTCCAGCTCAATCGGTTCAGCATTTTTTGCGTGATTGAGCAACAGACAGACAGACAGACACCATTCAATTTTTATATATTAGTATGATGATTATAATCCGAAACACTCGTTTTGTTAAATGTGCTTTAGAGTGCATGGTTAATGAACGGTGGATGGAGAAAGCATTTTGGAAATTCTATTTCCATCCGCCGTCTCTCACGTATTGTGACGATCGTAGCGTCTTGAACGCTGTATAAATATTTCCTCACTCATGACTAGGTGGGATTTTCTAGCATTTTTTGTCCACTTTATCAGAGGTAATGGCTTTTGTACACTTTGGGGCACGCCGTACTTTCTTCATTTAACTGATGAGAAATCTTTTCTTTGATACCCTTGATGGAAATCATCAATTACTCTAAAGATGGTTAAACATGCTGAAAATCTTTATTTTAGCATTGTTTTAGTATTATTTAAGAAGGGTCAGTTTGGTTCCTTCTTCATGGATTTTCCTCAGATGCTCCTTTGCATTAAATTATACCAAAAGTTATTCTCTTTAAAGTCGTTGTATCTCAAGAAAAACACGTAAGATCGTTTCATGGTTAAGTGAGGAACAACTATCAAATTTGCTGAGCTTATGACGGAGGAAAATGGGCATATAGTGTTTAGGACATTTGAAGGATAAGAGCGTTGGAGAAGGAGGCGTTCAACAATAGGAGAGAGAGCTGATGACAAGAACACTGTGCATGGATGTAAAGAAAAGACTGTCGAAGAGTCTAATATTGAGTTGATTTGTTTGGTGCGGATACGTGGGCTCTGAGGAAAGAGGACGAGAATATGCTGCAGGCGTGATGTGGGTGTGGAGATGAAAGTGCAGTGGAGAGAAAAGAAAGAGAAAGTGTTCAGCATGGTGAGTGAAAGGACGGGAAACTACTGGAAGAGACTAAGAAGAGACTTAAGACTGATCGTTGTGTAAAATGGGAAAAGGGAAGAAAGAGTAAAGGCTAATTGGATATGGGATGGAGAGAAGAAGGACGTGTGATTAGATGAGAAATTAGTTCTTTGGTTTGGTACTAGCTTCCTGTCCCGAGGACACTGGTAAGAATTTGTGGAAGAAGTGGAAATTTTTCAGAGTATATCCGATATCCCCTTGAAGTGTCGTGTGAAGAACTCTTAAATTTCGCTACTCTATCTCTTCGATGTGACGAATAACTTCGGCCCCACTAGTGCATTTTGTTAAAAGCTATCGTTAATGTGGAGGTCGGGTTTCTCTCCAAAGCTCTACCTATACCCAAGTAAAGGTACTAATTATAAAATATTGCAAATGACTTAAGCTATTGGTAACCTCACCAAATAACCAACCAGATTCAGAAGTATTAGGCAGTAAATTATCGTTTACTTGTTTTACATGGAGACAATAAGGAAATTTAATCTCACATTAAAATGTGTGGATGTTATGATGAACGAAGGCAAAATGCATGTTAAAAATGGAAGAGGGCGAGAGGAGATGACTGTGGCGGTTGAAGATGATGTGTGAGAATCCTGGTCCTTCGTCTTTTTCACTTTTCAAAGGCGATGGAAGAGAAAAGAATTCCACGACTGTGCGAAGTGGTGAAAGGAGTCGGATATTTTGTATATACTCCCAACATGTTCAAAAGTATATGGCCCTAAATACTCCGGAATGTGACTAGTTGTTGGGTGGGTGACTCTTGAGGAGAGAACTCGAACAAAAAGCATAAGGTCAGTCACTTATATAAGAATAAAAAACGGTTTAATAACTTTTTTAGTGATGCCAGCATTATTACATATGGTTATTGCAGTTTTTTCTGTAACGGAAGTTAGTAAAATTACAAGGACGCAGGATAGCGGTGTGATTGGCAGCTAACGCACGTAGTTGACGTCAAATTTCGAATAAAAATACTATTTAGAACCTAAATGCTCAAACGGATGCAGTGAGTTGTAATATGTTCGCCCCGGTCAAAAATAAGTTCCCGCACAAAAGGCCATAAACTTTCGTACAAGCTCTAAATGTTGGTGGGGTAGAATTGTGCTATACCCTACAAACCTTTTCCACTCTTGAACGAAACCATCCCAAAATGGCTTAGATCCGTCCACAGACCCAGTCGCCCCTTGTCAACCTTAGATATCTGGGTGTGTGACACTTTAAAGGGATCAAGCAGGGGTCACGGTTAAGGGGTTGGAATTCATAACTGCTGAGATAAGAGAAAGGCTTGAAAAATGCCTTCGAAGAGGATAAATTTTCGAGAGAATAAATTTTAGGCAGCGTACACCCAGAGATACATCTGAACTCTCAGAAAAACCTTACGACCCAAACAGAACTGCCGCCCTCCCCGGTTGCTCTATGATTTATAAATTATGAGCTCCTCTGGAATATTATTGAAAAAACATTTTTAATTTAAGTAATCAATCTTACACAAGGGCTTTATACATAGACATATTTTCCTTTTAGCAGAAAATTGAGCTAATCGTCCAGTATTTAATGTGGCTGGTATTTCATCAAATGAATTTGAATTTCAATTCCCTTTGGATCATTTTCATTTGATTAATCAACCTGCGAATATATTTTCTCTTGTCTCTTTCTGCCAAAACTTCATTTCTTTATGATAATTAAATTTAACAGCTTTGATCCTATGTTTTTCAAATGAAAATACTGTTATGTTTTATAAATTTTTAAAGTTGAAAAATCTTAGGTATTACTAATGAAAATCTCTGTTATTGACGGTTATAAACACTTTTCGTATGATAACTGACGTGGCAATGCTTTTCCTTTCACAAAGCTCACTATGACCAAAGAACAGGTTCATTTCACAATACATAAGTTCTCAGTTAGCATCTCACTAGCGTAAACGCTAAATTTTCTGGCGTTTAACGTTAACCGGACATTATTAAAAGCAAACCTTAGAGAGTATTGTAGTTGGTTATTTATCCTAAGAGAAAGACAATTTTTCTTATGAATTAATCAAAAAGGGTAAAAAAAACATTAAATGGAAAAAATAAGTAGTGAAGAGCCTATTGTTAATTTTCACTTCGTTTCGAAGCTACGACGATTAAGTCTTGCATTTGTCAAGAGCGTATGGGACACTGGAGTTTCGACCATGGTTACGGCCTGAGGGCGAAAGCGAACCTGTGACTCGTTGCTCAGAGACGGAGAAGCGAAATAGACATGTGGGTGGGGTGGAGTGGGGGGATGGAGGGGGAGGGGAGGGGTTTGGGGGGGATGGGTGGGTTTAGGGCGGCCAGCGAGGGAAATACTTTGAAGGTAGATTAATTACCATGCTGCCGCTTTAAACCCCAAGTGATGATTGGCTAGAGGAGTGTTTTATGAAATATCCTACTAAACGGACAGTTAAAAATGTTGCAACAATAATTAAATGGAGTCCATGAAATCCGAATGCTACAATGAATGTCGATCCATACGCTAAATCTCCAATCATAAATGGGGCTTTAATATATGCTTGTAAAATAGTAAAGTAAATTCCTAGTAATGTTGTAAAAAATAACCCTTGTGTTGATTATGAATGATTATTCTCTATTAAACTATGATGTGCCATTTATTTAATTTATGCCATGTATGGTAATAAGTGAAATCCATATCTGTGCACCCTTTGGTTTTGTAAAATGTACCTATTCCTTTGAGACACACATCCCCGCGTTTTCCGATTGGACAACTAGCATCCTGAACTCATTTCACATCCTATAATTGTAGCCAGCCACGTGTATTTTGTAAACATTGGTATCATTTTGGATTCCATTATAGGTATCGACATATAGGTACTTCATAATTTTTTTTGCATCCGGCATTGTTACCAAATTTATTATACATCGAAACGATATATCTACATACCCTAAGGTTTGTGGAAACGTATCCTACCTTGACTGGATGAGATTTGAAGTATTTCACATATATTTATTTTAAAAAGACAGCTTTATCTTAAAATACGGATTAATTTTTTTAGCTAAAAATTATGTCTGTCATTCTCTGTCAATATCAATGACATTTTTCTTCATCGAAAATAATATTTTGATTGAATAATATGAGCTAAGTTCTTTTGATCAGAGTAAAGTATTTTGTTTTGCTGACAAATTTTCAAAATTGTACATTAAAATATCTATTGGTGTTTATAAAACACTATAGTGAACAAAAGCAAAAGGTAATAAAATTGTCACTTGGTCAGCTAAAAACGACTTAAAACACATCAAAAGAAGACAAAAAATAAAAGATTAACATTTATTTTAATTTAACTTTTATCACACTGCGGAAATTATTACTCAAAACAACAATGTTATAAGGATACCGAATTATCTAATTCCACCAGTAAATATGTTTATGTTGAGGAAATTTTTGTTTTTTGAAAATACTCTTTTTTAAATATCGTACTTTCCTAATAAATGATGGATAATTAATTGACAATTAAAGGCCGAAATTTAACTTGGCAAAGATATTAAGATTTTTCTTCGAAATTTTCCAATTCGTTTTACAGCATATGATTCATATAAAATGAACAGAGAATATACTTAAATTTAATTAATATAAAATAAAGTGTGTCCAAGATTATAAGGGTAGTTGAGCATCCAACCCTACCATCAATAGAACAGTGGCTTGAGAAGACCTTTCGGTGAGGAATATAGGGCGTAATCTCGACACCATTACGGATGACTAGCAGCCGACGTGATTTTCTCTTAATGTTATTCGATGTCATCGTATTCATTATTTAACGTTAACAACATGATAATTTGTATTTTTTATTTAATATAATGAAGCTTTTACAAACTCAAATGTATAATCAAGAACGATTTCCGTTTCACCTTGTACTGTAAGGGAATTAATTATTCACCACGATTGTACAGAACCTATAAAAGAAATAAGATCAGCTTTGACTTGCTTGAATTCCCTTTTATAACGAGAGATAAAACATTTTCCATCCACAAATATACCTATGATCGCAGGCATGAAATTGACGTGAAGAACTTTGTTATCAAATCATGCCTTATAATTTCTTCAGAATATACATACAGAATTAAAGTGTTGTCTAAATTACGATGCATCCTGGTACAAGCCATGTACGAGTTGATCATTTTTTTCTGTAATTGTAACTCCGTCGTTCCTTGTCAACTGCTTCCGTGATTAAATTCAAATTTTTCATCAGATGCCTTTCATTGAGTCCTGTTATAAAATTATTCAGAAGTGAGAAACCGTCCTTTCCACGTGTTTGAGACCATGTTTTAATACTTATTATTTCCCCTAATTTTAAGTAGGTAACAAAATGAGAAAAAAGAATTACTCTCATGGGATAGATAAATTCACACATGAAATTGTACGGTTTACCGTTGTATTTTGGAGGCCAACTTTAATATCACATGAATGACGCAAACGATTGGTATGTCCTTAAACGTGATCAATGGTCATGCGGAGAGTGATATGCAAGCCCAATTGCTGTCCAAAAATTGGTGCTATTGTGACTTTTTAATTACAATGCCGCATTAAATAATGTGTATTTATTTTCTACTAAGCATTACTGAATAAAGTTCACTTGTACCGAGTTAGGCACTCTATCTTTGGTCCTGAAAAATGATATCAGTTTAAATTATTGTCCTGAATATTAAGTTATCTAAAATATTGAGACGTGCCCTTATCAAAATCGGAAGAGGGCGTCAAATACAAACCGTAATTTTATTCATCGTTGGAGCACTTAAATTATGATCAACGCCTTACTGCCAATACAGGTTTAAGTTTATTCAACCCTTCTTAGCAGTGAGAATTTGGCGAAGGTGAGTGTGAAGAGTAGATCGTATAAATATGTGCTAAGAGCAAATCATCTTGAAAAACTGACTTAATGCAAGAAATGTGACTCCTTCCGAAACCTTAATTCGTCGAAATCTATTTTTTGTCCAAACTACTACTTAATCTCTTTGAACTTTTCAAACCAGGTATCAAATACCGTTACCTCAAGGTTTTCACGAGTATTATGACGTGGCTATAATGTTTACGGAAAATGTTTTTAAGTATAAATTACGCCCCAACATTCAGATTTTTCATGCTACATGAAGCAGTTATTTCAACTTGAGAACGTCAAAACAAAATATGCATAAAAAGAGCCTTTTCGAATTGAATAATGTGCCAAAAATCTTATTTCTTCAATTTAAGTTCAACGTTAATTACTTTATGTTACCATATTGCAATGGTCACCAAGTAAATGTGTCTTCTACCTCATAACTAAATACCTCTAGATAATATTTCGCTTTAGTAAGGCCTTATCTCAAACCCACCTCGAGTATTTGAGACCCTGCGTAAAAAAATTAAGTCTAACATTTAAAACACAGAGGTACAAAAACACTTCGTTTCAATTTGCTAAGAGCGAATTGAGAGATAAAGATGGAGGGAGAGAAACGTAGCTGACGGTGGAACTGAGTTGGGAGCCGTTAGAAATTTGCAATTTGTACACGCTACTCTTACGTTACTTGAATATTTAAGTTTAGGCGATATTCAGTACGATTCAGAGGATATTATTTAGATCCCTAGAACTTTTTGATATCCGTAGCTGATAGATAAAGAGGGAGACACTGTTGACCTAAAATATACAAATATTCATTCTTTCCATGTCCCATTGGTGATTATAACAATACAGCATGACCCTAACATATGGCGCATTGTTAACATAAACTTCACCTGTCCTATTCCCCTCCCATTCATTAACCTCACCTTGTCTCATGGCTTTCGTTTGAACCCCCACCTGCCACCTGTCTCTTCGGTGGATCGCTGGTTAGTCTGTAGATGTATCCTAAATGTTTCAAATGAGAGGAAAAAAGAAAAAATATAGGACTTCATTGACTTCATGGTTTTGTCATCACTCACTCACTCAGTAATTCAACCGCGAAGGTTGGTTTGGATAGTTGAGGGTAGAGCTCACCCCGGTCTAAGCCACAGGCGTATGGATGTGTGGGTTTTGTCATTTTAGCTAATATTCTGTATTTCATAATTTTATATTTCCAGAATGATCGTGAAACAATTGCCATCTGTGAGTGCCTGACATAGTAAAGGAACCTGACAAAACACCTGATCAATGCTACCAAACGCAACTATTACGCCAATGCCCTCCTTTCTGGTGTTAGCAATTCTAAACGTGGATGGAAAGAACTTAGGAATCTAGGTATTGTACTTAACCGACTAAACTCTCTTGCACAAAATATTACCGTTGATCAAACCAATCAGTTTTATCTTCAGTAGCCACATCCTGTCCAAATAGCCGTTCTTTCCCTCCCACCATAGGTACTACATCTAATACTTTTGTTCCTTTCAACGAGTCAAATTTCCAATTCGAAACTATCGTAAATAATAATACCCTCAACAAATTCATATTTCACTCAAAATCTTACACTACTGGGGTAGATAAAATGTCTCAGAAAATGTAATGAATATACTATAGATGTACAATCCTGGTGATCCTTGATTTATTTAATTATTCACTACAATCCTCCAATTTTCCGACTCTCAGGAAATCCTCTCTTATAACACCTATAAAAAAGATTAAGAATCTAGTGAACCCGTCTGATACAGACCGATATCCATTTGTTGCGACATTTCTTTAGTTCTTCAACGCATTGTCCATTCTGAAGTAGTTTCATTTCTCTCTCAATATAATAAATTTGACCTCCTTCAATCTGGATTTTGTCTTGGGTTACCCACTTAGTCTGTGATTCTGAAAATCACCGATGGTTTTTGTAGTGCCATTGAAAAAAGAATGGTGACGACACTTGTGTTGTTTGACTTCAGCAAGATAGAGTAAACCATGCTATTTTACTTGATAAAATGAGGAGTTAAAGTTCTCTTTTTCGGTCCTCAACTGGTTTTACCAAGAAGATTAAAATAAAATGGAGGAGGCATGCCCGTGAACGCTTATGGGCGAAAGTGAAGCAAGAATAGGGGTGTTTGGGAAGGATTTTGTGCCGAGTAGGTGTTGCCAAACCAGTCACAAAACATCGCCTTGTCTGTGGTTTTTCATTGATATTTGACGAAAATGGAACGCGACCGCAGGACAAGTAAGCCAGAGGAAGGTCTATACTGTGCCGACTGTAATGGCGAAATTGGCTTCAAGTATCAAGTGGTATGTCGCCTCCATATCTTTTCTAACCTCCTTGGGTTTTACTCATATTGGTCAGACCAACGTCATGCCCTAAGAGACACGACAATATGTCCAATTGGACTGCAGTCCCTTGTAAAGTGCCTCAAGGTTCCGTGCTTGCTCTTCTCCATTTTTATTGTTGATCTCCCGAAAGATCTTAAGTTTTCGAAGTACATGCATTACGTTGACGACCTTCAAATATATCCTCACTGTTTCCCCAGCGAAGTTGATGATGCGGTTAGTAGAGCCAAGGGGGATATAAAAGCTATCACTGATTGGGCCCGGCGGAATAAAATTGTTTTAAACGCAAATAAAACAAAATTAATGATAGGTATTACACCGCAAATCTTAAAACCTTACTCAAACTCCATTCAAAATCTTGGGATTACTACTAACTCAAGCCTATTAACCACGTGAATAACATTTCCAGCAAAATGAATTCCATTCTACTCTAACTCAAAGTACATTCTAATTCTCTTCCTCAACACACAAGGAAAATGCTTATTTCAGTGTTAGTTTTTCCCAAGTTGGATTAAAGCAGACCAACCGGCCAACATTTGGAAAAGTCCAAATTTTGTCACCCTATCACTCTTAAGTAGCATGCATTACAAAAAAATGAATATATGGGCTGTGAATAAATAGAGTAGTACCTTTGTTAGCCAGCATCCGGAAAGAAGTACTGGATACGAAGTTGGAACAAAAATTCATCCTTTATTTATATTACATTTCTTTTCCTCTTCTTTCATACAATGGGCGAGTCTAAGAGGGCGCGCTCCCTTGACTGAACAAATTATAATATCTCACGTTCGTCACAACAATTCGTCGCAATGTAGCGCCATTTGCTGTAGGTATTGATGCGGTTCTCGTAGGCGTTAAAAGGCGGTTCGTTTGGTTTTTGCTTCCTTCATTCCGTTTATCGCGCGCCCGCATATAAATTGGTGGGAAGAGAAGTCGAAAAGCGAGAGATGGCTGTGGAATTGAATGCGTGATAGCGTAGTGCATGCGTGTGTTTGTGTGCAAAGGGGTTCGCTGGTTATGATTCCGGAACTGAGGTTCTGCAGTGAAATGAAATTCTCGGTCGCGCCATCGGAGTCATTAATTCACAACCCTCCAGAGGGAGTGCGAGAGAGAAAGAGGAGCACTGAGGGATGTGAAAAAAAGAGGGATGTATTAAAAAAAGCCCAGAGAGAGGACGAGCCGTCGAGCCGAGCCGAGCCGAGCTAGCAAAAAAAAATTGTAACGTCGCAAGCTCAACGATGTCCAATTGAGAATAAATGGCGCGATACCATTGGAAATTTATACGAGTGAAGCGAAAAAACCTCTATTTTCCCAGTGTACATAGACACAGGAGCAGAATCAAATTGTTCTCTATCTCCTCTAAATTTCATATTTTTCAATAATTTTCAGTTTGTTTTTATTTGCTATACTGGAAAGAAAATTTCTATATTGGCTAGTTTATTGTCATAGTTTATTTTCGCCATAATGCTTGTTTCTTATTCTGCAAAGTAGCACTAGCAAGACATTTGCAATACTTTCTGCATTACTCTTGTATCTCTGTGCATTCATGTGATTACTATATACACAAATAAAAATAGTTTCTACAACATTGGTACCATACATATAGTTCTATGCATGTTGCTGAAATTTTACCTCCCGACAAGTATTTTTCGGGTTTTTTATAATGCATTCAAAAAAGTAGTTTCATTAACTTTATTAGGGTACCGTGTAGTGAATGTTGCTGATGACTCACCTTCTGTTACACTAAGGTGGCTTCCAGGGCATTATGTAGATAGATGCACAAGCCTAAGAAATATATGGAATTGGAGAATTTCCTCTTGATGTCTGGGTAATTGCAGAATGCATGTGTTCCAAATAATTACAGAGTTCTTAAAATTTATTCATAAACTATGTATCATTGTCCTACTTTGACCAGAAAAAAGAGAGAGGGCCGAGGACAAATCGCAGTATCCTTAGGATAAGTTAATGACCACTTGATTCACATCATATTTAACGAGCTACTGATGAATCAATGATTTCGCCATAGAAACATGTAAAAGGTGGTATAGACATATTATCGCCAGGAGAGACTCAAGGGGCAGTAAATGTTGTGGACTCAATGAATTTAAGGACTTGAGCAGGTGTAACTTATATATTTCAATTTAATCAAAGAGGGGTTTTTTGAATAAGAAGTGTAACTTTGTAATTCCACATAGAACTTTATGTGAAATACACGCCGGAGACATTGGATTTGTTGAAGGTTGTTGTCTATTCTATTTGATTGTACCTTCTGCGTTTTCATAATGAACATCTATAATTATTTAATAATTGTGACTAATGATAATTATTAAATCAATTCGCCTTAAATACTAGAGATAAAGGAAAGAAATATGTGGTTTATTCTTAAAACATTGAAGAAAACAGTTTGTTTTTATTACAAAATACGCACTAGTTGTTGTAAAAAGCGTGGAACTCTGCTTACTTCATTGGGAATGGCTCGATTTACTGTTGACTGGGATTATCGTCTTTATTAATGTCAGTTTTGCAGATAAGTATACAGAATTAGCACTAAAATGCATGTATGCATAAAAATAAATATGAAAAATATAATTTTATAGTTATTTTTTCAAAGTACTCATGATTCTGGCATTATAGAACACACAACAGTTCCACTTGTACATCTGCATGCAAACCCTGCGAACCACCGCATGGGCATATTATGGCAGTAGGTGTCGGGACATCAGTTGCGCAAAGTTATAAGTTATAGAGAGGTGAAAAGGTGAAGTGTATTTCGGGATTGTATTGAGTTGATCTCATTAAAGTCACTTATTGTGCGTGGGAAGAACGAATTCTTGTATTTCTCTGTTCGATTATGCGTTTCTCATATTTTATTTTTCATGTTGGACCTAGAGATGTAGTGCGGCGTCAAAATTATATTCTCTGTGACACTGAAGCACACCCGTTTCGAATTTCTCAAGCAATCTAAGCCTAGAGTGTAGCCTCCGAGTGTCTAGTGGTTCCCAACCTTATCCCTATAAAAGGAGTGAAACAGTCTTTGTTCGCTCGTAACAGTTTTTAACGGAGCGCATAGCTTTACCTTGTATTTTATTTCATTTTACGATTCAAATCTTTGTCCAGTAATACTCGTGGCGTATTCGAGGTGTGTGCTCTAACCAGAGTGAAGTAGGATCTCTTGCAATTTTTCATCCTTGGAACTTCTTACTTCACTATTGATAAAATAAGTTTCTTTAAGGCTTATCCACGTATGTTTAATATGTGTGTTTTACATGATAGGTTTGAAGTTAAGGTGATTCCCAGATATTTTACTTCGTCTGAAAGCGTCCTCGACGAGTTGAAGGAATGAATCTCCAAGTACATCCTAAAATGTAGGCAGACTTCAATGCACATTTGTCTGGCATTTTGCTTGCATTCATGGCACCATAAGGCGTTCGTTTGGCTAGCGAGCGCTGCGAGACTTTTAAAACATCCCAACTTGGGTTTCTTCTGCGTTCTTATCCTTCATTATCTTTCCAAAACAATTACGCCCAGCGTAGTTTGGCAAAGAGAAGAAGGAAACTATTGCCTCTCAATGGATACATCCCGAGTATTTGTGAATATATTTTCTCTCTATGCCGAATTTTTTTCGTGAAGCGGAAATATTTACACTGAAAATAAGAATGTTTGTTTTCGATAAGGATGAGCAATCGAAGAAATAAATGCTGAAAATGATAATGTTTCGAAAATGTTGAACTTTCCGCCGATAATGGGGGATTCCGGGCAGATCGAAAGTTCCGATCACGAAACCGCAAAACGTGTTCTTCTTTATCTTTTCTTATTTCTGCATTCACACTTACGCAAGAAGTTCGAAACCTTCGACACAAAATCTAAGAAATAAATAGTTTTGTGCACGAGTATGATTATGAATAAGAACGGGAAAAAATAGCCTATTTATTGCATCTTCTAAGTTAACGATTTAAATTCAATTCTTCCAAGTGAAAGAAAGCAAAACAATTGAAAAATCTTGTGAATTGTTTCATTAAGGCCTTCGAGAAGACTTAAAAGGACGTGGGAAGGTCGACTGAATGAATGGCTCAACGGTAAAAAAATTTTCTCCACGAAGGCGAAAGCCACCTCACTAACTTCTTTATAAAGAATGCAACCCATTCCCTTTTGATGGATAGATAGTTCTCAGCATTTCTTAAAAGAACAAAGTTTTCAACACGTTTTATAATAGAGCCTCTGTGATAAGTGAATCTAATTAAAGAGATGAGTTAAAATGTATTAGGTAATTGATACATGTCTAAAAATATTTAATTGGTTCCCTTACAATAAACGGTGACGCTCATCAAATACTCTTTCTCTAATTTTGTGAGAGTATCCCTTGCATATAAACCACTGAGTTGACGGATGGTCATGCATCGTTCTCGTCTAATTTCCAGGGGATCCATGACATTAGATCACGCGACACTAAATCACGATTAAAAGGGAAAAATTACTTTGTAATATATTTTCCTTCAATTATTTTGCGGATATTTTGCCACAGATGTGTAATTTGCCCAACCAAATAACCCTAAATAAAGTGTGTAAGTATGATTTGTATAGTGTTTTAGGAATTACAACAGTGAAATATATCTGATGAAGTGAAACCCGTGTTATTAGGTTTATTCTATCTTTCACTTATTTAAATACAGCGTTTTTTGTATATCGTGATCTATTGTCTTCGTGATCTGTTCTTTGTGATCTGTTGTCACGTGATCTGATGTCGTCGTGATCTTCTGACGGGGTATCATTTCCAGCTCTGTATAGTTAAGGAACGGGACATGGGCACTTGTGCTGCAATAGAACGAGGCTGAATGGGGACTGAAAAATGTTTCCCACTATTTTTCGCTCAAAGAGCACACCCTCCCGTGCTCTCCGTTACATATATTCCCTCGATTGTTTTCCGCACAACCATATTCGTGCCTGCATTCACTCACATGAGTCACTGCCTCCCCGCTATCTGACGCTCTCCATTGCAAGTGTCTATTCAGGGTCTTTCATCGTCCATCGCTCGCCATTTTCCCGATCCATTCTTCTTCTCCGATCGCCGATGCTATCTATCATTCTTCTTCTTCTTCCTTCTCCTCATTGAATCTCGCTCTCAATTGCATCTCTGAGGCGATGTTAACGTGGCGGTACGGGAGAGTGGAGTGGGATCTCTAGGCGAGTGGCAAATAAAGGTGGGCGTCACGAACACGCCACCGCGGAATTGAATCCACTCTCCTGTTTGCTCTTCGGGTTTCGAGAGGGAGAGAGGAGAGCCCTGATTGGTCGCCGCGGGCAATATGCCTCGTGTGTT
This sequence comes from Pyrrhosoma nymphula, assembly GCA_963573305.1. NCBI lineage: Eukaryota > Metazoa > Arthropoda > Insecta > Odonata > Coenagrionidae > Pyrrhosoma > Pyrrhosoma nymphula. The sequence goes on from OY754336.1 coordinate 132,191,675, forward strand.
ATTTGCATTCGTTTCCATCGCAATGGGGAAGCAGAATCCTCTTGAGGGGAAACCGATACACTGCCCAATCTCTCCCATACCCATTTCTACATCCACTTCCCATTCTTCCGAGAACCATACATACCCTCATTCAAAACTGTAGTCCACAACCTTTACCTTGAGGGGTAGCGGACAAAATGAAACGACTTAGTACGGTGTTATATTGAGCTTCAGTTGGTCATATCTATTTTTTTAATCCCCCGTTTAAACATAATTTTCGGCATAAAATACGAGTTTTTGGCCTATCCAAGTTTTGCTTCCAATTATATTCACAGCAGTATTTTAGTGAATTATGTGGATTATGTATTACTATGGTGGGTCTACTCATCCAATTTCGTAGTAAGAAGAGAAAAATGAAGGTTCTGGGGCAACTCGATAAATTTTGTTACAATTATTACCGGAAATATGTTAATTTGTTTGCTTTTGGACTGTTAACACTCCGGTGGGTGCGCCAAATTCACTCCCACGAGTGGGCGCGCCGCGGCAATTTTACCGCATAAATAAATTGCATTCCTATATTTAAGGGCAAGATAATTCACTGATAAAAAAGGCTAATTAAGTTTTTACAGTTACATCTTTTATTGTCTGACACTGAATGTACATTGTTAATCATCTTAGTTCATATCTAGGTCCTGTCCGCATAACAAATTTTCAAATCTTGGACGCTTTCGTTGCGACTCTATCCACCTGCAGTCCCCAGTTTAAATCAGATGTCAAAGTAACTCCTAAATATTTACAAATTTTTTCTTCATGAAGTGAATCACCCCGAAGCGTACATTTGCTTTCTACTAGTTTTTGTGTCCTGCCAAACCTTATGCGATTTTTTTATTGATACTTATGATCATTCCATTTTATTTTTCCAAGTACTCTACAGCATTTAAATCGTTTTGCAGGAGTTCTTTGTCTTTGCAACTTTCAACACATTGTAAATGACACAATCGTCTGCAAACATTCGGATTGTGCTATGGATATTTTTGGCTATGTCATTTGTGTATATTAAAACAAAAAAGGTCCAAGTACGCTTCCTTGTGGAACGCCAGAATATACATTAGTACGATTAGACAGAACGTTTCCCACCCTAACCCTTAGATTTCTATTTCACAGGAAAGATTTTACCAAGCTCACTATTCTTTCATCAATGCCCATGGTGGTCAAGTTTTAATTATTATATTGTGATCAACACGATCAAAGGCCTTGGAGATGTCAATTAAAATGGCATTGACTAGTTTTCTCCAATCTAAACAATCAGAAAAATCCTGCCGGAGTCCAGAAAACTGACTTTCGCAAGAAAACGTCTTTCGGAAACCGTACTGCCCTTCTCACAACCAATTTCTCTCTTCCCAAAATCCTTATAAGCAAATCCCCAATAAGTTGTTCCATTATTTTACACAACATGCACGTAATTCTGACTGGCCTATAGCAGTCAATACTTGTGTGGGAACCGTTTTTATAAATAGGAATAGTTATAGCATTTTTTCAGTCATCTGGAATCTCTCCGTTATTTAGCGAGACTGTGAATAGTACCCTAAATAAAGGAACAATCCCCTTATGCAAACGTTTAAATAGTTGTCCATCTAATACATCTGGTTCGCAGCACGCATGAATCTGTATGACATGGAAATTATTCGAAATCCATAACAGGCTTAACGCCCCTAGTAACAAACTGTTTTACTTATTTAATAGTCCTTGCTCGTAACAAAGGCGGTTTAGTCAGATTACAAGTGTCCCAATGAATAATGTCGGTGTAGTCAGTAACTTTAAAGTTAAAGTTTGGTGGCATGAAAGGTGTAATATGATCATCTTCAGAAGTTGCTTTCTTTGCCTTCAAGATTCGTCTGTACCCGAGCTCCTAAATAATAATACATAATCAATGACCATCGCCAAAAGTAAATATTCGGGATGGGCAAAGAAAGCATTCCGTTTTATAACATGGTCTATAACTTGTAGCAGCTCTTGTGGCAGATACCGTGTTGATTGAGTGGTCTGATAAATATGTTTTGGACCGTCAGTGAAATTCTTTTTCTCCTGTTTTCTCCTGAGCTGATTTCCAAAGAAGGTTATCTCTAGCAGAGAAGTTACGGCGTATATGACCACCACAAAGGATTTAACCTTATGATCCAAATATTAAATATATCAACTCATCAGGAGTAACAGTTACTTAAATCAGTAAGAGATAATTTATGCTCCAGTCCACCCTGGAAATTGAGTAAAACAATTAATTGCAGCCTAATTAGGACCCATGTCTAATCTATTTCCGACTCAATCCAACCTACCTCACCCCCACCTCTTCATAGATCATTAAATTATGCAAACTATATGAAGGATCCTATAAATATTTGACTTTTTATCATTACATACGTTATATTATTTAAATAATAGCAATTATCTCGCCTAATAAATTTCTCAGAGATAAACAAATAGCACCATCTGAAAGAGGTGTTTATTATGCGTAAAAAAGATTCCACAAGTCTCATCCCCAGTTTGATAGAAATGCTACAATTGCTAAATTCAATGTCAAATTAATTATTGCGAGCGTCCTTGAAGGTCACAACGCCTCCGCATCACGCTTCACGCATCACGCTTCCGCATATTTCCCATCACGCATCTGCCACCATCACGCGGTAACATTCAAGGGTACATGCCCCACTCATAGACGCCACATAAGTGAAGTAACTTTTTTTCATACACATATATATAGATCGTAGACTTTAGAAGTGCACTTCTCCAATCGCGGGCATAAAAATGGAATCAAAAATCGCCAGTTTGCTGAAGCTCCCCACAGTACGGCTGGGAAACGTTTACTTACGTGTCGAGAGGCAGGAAGATGGTGACATATATCAGATATACGTACCCAGAGTCTGCCTGTAGAATGCCGGACCTAATTATATGTTGAATGTAAAGTTCCGCACCGCTTACTACTGTGTATTCAGACATCAGATATGAGAGTTTGAAGTTGTCGGACGTAAGGTGATATTTTCCGGCTTCGAAGATGGGAATGGCCACCCATTTGCTTACCAATTACCCCTCCCCCAAACGTACATACCTCAGCAAACGTTTAATAATTATCTAAGACGAACAAACAAAGAAGAGAGGGTTTTAAAAATGAAGAATCACATGGGATAGTTTTACAAATTTGTTTATATTTTGGTACATCAATCAGGATAATTTTTCACAAATCTACTTTTGATGGGTACTTCAAACTGTGATTATATATTGTTTTCCAGCCAAGAGATATCTCTCACGTATAATAACCCGCAAACATAAGACACCTCGTTTCACAGTAAACTAACGCAAGATCAATGAAGTGAAAGTATCTTGGGAGGTACAGAGATCGTAATAGGTACGCTTACCTCCCCTCACGTGGTCAGCTCCCCTCCCCGCCTCTTACGAACCTCCCCTCCACGCATTCTCCCCTCCCTCACCCACTCGAAAGGAATTATTTGCGGTACTCCTTCAACTAGAATGAGGAAATGGCTCACCACGATATCATGGCAATGTTTATGAATCAGTGTTTACCTATGTTCACAGACATCATTCATACGCAAATAACTAGGTTGTCTGATCATGCCTTTTAATTGTACGTTCAGAGTTAAATTTCCGACCTAATTACGATCCATTTTGCGAGCCATGTCTTTCATGCGTCTCCAAGTATAAAGAAATTTGTAAAACTATCCCATGTGTTTTGTCCTGGTGAGGGCTTGAAAAATTAGGTATTAATTATCCGAAGAAGTCTTGGTTTCTTTGGTAATATTCGCTTTTGTTGATCGAAAATACGTGGAATTAAGAAATTATATCGTACTTTTCTCCTTTGGCCGTACTTTTAGCAAATTATTCGCTCAAATCAGAAGTACGATAATTCTCGATTATAGCTAATTAAATATATATTAATCATTTTAATTCTACCTTTAGTAGATGGGCGTTTATACAACAGGTCCTATACTAAGATCTCCTAACACCAACTCTTCAGAAAATGGTATTGTATATCTGTTCCAAAGCAACTTAATTATATCCAAATCTACCCCCTACACGTATCATCAAGATATTGATAATAATCACGATCATTAAGTACAAAAGTTTCCAATATTCTCTCACTTTCCACACGACGTTTGAAAACAGTCACCGATATATATCACCACTCTCACGTCTTAATCAACGTTTGATAAATTCCTCACGAAAATCATTACTTCACCATTACGCGGTATCGGACGTTAAAACAATTCTATGCTCTTCTATTCAACCAAGAGTAATTGCTGAATATGACAATGGAATATTGAATTCAACGATTTCAAAATTGATTTGTTTTATTTGCTTAGCTCCCTAGGATTCATCTCAATTAATTAACCACTGTCCCAAGGAAGCGACCACTAAAATGAGACTGCCGTATTAATTCGCCCTTCTTTCTTCACATCATTCTCGAAGTTGGTCACATATACCTGCCGGAAATTTATTAGTCTCTCAACACATAATAGTACTATGAATGCTACTGTGAGATGTTTGTATGTGATCTGAAACGGTGGGATCATGGCAGTGATTCATACAAGAGACTAAAATGGCTTAAAGTTACAGAAAGACGGCTTTATTTATCTATTCTCTCCGCCTTCAAAATTTTCAAGTCAACCTGTCCTTTATACCTGTTCAACTCTTTAAAAAAAAACACCTAAGATCGGCTAACAAGATCCCATCATTTAAACCTACAGATACCACAAAACAAACCTTATATTTACCATAAATCTTACATCACCACTGTAGCAAGAAATTGGAATACTCTCCCAACTGATATAAAAACATGTAATTCTGTATCCTGCTTTAAAAGGAAATTATTTCAATCCATAATCACGAAAAGATGTTGAGGGAGAAATTGATAATGGAAATGATTGTTGTAACACTGCGATCAATTTTAATTTGTTTGTGAAAACCCTTTCTTGTATTTTTTGTGTGAATTTATTATTATTATGTATATTTTTGTGTAAAAACTGTCATATAAGCATTATTTTATTTTTTTAAATTATGTCTTGTGTAAATGATAATTAATGTACTAAGGTTATCTGAAAGACCGATAAGGGTCTACGACAATAAAGGTTTTATTTATTTATTAGTTATTTATTAGTTATTTATTTATTTACTTATTTAGTTAGTTAGTTAGTTAATTAATTATTTATTTATTTATTTGTTTATTTATTATATTTATAATAATACCGTTTAAATGGAAAACGGTTTAGGCAGTTTAAGAGCCAACATTTTATAAAATGACCACGAAGTTAAGATATGAGAAAAGAAAAGAATGCGTGTGCGTTGAAAAAGGGAATTGCCACCTCCGACATGTGTATATATGCCTCACATAAATATTAAGTGTATGCTTCCGTGAACCCTCCAAGCGAAGGCGGATGTGTCGAAGGCATTTTTTGTGTCGCTTTGCAGAACGATGGCTTTCCGTTTCCGGCTAAACTTAAAAAAAAAAAATTATTTTGGCCAAGGGGATGGCTCAGGCGGGCTCCTGTTTAGTAGTCTGGTTTGACGAGCGCTAACTTACCCTCTTGGTAGATGGTGAAATTGTGGAGCAGCGTGTGCCTGCGGTCTGTTGTGTGTGAAGGAGTGGTGTGGCGATTAATAAATTAGCAGGAGGAGGAAGAAGCTACAAAGGGTGTGGATAGCGCCGGAATGATTATATTTTTCACTGATGGGGCAAGGGCGAGGATTAAGCTCAAATTTTGGGAAAATGAAGAGAGAAAATTTGGAAGGAGAGGGAGAGAGGTAGGAGGTGATATGATACGAATGGGAGATGAGAGAGAAAGAGAATCAGTTAACGCGCGCGAAACGTCGGAAGAGGAAGTTATTGTACGTGGAGAACGGAAGAGAGTGACTAGAGGGCGTAGCCTTTGGAGGGCATCAAATATCCAGCGTCATCCCGCGGGTCAAAGGGCATATTTTATTAACCTCATGGGAATGGGGCTTAGCGGATGAGAGTGAGCAGAGGAAGGTGGACGAGAGGGAGTTTGTGGAGGAAGTCGGAGAAACAGAGAGAGATAGAAAGGGAGGTGGACGAGAGGTGGGCGACCAAATCGACAAGGCGCGGAGGTGCGGAGAGAGTCGAGTTCAGTTGAGGATGTGTGGCGGAAAGGTCGTTTCTCGTCATGAATGGCTATCCTCTGAAGGGAATGCTCTCCGAGCGTCATCTCTCCTCTGTTGCGGTTACTTTGTCACCCAAACAGAAATCAGTCAATTTGTCAATAAGTTATAGCAGCCCTGTTTTAGTCAACGATTCAACTCCACTTGGAAAAATCTTGATTTTTTTCCTACTTCCCACTAATCAGTGACAATTTAAATATATTCTACAAGTGCCGACTTAAAAGAAATGAATAGAAAAATTGAGTACACTGATGTTCAGTGTACTTGACACGGAGCGACACGGAGAACATCATATTAAAACCCCACTATATTTCCAGGTCCGACAGAAACGATAAATTAAGAGAGATATTTTGCCGAACGGATAGGTATGGGAAATCGTTTTTCCCCCGAACAATAAGGGACTTCAATAAATGCTAGGCGTAATTTCATTAGAGCGTTTCCTTTTTATATGTAAACGGCTGGTGTCCTAACAACCCCCGCCACACGCCTGTTGAGGCGGCTTGCGGGGTAGTATGTAGATGTACATGTATTTATCATTTAATATTAACTCTTTGAGCATTTCAGTGATTCCAATTTTCCTTCCAATCATGAGTCGAGATAAACGTATATCTGACCACCATTGGTCACGGTCCAATCAGGAGAACTGGTATCTAGACAGTAAGTACATTTAGCAAAAATGACAGATTTATTTTTGCACATAGAAAAGGGGTACTCATGTTAGCACAAACGTTTTAATTTTGTATGAAGAAATACGCTGGTGAAGGATAAATGTGTTTTGTGAGTTCCGGTATGATAATATTAGCTATGAGGACTTTCCTTGGAACAATGTAAAAAGAAAATTAGATGAGGATTCTTAAGTAAGTGGTTTGCCTACAATAGGTTGTCCTTGAGTGAGAAAACCAATTATCTAATATATGATTTATGCAACAGATATAAGTTAAATAAGGAGTTAGTGTATCACAAAGCAGAGTGTACTGTTGTTAACTGTGAAAAGTGTGTTGTTGTTGAACGTGTAACTCATTTCAAGTACCTTGGGGTTCATCTGGACCACGCGATAAAGTGGAATGAGCAAATAGATGGTGTAGCTTCAGTTTTTAGACAATGTCTGATCAATCTAAATTTTTTTACGTAACAAATGTCCAACACCCATTCTAAGACAAATATATTACGCACTTGTTAATTCAAAATTAAGCTATGGAATCGTTTGCTGGGGAGGGGCGTGTAAGTGCTCTATCAAACCTGTCATGGTACTGCAGAAAAGAATAATAAGAACAATTACTTGTCAAAATCGCTTCCATCACACTCTTCCACTTTTTCACGAGCAGAAAATATTGCCTTTGCGCTATTTATTTTTATATAAAATATTGGAAAATTTATACATGCGTACTTCGACGGTAATTTGCATGGCATAGTGGCAAGACAAAACAAATGGAACTTTCGTATTCAACACAATGTTTTACCCCCGAGGCCATATATTACCACATTCCAGAGAAGTTTTGTTTATTTAGCTTCAAAAATCTTTAACCTTCTTCCACAGAATGTTAAAATGGAAATAATGATTACGTTGTTTTTAATACAAGTCAAAATATTGCTCCTCAAATTGGATGATATTGAAAACATTTTCCAAGTTTCTCATGAAATTGTACTTTAACCATAAACAGCTTGAATGTGTATTGGTTTGCATTATGTATGTGTATTATGTAGTGTAGCAATGATGTAAACCTGGTACATATATTCGTTTATAAATTTTATATTTTGCACGGTAACATTTGGTTACCCCCACACAGGTATTTATCTTTGAGGTAACCTAGCTTCCATCTATTGTTTAAAATGCTTGAAAAAAATACTGTACTAAAGGGAAGGAATAAATTATTATTATTATATTATAAATGGACCAAGAAACACCCCATGCCAAACGCTCTTCCGGTGATTCCATGCAGTTTAGTTTAGATTTATCTTTCATTTTGGCTGCAGAATTCCTCGCTTACTATTTCGATGGAGACTCACTGTTGTTGTGTTTGTATGCAGAGTGTGTTGCTGTGCCCTCCATACTTTCACTCTCAAAGTGGTGGTGGGGCTATAAAAAAAATAATCCTCCCGAATTATCGAAATCACCTGCATGACTGAAGTGGCGGGAAATTTGAAGAGAGGGGGGAATGGGGGGTGGGGATTTCGCACTTTCTGTGTCAGGAAGTGCTTCATTGAAAGAGGATCTTAACTCTCCGAGTGGTTATTCCTCAGACAGAGAGGAATAGAGAGTGGGGGAGTGGAGTGTTAAAAAAAGAGAAAAAAACGGCGAAGTGAAGAAAGATTTCGGAGATGGGCGACGAGTGAAAAAATGATAACGTAGTGCAGATTACTCAGAATTCTGGAAGACGCTGAGTGGAATATGACGCATGTGAAATGTACGGTGATGAACGAAGGTGTAGCTATGATTTACGATGGCGGGTGCTCATCTTGCGATAATGAAGGCGCGTGGCAGGGGGCGTGTGAATGCCGCACATACGCATGGGGTTTGGTGTTTCGGTAAGGTTTTGTCCGAGGAGACTTCACGCATTGGTTTTTTATAGACTAATATAAGAAATTGCAACAACTACGATCAATAGCATCGAATGGATTTTTTTCAGCAGACCGTACTCATTGATTCTTCGTTTAACACTTGAACTACCGATTGAGTCATTTTGACTACTCGCGATTTTTATTTCTCTGTCCTGACTAAAATTTCCCGAATTACGGCTTGAGATCCCGTGACTTTTACTCATTATAGACAAAAAAGAAGGCTTTGCGATAAAAATAGTTTAAAAAAATAGTAGCCATTTGTCAAAATTTACCTTTGACTACCAAAGAGATTAATTTTGAATCTCTACTGTATTTTGCTAGTCTCTTCACCAAATAGTAACATTTGTCCAAGTTTTTAATTTTCCTTTTGTTCATAATTACTTTTAAGCAATTGTTGGCTTAAATCTATAATTATTACGCTTTTTGGCAAATATTTGCGAGATTTTGAAGGCATTTCTAATTTTACGTGTCCGTGTTTGGAACTACAAACCATGTGAATGTCCTGATATTATTTTACCTTGCGATAAAGTGGTGAATATTACATCCATATGAAAAGGTTTCAAATTCGTGTATTTGGAAGCTGTCGTGTCTGCCTCACTTCCCTTCACCCTCCTTTCTCGTCACCCGTCAGTGTCGCTGCTACGCAATACTGTCTAGCATGCTCCATTGTTTCAGCCTTGACAACGTGGAATATGATTTTCAAACGAGAAAAAGTAGCTTTGTAGCCTTCCATTGATATACTGATGTACCAGGAACATAAATCAGTGGAAAAAAACAAAGTTACTGTCCAAGCATGTTCGGCCCTGCCAGCGCTGGCTGCCGCGCGCCGCACAGGACAACCATGAGCTGCCCTTGATTTGCGTTAGTGAATCCAGTGAACTCTCGAGTGGACTTCACAACTCCTGCGAAGTACGGCCTTCATTTTTCATGACTGGCAATATGGCTAGAAGAAGTAGGTTAAAGCCTGAAGATATCCTTTCTTTTTGGCATTCTCTACCGGAAATTGAATCGGAATTCGAAATGGAAGATCATTTAAACTCTGACGATGACGAAGATTTTATTCCTCAAAACGTTTCTAGTGAGTCTAAAGATTCAGACGAAACCAGTGCGGAAGGTAAGAAGTTATTTATATTTATTTCCTCTTTCATACAGGGTAACAAAATAAAGATGCAAAATATTCAGAAATACAATTTTTCCAGGAGACAACGGAAACTATTGTTTCAGATTAAAAAAAAGACAAATTGCCTTCGTACTTCTCTGAAGTTTTTGCGCAAACTCTTGTAACCCAAGCGGAGGGAAAAGAAATTGAAATCCCCACATATCGTGAAAGTGGTGTCAAATATATGGACAGGTATTTTTTGGTTTCTGACAGTGATACTTAAACAAATTTTAAACTGAAATCGGACACTAAGGCCTTAGGCAAGGGTCACTCGTTCACCAGCCATTTTTGGTTATCCTAAAAGGAGTACCAACTTCTTGTCGTTACAGTTGACGTGTATTGCCTATATACCGTTTTTAGCAACCGAAGTTATTGCAGGATAACCAAAGGCATTTATGCGTATCGTTATATCAATTTTACCCATGAATTCTGCAAATTTTAATTGTGATTCGACTCCTTATGCACCTCCTTCAAGGAGGTTCGGTGGTTTTACTCAACTTGAGAGAATTCGATGAAACTTTCTGGAAACATTAATTTGGTTTTCTTATAGCTACTTGATTTTTTTCAGAATTATTTGCTGCAGATTTCTTAAGATATTTGAACGAGACGTGGGCATGAAAATACACGGGTTGTTATGGGAAAGCAAGGCTTTATTCATCAGAAAGAACCTTTTCTAATTATTCAATGTATAATAATTGATATCATCGATCGAAAAATGTATATGTGACAGATTTTTACTCCGAGCGCTTGAATAAATCCCTCGCGCGCGTTGCAGATCGTGTGAAATTGGCACACCACGGGTAATGATGTACTAGAAAGTGGATGCATAACTTGCAGGATGCGGAAGAAAAGGCATATTTCATGCCCAATTCTCTATCAAATATCTTAAAAAATCTGCGGTAAATAATTATGAAATTTGCAGGTAGCTAAAGAAAAATATTTTTAATACTTTCAGGAAGTTTCATTGAATTCTCTAAAGTTGGGTGAAACCACCGAACCTCCTCAAAGCGGACATGACAGATGGAACACATTAGAAAAAGGGTGTGTATTCAGTACACGGGAGGTGTTTCGGGTGGCGGCTGTCTAGTTATGTAATGACAAGAGAACCCACGGTAGAATCCTTTTCAACACACGCCCTTTTCTCAATGGTCATTTAGGATCTCTCTCTATAACCCTTCTTTTACCCTTTCTTTCATTTCTCGCCCTTCGACATTTTCCCTTCCCTTTATTTCTTTCATTTCTACCCTTAACGACCTCCGTCGATCAATCTTACTTCGATCGCTTCGATCCCCTCACTCATGCCCTTGATCCTTTTCCACCTCTCCACTATCCTCGCCTCCTCAACACCGCAAGGACGTTCCCAGCCCCTCTCGAGGAAATAGAGAAGTTGGCATCTCTTCATTTCATGTGGCACTTTGATGACACGTCTTGACCTCTCCACATCATGACATGTCGTCTTAATTGCTCTCATCGCGAATTCAGAGAGCAGAGAGCATGTTAGCACGTGGGCAGAGAGTAGAACGGCCAAAGTAGAGCGTTTCTTTAGAAGACCGCACCATCAAGACACTTTGCTATTCATTCGTCTTCGAGACTCGACCTACCCATCGCCAATCGCGAACTCAAACGAACCTTGTTAACGACCGTAGTCCATGCGTCAAGAATTCGGGTTAAAACTTGATGTTGCCCATCCTCAGTAGCCCTTGGAGACGATATACGTCTTTGTTTTAAAGCCCTCCAACAATTCGCTGTTCATTGACAAAAGATTCATCATGTTTTAATAAACATTTGAACCTTTTATAGAATTCGATACATTTAATTCTAATTCCATGTTTATGTTCTACGGGCGTGATGCAGTGCGAGTTGGATTGGCGTGGTGGATAAGAGTAATGGCCTTGGATCCAGCAGAAATGGGTTTTAATCCCGGCAATGGCGGAGATCTTTCTATGGGTCCCAAATTTGGTGCCATCTGGAGAGCACTTGAAGTATACTTGTATCATAGTATCCATGAATCATATACCTTGCCGTCGGATGGGACGTTAAAAAGCTGTACCCTTGGTGCCATTCGTTGAGAGTTTAGCTATTACCGACGCCGAGTTTCCCTCCACTCTTCCTTCATTTCCAATATAACTCTTAATAATCTCTTTGATTACCCATTTATCGACTTAGTATTTCAAATGGCAAAATTACGTCATCTGTCGGTTGCCTCCCCGTATCGAATACCACATCGTGGTGGAGTGTGCGTGCCGATGATAAGCTTTAGCTGTGGAAGCGATGACAATTGCTCTTGGTGATTAGACAACAACATCCTTGCCAGTAAGATCGATGGGCGCGGGGGTGCAAACAAATGCGCATTACTCCATCCACGCATTTCTATAACTAATTTTGGAGGCTGGAAAAAGACTTCTGGCCCCTTTTAAGGCCCTTTCTTTGTAAGGGGCCCCTCATAGGCTTCTCTGTAATTGGAACTATTAATACAAATTTCCACGTATTAGAGCTCTATTTTGGAATGGAACTCTACAAACAATCTCAATTCTTGGTCTCGCTCATATTCGGATGGTTCTTGTGTTGGTAAGAGTGGCTTAGGAGTAAGAACGTCAGAAATGAGATCGCCATTAACGAGAAATGCTAATTTTCTCTCTCTTGTTATTTATAAGAAAATGTTCTCGTTGAAAATGAAAGTTCAGATATCTCACAATCAATTTTTGTATACTGTACTTTCCAATAAATATATTAAATATATTTTTTATTTCCTATCTCTGATTTGTGGCAAATAAATCAATAATCTCGTTACTACGAGCCAACATTCTGTCATTATCTGCGTATAACATTGACCGTGTTATACTTTACTATTTACCTAGGATGGGGAGGCACAAGAAAGAGATATGAATGGGAGATACAGTTTTGAGCGGAGACCTAAAAAAGTAAACTCTTAGCTTATCTCATTCCTTACTTCAGAAGTTAGAGCTCTGCACTGTTGGACAACTACTTAAAATATAACAAAACACATGATCCATTCCATCTTACATGCCACTTTATCTTGAAAAAAGTCATCAGCTCACTAAACCCATCCCCTATTTCTACGGTTCCTTAATTAAGAAGGGGTGCAAACCCTGGCCAAAAGGCTCTCACACACCCTCAAAAGAAAGAGTACCAATACAATACATTCCTATCCTATTAAAAAATTAATATTTTACCTTTGAAGTATTGATTTGTTTACAAGGTCCTTAGAGTTTTTTTTATAATCGTGGCGGTGAATGGAAAACACCATGAGCTGCGCAGTTATAATAATGTATCCATACCTATGCCTAAAACAGAAATGTTTAAGCAGAGTTACTCAATCCTAGAGTCCAGAGTATATTGTTCATTACGTGAATTAATTGTTCACGCAAGGAATGAATGTAAATGCTATATAAGTGCAAACAAATGGTTATTCACCACCGAGGATTTATCTAATTTGTTTTTAAAAAATATGTGAAATTGTATTCATGACACCGGTGTCCATTATCTTTTTATTTGCATGATTTTTTACTTAGAAAACTTTGCTAAGTTTATTTCTTTATGTTTCTTTGTTTTGTTTAAAAGAATTAACTAACCCAGCACGAAAGACAATGTTTTTGCAACTTATGTTGCACCAAATAGCCAGATTATTTTTATTTTATAAGAATAACGAGTCAGGAACCCAAAAACGGAGAATGAATGGTAATGTTTAACCAGCCGTAGATAAGTGTGTGTTTGCCGTGGGATATCTGTGTTGACAAACAAGCAAGTAAATAGTGTACTGTAGTAGTGTAGTGCAGTGTAAGAGTACTGACTATGTATCTTCCTATTGTTTACAGTTTCAAATGATAGAAAAGTACCATTTATTTTTGTGATCCTGATTTCCCACATTGGTGGAGATTTATCAGGTATACCAAATATTATCTAAAAACATATATAACTGCTTCGTCTCACCAAATCTGTAATAAGGGAAGTAGGAAGAAGCAAGAAAAGTAAATGTCTGATGGCAGTCCAGACTCCATTCCAATTCCTTTAATGTGAGATTTAGTTCGCTTGTTCGGAGCCTTGCAATTATTTTAAGACATCTTTCACCACATCCTCCACACATTTCCACAGTGCACGAATGAAAAACTTGCCTTACTTAAAAATTGCGAAGAAAATCCTAATCACGTGAAATCAGAGCTTTGTAAATGTGACAGTGTTGAGTACAGTGAAATCATTGAAATAGAACTGCTTGTTTTTGCATGAGTGTGATTTAAAATAATTACATATTTCAAAATAAAAGACAGAAAATTCTTTGACGGTACCCTTTTCGAACCATTCGTTTTCTTCAATTTCCTGTCTGTTAGCATTCTATCCAACCATACTACTTAATAGAAGAAGGCTAAATGCCTCAAAAATGGTGTGAGGCATAGGAATTTCTCAACCGGGAACAGAACCATGGCTTTCCGACCCCCTAATTTTATAACTATACCTTAAGAGTGACATTATTGATTGATCGTAATGACACAAGACAGAGTTCTTATAAATTTAGTATGAATTGGCACGGAAGCTAAGAATAAATTAAGTAACGCGCAAGTTCACGAAATGGCTTGAAATCCTAAGGTTTTCTTTTGCAACGTATTTTAGAATTTTCCCTTCGCATTGCGTGCTCACTTTTTGTCGTTCCTCAAGGCGGAAGATTAATATACATATAATTAAAAATATATTTCCCTTTTTTTTTCACCAAATAAGGAGGGGATTTTCGTTCTTCAAATAAGTGAGACCTTATTAGAGTAATTAGCAGCAGCGGGTCTTCCATACTAGCGAGGGGAAAGGGTTTTTGAGTGGATTAACTTTTACGTTCAATGCACGGGCGCACATTTAGTATTCTTCTCTTGCAACGGATGCAAACAATGTGAGCGCTCACTCCTTCTTCACCACAATTCACACTCCCTGCCATCCATCTTTTTTTTCCTCCGTTCACCGTCCATCCACCGTCTTTCTTCAACTTGCTCAAAGTGCCATTAGAGACACACACACATTTCAATGAGCCCGTCGCGGAACAAGTTGTAAGGCTACACTGCAACGTAGTTGGGCAGCTGAGAGGGTTTACAATGAACGAGCAGTTTACTAATGCAGAGTACACAAATTTGCATAGTAGAGGTAAATTTTATCGAGTTCATTGGCAGGGAAATTATACATCCAGAAACATGTTGCACTTTAAATATGTGAGAGTTCCAAATTACGTAAGATGTTTTTGGGTTATGGATTTGGGCTCTTCTTACGTAGTCTAACCATAAGGAGAAGAGGGACTCCGAGATAATCTTACGTTACACTAAGATTTTTGTCATTTTAAGTTCATATTTGTGTCATGTAATGTATCATGTATGGCATGAGAGGGCTACATTTGTAATGTAGCCCTCTCATGCCTTTTTTGTAATACACTTTTTTTTAGGTTCCTATTCTCTAAGGCAGCGGTTCCCAAACTTTTTCTTTCCGCGACCCATTTTAGCCCATACATTTTAGCCGCGACCCCTTAAAATTAACAAACAATGTGTACATTCAAATGATATTGTTTTTATAATGTTATTACAATCCTCACTTGCATAGTTCACCATATTATTTGTATACATCTCGCGACCCCTTTCCGAACGGCCCGCGACCCCCAGTTTGGGAACCGCTGCTCTAAGGCAATAAGTGGCGCAATTTTGTAAATAACAATCGGTATTCATCTTTAACTAAACGATTAAATCTTTATGAAACTCAATTTTTTATCGACATTTACAATTATTCATCTTTTACTAAAGTAAAATTTTGCATATTACTCATAAGATTCGTAATTTAAAAATTGTATTGTTTTTACAGAGGAAATTATGCTTGTTTATTAAATTGGCAACATTAAACCATCTTAGATAAACGACATAATTTTCGATTATTATTAATATAATTGGGGTAACGAAAATGAGTGTTTAACTTTAACGGTTTACTTTATAAATCAGTATTTTTGGCATCGTGATATATGGCGCTAACTTATTGTAACGAAAATGAGTGTTTAACTTTAACGGTTTACTTTATAAATCAGTATTTTTGGCATCGTGATATATGGCGCTAACTTATTGTGACGCATAATATCAAAATATCGCAATATGGTCGATTTACACAGTGTTTTTCTGACACGTTATTGATATATATATATATATATATATATATATATATATATATATATATATATATATATATATATATATATATATATATAACTGGGAGCACACCTGACCGGCAATTGGGAGATCCGGGTTCGAATCCCGGCTAAGGTGAAATTTTTTCTGTCTGGATTTGACTCATTTTCATCTTCCCCACCAAACCCTGTGTTCGTCCTTTTATGTGTACCTATCCATTTCCATTTTCCTATGAATGTTTGAATTTATTCGCGCCTTTGAGCGTCATTTTCGTATGATTGAGTATATTTGGCCATGTTGGCTCTTTTCTTCTTCTACGGCTATGCGTGCCTTTAAACGTACTGTTCACCTCTTTATATGTTGTATGTCTGTATTCCTCTTTCCTTTCAACCTTCCAATTGTGTTTGTCCCCTATATGGTGGGTGAAATCGCCCTTGCGCGCCATCTCTGGGCCGTTCAAATTGGGCATGGGGTGTGACATAAAACCCCGTCAAATTCAGAAGTTAATTGAGTAGCCTTGGTTGTGTAACTGGGAGCACACCTGACCGGCAATTGGGAGATCCGGGTTCGAATCCCGGCTAAGGTGAAATTTTTTCTGTCTGGATTTGACTCATTTTCATCTTCCCCACCAAACCCTGTGTTCGTCCTTTTATGTGTACCTATCCATTTCCATTTTCCTATGAATGTTTGAATTTATTCGCGCCTTTGAGCGTCATTTTCGTATGATTGAGTATATATATATATATATATATATATCGCCAAAATGAAGAACGGCTCAGATATACCTACATTGTTTTGGTCAAATTGATTTTGACTCTGTGGGAAATCATTAAGTTCATCCGTGAGCCCCAGATGTTCACCTCTCAACAAGGAAGGATGGAGTCGAAATATATTGCAAATGCCTTTGGGATGTTTTTCCTTCTTTCTTGGTAGGGCTTACACTACGATATGAGGTCGTATTTCACTGTTTAAGGTTCACACATATATCCATTACTTACCCTTTACATCCTTCCCTGGCCTTGTCCTGACCCTATATTACGAACCCTGAGTCCCTCAACCCCTCAACCCTTTACCCCTACCAAATGGGGTGGCGTACATTCTTTTCTCCACAACCCAACAGCGCAAGGGAGGGGAAGCATTGGGGGTGTTCTTTATATCGCCCACTTCTTTCTCCAGGGCAAAAGGGGTGAAATGTATGAGGTCGGGGCCAACGCGATGATACCATGGGAACGTGCGTAAATAAGCCTCGCGCTACCCACAAAACCCCATTCTATCTGTCTTCTCTCTGCTACTTATTCTTAGACCACAGAGAAGAATGAGGCTGTTTACGAATACCAACACACAACTATTAGTGTGTGGGTGGTTTAACTGCGGTTCAGCCTCTTTCGTGAACTCACATGTTTTAACATTGTTACACCACGAGCATTCCTCCTTTGAGAATGCTACTTATGGCTTTTAATATACGTACTAGTGACAGTGCTAATTGAATATCAACGGAAAGAATTTATTGTCATTTACATTGATTGTAATAACCATGCACACCTTGTTTATTGCAAAGTATCATTGAGTTGATGGATACACAAGGAATCTCGACTTAAACGATGAGCATGGTCGTTATGGGGACGATGACTCATAAACAATAAAATATTTCAAATAATTGTTATGATTTAGTAAATATTTCGGAATTAGTAAATATTTCGACCGGAGTACAAAATTCGATTGAAGAAATAAGAATATTTATTTTATTTTTTTTCTATTGGTACTTTATATTGGGCATTCTTTTGCTCTATCGCTGCATTATAAATTTAAATATCTCTGGAAACCGCAGCAAAGGCTTTGAATTGGAACTTATTTCCCGAGTCACTTTTGGCTCAGGCTAAATAATTACTAATAGAGAAATCCAGCAATATTATACAGCTGCACAATTACTTACACCAGCCTCCTTCCTCATGTTTGGCGAATGACTGCTATGGAGAATATATGCATATTGAATGTCACATAGGGAGGACTTTTTAAATGATATGCAGCATTATCAGTTCAAGTATTTACCGTTGGAATTCAATGGGCATCATCTCCTAGCTTTATATAATAACAGTAAAACTAAGTGCATAGAAAAAAAGAAAGAAAAGAAAGAATACAAGAAAACGGAACATTAAAACGTAAATTTCAGTAAAAATGACAAATAAAATAAAGCCTATGCAAATGTTATTAAGTTTTATTGCATCGGTTCCTTTATTTCATGAATTTGTATATATTGCTATTAGGACTGTGATGCCTGTTTTAATGGTTCTATTTTTTCAGTCATTACGGCTTTGTTCAAATTAAAATTATGGTTTTATGTTATTCAAGAAGCACCTTGGACTCAAATTTTGATATTTGATTATTATTCATAAATTTTGATGTTATTGTAAAAGGTTTCATGGACGTAAAATACGAGCCATGGTCAGTAGAACAAGCCAATGTCACTCTTCCAACTCCTTCTGAAGCTGACTTTCAAATTATTACTCTCACTGACTTCGGGCAATGGAGAGCAAATTACATAAAAGCCTATTATTATAATAATAAATATTTCACACCAATCGATTTACCAGTCTTTTTAAATCAATTTATATTTTCTCCGGCACCATGAATTAGATTACCGTATAACAACCATATCCGTACGCATTCAAATACATAGTACATATTCCCCTTCAACCTTAAAGCGGGATAAAAATTGCTGTCGTAGTGAGTCAATAACATCCTTTTATTATATTGTATTTGGTAGGTATTGTGGCTTAAGAGTGCTGTCTTCCCGTTCCGAGAGCTCGATATCAAATCCCAGCCATTACGAATAATTTTCGATCCCAATGTGGATGCTTTGTGGAGAGCACTTCATCTGTAGCACTGCGACCTTTTTGTGCGCCTTTATGAATCTCCGAGAGTTTTTCCTTCAAGAGTACGTGTAACTATTCCGATGTATTTTTTTAATCGTGATGTATATATCAGCTCTCAAATACTTTACAGCTATCAAATACTTCAAAATTTTCCTTCCTACATCGGGGGCTAGGGGATTGGAATAGTTTACCGGAGGAAATTTTGGAGCCCTTTCCAACGAATACTAGGATATTTATGACGAGGGTAAAAACATTTGAATTTTGAGGGCTTTTCCCATTTTTTTGTATTTAGTATTTTATGTTTTGTATTTTGAGACTTCATATATTTTGGTTTTTATATAACCACCCGACCAAATGGATAACTTGTATTTCGTATTTTATATTTTGTATTTTGTTCTTTAAGTATTTTCTTGTTTGTGTTACCACCCGACTCAATGGTCAACTTGTAACAATTTGTGCAATAATAATTATAATTATATTAATTTGAAAATGGCGGAAAAAAGTGCCATTAATGAATTGCATTGCGTGTATTGTACTAGCCCCCCTTATCAATTTCCTTATCACAGGGGTTCTAATAATTATTCTTTCACGCGGTCCTAAACACGCGACGTTATATACTTGTATCAGCCCGACACACAAAAGGTACCCTTCACTTTATCACTTCTTACCTTGAGAGAGATCCTTTCCTTTCGGTAGTCCTTGGCGGCAAAGGTTAATGGATTAATTCATGCACTAAAATGATACACTTGAACAGTACATATATTTATAATAACCCTTTTATTCTTTCCTTATGAAACAAATTCACTTTAGTTACTCAATTAATCAATATATGTTCCCTTCTCAAATATATTCGTATTAATTTATAATGTTTGTTCTACTTCACCGGATATTGTACAAAGTGAATTCCCGATACTCTATGCCCCAGTATCTGTTTATCGGATTCCTGGATCCTTCCTTAACACAGGACACTGGCGTTGGTAATTGCTGTCCAAAGCTGCTTACTCCCGGCAAATTATCACTGCAAAAACTCTCGTATGACTTTCACTCGATAAACGTCTCTTGTGGCTCCCTTGTTAAGAAGAAGCAGAAGAAGAAGCCGCCTCGTTCCTTGTTTGACAATCCCTTTTATACTATCTCATCTCCCCTCCTGTATGTTCTAGAACATTCCAGGTTTTCTCCCCTTCTCTCGTATCTGATAGGCTATTCCCCTTTCATTATTATAAGTTTGTTTACGTAAACAGAAAATGGTATTGTTTAAAGTTGTTTTCATAACATAGACGGCATTGTTATAGTTTGTTTACGTAAACAGAAAATGGTATTGTTTAAAGTTGTTTTCATAACATAGACGATATTGTTGCCTCGCGGTAGCACGTGTTCCTAAAATATACACAATGGCGTCCTTAATCGTATACTTATGCCAACACGGCCAAAATGGCGTGTTACAGTATTGTAGCACAATGTAAATATCGATCACAATTTTTTTCTCGTACGGAAGTGTTCCTCGTTCAGATGGAATCAAAAGTTTATTGCTGTCCATTTATAAAAAGTGGACTGAACTCATCTTTCATTCGCTCTTCGCCTTTCCACCTTCTTTCCCACTCCCTCCTTCCTTCCCTCGACTCTTCAAGACTTTCTTCTCTTTCTCCCGACCAGCGTCGTGTTTACGCCGATTTCGCCTCAGTGGCTAAGTGGAAAGGGATGGCCAATGGCTCTTCCTCCTCATTTCATCGCACGGGACAACCAATCAGAGAACGTCTGCTCCCCCTCATCTCTCCCAACCCTCCACCATCTCATCTTCTAACGCAATAATCACTTCCTGGAGACAAGTTTTCGAGCGAGATGAACTCGTGATATAATTTTCGTTCACAACACTTTTTTTTAAGAGCGTCTGCGAACGCAAGTTTTTTTGGCTGCTAGAAACTTTGCCTTTATTCAAGATGTTCTTCCTTCTTCGTCCACCCCATTGGATAATTGCTCCAAACATAAGGTCACTGAAGTTTATCTTCTTAGCCATTGTCTTCCAACGGCGAAAGAATGGTTGGAATATGTATTTCTCCTTGAGTTTTCTCAATTATGAAATTTGTTTACTTCTTATAAGGAATGCTAGACTCGTAAGTTTCAGCTGCTGAAATTTATCACATGAAAAGTGTATTCTAATAACTTCAACCCGCATTAATAGCCAGAAAACATTTTTGCTCATTCTTTAAGAAAAACTTCTAATATATATTCACTGCATTTGTGTAAACGTGTTTTATGAATAATCTGCTATTACCATGAGGTCGTTTAGTGACCTTTTACTATTCACAAGTCCCTCAGATCGGAGGCACTTGGGGTCCCACGGTGTGATCGGCATCGAGCGATTTGAGAATCAGTACGTCGAACTTCAGATACACTTCATGGAGGAGAGACCACTTGTAAGGGCTGAAAATCAAGTACTTATGTCCACATTTGACACGTTAGCAACTGGAAGAGAAAATATTTGGCTTTGCGTACATGCTGATAAAACTACTTTAATTATAATGAAAATTGGTGAGCACCATTCTAACGAACGGTTAACGGGTCCTTTCTGACTAATCATCTCAGTGTAGAGTAGGTATTGCTGGTATTGCCATCAGGCTATTCTTCTAGTAAAATTTTCATTCAATTTAGAGTCACAAATCACTTATATTGCACGCGATCGACAGTCCATAATATTACGAACGTTTGATTTCATCTTTCAAGCACAAACTCAACGTTGACGAGCATAGTAATTCAGAAACTATTGGAGAGAAGGGATGGGGTAAGCATGGTGTTATGACCGGGCCTCTACCCGCGTAGCGGAGACCCGAGAGTAGGCTTGTGCGATGACCGATTTTGGTCATCGATTCTCGATGAAAATATTTCATCGAAATGTTTCGATGACGATGGCTGTCATCGATCATCGATTCATCGATGATCGATGAATTTCAATGATCGATGAATTTCGGTGATCGATGAATTTCGATGATCGATGAATTTCGATGATCGATGAATTTCGATGATCGATGAATGCCGATGATCGATGAATTACGATGATCAATGACTCTTTATGAACTGTGCAGTAGTGATGAGCGATATATCGCTGTGATTGAATCACCGATACTGAAAATTAGCAATCACAGCCCGTGACTAAATAATCGAAATCACTGTGACTGTGAATTCGGTGAATTTAGCCGATTTAGCTCAGGCTGCTACCGCTGCTACCAACTGCACCAGTGCAACCAACGAATACAATGCTACCACTGCTACTGCGTATTAACTGTGATTGAACGTGATCGCTACTTCTGTATCGTCTACCACAAACTTGACGAAAAACATGAATTCCAAACATCCCACTGTGACCCTGCCATCGTCCTCAAGGCGCAATAGCTGGGGTGTTTATACTTTATATATACATTTGAGATAAGGCGTTCAAATGAATGGAGAAAAAAAGAAGAAAAATTAGTGATATATGGAACTGTACGTGAAGCATAATTACTTGTTCGTGACATACTCGTATAATAATACGTAACTTGACTCATATAATCTACCGTAAACATTGATTTGAAATGTGGAATAATTCTGAAATCATTTGACGGGGTAGTTGACTAAAATTTTCTGATTGATTTCCATCATGCATCTATTTAAAACAATTTGCATCTCATTTGAGATACTTTCCATTTATTTTTCCTAATATCTACTGTATTTAAATTGTCCTATTCTCCGTGAGTTGAAGTACGTAGATATTGCTAAATTTCAATATGCTTATTGCAGAATGTTACACTATCCTGTGAAGACGATCCACCGGCAGAAGATGTCGGAGATTGTGTGACTTCGATGGATAGAGCTACTCCATCAACAAGTAATGATGGTAATGATAGCTCCCTTCAAATGCCAGCCACCGTCCCACGTCCGTCTTCTTCGACCACAGTTCAACACCAATTAACAATTTCTTCTTTTGGTTCCTAAATGCTCTCTTGCAAAAGAAAGCAGTACATTGAACAGAAGCTACTTGGATTATTCATAATTGATTTGCAGCCATTCAGCATTGTGGAAGATGTTGGGTTTAAAGAATTAATGGAAGTGGCGTTGCCGAATTATGAAATTCCTGGTAGGCATCGCATTTCGATCACCATGATCCCTGCCATGTATGAGGAATGCGAATTTTGCGTAAGCCAATTACTCAAGGCAGCCAAAAGTGTGTGCAACCACAGACTGTCGGTCATCCTCAAGAAGAAATAGGGTGATGATAAAGTGAACGCCATTCACTTTTTAAATGCGAATTCCATATACATGGAAAACGAGTGACATTGGCGTTTGGCATGTTTTCTTCCTTAATTGTTTGTTTAATTCTTTATTACTTTGTGATATTACGTAAGAAACGGAAATTTTTATAATTTCATTTCAAGTTACCATTTAAGGAGAAGGGTTGCATTTCTCAGCCATATGTATACGTATAGGTATATATCTCCAAAAGTTTATAATAAACAGTATTTTTTTATCACTTGATCGAAGAGTCTCTCTCTTTTATTGTGCAGTTGAACTACTGGAATGCTGACGTACCGACATGGCCAGTCCCCTAATATGTGATTGCGATTGTCATTTCCATGCCGTGTCAACTCTAAAATGTGATCGCAATTACATTTTATAATCACAGTTATTGTAACGAAACAGTCACATTTAAGGCGGTGACAATAAAGTCACAGTTAAGGCCATCCCTACTGTGCAGATGTCTCGGTTGGCAGTTTGGTGTGGCTATTAAGTGAATATTGAATTGGATCAACCGTAATTGAGTAAAACAAGGCCTATTTATGATAGAGAGAAACAATCTCCAAGTTACAATTTTAGCAACAACTCTTTATTGTGGTATAAAACAATTCTTATTTCCGCATTTTCGTCCGTGAGTAGATGTCGGGCGTCCAACACAACGTTTCCTGCATCGCTGAAGAACCGCTTTGATGCTGTTGAAGTGGCAGGAATACAAAGGTATTTCCTCGCGTACTTCTGAAGGCGGGGATATACATCCTTCCTGTCCCTATACCAAAGTAGGACGTCCAAAGATTTGGATAGAGCTGGTACATCCTCGTACTTGTGGAGCTCCGCCAGGAAGGGGTCGTCAGCAGAGGTAGCGTTTCTCGTGTCAGCAGCACGAACAACACCATCACTGCTGCGGCGCCTCTTCGCAAATAGCCCGTCTAAAGATTTCCGCGCTTCAGCCTGTGCTCCTTCGCCTTGGATTTGGCGGAAAACATGACCGCGATTTTCCTAGCCGGAATCAACTGAATGCAGCGTAGGGAGACTGACACTGGGAAACAAGCTACAACACGTCTAGACTGGACCACAGTTTCGACACTCAATGTTATAAAACGGCGACATTCTAGTAGCAGACGACAACATCGAGGCCAAGTGGTGGAGCGCCAAGGTGCTCATGGGCAGAAACTCCGTCCCCTCACCTACCTTCCCAGAGATATCGTCTGCTAGAGTCGACGTACTCCAATCCCTGTGCGGCCCACCCACGTGGGCTAGATCTCAACGCCGCCGGCTTTTTTCAGTAAGTAGGCGTTGCGCAATAGAACAAGGAAGGTGCCGGGGGAGGGGGAGACCAAGGAGGAAACGTCACAGCGGTCACCGGCGGCGGCACGGGACGGACGGGCGACAGGAAACCAATAATTTTCATCGTCCTATCGATCATCCTCATCGATGGTTCTCATCGACATCAATGATTCGCATCAACTCATCGACTCATCGGGATCGATGATTCGCATCGACTCTTCGACATCGATGATTCATCGACTCATCGACATCGATGATTCATCGACATCGATGGTCGATGAAATTCATCGTCATCGATTACAGTCATCGCACCGCGATGACTAAAATCATCGTCGATGACTTCGATTAATCGACTCATCGCACAAGCCTACCCGAGAGCATAAGATTATACGTGGGTTCTTGCCCTTGGTGTCGGGAGACGAATAATCACACACAAATATTTAGTCTTTTTCACTAAGTTTATTTTTTTTAAATCACAAAATAATCAATTCAATGAACAAATATTAAGTTATGAATTTGTGCGTCTAGAGTAGCCAAACGTTAACATATTACCAATGTCTCGATAAGGAGAGGAGCTGCTGGTGATGGCACGGATCGATAGCGAGGCGCTTCGGCAGCACGGGCCATACGGCCCGCGCTTCGACTCCCACTGACGGCTGCGTTGTGACTGTACCGTCAGTGAATGGTTGCAGAGTAACCAATAGCCGATTACTGTCCGATGAGAGACTAGTGAATCACTGTCTGACTGACTGCCTGACGAGTGTCAAGTGTATTCCCCGATAGCGTCTGCACCGTGCCATTATATAGGAAAGGTGAAACTACTAGTCCGTTGCAAAATTCTGTCACCCGAGTTTGAAGACTAATATCTAATAGATGGCTCAATAGATTTTAAAATAAAGTACATCACATTAAAGCTTGTTTATTTCTGCGGTTATTAATGGTGGACAAAACTATTTACCGTTTATATTTATTTCAGTGTGTGCTTAAAAACAGAATTTTAGCGCATTTTTCCGGGTACCGGACGGATGCATCGCATTTACGGCTTCGTAATAACAACACGGATCAAGACATCGAAATTTTCTTTTCAAATATTTTAGCAAAGATCTTTCTTAATAACGTTACGAAGTTTCATATTATTTAATCCATTATTATTTTAGTTATAGGTGCAAATGCACGGATCCGTTATTTTCCGTTCCGCGCATCCCTGAAAACCGCCGTTTGGACCTTATACAAGCTCTTGAGTTCATCATCTTGAATCTACTTATAAAATCTTTAAGGAATTTGTTGGTTAATCAATATCGATTAACATTTCTTTTGGAAAAACGCGCGCGCTGCCAGGAGCCTGCACGGAAGAGAAAGGGAGAGGCGCGCGCTGTTGCCCAATCAGAGGGTTGTCCGTAAGGCGCGCGAGGGAGTCCACTACAAGCATTACCTGCGGGGAAAAACCAGTCGTCCTATCTCTGTGCATATGTCATTTGGACTCCGTAAATAGTGGCAGAAAGGGTCATTTTTAAGAATGGTTATCAGTGCCATTTTAGATCTGTGTGGAAACATACCGTCGATATGCCTCCTCGTGCCAATTTTTCGGAGACGGAGTAAAGAATGATTTTAAGCGCTATTTGTTTCTTTCGTCGAGAAGCCGAGAAATGTGGTGACAAAAGATATCCCACATATCGTTATGCTTATGAGTGTCTTTTGCCATTGGAGATCCAAAGGCTTCATGGAAAAAGTTGATGAGAAGTGGTGAAAATATGCCCCTGGTTATATTTTGGTGAGTACAGCAATTTTTATCGTCTGCTACAGTATGTTATTTCAAGCGAAGTAGTTTTCCCCCGCAGGTAATGCTTGTAGTGGACTCCCTCGCGCGCCTTACAGACAACCCTCTGACTGGGCAACAACGCGCGCCTCTCCCTTTCTCTTCCGTGCAGGCTCCTGGCAGTTCAGCGCGCTCTTTTTCCAAAAGAAATGTTAATCGGTATTGATTAACCAACAAATTCCTTCAAGATTTTATAAGTAGATTCATGATGATGAACTCAAGAGCCTGTATAAGGTCCAAACGGCGGTTTTCAGGGATGCGCGGAACGGAAAATAACGGATCCGTGCATTTGCACCTATAACTAAAATAATAATGCATTAAATAATATGAAACTTCGTAACGTTGTTAATAAATATTTTTGCTAAAATATTTGAAAAGGAAATTTCGATGTCTTGATCCGTGTTGTTATTATAAAGCCGTAAATGCGATGCATCCGTCCGGTACCCGGAAAAATGCGCTAAAATTCTGTTTTAAGCACACACTGAAATAAATATAAACGGTAAATAGTTTTGTCCACCATTAATAAACGCAGAAATAAACAAGCTTTAATGTGATGTACTTTATTTTAAAATCTATTGAGCCATCTATTAGATATTAGTCTTCAAACTCGGGTGACAGAATTTTGCAACGGACCGACAAAATGGCAAGGTTGGGAGGGGAAGAAGAAGAGGAAGGTTAGCCGTTCTCGTAAGTGAAAGGTACAGTTCCCGAGGTATAGTTTGACATAGCTGGCTATTCTGAGACGTCACAAATCAACACATTTATGCATATTTTGGGAAATGGAGTTCTTCCATCTCCGGATCATTACAATGGTATAAGAATATATAAAACGATGAGGATGGTGAGTAGTAAGGTATGCGTTTCACGGCATGTTTATGTTTTAATTCAATAGTTAAAAATATGAACCTTCGGAGGACGTGGTGTTGAAGTGAACCACCATTGAGTGTGAGGGTTGAAGGAATAATTAAGTTGAAGAAGGTGAAGAGTCTGATGTCGCTAAAGACGACCGGAGGTGTATATTTGAGAAAATATTTCTCAGGATCTTTCAGGATCTAGGTGGTGTGGTCAACAGCAATAAATAAATGCAGGATCTAGTGCAAACGTGTTATGGAGGATATTCTCAGTTTATTCGTTTTTCAGTTTTTTACATACATGTGCCTTTATTGCATTTAAAATTCAGGTCCTTCTAAGCCACATGGCTTGTCAGAAGGTTCCATTGTATTCATACAAGCGGCATGTTACACTGGAGAAAAATAATATTACAATATAAATAAAAAATCAAAACAAATGTCATTTTTTTTTAAATCCACAAAACCTGTAACATGAATATATTTGCCATAGTATAACAATATATATTGTAATTATATATACGTCAAATGAGTACACAATTAGTGATTGCATAAGTATAACAGATTCATAAATATAGTGCCTAATTGTAAGGGATTAGAAATTCTTAATTTCGTTAATTAACCATTCTTTGACCTTTTTCTTAATTTCTGCCATTCCTTTTAAATTGCGCAATTGCTTAGGCATACAATTAATGGTATTTGGTATAATATATTTAGCCAACCTTTTGCCATATAAATTAAAATAATCATAGGTTATTAACACCGGAGTATTTCTTTCATAATTTCATCTGAGGGAAGGTAAAACATTAGTCGTCCTGTCTTTTCTCTGTTTTCTGAACCTAGCCTCCGCCACATTACATAATAGAGTGCCAGAAAAAGATTGTTTTCTCTGGTGCCACTTGAAAAAAAAAACGGTTCAAAAAGTCTCCCGATGAGTACTGGGGGAGATTAAATGGGAGAAGATGGGAAATTGTCTCCTTCCGGATCTTGTTAAGAGGGAGAAGGGTCCTCCAGCTCCACTCTCTCTGCGATGATATTACAGAGCAAGGCCATTTAGAGGTAACGAAATGAACAGAGCCTGGAGAGGAGGGTTAACTACGTACACACACGAAACCTTATTCGGCATGTGCGGGAGTAACAACACTACAGTAATGCTTTTACATTTCCTTAATTGGGGACATTAGTGTGGAAGTAACTAAACTTTTTTCATTAATCTGCTGCTCTGTAAATTAACTTTAGATCCGTTGTCTCGTTAGTGACTTCGTGGAATTTCCTAAGAATTGTAAAATGATAAATAACTTAGTTTTAAATTTTTCTTACTTATTATTGTAATCTATGTAGAAAAACTAAGTTAGTTACCATTTTACAATAACGTTTTACTTCCTGGAACCGTGAAAGTTTGCAAGCATTTCCTTTATTACTGAGTAATTCTGGAAAAAGAACGGGAATATGCATTAGTCTGGATTGAATACGGGATCTCCAATTAGTCTCTGTTTTAGTATAAAACGCAGACGATGTCTCTTGGATTACGTGGCATTGGGCATGGGTGTCGGAGAGGATGAAGGGGGAGGGTGGCGGGAGAGGGGAAGGGGGAAGTGAGTGCTTCCCCTACAAACTGCAGAGGACGCCCCCGTCTTGACATGAGCGCTGTCCGTCCATTGTAATGGCGCAGCTAAGCCATCAACGCTCTGTCGGATTACAAGTGCTTTTCGTAGAGGTAGAAATGACGTAGTCGCGACGCCGCCGTCACGAATGAGCAACAACCATTTTATTCGATGATAATTAGTGTTAAACGCCGACTATTACATGATTAAATATTTTGAAACTCAATTGTCAAGTCAGGAATAGCTTTTGTTACACTTTCTTATCTGAAGAAATGATTTTTAAGACTAAGAACATAGATTGATGTTACAGCTTACGTCAAAGGAATGTGCCACTCTAATCACCTGGAACGGTTGTCATCTTTTTGTAGAATATTTTAAGAAGGAAAAGAAATTTTTTTTTTAATTTTATGATACATCTTCCTGAAGCAGGCAAGTAAATTACGCAGGTGAAACAAAGCATTCTTATGCGATGGCTAATTTCTTTTAAAAGCTCTGGTTATTTCCCTCATGAACACAAAAAACATGATAATAGAAAGCAATTTTCAGAATATATTGCGTTAAACGTACGCTTTAAGTTTATTTTTATCATCTACTACTTACGGCTTAAATGCAACATTTAGGAGAATGCTCCGTTCCATTCCTCACAATTTTAAATATTAACTCTAAGGACGTAAGTTACCTTGAAGTTGGGTTTCACCTGCATTTCCTTGTCGATTTCAAACGTAGCGTCTTATTTGCTGATTACTTATCTTATGAAGCGCACAATGTATTATCTAGTTGCTATGTTTGTACACAAGGAAAGCAAAGACGTATGGAATAACGGGTTGTTAACTAATTCATGCACATATTTTGTACTACGTCGATAATAAACGTGATTCACAAGACATTACAACATGCTATGAAATCAACGTATTAGGAAGAATTACTGTTACTACTTTAATACTTAGAAAGAAATGAACAGCATCCAATGAAAGTCATTCGAGGTCTAGCGATCCACGAGCAAGGTTCGATTAGTAATCACAGAGGTGAACGAGTTTGTGAAAATGTGTACGAAAATGAGCAGAGACAAGTGAAAATCGCAGAACTGCCATTATTATGTACTGTTGTTATATCAGTTTCAAAACTCAGACCACACGGTGAGTGTGTCCAACTCCGTAGTCTGCCGAATGTGAACTTACTGCGTATTGCTTAAATGCGTTCCATGCCCACTGGAAGTGAATTTGTAACGGCGATAATAACCATCGAAAGGATATACTCCGGAACCACAATCCCCAAATTCGTGGCACTAACACAACCACGCCCGGCCAGCCAGCAACAATCAAACCTCGAAACCTAGACGGTGACCTTCTTGGGATTTGCCAGTTTCCCCCCACGCCACGGGCGAATGCCAGATCATTGCAAGACATCCTGGAAGAATAAAGTCCCCGAAATATAACAATATTCTGTAAACTAATCGGCTACACGGTAATGTATAAAGCTAAATAATGTATGTTAATTAACAAACCCTGAAGAGGAACTTTTCCAATTGCAGGGACTATTTTTTTATGTATATATGCTTAATGTAAAAGAAAAACTGCTGTAAATATGTATATTTTTATATTGCAAAACAATAGCAATAAAGTCTTTATAACTTGACTTTTAGTCCCTTATTCTAGCTAACCCTTTCGTCAAATATATGTCCATATCAAATAGTGTAGTAGCCACTTTAACAAAATATGAAACATGATGAAGTTTTATTGGCTTGTGCAGGTCCAAATAAATTAGTACGAAAGAAATGTCAACACCTTGATGAAACTTCCAAATGTCGTTTTGGCATTCTTGGCAAAAAAACCCACTGCTAAAGAGAAAAAACCAGCAGCGTTGAAAGCCCGTAATGCTTTTTAAGTGAAAGCACAAAAGCATCGCTGTACATTAAGATTAAAATTAACGAGAGAAAAGGAAAACAAAAATCACTCAAAGAGGTCAGTGCTGCAATAAGTGAAACACTCACAGTAAGACAATGAAACGCATAAGTAATTTGCGAAGTTCCATTTAAACGAATATAAAGACGTCCTTAAGCTCGTCATGAGGCTTAACTTTCAAAAAACGATGTCACATAATAATACTACGCAGCGTCATCATGGTGGGCATCAACATACGCATAATAGGCATAAATCTTTAAAACTTCGATAACGTGACAACCCTTCCCATCTGGTCATAGTGAGAGAAAGTGTGATAATGAGTTTTGCAGTCATGTACGAATGTGATAAAAAGTAACTCGTAAGTTCAATCGTGTTGATGAAATGGATGAGAGGCAAATCATTAAATAGCTATACGATAGATGAAATGGTGTGATTTAAGAGGGATTTGTACACATAAGGAATAAGGAATTGGCCAAGAAAACCATACATATATGTAACCTAAGAGCTAGGCTAAGGAAGGCAAATTAAAAAGTTTTAACAACAAGAAAGCGAGTATGTAGGAATGCATGAATGGAGTAAACATAAATACAGGAATAGAGCATTGAGAGAAGTACTAAAATAGTAACTGTTTCCTAGGAGTTACTCATAATTAATCTCTCTCACTGCGCCCACCTCGATATAAAATGGCTTGATGGTTAAGTAACTAAGCACCACTCCATCGAAATATTCCCATGAAGTAACATTGTAAACCTCCCCCTATAGGCTGCTGAAGGCATGCAGATAAAGTTTCTTCCTTTTTTTAAACTCTTAGCAGCCGGGAACTCTTGAAGTCGGAGGAGGGAGAATGTGTTTGGGGAGTGAAATGAGTCAGCCTCTGAGGTATTCTGAGCATGATATTTTTCAATCCAGATAAACCCCATGGTTTACCAGCGCACAAAAATGAAGCATGATATTGAGCTCCATAGCGTGACGAAATAATTGAAGCTCGAAGATCAAGCGTTGCAAAACAAGTGAATAAATAAGCTGTGGAAAGAGCGCGCACACCGTGAGTCACTTGTCTTTGTTCCGTCCAGAAGTTCGCTGCTCCGCAAAAGTGCTGGAGCTTCTGACTACATCTACAAAATACCCTTCAAGCCACCTCTGAGGTGTGTGGCAGGGGGTGAGTATTCACCAACATGCATTACACTATACCCTAAAGTTAGTGTAACTATGACAAATTATGCATTAGCATGAATCGCTAATGCATGTCACGAGGCGAAGCCTCACAAACATGCACTACTACACTACAGATATTATCATAATAGAGAGGGATCATTAATATATATGTATTTTGAAACCACACAAATGGACAGATACTCAAGACTTATGTAGAAAACATGCACGGCGTGCTGTTAGTACTAGGTAACAGATAATGATTGAAGTATAATGGAGTACTACTATTACTAATGCCACACTACCTAACGACAAACCTAGATAAAAGTCTCATTGGCAGCTGTTATGGTCCCTTATCGTTCGTGGGAAAAATGACATTTTAAATCTGTCCGTTCTGCAGTCTAGTTTCCTAATTTTATTCCCATGATCTGATATACCGAAGTATGTTGGACTTCTTAAAATATTATCAACGTCGTCAGAGAATATACCGGTTTGGAACTTACATAATAAATTGAGTCTAAATTTTAATCAACGGTCTGAAAGCGAGCTGAAAGCGAGACGGACTAGCGAGGGACTGACTGCGTGTCTGCATTGCTAGACATTGCTAGATGGTCGGCAGAATTTTGTTTTTTTTTTCAAGAATGGATGTTGAGCAAGGCACTGCTGTGGTTGTCGGTCAAATCCGTGAAAGGATCCGTTGCCAAGGTCCGGGGGAGGTCGCGAGGGAGATTTATTGAGGAGGGGGAGATGCAGAGATGGCGAAGAAGCTGCTTATTTCGGAGAAAAATACGATGGATGAAGAAGTAAAAGAGTTCTCTTCACTTCACTCTGGTTGAGTCACCAATCGAGTAACCAGGTATAGTTTTGAAACCGGCGAAGAAATATTGAATCAGCAAAAAATAAACATAATGCAGAGGAAAGCCTAAAGAGTCATAAAAAAATTACTTTGAGCGCTAAAAGCTGACGCAGTCGAATAAAGAACTAGGTTATGATCCTCTAGTCTTGAATGCTTCCCGTGGGACTGAAAATAAAACTGAATGGATAGAAGAGGGTAATCATAATCATCAGAGGACTCAGAAGCGGGTGAGAAGAGGTTAAAAAAGAGTGAATGCCACAACAAAACACGTAGACAAATTCCATAAAAAACGGACTATATTTTTAAGAGGACTTTTGCTTGATAAAGACTAGTTGGTTAAAATTAATGAAATCTCTTCAGAAAAATAAACTTGTTGAACTAAACGAATATAAGCCAAGAGCGAGTAATCAATTTCATCAGCTGTTGCATAAGAGTAGTTAGAAATAGGAAGGTTTCCCAAGAAATGTACTTCACTGGCCAATTTTATTCTCAACAATCTAAAAAAATACGCGTCAAAGCAATGTTAGTGATGACTACTTATCAAATTCAATGTCGGCTTGGTTACAGTAAATACCTATATCTATCTGTTCTTCTAGTACCTGTTTGTAAGTATGGCTCTGAAGCTGGCTGAAAGTTGATTTGAGGCTGATAATCGTGGGGAACATTTCCACCACAGCTCTGAATATTCTAATTCAGATGGAGTGATGTCTCTTGAAACTGCATCTGCGGGGTTTTCTGCAGAGGGTAGGGTAAAAAATGCATGGCAACTTAATAGCCTAGTAGTAAACTGAAGCGGGAGTCATTTGGTAAAAGATACGTTATTGTAATGCGAGGGATTCTCAGTGATATAATCAATCTCCTCCTGGACTTCATTTCGGAACCAGATCTCCAACACCGGCGACGGATGCTGGAACCTATTTGGATACCCGGGTTAAAATTAAGTCATTCCTTTAGCTTTGAGAATTTAATAGAGGCTTTCATCAAAAAAGAGTATCTGTTGAGTGTAATACAACAGCTACTAGATAAATAAAAAGTGTAATCAAATGCGTTTACTATGCATATCGGGCTGTAAAAAATGGTAAGGCGGAGGATCCGATCAGAAATTCTTTCACAAGGAAGAGCTCCTATGTCAGAGCGGAGAAATTTCCAGATCTTTGCGATCGAGGGAATTTAATCACTTTCGTGTATATAGAAGATAAATTTAACATAGAGAGAGAGAGAGAGCTTCGTGTGATAGTAAGGATTTCTTTTCTACCTCTTTTCTCGCCACCAATCTGCGGTCAATCCATGATTCTTCCATCCGCAGGGCCGGCGGGCTCTCCCAGGGGCGGCCACAGGGATTCAAAGGGTCCCCTTCTTCAATTTTCCCGCGTCTTCCTGAGATTCCTTCCGAAGTTCGAGGCATCTTGACCCTCTCCAATCACGAAGACCTCTCCCCTGGGATCAACCGGCATCGACCACCAAAATTCACACGAACGTGCTCTGACTGCGACCTATAGAGAAGAGGAATTGCAGTCAATCCGGCAATGAAAGTAGTTGGTAAAAAGCTGCTTTTTATGTAAGCCTTAAAAGGGAAAGTTGTAGGTTAGGCTTATATCCGTTTTTTTACTTTTCAAGTGACTTACATTTTCAAGTTCAATCGGAACATGTGAAAATTCCTTCATGTTCAAACGTTATTATTTGAACGTTACCGGCAAGTAGGAAAGATCCTTTTTCGCCAAATTCTGGAATAAGATTGGGTTGGGTAAACGCAATGATTACTCTGTGATATATTCGTTCCCATATGTTTTTATTCCTTTGGAAATATTAACTGCATAAGAACTGAAGAACCCCTGAACCTCTATGAACCCCTGAAGACTTGCGCTCCAAAAAGTGGTCTCATATTTACTTACATTATTGTCTTTATCTATTTATTTATCCATTTTTAAAACGTTTAAATTTTACCTTGCAGTGGCTCGATATATCTCTAATTTCCAGCGCATTGTATATTTATTTTATTATGTTTTGATACATGGAGGAATAATATGACACACGAGAAGTGCAATCGTTTGATCAGCAGCGCGACGGAGTTTTCGGGGTCGGATGGTTGCCTAATTAGTTTCTGGCCAGGGCATGACGTATTTACACATTACTTATAACACACTCAATACACTATTGTTCGTACGTGTGTAAGCATTCAGTGACTGGGGGAACAGTGACCTCGGCATATAATGCGTCGATTTGGCTTCGTGGTCCTTATAAAGTAAGGACTCAACATGGTCGAATCTCGGAAAAATCCGTTAATGTGACGTCACATCCCCCGACAAATGTCAACTTTTGAATGGCCATATTTGAAATTATAAAGGCTGTGACGTCAAAGTTACGTCACTTTTGAGGCTCAGAAATTCCGATAACATACAGAATAGCAACCCTGAAAAAGAGGAACCTCATTGCGTCTTCCCTTTCTGCGCAAACTGTCTTCCATGTCTTTGACTTGTCCAACTCACCTCTTCCCATTAACTCTTCCAACTGCACATCCTTGTAACCTTTTCTTAATGGTCTCTTTTCCCTCCCAATGTGACCTTACATGACCCAAGGATCTGGAAGGTAAATAATTGCCGAACGTTGCATTACTTTGCATTTGCCTTCAGGTCTTCTTGTGTCGAATTTATTATCGCCTCCTTTTCCGTCACTTTCAAATTTTCGACGACGAGCGGGTTGGGGATGTGCGCGATATTAAAATGAATGCTCACCTCTTCTTCTTCCCACGAGGGAATCCAGCCTCCTCCTCCTCCTCCCCAGATGTTCATTCTTTCACACTCTAAATGGCCTCAGACACACGACCTAAGGCATAAGGCCTTTCCTTCCGCGCTTTTATTGACACAACCAGTGCCGCCGCTGCCGCCGAAGCCACCTCCTCCTCCTGTTCATTTAACCTCTCCTCGCGGCTTGTGCCGAACGGAAGGGGAAGGTCGTTTCCATGGATTCAAACGGAGAGTGGCACACTCTCTCTATCTCTCTGGGTAGAGTTGGTAATGTTTTGAGAGAGAAAGTCTTAAGACTGGCGGAGGTAATAGTAGTTCGAAATGAATGGGAGGAAAGTACATACTCGTACTTTGAGTCCAAATGATGTGACTCATTACATTTCTTTTAACTCTCACTTAGAATTAGAAACAGTGACTTTCCTTCGTATAAAAGACACGCAAAGGATGACTATCAGTGGAAGATTCCAATAGCTACGATCTGGCTCCGTAAGGTTGAGTGAGGTAGCTTCCAAGTTTGACTACCAGGGTTCCCAAGGTCAAACGCCTTCATTGAAAATTTGAAAATGCTCAATCTCTAATAATTCACATCTACTTTCAAAGCTGTCAATGACTCTGAGTTCATTTGTTTACGTGTTTACTTCCTCAATGTTTAAATGGGCTTGTGAGCATGATTAATCAATTTTGATTTTGTTTTCTTTGTTTGAAACGTAAACATATCCGTCATACTATCCACACGAGCCGCCCCTGCCGTAATGTTACACTTCGCTCAGGCGACTGCCACCATGTTTTGATACCTCTATACTTAGGATGAGAAGAGAGTTTCTCTCCCCTTTGGGAGTGTAATCTTCTCACGCGTATCCCTATTGGGGGCACACACTTGCAAGTTGTATTCTCAGCCTCTTCACACTTCACCTGACATTAGACATCACCTAACTAGGATTACTCGAGTTTATTTCGAGAACCTTTGCTCGTGCCCAATTGATATTTTGCGGTCAACTTCTTTTATAAAACGAAAAACGAATTTCCTGCTCCTCGTCAACTTATTAACTCTGAATTTGGAATTTCGCGCTTCTATTTTCACAAATATTGTATATATATACCAGCGCTGTTAGGCCATTATTTTATAGTAAGAGTTAGTTTAGGAAAAGCATCTAACAGTACTATGTCAAATCTTAATCTTTATATGTATTCTCTTCCTGGCCTCTTTCTTATTATTTATTTTTTCTTCTTTCAGTCTTTATCTCCTAAAAGAAGCTAAATAAATTACATCTCTTTTTTTTAAACTTGGACAGTAAGGAAATTTTTTCCTATTTCCAAAAATCTTATTTTAGAATGCTGTGCACCAATTTGGTCGACCGCTTGCCCCACAGACTTGAATACGCTCAATCGCTCTCTTAACTTTCTCGCCATTGCCCGCCATAGAATCCCTTCCCTCAGAAACTTATGAAAAGAATACATCCTTTCTTCCATTTCAATCCCAAACCTCTCTCTCCGTCATGTAATATGCGACATGAAATTCCTCCATAGCATTTGTAGTGGCTCTCTCCGTACCAAATGCCTTCTTCCTCTCTTTCCTCTTCATGTTCCTCCTCGTTCCCTACGCAATAACTCCTTTCTTGACATTCCATAATTCAGGCTCTCAATATCCCAACCATCCCTATTCTACCGTATCCCAAAAACTTTCAACTTCCTAGCCTCGCAGTAATTATTCATAACCTTTATCGCTCACAACCTCGGAAACAGTTGCTATCTCTTTTCAACTATGTATGTTTCGTTCACTATTGAACGAAAAATGGAGTCACAAAATCATCATTTAAACCCAGTTCCTGGTATCTTTGAAGTCCTGCATCTCTGTATATATTGAAACGTAATAATCCGTTCAGTGTTTACCACCTAGAGAAAGAGCCACGACCAATCGACGCTCAACCTATTCACGGAAGTATTCTTGTACTTTAAAAGTCTAAACCTATTAGGCTCATCGGCATGTGAAACCTCTTTTCGGTCGAACAAGAATCTGGAAATTAGACTCGAAACTCTCCCAAGAGGGTTGGTTGAAAATCCAGAAAATAGACTCAAAATTAAAAAAATATTGTTGTTAATGCCATAAATGTATGGGATTAGGCAATGTACAGTGACTCCGTAAAATATAAGGAAAAAAAATTGACCGAACTGGGATTCGAACACACGCCACAATACGGGGATTAGAGGACCAGATCCTCCAACCACTCGACCTCGGCTTCTGTTGGTAAACCTTCGAATAGTAAAGGATTTATACGGAGGAAAATCCTTTAGTAGCGTTTTTCTCTCGAACTCGGGCCCAAATGGAAGAAAGCCGTGACACTTTTCCCCCATTTTCTCTATAGTTTCAGAAAATAATTGCGTCATTTGAGTCCCTAACATCATTCACGCGATGTCTCATTGTCAGTAGCCAGCAATGAAAAGAGCGCTTCGCACTTGGCTCCCGAACCACTTCAAGGCGAAGAGAGGGGCGGGAATACCTCGAGGGATGGGGAAGGAGATGAGAGGGAAAAGGAAAGAAGAAAATCTGACGGCGGCGCCTCGGCCTGCGGTAGGATTCTAAATTAAAACTCACGCTCGCGATCCGCCTCGAGCGGTATTATAAATCGATAAAAAAAAACGTCACAGTTGGTAGCTAAGAATTTTTAAATATTTAAACCATAAAGAGTGGAAGAATAGCGGAAATCTCTTAAGGTTGTGTTTACCCTGGAAAGTTTGTTGCGCAAGTGAAATGTGGAAAGCAAATTTCGACGTCAATTACAGAGGTAAACGGCTCTGCGCCCACTTGACGAACTTTTAAAAGTTTCGGCAATTCGCTAGCAGAGAAGCGTATTGTTTCCAGTGTAAACGGCAACCAATTTGACTATGTGCTAATGTGTGAAAATGTTTTCGTCAAGGTAGTCAGTACTTTATATTCCACTCAAGGATAAAAAAAAACTTGCGGATGTGTAAGCTTGCCACTGTAAGCCCACCCTCAGGACACGCACGGATGGTGCACGCTCATTTACAGGAAGTGAGTTTCGTATTAGCATAGAGTAAGTACAATATTTTTTATAACTCTTGTTATGAAAAAAATGACTAACTATTGTCACCACTAAACGTAGCGAGCCTTTCTGCTTCAGGATATATTTTCAGGCTTGTGGAACTAACAAATTGATAACTTTGTCATAATTTCTTCCTACGCCATCTACGATATCCCTCCCGAACTACAACAAAAATATATACTATTTTTTCGCGTGTGGTGAACCCTCTATAATATACTTTCTCTATTGTATTAGTTAACAAAAATTGACAATGATCGAGCCGCTTGTGCGCCGGAAAAGATAGATTAATAGATCGAGGCGGCCACGGAGTGTGTAAAATGGTCGAAAGTGGTGGCAGCGGACTCTAATGTGCACTGGGATTTTGAGGCTCTTGTTACGATTCCTCAGATTTATCATACACACATCATACGGTGCCACTTTTCCGCGCATTGGCTCCACAACAGCAAGTGCGTAGTGAACCTGTGAATGCAGACTTAGAGGTAAAAGGTCATAAGATGAACGCTGTCAAGAAGTAAAGAATAAGTGTCTGAGGAAGGCCACAATGTCGCTAAAATTAAGCTTATTTTAATGCCGATGCGAGCAGTAATAGGCTTCTGTAACATTTCCTAGACGTTTAATTAAATTTACCGATAAATTAGAGGATAATAACATAAGGTGTTCCTTGCATCCCAGACACTTTCATTGGAATGTTGGCAGTAATCTTCTCGGAAGAAAAAGAGGGGCTCTTAGAGGTCTTTAATAAGAGTGGAAAAAAGATTAGGGTGCTCAGGGTCGGGCTGGGAGAGTGTGGGGGATACCCTTTTCCGAGGAAGGGTACGACGACTGAATGACTGGGAGCTAAGGAAGAGTGGAGCCTGGTGGAGCAGAGAGCCTAATTAATATACGTGTCAAAACGGCCACATTATATATAAGCATCCCTGGAAAGGAATTCAGAGTGACGGCAATTGACTTCTTCAATGAAAGCATGCTTAAGATGAGGCGTGACTTAAATTATTCGCTAATTTCTATGATGGAGTAGTGTGCTGAGCTTGGTTACATATTTCATTTGGTAATTTTTCTAATTTTAACTCTTAGTGAGTGATAGTTCTCATGTTTCCATACAGCTAAGTTGTACTTTTTAACTTTGCTGTACTTTCATCTGATGATAAAAAATTATAATAGACAAGCGCATGCAAACCGTTTAACTGTTAAAGATTACCAAATTTAAATATTAAAGATTTGTTTCCTGCTATTTTTGCCCTTTTTTCACTGCGCTCTAAATTTTGGCGTCCACCAGAATGGCTGATGTATATTTACTTTATGCCGTGTATATGTAATGTTAACAAGTGAAACTCATACCTGTCCACACTTTGGTTTAAAAAAAATACCTATTCCTTTGATACTCATACGTCTACTCGTTTTCCGTTCGGACAGCTGGCATTCTGAACTCCTTTCACATCTTATCATTCAGGCCAGCCACGTAAATTTTATAAACATTGATATCATTCTGGATTCAATACTGGCCTTCAACTTATATCGCATTAAAATTTTTGTATCCGACATTGTTGCCGAATTTCTTATCTATCGAAACGTTGGACCAACATGTCCTTTTGGCTAGTAAAAGCTTATCCTGCATTTACTGTATGAAGATTGAATATTTTATCATATTTATATCTTAGAAAAATAACAAAAAACTCGCAGTAAATGCGGATCAGTGTTTTCAGTTAAATGCAGTCTTTCATTTCCTGTCAATATCAATGACAGTGTTCTTAATCGAATAAAATACATTAATTTTATAAGATAAACAAAAATCTTTTGATCTGGGTTTAATATTGTTTTGTTAACAGGTTTTCCTAAATGATACATTAAGTTATCTAGTGGTGGTTATAAAATACCATAATGATTAAATTAAAAAGGTAATAAAAATGTCACTTGATCAGCTATATACCACACAATACACATAAAAAGAATACAAAAGTTGAAATAGCGAAACTTCATTTAGTTAAAAATGTAATCACATTGCAGGAATAAATACTTATAAGAAAAGTTTTTAAGAATACGCAAGGATCTTATACCATCAGTAATCATTTTTTGTAATTTTTTTATGTTCATTATACGTTCTTTTTAGGCATCGTACTTATATTTTTTGTAACACATGATGGGATTGAATTGAAAATTAACGACCGTCAATTTACTTGGCAAAGATATCAAGATTTATTTTCGTTATCTTCCGATTATTTTAAAAGTATGATTCATATAGAAAAAAATAGAATATGTGTAGATATAATTCATATAGAATAAAGCGCGTCCCAAATTATGAAGTAGCTGAGCATTCAATCCTATCACCAATAGGACACTGGCTTAAAACGTTCCTTGAGTGAGGCATATATGGCTGTAATCTCAACACCATTACGGATGAGAAGCAGCCGAAGCTACTTTCAGTTAATGTTTTTCGTTGTCATCTTATTCAATATTTAACGCCAATGACATAATAACGTTTTTTTGCATGAATACTATGATGTTTTTGTGTTTAGTGTTTTTTTCACTCATTCTCTTACAAGTGGTTTTTGTAGGTGTTAATAGAGCTCACGCCAAACTATACTTTTTTCACTAGTCTTTTTTCACTACGAAGCAGACCCTCAGTGGTTTAATTTTTTCGTGCACACGCGGGCCGTGGGATCGATGGGATGTCTTTAATTCTATTTATCTACCTATCTTATATTTTATTTTATTCTTTATATTACGTGAGTTTTCAATTAAAACGTTTTTTATGCAGACAATTTATACAATTGAAATATTAGTATGCCGCAAATACTGCCAAACTGTGCGCATTCCAAAATTCCACATGTAATGCTTCGGTCATTTTATAGACAATATGAACATGCACGATAGTAAGCCAACTTCCTCTCACAAAAAATATTCAGGTTACCAATTTGCATAATATACAATCTCTTTGGCATAAGACTTGCAAAAGTTTTTCCTGAATGTAATAGAATACAAAAAGGTCAACTGATACAATAGATTTTTCGAATTTAAAGTTAGCAAATATAAAATAAGAAACAAAGGTTTTTCGGTCTCCCCATCTTTATGGCTTTGATTATATAATTTTTGTATACGTTCCTTTGTTCTCCAATGTATTTGGAAGCAAATATTTTGCAAACAAAGTTAGAATATTCATTATATTCGCCATTACCATCTGCGTTTTGTTATTAGGCGACGTCAGACAGTGGTCCGAATACAGAGAATGGCGAATGATAGTCATTATTGTAAGTTTCTAGAAACTCGCTTGAACAAGTTGGTCGTGTCTTTCAATGGTAGCCAAAATGATAACCGGGTTTAAACAAATATATAGAACACAATATTTAATTAACCACCTAAATTGGCTATTGATTTAATTCTCAAGGAGTTTAATTGAAACTCAACTAAAAAAGAGACAGAGAATGCTAAAAAAAACATGACCGAAATCCCTTTCCATGTAATGTCACATTTTTTAACGGGCCCTTCCTACACGGGCGAACACAGCCATTTTTACGCTACACGTACGGAACTCCATTTGACTAAAGCATCTGAATCCAACACGCAACAGCACTTGAGATGAGCGCTTGGATGACCACCCCCCAGAGAAATGATGCGGCCCAACTACGCTGGTTGGCCTCAAATAAAAGAAAACGGGAATTTCTGCCGCAAGAGAGATCCAGAGGTTAGTGGACCACGTGGGAATCTTCCTTTGCAGACCCGAGAACTGTCTCTGCCACGAGCCTCTGTGTTTGTTTATGTGCCTCTGTGGTTTTAAATGCGAGTGAGCCGTCTTTCCTTTTTCGGGTCACTTGGGTCGGGGGTTGGGGCGTGAGTTGGAATAGGAGGGAGTGTTCCCTATATATATTGTGAATCTATGGCAGTTGAGAGACGGGAGTCGCAGGTCCCTAAAAAGGGAACGGGCATTTGTGTTGGCTCGAGAGTTTCTCATTCGGACGGTAGGGTGTATGGGGATGGTTTATACATATATATGTTGGCCGCAGTTGAGGGGAACCTAATTTCTGGGGGGGTGGGGCAGAGAAGAGGTGAAAAGGGGGATCGTTTGGTGGCTTTCGTTTCGGTTTCCATGGCGAGCGGAATGTTGATTGCATGTGTGTGTGTGAGTGCGACCGCATGTGTGGTTGCGACGATGCAGAAACTCACAAACACACATTTATTACGGGGTGGAAACTCGCAAGGCATGATGGTGAGTGGAGTGTGTTGCCAGTAAGCTCTGAGCGTGTTGGAGCGTGAAGGCTTTCGCTCTCAGTCACTCTCTCCATCTACCCGTATTTCCGCAAAACACTGGCATTAAACCTCTCTGGGAAGAATGCATCTCAAAATGTGACTTCCTGCGATACCCCTTGGCTAAATTTAACGATTTCTCTCAAATTTCAAAATGATAATCGGATTCCAGCCAATGTATGGATGGCATTGAATTAATTTTGGGTCAAATTCCTAATTTAAAACTTATTTTATGATTTGATTCTCCCTTGGCGTATGATAATGATGAAGTTTTCTCGGGTTTCTTACCAGGTCAGGTACTTGTTGGCCGACGTTTCGATGGCTGCGTCTGCCATCAAAACGTCGACCAACAAGTAACTGACCTGATGGGTAACCCGAGAAAACTTCATCAGTAAACCACTTTTTGTTTAAAGTTTATAATAACAGAAGCAAATTTATAATAACAAGAATTTTGTAAACAATAACAATATTTATGATATATTTCAGTAAAAGTCAGCAATTCATGAAAATCACAAACAAGAATATATATGCATCATGTAAATTTTCCGTTTAAGAAGTTTTTCAAAAACCTGGAATAGCATTTCATAGCTTGTCCTTTCAACTTTTCCTAAAACATCCAGTGCTTCTCTTTGCTATGGATCTTCAATCATGGATTTGCGTAGGCACACGGATTTATTCGATCCTTAAAGCAATATTTATGTATTCTGTATCCCTTAATTTTCACAAAACTCTCCGACGATACCTAAGCTGCTCCCTGATATCTTGATTTGTTTTAGGTCTTCTAATCTATAGCCGACCAGAAGAAAATGAATAATAATTTATGTTTCATCTATTCTCCTTTTTCTTGGCAAGTGGGAAAAGTCCAGTTGACAGTACCTTGCCAAAGTAGAGGAGCAATCATGAACGTTTTGGCGATCCTTCAGCATCGTTATGGAGATAATCACATCTCGTAG
The DNA here is from genome assembly GCA_963573305.1 of Pyrrhosoma nymphula. Lineage (NCBI taxonomy): Eukaryota > Metazoa > Arthropoda > Insecta > Odonata > Coenagrionidae > Pyrrhosoma > Pyrrhosoma nymphula. The sequence continues at coordinate 132,235,314 of OY754336.1, forward strand.
AGTTTTGCCATCACCCCCATAGTTTTCTTTCTTTCATAGTCATAATGCGGAGAGTTCTGAGATAAGTATCACTAGAGATTGAGATGCCAAAGCGGGTCCAATATGGATGCGCCAACAATTGCTGTGTGCTCCTGTCTTCATCCATTCGCCATTTCTGAGTCTGACTTGATTGACAAACAAAAAATTCGGGATATTTTGGAATCGATCCTCTTCGATAAATACATACTTTTAATATGTTCCGTTTATTCTTCATTCTTTTTTGATTATTTGATTATTCTGTAAATATTCTGGTTTTCAATAAATGATCTGGTATTTTGTTAGTTTTGTTATTTTAATGATATTTTCATTGCATGCCAATGTTCTGATATTTTTGTTAATTTTTTATTTCGTTTAATAAATTTATATTTTTTACAGTTTTATGCCTATCTATTGAAATGAATTATCAGTGAATATTACTATCTAAAATTCTATTCTATTAACATTATTGATAATGTTGGAACGTTTTATATTTTTTTTAATTTTATGAACTTAATTGAATTGGTTGCATGTATACTATATTCTATGGTATTTTATTGCTTTGTTATGTTAATTAAATTTCTATTATTTACATGTTTATGCCTGCCTATCTATTGAAATGTAGTTTCAGTGAATATTATTACCTAAAATTCTATTCTATTAACATTATTGATAATGTTGGAAAGTTTTATATTTTTTATAATTTTATGATCTCAATTGTACTGATTGCATTTGTGCTATATTCTATGGGAATTAATTGCTTCTAATATCACGTCATCAATATTACTAATCAAAACTCCAATATATTCCAAACATTCATTACATGTCTAAATTCTCAAACATATTGCAAGAATACGATGACCATTTCTAAATATTCCTTTCTAACTCCCTTTTCAGATGGTTTCCACAGAGTTGAAGTAACTATTTCATCACCTCTGCCCTTTTTATTCTCTTCTTCAAATTTGAGTAATATGTCGTCATATTTTTCAACAAGAATTAAATTTCGTTTGTGATAGACAAAAAAGGATAATTAAAAAAACTTTAAGATTCCATCACACCTCTAGTTTTTTCCCAAAAAGTATGCATTCAACTGCTTGTAAACGCAGTAAATCTCATTGCACCCCCCAGATGTATCACGAGTATCAATGTGTTGTTCTAAAACGCTTCTTTTTCGAAAGTCAATTTTTAAGACTAAAAATAATCTAAGGGGACCACGATACTTTCGAATCTTTTTCAAAGAGTTAATATTTTATTATGTTTTGTATTCGTAGTTTTACCGTTCATATTAGTTTTTCATAGACTAATTACGTCCCTAATTCCCGCAGTCTCCCGCCAAAGTGAATTATTTAACAAATCAACCTTTTTCAACCAAAAGCTGCGTGGCTGATGGATTGCGTCTCATTCGTAATACACCGAGCAGCATGGTACTAATAATACATTGCTTCACTCAAGCTTCTTGCTAATACTACTTGAACTTGATCACAGGGGCCCATAATCTGCTCCAACTTTCGGTCCATACACATCTCACTCTTTACTTTCATTTCATCAAAAGAAATAACTGTCAGTCTTTCAAGCTCAGTTAAATGTTTGACATGAGAAGAAATGTTTGACAAGGAACATGTAAGAGCTCACATATGGTAGGTATAATAAAATATTTTTAAAGAATGAATTTAACTAATACTGACCTGTATTTATGTTTAAGTCGTCCTTTCGTCGGCATGCATGAACCCACTTCATTTGCATAGAAGTTTCTTTAGGGAAAGGAAAAAATATCAATTTCCCCTCGCCATTCTATGACTGTTGTTGCAGCCAAATACAGCGCAGGAAGACATCTTCCCGGAAGATACTTTTCCTCAGGGAATAGGAATTACTCCAAAGAGCTAATCACAAAGCAAAATCCACAATGATCCACAATGCTCAAACCACGGAATTCTCTAGCTCTGGCCTCCACGCAACGTCACACAGTCGATACTATCGCAGCACAAAGGTATCGATAGATGACCGAGATGCGCAACGGCCTACGGATGTATTAGTGCCATGAAACCGAGTAGCACGGATGGTCACACGTACAGAGTGGAAACGAGGTTTATGTTCAGAGAAGGAAAATGGCTCCGTTTTGGAGATGAAGGGAGTGAAAGTGTTTCTAGCTAGGATGCAGGGTACCGCTTTTGAATCGTGAATATTCAAGTTCTTCGCTCCCCCGTGCACCTATGGTCAACCGTTGAAGAATAGCATCTCGAATGGGGTTTTCGAGTGATGTTTGACGAAGGATTGGAGGGCAGTGGAATACTTGTACAATGGGAGTATTAATGGGGTACGGAATGCCTTGGAAGGGTTCTTCGCTGGGTGTCAAAGTCTATGGTGGATGGTCTTTTATCGATTGAGGTGAGAGACAGTTCCCGAAATGGGGGAAGATAACAAGGAAGTCGGCGGTGAAAGGAAGGAGTGAGGATTTTCCGGGAAGATAACAGAAGGGCGTCTGGGAAGAGGACGAAGGAGAATGCCGAAAACCGACCATCATTCTCTCGACGTAATTTCAACGCGCGTATTTCATCCTCTCCTCGGGATTTGTTTTCACTTCCACATCCACCTCCGAATGTATAACGAAGTTCTTCGGACGCCTATATTTGTGGACAAGCCAAACTCTAATCCCTCTAGGGTGTGCTCCTCACGTGCTCAGAGTGAGTGATGAGTGCTGAGAGGCGTGGCGCCTCTTTTACCGCGGCTCTCGCGGTGGAGTATCTCTCGTGCTGTTTGGTCCACAATATGTTGAGCAATAATCGGGAATAAAAAAGCAGACTGTGCCTCATTTAAAGCATAGGCATCATGGATACGCCACAAAAATGATTATATTTGGTATTCAGGCTTTTGGTTCTGCGATTAAATTATTTAATATTATGCAACAGTTTCGCATAAAACCTAAAAAACTTTAGGGTAAACCTCTGGGATATGTTATGCTCTGCCTTACATTGCGGGTACGACCGATCGCATAGGTAGAATAATGAACAAGTATAACATTATCACATGGTACAACACTACCTCCAGAGTACGAGATCATCTACGAGGGACTAAAGATCCATTACCACCCACAATGTATGAGGGTGTGTACGAACTTCTCTGCAGTTGTGGTAGATCATATTTGGGGCAAACCAAGAGAGCAATTGGTTGCGATTAAAGGAACATGGACGTGCAATCCGGAAGAAAGATTGGTATCACTCTGCCGTGGCTGAGCACACTACGTTAGAGGAAGGTCACGCCATTGACATCGAGACGGCAAGAGTACTACACAAAGGAAGTAGTTACTTTCCACGGCTCATAAGGGAGGCGATTGAAATAGAAAAAAGACCAAATAACATCAATAGAGAGGATAGTTATAAACTCCCTTATACCTGGAAGAGACTTACTCGAAATTATGTCTTTTACTTCTCAAAATCATCAACTGCTGGAATTGTTGATTTACTTTTAGAAAAAAGACCATTGCTGTTCTTAAAAGCCCGACGAAGCCGGTAGCATAGCACGGCGAAACTGTTTCATAATATTAAATAATTTAATCGCAGAACCAAAAGCCTGAATGCCATAAACATGAGCTGCGAAAAACTACAAAAAAATTATTATATTTGGTTAAATGTTTTGCTGACCATAATTGTTTTAGAGAATTTTATGCGCTGTTCTTTGGGTGTAAATTTAAATGAAACAAGTGTTTAACTTCTTAAACACAGTAAGCTCAAGTTCTCATGAATATTCTTTTTATTTTGTAATCGTGGTGTTTTTATTTGTCTAAATGTATCCCAAGACGATCGTCCAAATTATGCTATATATTTTGACCATATTTGATTAAAATAATTAGACACTAACACTTAATAATAAAACACTCTAAATTTAACGTGATGTAGTGAGAATCGCCTTCATTGCTCCTTCACTGGCAGTAGACTTAATATCCCCCAGCTATTTCATAAATTGTTTCAATAACCTCTTTAAGTGCACCGTTAATCTATAACCCTTAATGAACGATACACATGACGAGATGGCGTTATTTCCATCACAAGTTCGTCAACAGCCGTGCGAGTGTCTCGCAAATAAATGTTTCGTAAGAACGTTCGTGTGTTTTGCTCGTTCTCCAAACTTCCCAGGAGGAGACTAGTATCTCTTTGAAAAGATACATATTTGTACACGTATCTCTCCTCTGCTTCTCTTTTACGTAGTGAACGGTTGTTTGGGATCAGATTCTCAGAGAGAAGCTGTCTTTAAGGTACTTAAATGCGTGAGATTAATATATTACTCAGAGTTACCAGCCTCAAGTTTAATCTTGTCGTGGAGGGATCTTCAATCCAAGCAAATATTTACCACCTTTTAAAACATGCAAACCACGTTGTTCCTAGAAATTATGTTTAGCAAGTCACTATCCGAAGGCACTTGATAACCCTAGACTGAAAAATAGCTAATATTAAAAAAAAATAAAACAGATATGACCTAGGAAACATCGGCCTATATCTTTAACATCGCCTACATGCTACATTCTTGAACATATTACTTTTAGCAATAATATGATCTTCTTGGACAATCTAAACTTCTTTCACACAATTCAGCTAGGCCTTCGGAAGGGTTGATATTGCGAAATACAACAGCTGCGCTCTTCCTTAATGACATCCTAAAAAAAGGAGAATGGAAAAAAAAGTCGACGCGTTAATTCTAGATTTTAAGGAAGTACTCTATAAGGTTCATAAAGAATAATATCTTAATTACAATCATGCGGGTGAAACAAAAATATTGAATTGGATATGTTGACTTTCTAAGTGATCACAAGCACAAAGTAGTCATTGACGGGAGCGATGGTCACCTAGATAAATATTGAAAATAACATTTCTTCTTACTTAACAATGAACTAGAAGACCTGCTGCCTGCTTTGCAGGCAGTCTACCTAGCAGAACTTCACTTTAATCACTTGCGATGAATGAAAATATCCATAATTCCACGCTTAAGTCCATACATTTTGTGAATTTCATGCATGCAACCTTCTCCTTACTTCGAAAGGAGTAATTGTTCAAAACACACAGTATAATATAATAACACATGATCAAATAAACAAAATAAGTATTCAAAATACTTACGAATCAATAGATAATGCCTTAATGCCTTAATAGATGGAAGTAATTCCACATTCTGTAACTTCTTTCACGTCATCAATTAGTTAATGCACATTTATCAAAGCACGTAAACAAACACGCATAGCAACGTGTACGAATTTGCATAGCAACTCTTTTCCCATGTTAAAAGATAGTGAAAACACTCATTTTAACGCTTAAATTTTCACATTTTCCGATTCGTTGACAAATATTTAAATACGTCTGTTCCATGTGCCCATATTTCTTCTTTAAAACGACACCACTCCAGCATCGATCAGATAAGTATCTTCGGAGTTTACCTCAAATTGATGCACCGAGATCGAGCGTTAAAACATCCTGAGACCCGTATGCAACCCGCACACAAATTTATTTTATTTATTTATTTTTTTTATTTTATATTACCACCGAAAACAGCACATATTGGCCTTTACATCGGGGTATTTTAACAATCAACCACGGACAAGCACAAACAACCATGCCCTGGGAAGTGAAAAATCCTCCCCAGGCGGGATTCGAACCCGCGACCTTTGGGTTAGCAGGCGAGGACGTTACCCCGCCGCCACCGAGGCCAAAATATAGTTTTTATATATTTTGGGTAGGAAAGAGGAACAAAGGAAATCTAAAACTACTGATATGTTGTGCGGACACGTTCTGCATTGAACGCACTTTTCTTCACCTCCAGAGCTCTCAACCACCGCGAGAAAACACAATAAAACAGACTGGACTGACGGACTGACTGACAGACACCGCTACAAACTTAATTATACTAAAGGATTCGGGCCATAATTACTTGTAAGGGGTAAAAGAAAAGGCACAGGTCTTTTTTTGCCTTGATAGACGCGACTGCCCCAGCAAACGAACGTTGGTGAGCAAGTTGGTCTTGGAAAGATGTGGCAGTTGACGATAGTGAGGTGCTGGAGAGGGGCAGTGGGTTTCTTGAGCTAGAATCGGGGCAAACTGGAACAAGACAAAGCAAGAAGTTCGAGGTGGGTGGAGGAGACGTGGTGGTGGAATTGCCATCCTTGTCATTCGATGGAAAGAGGAGGGAAGCAGTAAGACCCGTTGAAAACGAGGATGCGAAGGAAAGGTACACAGAAGGCCGTAAATCAAGAGCCGAAATGGGGATCAGAAGGAGAAGTTTATAATATAAAGGAAGTGATGACGCCAACAGGGAAGATGAAAATGCGAAGGGGGTGAAAGGCAAAAAGGGATCCTCATCAGGATTAGGTGGAGGTGTGAGGTGAGGAGTTCTTCCAATAACTGCCGTTTTGCGGAAAGAAGTGGGGTTTAAGGTGCATTGACACTAGACAAATGGGGTGGACGGGAGTGGAGGCAATTCGTCACGCAAATAACAGAAGAAGAAGAGAAGGAACAGTTGAAGAGTGCAGTATACAGGCTGGCACTACCAAATACCAGCGAGAGCTGAGGGAGAGGAAGAGAGGGGATGTGAGAGGAGTATGGCAGTGCACATTCTTCTTCCTCATGCCTCTCCCTTTATCTTAAAAGGGATTTTTTGAAAATCGGGGAGGAGGGAGGGGAGGACAATTTTATGAGTGAAATAGAGAATCTTTGAGGCTTTGATGAAGGGGAGGGTGGAGAAGTGGGAGAGGCACAAACATCAAATCCTAAACAACAACTCCTTATTTTGCAGGACCAGAACAAATGAATATCAGCTTTGACGATATTCAAATGCACAGGGCCGGCGCCTGAGAGTATGGACGTGCTCCCTCCGCTTCGACACTCAGCTACGTAGTTGACTGACGTCTTCAGAGAATTAATTATCAGGTTGACAGAGAAGCAGAAACCAGTGGAGCCAGCTCCCAAACGAATGGGACGAGAAAGACCTTCCGCCGTGGTTCCCGGTAACATGAAGCCAAAGCAAGGTTCGGAGTATGGCGGAAAAAAGAATCAGAGGAAAAGAAATTAGTGCAAATCCCGTGACATGTAGCCTCAGATTCTCCTCTCTTTGAAAAAAGACCGTAATTGTCCTTGCCTTTTTAATCAAAAGAGTCTATTTTAAGAATTTACTTTCTCAATCGTTCTGCATTAATGAAAAAAAGTGAAATACGGAAGATAAATAAGTGTTAGTATCGCAGGACAATACAATTTCCTAAATATTAACACCATAGTAGCTTTTCTAAATGCGTAATAACCAGAAGTGATTTTAATCCAAGAGATCAGAGAGGAGGTGCTACTCGATCATCTGGTCATTGGCCACAAGAAAAATTTGTTGAAGATTGACTAGGCACTGCAATGCTAGTTAAAAAGGACATCCAGGTTTTCCATATCCGCCGTCACCCCTCCGGACAATTGCGATAGGTGACCTGTACATAGTTAATTTCTATGACACCTGAAGAGAACAAAAAAAAAGATTCCAGAGAAAAATATTCCCAACGGAATACTTGACCCCTTCCCCCCACACATTCACAGAAAGAGCCCTTCTTGGGGGTGATTTTAATTCAATATACCGATGGGAAACCAGCTGGAATACAGCTGCCACTTCCTCCCCCACCATGCCTGTATCCTTCTTTGACCACTGTACCATTATTCTAAACCTAGACCTAAAAATATCCGAATTCCAACCTTTAAGAAACCACAAATATTCTCCCCCAATCTGGACAATGGACACATGAACACCAAATAACGAAGAATTCCAAGGCAAAATCCGGGAAAAAATTAGAATAGTAAATAGTCACCCCATGTACCAGACAAAATATTATTCAGTGGCGTGTGACAGTTTGCAAAGCATAAATCGCTCAAGAAATAAAACGAGGAACAATTAGTACCTACAAAGAACAAAATCACTCCATTAGATTTTATCGGAATTTTCTCAAAGACATGTTCAAGATAAAAGAAAAAAACACCAAACATCAAAAATGAGATCGCCTCTATTAAGAAACTAATCCTGGAACTAGTAGAAATAAAAAAAGTCCCACCCACACCAATAGATGAAGGAGATTCTATCATAGACATGGGGCCCCCCTAAAAATCTCCAAGACAAGTAAGGTAATCAAAGTAAAACGTGACACTACTTGCAATGTCAGAAACGAAAATATTCCCTATATCCAGATATCCGAAAACCTAACAAAGCATTTAAGACACATTTTCTCAAGATACTACCCCCCATGGAGGGAGGGATGAGACCATTCCCCAACGGATCGGCGACACCCTCAATAACAATCAAAATGAAATATTAGCCGAAGTACTAATAATTGAAGAGAGAGTGGATCAAGTAATGGGAAATCTATCCCTACAATTTACCGGCGTAAGATTCCTCTCAACATTTTCCAATCTATTAACCCCAACTCTGGAAGAACTATTTGACCAAATACTGAGGGAAGGCAGTTTAACCGGTAGCCAAAGGGACGCAGTTATCACACCAATAACGAAATGAAAACAACCTAACACAAAAAGTGACTTCCGGCTAAGAGCTCTACTAAACTAGGAGTTTAAAATATTTACAAATATTACCGAAAATAGGATGGAGTCCAAAGACCAAATACTCGCTGCTCCCGTGCAGTACGTGACATCTATGAAATGTATCATGATCGATACACTGCCACTAATAATGAAAAAGATTTCTAAATGTTGCAGGATGCTCGAGAGGTTAATATCTATTTGTAATTTCTCTCAGGGTATAAGAGTTATATATTAGCACTTTTTAGTGCATAGTATGCCTACTCATGCTTTGTTTCTAAAATTAATGGAGCATAACGGAAAAAGCAAGGAATTTTAATGCGATTCTTTGTCTTATGTCAATTGGGTGTTTTCTTCAATTTATTGGATAATAAATAAATTTATTACTTTGGTTCGCTGGTTGCAAAGGCTATTATGCACCGATTATTAAAGGAGCTTAATCCTTAAAAATGTTTAATTTTCAGAAGTCGTGAATGTCATTAGATTAATAAGTAAGAAGTAAGTAGGAGATACGGCTCAGGAAAGGACTTAGTATGTCGAACTTCAACGCTCTGTTACTTCAAACTACCTTTGTCCTTAAACAATATATGGCATGGCATTAAGAAATAAAACCTAATATTTAAGTGACCAGGATGGAAAAACAGTGGTAAATTAGGAAAAAAATAAATCTGTTACACTCAAGGCTACAGGATCAATTTTTATGTAGGAATGAACTTTATTTTGAAATTATTTGAAACACAATTTACATTGGAATCCTTGCAAATTCGGTGATTCCTGTTAATGCGCGTATACAGAAAATCGAAAATATGTCAAAGTATATAAAATCATGCATACTCTATGAAATTATGCACCACGAAGAATTATTGAAGTGTTGAACACATAAAAATGTATCCAACTATTGTACTTTTTATTTTTCAACCTGCCATATCTTTTTCTTCGCACCACAGATTGAATCAAAGAAAAAGACGCGTAGGTATATGCGTGAACTATAGTCATATGCCAAAGATTTAAAATTGATGCATGGTAGCTCTTCTAAGTCAATGAATTTTTCAAGCAAGCATTATGCACTTGCTTACCTTATGTATTGATAGGATTCAAAGTTTTCTCGTGTTTCGAGATAGTTTTGTACAATTTAGTAGTGAAATTCACAACTTATTTCATCTTCCAATTCATTTTTTTATTTCAAACAGCTAAGGCTGCTTCTTTCTTTCCTCTCATCAGCACCATCTTGTCTAAATCTTCGAGAATACCTTCACTGATCAGATTAATTTCATTTCCAATGTCCTTCAACATAAGATTGCTCTCTCTATCTGACTTTGACTCACAATCAAGACTCATATAATGATAATGATAATAGAGTGGTTAATTTTTTGGAGCATATAGCAAGCCAAGTTATGCATGATTATAGCTATTTATTTGCTCAAATCGGAACCATATTTATCAAAAAGATTATTCAAAGAAATGTACCATATATCCAAAAATAAAAAAAGACGCAATAAAAGGACAGACATTACTTATCTAAGTAAAATTTATCATAATTTAATAAATGACACAACTTTTCAACAAAGAATTGGATCCAAGCAACCAAATTAAAATTGTAAATAAATAAAAACAGCACCAAACTTTAAAGGTAATAATCTTGAATGTCTATGTATTTTTATATATTTAATGTCTGTAAATTTACCATAATGTAATCAAAACAGAACTGTCAAACATTTGCCATCATGTATCATTTGTTTATAGCCCTGAAGATGGATATGAATAAAAATCCGAAACGTCGGAAAAAGTTTTAAAAAATATTATTTGACCTAAACTCATGACATTTGCACCATATATAGAAAAAGAGTTTGAGAATAAATACCATTTGAATTATTTATTTACTCAAATTTATTGTTCAAATTTTGAGTAAGCGCAATCTAAATCAGTCATATGAAATGAATATTGGAATTTATATCTGTGAAAGGAAAAATAATGAATATTTGAAATAAATGTTTTTAAATATTTGACGAAGGAATACTATGAATATTACTCGCTTTGCTCGATAGGGTTAGAACACCCGCGGCTTTTTTTTATTATTTGACAGTAGGTATTTGCAAATAAATAACTGTAAGACACATTAGCGTTTTTAATTTGACCAGCAGATAAGAGGGAATGGATATTCGTCGTATCTTAAATCTCACAAAGAAAATAATTCCGCAAAGTCAAGGATAGTTACTCTGGTTTTCCGAATCTTTTAAAATTAAGGAAAAATATAAAGCTCAATATTTGGATTGTTTTATTATTCATTCTCTGTTGCAAGTTTGGAAAAATCATAAAACATGAAAATACAAGTCATTATCCGGAAAGTCATTATTACTTGTAAATAGTAAAAAAGTATCTACCACAACTACAATTTTTAAGTTGAATAGCTTTTCACTAGTTTATTTCGTTGAGATGTTAATTACTCGTCAACACCTGGAACACTGTGATGTGCGGGCGGAATTTGAATCATCGTTTTATCTTGGTGAAATATTGAAGCAGCAGTGGAGTTTGGCTCAAATGATGACTTTAAACGGTTTTAATAACTGTTTAAAACACACATTTATTTCCGTTTATCCTCTTCATGCCAATACAACCCACCTGATAAACATCTGACACCCGTCCCACTCCCAATTGCCTGCAGGCGGTCTTCGCCGTAAATAAACTTAAATATATATATAATAGCGCGCGCATGAGGCCAGCCGCTACACAAGTCTCTCCGGCCATTAGCCAGAACAGCTTGCGGGCATGGCGGATCCTCAACCCTTGTTACCCCAATTTCCACGGGGGTTGGAGTGGACCGGGCAGCGTGGGCGCCGTGCCAGCACCAAAAAAAAGGGACCATCCCTTGTATGAATGCCCATACATTTACATCGTGGCACATATTAGAGCCACTTTGTAGAGTGAAATGATTGACGAGGGTCCACACATGCAGGTAACCATTCACTCTTCATCGCGAATGAATATCCTTCTCTTTTTATAAACATATATTGAATACATAAATAATGCATAGGAATACGGTTTGAAGGATTCATTGGTCTGGTTGGTGAAAGTCAATTGAAGATCAAGAAGTGTAAATACAAGACAACGTGTCCGTTTTACTCTGTGGAAATGCTTAATGTTCTTTATATTCATACAAGTATGAATATGATTCAACACTTTTGTTTCTCACACCCACCCAGGTTTCGGCATTTCATGTCATTCTCAAGGTCGAAAGCTTCAATTCAAAGTTCAAAAAAGTGCTTTATTCCAACATTTGCAAACAATACATAGGAAGTAGAAGAAAATAAAAAAACAAAATAACAAGACAGATATAACAACTCAAATGTGGACCCTGGTGTAGGCTTTCGCCTCTTCAGGGCAGGTAACACCTTTCACTGGAGTTCTTATCACTGGATGGTTTTGCGGGAAAAGCTTGACCTGGCATTTGCCCTATGGACGACGGGAAACCCGCAAAAACCGTCGACAGGTCGAAACAAGTAACGATGTAGGTGGTTCGCTCTTCTATAGCACTAGGGGAGTAGGGGGTGGTTGCTAAGAGCTCCGGAAAAGGAGTCACTGGCTGTTGTAAGGGGGGGGGGGGGAAATGGCCGTGGAATGTTTGCGTAAAACAAACAGAGGGGTAGTGAAAAAATACTCAAGGTCAAGGTTGAGATGGGGGGGGGGGGGCAGTGGTAATTTGATTTACCGAAGAGGAGAGTGGAAAAGGAACATATAGTCAGTACCTTCATTGTTGAAATTCTGCGGGTATATACACAATTTGGAAATGTTCTTAATTGTCCATTTTACGCCTCTCATTCGTAACATTTAAAATTGTGATTCAACACTATACCAATTTTTTTCGTCAAACAAACGTTTTGATAATGCGGAGGATTAGTCCCGATTGATAAAACAGCGTCTAAGACATCCTTTCTTGTTTTGATTTTTTACCAGTTTGGCCAAAATATTTCGTTTTGCAATTATCACACATTAACTCGAACTTTTTTTCTGTTGATCAGAGTAATTGTCATTAGCGTTAAAAAAAATTTACCTATTATCACTGTATTATGAAATGCCACGTCTTGGCACTTGGGAAAGGTTTACATAATTTAAAAGAGTGATTGGATATGAAAGGTAGCTTGATTCATCGAGTTGGTTTGTCCTTGTTAACCTAAATGGAAGTTACCATGTTTAAAGCTTATTTTTTATTTGAGAACTCTAAAAGTTTATCAATCACTTTGCCAAATTCTAAGTAGTAAGTGATTCACTACGCATACCCGTTGACTCTGTCTATATGAATCAATGTGACGTGGTAAACGCAGATACTATGTAAAAGCCGTAAAACGCACATGGATCAGTTAGGGTACAAAATACCCCAACCGGAATCTCACTGACATTAGTTATTATTGATAATTTAATTTTATATATAAACCATAAATGTCCAAGGCAAAATTTCCGTTTATAACCATTGCTCAGGTTACCAAGGAAATATGCTGTTGTTGGAATTGGAGGAAAATTGATATTTTAGCTATTGAAAACTTGGTTTTTAATCAAACACGAATCGTATCACAATATCCATTACAATAATAAAATACTTCATTCAGTCTGCCATATAATATAGATATATTATATATAATATAGATATATTGATATATATAGATATATATAATATAGATATATTGCCCGATATTTTCACTATAAGTCATTTTAAATAGAAACTTAATAAACATCTGCACTGATTCCAATGCTTTTATTGTGGCAGTAAAATGTATGGGCCTGTTTTGAGGACTCTAGGGCCTTTGTGGCACTGAGGCCAAAGAATTCCATGGTATACATACCAGGATCATAAAAAAAATCGGATAAATACGTTCAGTGGTTTTCGAGGAGAAGACTAACGAACATATTTACCAATGGGTACCACTACGTTCAGCGCTCATAACGACCAACCAATGTAAAATTAAGGGTTAGCTCCCTAAGGTTTATTCACTCTTGAACACAGAAGTAAGGATGGGGAATTACGACGTAGGTCTGTGAATTTTGTGCTTTAGAATTTTGGTTGATGATGTAGTCAATTGATTGGTCACTATTCACTATTCAAGTACATAAAGAGGGTAAGAAACAAAAAAAATTAATATAAATCTGTCAAAGGGTAGGGGTGGAGTGATCTGAATTAATCTCAAATCAAATTTATCTATATATTTCTGGTTTTTAATATTGTTCAAGCTGTTTGTTTCTTATTTTCCTGTCCAAGAAATAAATCCAATAAGACAACTCCGAGAATGAATATACCAAAGTCTGATGCAGCGGACATACGTATTTATTTTCGTGAAGCGGATTGAACAGCTTGGTCGTTGACTAAACGGCTAATCCGTTATCACTCATTTAGATTTTAAAGGAAGAGGTAAAGATTTAAAAAATGGTCTTTTATTACATTATTTACAACGTTTTATGAAGGAATTGGGCAGTGAACTTATTACGAAGCAATAGCACGTTCCAGTGCTTACGTCGTAATCACCATAAGGGTGAAGATGTAAGAATACTTCCTGGTATATAAATAAGACTTTCCATTCCTAATTGTACCATTTATAATAATGTGGGATCCCTGAAACTTGTGGAGTCAAAGGAACTGGGGAAAGTTATCAAATGTATCTTATTTTCAACGTGAGTCAGCTCTGTAAAACAATGGCAGCAACCATTGATTCTACTTCTTATATGGTGTCTGTCTAGTTCTCTACACCCTCACCCACCTTTGGACTTTAGGTTGATGATGTAGTCAATTTATTGGTTGCGATTCATGGACTTAAATAGAGAAATAAACCAAGAAAATTGAACAAGACTCTGTCATATAAAAGCCCTCCACACACCCTCACCTACCATTCATGTGTGTAGTTTTTGGCAATAAAGGCTGTTAGTCGATCACATGAAGCGCTTCGTCAATCATGCCTGTGAACATTTATCACGAAAAAATATTTTGAAACGAATACCGCTCCGTGTACTCCTTGGCTCTTCTAGTACGATTGTGGTTAGAAATGAAGCTGAATATTATTCAATATAAACATCAGAAACGATCGGATCATTATTATTGCAGTTTTTATACCTGTGTCCAGTTGACGAAAAACGTTTTAATAATTTATCTGCACATACGCTTAACAAACTCAATACAAAGTTTCATTTGAGGACGCCTGTGTTAATGTATCCCAATTCTTATTTCTCTGAGTCAATTTTTGATTTTTAAACGCGAAAAAAGCAAATTCTCTTGATGATTAGAAAATTAATGTCGTGTTTTCCAAATATTTCTGCTACTTTTCAATGAAAAGCAGCAATTTCCCCTTTCTGTTTAAAGGGGGGTTGCTGCAATTATGGCATTGACTCCGCCTGGGTTGTCTTTTTCTCTGCCAAAGAGAACTCTCTCTCGTCGGTGCGTCGTCGTCGAGAGTCCAAATGCGATCGTTGAGTCGAGAGCAGAATTGAAGCAACTGATCCGGAAATTCTCCTCGACTCCAATAATTCCTGAAATTCCACTCGACTCTCCTCTCTTCCGGTAGAGAGCGCATTTTCATTCAAAAGAGCGATCTCTCTCTTTCGCTCCATCGCTTCAAATACACCTTCGCCCTCTGGAGACGTACTGTCGAGCAAAGTCAACCCCAGTGCCGTTCGAAACGTTCAATTAGTCCACGTGATTCGATTTGTAGCTGTCATCTAATGACCAAAATTGTCAATTTAAACGTATTCAGTGGTCATCACTATGTAACTGTGGAAATGGAAATAATTAAACTTTCTGTGGAAAAGAGAGAACCCCTTTCTCGCCAAAGAGAGTGTAGAGGAAATATTGTTGTAAATATTGTTGTAAACATGTTATAAATATTGTTGTAAATATTGTTGTAAATGTGTAATAATTAACTCCTTAAGTTTTAGTTAGTAGCTTCTTAATGTATGCACTTAAATTGTTAATAAATTGTCTTAGTCTCACTACATGAGCTATATGTATTTTTAAGTGAAAACATAACATGTTATTATTTGATGGTAGCCTTAAACAGGTTTTCCTATTGATAATGTAATGTAAATGTAAAAATATTATCGAAAATGTACAGTTTTGGCTTCGAGGCAAAGAGAATGAGGAGGAAATGTTGAAGTAAATGAATTATAAATAACTCCATAAACTGTTAGTAAGTAGCTTCTTAAGGTGCGCACTCATATTGTTAAGTAAATGTTCATCATAATCACTGCATGAGCTATATGTATTTTTAACTGTAAGCATAACCTGTTATTATTTGATGGTAGACATAAACAGGTTCAGGTCCTTAAAGGCTACCTAAAGTTACTCAAAATTTGCTATTGAAATGTATTTTCTGTATGGAGTGATAAACTTACTTACTTACTTAAAATATTTAAAAAATGCACTTCACATTCACTGCCAACTAACCCGAAAATCTCCACATTAAACCGTAATCAACACGAATTTGTAATCGAAAGTAATCTGTAAACTCTCCACGAGTGCGTTTAAAAGAGCATAATCTATTCTGCTAACCAAATGCTCAGACTGTTAACTTGTACCTAATACCGGCGTGAATATTGTTGGTTCTCTTAGTCCAAACTCGCAAATCAACCCAAAAATATTTGCCAACGGAGCAGATGAGTTCTGTCAAACCTAAAATGCTCGGTGACCTATACTCCCGAAATTTTTTCAGCTCAAACTTCGAATATATACGCGCAGTCCAGCAAAAACATAATTGCACTCAAGATTGGAGCATCATCTTCCGTGCGAATTTGACTCGTGGCCAAATAGCTTACTTCCGCGAAATAAAAAACGAGATTGAAGTAACAGTAGGAGTGCCGGAGCACCAATATTGAGAAAAAAATATATCTTTACTTGGCCCGTATGGTTGTATACATAGACTTCCTGGCACCGAACTGGAAATGGCTGAGTGCTTATCACTAAATAAACACTGAAATATGAAAAAATGAGTCAAAGAATTATTGCATCTATTTTAATTAAAGTGCTGATAAAGTGGAAAACTTAAATTCTCCAATTGGCATTCATCTTACATGTAGTTTCTTTCTTCCCAAGAACAGCGTCACTTTATGGAATATCATATTTCATACACTTTGTTTACATTTTGTGTCATCAACACAGATTTTGATAATTCTATAAGTCTAGGTTTTCTAAATTGTTTGAAAGTTAGGTACATCGGAAGGATTCATCATGCACGACTGGCAACGTACTGCTGTCGCGGTATAAAAGAAAGAGTGCTATGGTTATTAGCATGGAAACCCTGTTTTTCAGTAAAAGTATGGCAAACAATTAGCTCGCAGTGAAAGTACCAAACAAAAGAAAACATCAAATATCTAATATATATTGAACAAAGCCAGAATGTTGGCTTTTATTTCACTGATTATGGCCAAATAACCATTCAAGTCGACTTATCACTTTGAAAAAGCCGGCGAAAGGCTTAATCACTAGAAAATATAAAATGTTTACACCGCACTCCAAATGAGAAAGATGAAATCAAGGTTACGAGTTATTTCGTTCAAACTCAAGTTCCAAATTTTGGGGTTAAGACTGAAAAAAAAATACAATGCGGTTGCACGATCAGCAGCAAAGAGCTGCAAGCACACGTGCATTGTGATCTTGGATTGTTGATCTCCTGGAGTAAGTGAAAGGTGCTTGAAGATTGAGAATTAAGTTTGCTTGCAATTAAGTATGGCAAGTGCTTCGTTTTGCATTCAGGAGCTTTTGTTGGGGCAACAGCCTGTTATGATGGAAATATAGGATCCCTCTGCTACTGAAGATCAAAATCGTTGAATGATGTTATGAATTGAAGGTTCTCCAATTCATCCGAGTTATGTTACTCCTATCTCCAAGAGGAAGATAGTTAGTCTTGTAACGTAAACTTAATTTATTATCACAAAAGAATTTCTGATACACCGAACAGGGTGAGAACACACTTCCAGCTCCGTAGACACCGTAAACTCCACGGGAATCTGCCGAGTCAGCCTTCTCTGCTCTCCACCCGAGTTCAGTCCCGACTGCCGCGACTGCCTGACGACCCCCTCTCTTCCTCCGCAATCCTCTCCTCTTCTCCGAGGTGACCTCTCTCGGCGAGGCCGTGCGTCAGCCCCAAAACATGTGGGGCCTGAAAAGGCGCACTTTACCCGTTACAGTCTGAAAAGACCGTAGACGTCGACTAAAGTACTGCTGCCATTATTCAATTAGTACCGGCACTTCTATTCCTCCAATCTCTTTAAAATCTTCTAACACCAGCCCTGAAGGAAACCTAGGGTTTATGGCTCGCCCAATCCAATCCGAGCAAAGGAGATAAGTTTGGTCTCTCGGAGCAGGAAAGCCCAAAGGCCGGCCAATGTGTTCTCAGTTAACCAGACTTTCCCTTCAACCGGGTAATCCCCTCATCTCCTTCCTTTCAAGGCTTTCCGTCTTCATCGCGCTTTTCATTCTGGGCTCTCACTCTGCAAGCGATAAACACACAAAACAAACTCCACCAAATCCCTTCAATATCTCCTCTCTCACTCCAACCATCCGCCCTCCGTTGTCTTCTCTTCATTCAAATGTGCACAGCAACTCCCACTCGCAATACGACATTGTTGTGAAATCCCATTCGAATTGAGCAAGCATTCTCATTTGAGATGACACTCCGAAGTTCATCGTGAGAATTAATGAAATAGAGATGCTCAAGAAAGGGAAGTAGAGTAGAGAAGATGAATGAAGGAACAACAAAATTCGTTCTACTAAACCTGTTTAAACAGTGTTGGATCAGCATCGTCTAATTAGGATAATGTGGCTTTTTATCGTATTTGTAAATCTTGGAAAAATAATGAATGAGGAAAGTTCATGTCACTTCATGTAGCATGGTGTGCAGAATCATAGGCAAGGGAGAGAAAGCCTTTCAGTGCGGTGTAAAATTGACGGAATACACGACCATCGGGTGGTCAATCGAGCTCAAATGTTCTGATTCGGTAGTTCATAGTTATTAATTCAATATGAGAGACGACGCATCTCTCGTATATATTTGAGAAAAAAGCATTTAAAAATCGTAAAAAAAGCATGTTGCTGTGTATGTAAGCTCTGAAGAATGCATATTCCAGTATGGCGGCGGTGGTCCAGTAGATATAAGGTGGTCGAATGGTTTGCCTCAAAGATCACTGACCAGAGACTGTTTTTCGTAAACGTGAATGACGTGTGCTTTCCTTCGGAAATCCAGGACAGTCGTTGCGGCTGTGGAAAGAACGAGTTCTTCAATTGCAAATCATTTTGCTTTGCCTGTTTTTACGACGAATATCACCCGGAAACAAGCAAATGATAAACAAAGAAGTAACTGGTGTGGTTAGGTATTATACCGGCCTTCCACATCCTATTCTCGGGTACGAACTTCTGAGCATTCCGAAATCCCATCCTTGGGTGTAATGTGGATTACACCGATGGTTCAATACACCGTCCGTCGCATTGGACGTTAAACTGTGATCCCCTTGGCGCCATTCGTTAGTAGTAGGCTAAAACCGGCGCCGGGTTTATATCCACCCTTCATTCTCTTTTCCAAATCCCTAGCTGATCCATTCATGATTCCCATTGGAAGCATAAGCAGTCCTTAGGGTGGATTTCACCCCCAATTACTTATTCCAATGCCATTATTTTGTCCCCTCCCCTATATATGACAATTTATAATCGCAATATCCTAATGTACCTTTAAATATAATAAATACATATATATCACCACCCTTAAAAAGGTTATTTTAGCCATTGCTCCATTCCCTACCCTGTCACCGACTCATAAATATTTAATATAATTGCCTTAAAAATGTTTTTCATTGAAGTAATGATGATAAGAGAACAATATATGAAAATTTAAGCAATAAAAACCTTGTAAGGTAACGTAAGCAAAGGTTTCCGTGAGTGGTGATCGAACACGGGACTTTCACATCTCTAGCCTTATCCACTGGACCACCGCCGCCATACTGAAATTAGCATTCTTCAGACATTACATACAGCAACATCCTTTTTTATGATTTTTAAAAGCTTTTTTTTCTCAAACATTTACGAGAGGTGCGTCGTCTCGCTTCGGCATATTGAATTAATAACCATGAACTACCGAATTAGAAAATTGGAACTTTATAGGCCACCTGACGGTCGTGTATTCCCCTTGTAAGCCGGGGTTCTATTGTTAGTTCCGTTATTCCATAGAAATTCCTAGCTGACACTGTATTTCTGTCTCACCAGTTTATTAACTCGGTTTACGAAAGTGCACTTCGTTTTATGTTTTACAAGAGATATTCGGTGGTTAAGTGATAACAAGCCGAGATAAAACTTTTTATGAACAGAGAAAAGTCACTCATCGGAGCTTCATAAGAGCTAATAATATTCAGAAATACACCAATTCTTAATAATAAAGTATGCAACGTGATATATTATTTTGTATTTTTATGATCATTTTATACTTTTTATAATGTGTAAATCCTAATAGATGCTATTTATCTTGAATTCTTAGTTCTTACAATTTATATTGATATTAATTATGCAGCATTTTGAACATTTTCTCGATAAATACCAGATATTTCAAAATGTGGGATATGTGTAAAGCATTATGGAGCAAAATACACAAATGTAGTTTAGATGTTTTCACGAAGTAGGCTGCATTTTATGCAGCCTACTTCGTAAACCTTTTCGTTCTATTAGTAATATTTTTTGAATTTATTTCATATTCGAATTGTGTAACGAAATTGATTAAGAAATTTTGCTGTATTTCTTTTTTTCCGCCATAAATTTATTACATAAGCAATAGGTAAATATTTTGTGCCAAACGTGCATAGCTATTGTTAACAAGTCTTGTAATACTTAAAATGGTAAAACATAGTTTATTAAGCTTATAAAACCGAAATAATATTCTTATATATGTTCAAAGGATTTTCTTTCGTTAGATTTTTACGCATTTAATATTTTTGTTTCTTTCCATGATTAATTTGTATTACTGCAAATATTAGCAATGTAAGGTCAAACCTAGAACCATGCACTTCTCTATCAGCATTTTCTTTTCTATAAACGAGTACAAGATATAGTATGCCAAATAGGCTTTCAATCGTAGAAATGGCGATAACATTTAAGTTTAGACCCAACACCTTACAGGGTGCCTTGTGGAGAGAAATTAAGGGTAAGTGGCCGGACCGACATATAGTACGTTAATCTGTTGACCCCTTGGTACATTCCTTAAAGAATAAGCTAACATAGACGTCGGGTTTTCCATCGCTAATCTGCCATTATCTCACCATCTAACAAACCTCATTCAAATGGCACACGATTATTCTAATCCCATGAAATGACTTACCAACCGAACAGTGACATATAAGTCATTTCATCTCAAATCAACACATGTTTGTATCTTAGGGTCTCTAGTTTTGCTCAAGCATGGTATATGGGTCGTATGTAAGTTTAAATTTTAGTATTACTCCATACACAAAATACATGTCAAAAGCAAATGTTGAGTAACTTTAGGTAGCCTTGAAGGACCTGAACCTGTTTAAGTCTACCATCAAATAATAACAGGTTATGCTTACACTTATAAATACACATAGCTCATGTAGTGAGGCCTAGAGCATTACTTAACAACGTGAGTGCGCACCTTAAGAAGCTACTTACTAACAGTTTATAAAGTTATTTATAAAACATTAACAACAATATATACAACCATATTTATTGCACGTTTACAAAAATATTTAAAACAATATTTACAACAATATTTACAACAATGTTTCCTCTACACTCTCTTTGGTGAGAAGCCAAGAATGTACATTTTTCGAAAACATTTTCACAGACTTAGAATTAATGCATGAATGGGGTAATAGATTGTATGCCTTTGGTCCTACATACAAAAAACATATTTTAAATATCGACAAATTTGGTTTTGGTAAGGGTACACTTTTTTTACGCAGGGTGAAGGGAGAAGGCAGGCACAGAAATATTCCACAGTTACCACTTCTAGTATAAAAACACCGTAGAACCTCATAAATATATAAATGCATCAACAGAAGCAAACCTAAATGAAGAAAGAGTGGGAAGGATCTTTCAAATCTGTTCTTCTTCAAAATTATACAAATAATTCTGTTTTGTAAATAAACGGCAGGTTTCAAGGAATTCAAATAAGCGCCACCCCAACAAAAAATGCCATAACTTAATCTGGAATGTACTATTGCGTTATATATATCCTGAGGAAATTTAAAGGAAATTTATTCCCGATGAAGTAAATATTTGTCAGTGTTTATCGCATAATATTTGTTAGACAATCAATATGTTGTTGGCCTGTTTAATAATTCGTCTATGGTTACTCCCAGGTACTTTAAACTGGAAAACCGTGCCCAAAAACGGTACACTATGACAATGTTTGGAGAAAAATAAAACATTTATGCATGATATATGCATTCTTCAATTTTTCACATTTGAGCCCAAATTGCCTGCCTTGGATTGTGTTTTTACTTATATCTCTGCTTCAGAGCAGCATTATGTACCTCATTTTGAATGAAGTTATTGTTCTTAAATTTCCTATTTTTTATTTTAAAATTAAAAAAATGTTAAATAGCGCTAGGTTCTCCAATACGTCATCTCAGAAACGTGTTTTTCATATTCTGTAAGTTTTTACCTAACAATCCTGAAAAGAATATCTTGTGGAAATTCACAAAAACGTTTATAAAAAATATTATAATTTTTGCGAAACTGTCTCAGAGTATTTCGTTTGGGGTCATTTGGGACCCATACACCAACTTTGAGCAAACTTGGAGACCCTGAGGGACTATTGTTTGTTGATTTGAGGTGAAATGACCCAGTTATGCTATTTCAATTCTACATTGATCATCTCACTCTTGAAATTTTAAAATCGAAAGTACTCGTTGCTTTTCCCCCACCTAAAATGACGACATATTTCTCTAAAATCGATGAAAGTCTTGCGAGTTAAATTTTAGACCTTGCTACAGTCATTCTATATTACATTAGCGATGAATATTCGATTATTCAGTTTAATACGTATACCAGATGCAAAATAACACTTGAATTATATGCTAATGGTTGAAACAGCACACTGAAATCTGTTGTTAAAGAACAATCCCTTTACATTATTGATAAATTATTTATTATTAACAAAGATTCTTTCATAAAAGAAGCAACTTCAATTGATGATTATATCAATGTTAAAATGTTATTTTCTAATTAATGACCATACTGGGCAGGTAGTTCACTATTACATTGTCGGATTATATGTCATGTTTCATCTTCAAAATCTAAATATACATTATTTTCTCAGGCTTTGTCATTGGCACATTTCGTGAATTAAAGAAAAATATTTAAAATATTTCTGTAGGAAAGAAAAATTTGCAATTCAAGAGAGATACTTCAGATATGTTGATTTTAGAATTGCTTAAATGCCTTCATGAGAATTAAAAATAATCTTGCACTGATATAGCA
Source organism: Pyrrhosoma nymphula (assembly GCA_963573305.1). Classification (NCBI taxonomy): domain Eukaryota; kingdom Metazoa; phylum Arthropoda; class Insecta; order Odonata; family Coenagrionidae; genus Pyrrhosoma; species Pyrrhosoma nymphula. Next base: position 132,258,324 of record OY754336.1, read on the forward strand.
ATGAAAAAGGATTTAGATTGGATATACAGATTGAACTAAGACTGAGTAAATTATTCTATAATCTGTCAACGAAGCCTATTACCTATCAGAATGAACCCGGAGGTACGCAAACGAATGATTAAAAATGAATTTTAGGTTTTCTTTCAAAAAGCGGCATTTTCAATTAAAAAATTACGAGTGGTGTTGATATAGTATCATCATTCTGCTATAGTTATTTCCACCGCCAGTTTATCATGCCACTAAAAATAAAAATTTGGCTTAACTTTTATGGCATAAATAACACAACATGAACATTGTGTTATTTATGTCGGTAGTGGCATATTCTCGGAACAATCATTCCTTCATATTTTTTCATCTCAACATACATTGGGCATTCTATTATTCTAAATTGAGGAGGGAAACCTTCTTCTTCTGTAGAACGCAGAGAAACGTGATAGGACTAGGGCTACTTCACACGTAACTACAACAGAAAGTTTTGAAAATTATTAGAAGAATTAAATTTTGCCTTGCCAACTCTTTACATACCGTGTTGGATTGAAAAATTATTGTCGTATGCATCTCTTAATATGTGTTTTCATAATTTGGGTTATTAGCTTTGCTTAGTTTAGTTTGTAAAATTACCGGAGAGAATCGACTATAAATTCCTATCCATTGCCAAATTGTATTCTTGTTTTTACGTTGAATTACATCTATTTTATTTATTTATTTAATTAACATTCAAAAGCAGCCACAAATAGCCTATTGATTGAATATATAACAATAAATTCATTAATCAACAAGAATAAAATAAATCAATAAAAATAACAATAATGCTGGCTCGTACAATCAAACACATGGGAGAACAAACCGGTTACATTAGGAGGCAAGAGGTTTTCTGATTCGAGTGGTAAAGGAGTGAGGGGAGGTGGAAGGGGTTCAAGTAAGGGGTGAATGAAAGAAAGTATTTTGAATAGTTTCGGGAGTCTGAAGTTATCTTGAACACTGGGAGAACACTGGGAGAGTGAAAGACGGAATTCAGGAAGGAGAAGGAGATCACCGCTGCGGGTTTTACGGCTTGGAATATGAAGAAGGGAGAATAAAGGAAGGATGCCGGTGGATCGGAAATTTCCATTGATGGCATAGTGGAGGATATTTAGGTGGTGAACATTTCGGTGAGTTGACAAAAGGGAAATTCCAAGAGATGACATTATTTCGCTGAGGGGAGGGATGAGCTACGCAGGTGGGGAACACGGTGACGGACAACAGGGGAGAAAAATTGAAGGGAATGTTCCAAGAATTTTAAGCTGGTGGGACAGGCAGTTGACCAAATGAATGAGCAGTACAAAAAATGGAGAGTATGCAGCCAGTATAGATCGTTTTTAGTGTAGAAGGTTTTATTTCAGTGAATTTGTTGAGAATTCCCACAACGGAGACATCTTTCGACTTTGTCTCTCTAAGATGAGGGTTGAAGGTAAGTTTACCGTCGAAGGTAACGCTGAGGTCCTTATGCAAGGTGATCTACTAACTGGTGTGACTCCTAAATTGGTACATTCCCTAATAGCATCTTCATTTTTAATTAAATATCTTCGTAGTTTCAGTATTGGTTTAAACTTCAACCATTCGAAAACTATGTGGTCTCTTCAAAATAGAAGAAAAATATTATGACACGTGTGCAACACGAAATGCTAAAATGTACGCCAAGTAAAAATCTAACGAATTGTCTCGGTTTCTTATATTCATCTGTTGCATCTGGCAAACTCCTTCAATTTCTTCATACCTAGGTGTTACTCGCGATTTTCATCAGCTATTTAGACTCATGATTTCAATACATTCCCTTATTTTAACATCACAGTTTTGACGACATAAATTCCGATGTAAACGACTAGTGTTGAATCGGTTTTAATGATGGTTCGCATAACCAAAGACACACATATCCTGAGATACATCCGTTTGCCAACAAATGCGTGCAAGGCTTGAGCAAGATACCTACTGGAAAAAAAGGAGGACTCTCAACATGAGGGTAATGAGTTTCATCTCGTCCCTCTAAGGCACGATTTGATAATTTCTTTGGTTAAAAGTATTTCTCGGTAGGGAAAACTGAAGTTTTTACTTTCTCTACCAATAACATTCATGTTAACTAACGGTCAGCCTGGTCTTGTACACTCACCTCGAACTCTCAGTTGACATCACGTGGCGGAAAAAGGCTACATCATCGTGCGATGAACGTTACCCAAGCATAATAGAGCCGGAGCCAGCAGCTGGACTCTTCGATTCTTCATAGGCGATGTTAAACACGACCACACAGGCATTTACAATCGAAAAACGCGTTATTCGACTTCCACTTCCTTTGAAGGCCTTTGAGCATAGCGGAATGCAGTGGGGTAGGTGACGCTTTGCCGAGTATAATGCTATATCCCTTTCGGGTGTTGGGGAGTGGAGTAAGGGATGGGGGTGGTGGAGGATTTACTTAGGCGTGCGTCGCCAAATAAATTTCACCATCCCCTTTTGGAGTGGGGGTGGAAGTGATAAAAGGCCCACGTCAACCCTTGTTGGAAGCCCAAAGGGAAGAATGAACGCCTTCGAGGGGAATGGAGTATGGGAAGGAAATGCCTTGTCAGGACAGGGACAGGGCCTCGAATGGTTCGGGATATTGGAATGGAAAATGGTTACACGGATATATATACCCCCACCCTGGGTTTACACCTCATTTGCACCCACCGCTGCCTCACTAAGGAGAGAGGTTAACATCAATCCATATCCGTTTCTTCTTCAAAGTTCTTCCTTTTCTTCTCACGGAGGAGTAAAAGGTGTCCATGGATAATCTTGAGTCATTCGCTGCGATGAGACCAGGATTCAAGTCTCAGTATATAGAGAGAAAAAGTGCTCGGGAAGACATCGATTCTTTTGACGCAACCATGGAAGTGGATGGATTTAGGATCAACCAAATGTTAGGAAGTTAGACGTTAAATTAGGTTTTATGTTAAGGGGAGCGTACCGCCTGTAATCTTCTCTGAAATCAGTAAAAAACAGGAGTTTTCTTTTGCACACAGAAAAACCAAATAACAGTTATTGTTCACCTTTTGCGTGAATAATGAGGACTTAAACCCGTCGGCCACGGTGGCGGCAGGGTTAAGTCCTCGCCTCCTATTCCGAGGGTCGCGGGCTCGAGTCCTGCCTGGGTTGGTTTTTAGCATGCCCAGAGAATGGGTGTTTTTGTCAAGTTCTGGTGGTTTGGCCCCTTAGAAACGTGATGGCAAGCCGATGGCTTATCGGGATCGCACTGGGCATACAAACCACCAGAATCGTCGGAGATAAACATAATAATAGTTTTGGGCTTAATATAATAACCTCAAGAAAAATATAAAAAAATTATCGTTCAGCCTAGGATTAATCTCAGTGAGTAAAAGTTGGGTCCAGAACTGTTTAGAAGGGGAAATTGAGAACTTAACTAATTGAGCAATTCATTTAAAGAGAGAATGCGAGCCAATGGGTGCGTGCCATAAATTGTTTCACGGTATCATTTATTCATTTTATCTCGGATCCGTAAATTCATTAAGAACTAAGACGAATTAATTTCAAGAGGCCTATTAATTCTTTCTTCCAAAGAAACAGATTTTTCAATGACTAGGAAGTGAAACATTCTTCACTTCCTAGTCATGATTTTCCTGGGTAAAACTTTTCTTCAGCGGTAATTGCTTAAGATGGATTGTGTTAAGTATAATCTATAGTTATAAAAATTCCGCCTGCGTATGTTTGTGCACACTAAACTCGAAAAGCAGTGAGTCCATTGTCTTGAAATTCTGATATAACTTTGCATTTGAATACAAGAAGGTTTGTGAATTTTAAAGGTTGCAAATTTCGGGGTTGGTTTTACCCCAATTTTTTAAAAAATATTTACTCCCATAAGAAAAGCATAGAATTCGGTGCAGGTGTTTTTTATTTGCTTTTTTAAATTAATTGCACTCAAGATATAGGATGGAAATTTTTATCATAGAACGCATAAAAGAATGAAGTGTTTGATAATTCATACAATCAATTCTCTTGTAACCTTCGTTTTTTTCCAAGTATTGCGTTTTTATCTCTGAAATAATTAATATATCTTCCTTTTTAACAATATAGAAACATCCATCGATTTCATGAAATTCACGCCTGCAGTATTTAAAGGCCAGGTCCAGTGGCTAATTTGATAGTTGTGTATTCGAACGACTACACTTCCCCGTTCGTCTTGCCTTCTCAAGCAAGGTCAATCGCTTCAAGTGTGTGGATTAAATCTGGAAAATCCTTTTCTTTACACATGGTCAATTATATGTTGCATGCTCACGTGAGGGACATACGAAAAAGTAATTTGTTTTTGCAGAGGGTGGTAAGATGAAAAATATGTTATGTCCCAAAAACTTGAACACATTTTTACAACTTTAATTTAATACACAAAAATCATTGTTATTCATTTATATTTTTCATGTAAATATGTCTGCTTTGTATATGTCTGCCTACTTAGAAAGAAAAAGGCATTGTAACGCATGCCGTGCACAGTAAGTAAATAATAACATTTTAGTAAAAAACAACAAACTATTCACTGTTTAAGAGACAATGCTTAAATAACTTTTTAAAAACACTATTTTATATCAAGTCTTTGACCCTTAACTAAAGATCTAAATTGATTCAAGTTAACATGGAAACATTTAGTGATAGTATATTCCATGGCAGGTAACGACATCTATTCACTACATTAAGCCAAGATTTTATAACCTACGAGCGGAAGGTACCCGTTGAAATTCAACGGATGTGAAAAACGTTAAACTTATTTTATAAGAAAACCGCAAAGCCTGAAGAAAAACTGTATGATTGGTCATTCGAGGAGTTCGTAACCTATCTTGTTTGTTGTGTTCGTTGTAGTAGACACGCTATCCAGGTGCACGGAGAGATGAGTGACTATTGGTCCACTTTCATGCACGGGAAACCCAAAAATCGGCCATACAGACTCATTACTACTTAAGTAGCAAAGGTTGATAGATGGTCACCTCGTCCCTACGGTTCTCTTGAGCCGTCTTCTGAGTGATTAACATCTTGATCGCTTCCCTTGTGTACACAAATATATTTGCATTCCACGACTTAATTCAGATACACTATTCAACGTTGATAAGTGCGTTGAGTATATTAATCAGGATTGGACAGAAGGGTACAACCCAGCTGTTGATAGCGTCAAGAGGAGTAATGGCAGCAGAAGCCATGTTTATTTGACCAATGAATCCTCCATCACCCGGACTGCGTTTTCGGCATAGACATAATCATTCGTTTCGGTTGCTAAATAAAAAACATATGGTGATTCTTAGTGCACTTGTCGATTTTCATGCACGGATGTCGTTAATTGCGCAAAATTTCCGTTCTTCTTTCGGGTAAGAAGCATGTAGTGACGTCATTATAATTTCCGCCATCTTAAAACAGATTGAAGGTCCGAAACAGAGAACACAGCGGTGAGCGAGAGTCTTGAATGGGTAACTCAATGATTGAGTGAATGTACCTAAGTTAACTGCACTTAAACACTTTTAAACATATAAATAACTCGTGACGTTATTGATGTGGGAATTGGTCTAAAACGCAGTTCGAAATCGTAATTAGAGGCAGACGGTTTCACTACATCTGAGTATTAAACGATAATAAACAACGCCGTGTTTGTTGTAGCAACAGAGGCATTATTACCATTGATATTCGCTGCACGTAAATATTCTTGCATATTTAATTGTGTATTCTATTAATTCCTTTATGTGTAACGTTTACTACGTAAGTGTTTTCTCATATACATGCGATGCCCCTTTGAGAGCTACCTTGAGAAAGACGTTGAAGAGTATACTTGTTGTAAATATGCATTGAATTTATCGATTAACCCGTGAAGCAATCTTTCATGGGGCCCTTGGGACTCTGGGCCCTTCTTACACGGATATACTTTCTACGTACTATCATGGGCCTGCAGGAAAACGTGATATTTCAATGCTAGAAGCGGGTATATCCTTTGAAAATCAAATCTATGGTTGTCAAGGAAATATGATATTGTTGATTTCAGATAAAAATGTGAGATTTTTCAGCTGAAAAGATGCATTTCAGACATTTTCGGAGGGTAGAAAAAAATTGATTGATGAAATTAGAAACTTCCTTTATTCAGCCATCTGATAAAAAAAATCCCAGGCCTATATCTTGAGTGAAAGTACTTTTAAAAAGCAAAAAATGAAACTACTGCACCGAAACCAATGCTTAGCATGGACCCCCAGGGGTGACCCTCGGGGGCTTTTGGGGGCCCTGAGGGCTTTTTAATATAGCATATATTACAACCAGACATGTTTTCTATCTACATGACAAATTTCAGCTCAATCGGTCCAGTAGTTTTTACGTGATGGAGCAACAGACAGACAGAGACCATTACATTTTTATATATTACTAAGGATCACACCCTTAACCCTGAAAAAATAGGGTTTCGGTTTATTGAACCCTACAGTGTTTGTTGACTATCAGTGACAAACTCGTGTCCCAAATTTCATCAAAATCGGTCCAGTGGTTTAGGAGGAGATGTGGAACATACCCACATACATACATACATACATTGACTTTTATATATATAAAGATTCCTTATTATTTCGTCAATATTTTGATGCTTATCACTAACACTTTCACGTTCTACCCCTCAACTAGTTAAAAAGGCCTATTAATTGATGACAATAATAACACTCCTTTTCCGTCCGTCATTTATCTTAATTAATCAATATTGAATATGATGTGAATTTTAGAAACTACTTTGGAGTTTAAGAAACGAGAATATCAAATTGGTTCTCACCTTATGCAGTTATTTTCTCGTGTAGAAAATAGAAGTGCACGCTGTGTTAAGTCGGCCTCTTTTGCAGAGCGAGCGCGTGTGGACAAAACATGGGAAACGTCACATCCGGAAACACATTTGAGTGTGCTCTTCAAGAGGAGGGGAGAGCTTGAAAAGAGAGTGGGAACTCGGATTAAGTGGGTCCTTGTCGTGCCCGAGTTGGGGAAGAAGAGGTCGTTGGGGGTCGTTTGTGTGTGAGAAAGGGGAGAACTTTGAATCTCAAGGAGGAAGAGGGGAGGATGGTGGAGGAGTGGCCGTCTATGGAAGAAGGAGCAGGTGGGAAAGGGAGAAATAGTTCCCCTCCAAAACTCCTTCTGAGCAAAACTCTCTGCTGGGGGAGATAGCAGGGAGAAGTGCCTTTTAAGCGAGGTGCTTGATAAGCCGAGGAGACGCTTGGAGGAAGAAGGGTAGAGGAGCGAGGGGCTGGCGACACGCTGCCTTTCCTTCCTTCAATCTCTTGGACAACGGGCGGGGTGTGGAAGAAAGACGAGAGAGGTGGGCTTTGTCATGAGTCGTCTTCGCGGTCATTGTGAAGGCGGGGGGCAGCCATCATAAATGGAGGCGGAGATGGGCTTCCACCTCAAAATTAAGGACAATGTTTCGATACTTCCATCGGCGCTTTTCAGCCCCATTTGCTCAGAGCTGTTAGGATTAGGATTGTCGTTGAATTGTTGGGATATGTGTACTGATTTGGGCTTCACTTTTGGTTCACAAGATAAAAAAGATCTAAATCTACATCTACGATGTACCGTGCTAGCCGCCACTAGGGTGTGTGGCACGGGGTGATTCCACACCAGGCACGCAGCACTCGTCCCAGTTGAAATGAGGACCTCGCACTTTCCCCCGGTCTCAATGCGCGGACCAAACAGCAGACAGAGGAACAGAGCACATTCAAACTAGAAACAGGGAGAGTGCTACTTAAATGAACATTCAAACATGCAGTACACTGCTAAAGAGACAACTACTGGTTAATATTACTATATCTATTAATTTATGAATGCTACGAAGTACTGCTTCATGCAGAGAACAAAATAAAATAATGCCGGGCATATCAAGCTGTGTGAAGTTTTAATAATGATGCTATGTTATTAAACACAAGTGAAAAGTCTACTCTACCAAGTGAGAATGGGAGTTTTATATGACTGAGCTCTCCCAAGTATTATGATCCCTTATTGTTCGAGGAAAAAATTATATTTTAAATCTATCGGTTCTGCAGTCTATTTCCTTTATCTTATTCCTGTGATCGCTTCTACCGCTGGCTCTAGCAATACTTATATGTTGAATGTCGGTTAGAGATTCTTATCCTAATTCCTTCAACGATTCGGTAACACTGCTAAGCTTCTTATGATAACATTTTACAAACCTTGCTGCTCTCCGCTGTGTTCTGTCTATTTCAGAAACTTGTTTTACATCGTAAGGGTCACATATGCTAGCAATATACTCTCAGTGAGGTCTCATGAGAGAAATATAACAGCACTCATTAAATTTCTCGTCTCATTTTCCTAGTATTATTTTAATAAAACCCAATTTGCGAGTTCAACCCTTTTAGGTTAGAACTCTTAGAAGCAAGGGTTTGGAATAAGTTCTCCCGAGGACTCCAGGAGAGTTTTATTTAAGGTATGAAGAGTTACTGAAAATTGAATTCGTGAAAACCTAACTGAATCATGAATTTTGTAAAAGCCTCATCTCGGAAATTTTAAAAAATTTAAAAATTTCCGAGATGAGCCCAGAAATGTTTTTTGGAATTTCCCCGTTTTTTATTTTTTCGTATGGACAGATGTTTAGTGAACGAGAAGATCTCGTAAGCTGCTTTTCATAAGGCTTTTAGCAGGCTTTTTAGAAAAAAAACCGTGCTTTTACTTCAAATGGTTTGACAGAAATTCATTTTTTCTGCCTCCTGCAAATTTAAAATATCCGAGATGATCCCTTTTTGAAATTCATGATTTGAATTTATATTACAATGAAAATATTTAGTGTTTATGTTTCCTAGCAATTAATTGATTAATAATTTGTCTTCAACGTAACAAGGTGCATGCAATACAGTAAACTTACTGTGGAACAAATTGCTGATAGTTGCCATAACTGCGAAGGATAAAAACCCTTTCACTTGATGACCTTGAACCTGTGACACACTGGTACACTAACCAATCGGGTGTTGGAGAGGAGAGAAGACCGTTTTCTTCAATCAGTCAAGATCTTTCTGTCCGATGTGAGCGACTCATCGAAAAAGGCTTCCTCCTCTATTTTGGACTGTCAATGTCAATTCACGTGTAAGTGGAAAGAGGCACGAGTTTGGAGACGTGAAGTTCTTTTGTATTTCCATTTTAAAGTGATGACCTCAAAAAATAAGAGATTCAGTACTGCTTTTGACAAACATTTCCCTGGAAGCCACAAAGAAAACACTCTTAGGGAAGAAGTAATATCATCTTTGAAGGATGCAGTTTTACAATATTTCAATTACAGTTTGTATATTTCATGAATGTAGAATTGATGAATTTAGAATTTACAGATCTCTACCAGGTGGAATATCATTTACGGCTAGTTTCGATGCTGCCTAATCCTTTTCTAGTTTTTTCGTTTCATTTTGTCTACCTCAGTTAAAGTAACAATGTTTTTATGAATATGCCTAGGGGGATGGACGGGAGCTGTATTACACTCTCTAATTGCTTATAGTAGCTTGGTTTTACGAAGGGTATGGCATCCTTTGTATTTTGCTTTCTTCGCGTATGCAATTTTTCTTTACAAGACCCAAAATTCTCGCGGCACAATTGAGATGCAGCCTAACTAGAGCGAAGTAACATCTACATCTACATATTACCCTGCGAGCCACCTCTAGGGTGTTTGGCAGGGGGTGACAAGTCACCAAAATGCAGCATTCAAGTGGACCGCCACATGCACACCGCACGGTCATGAATATTAAGGATACTAACCAATTCCATCATTAACTAAAAACCATCACGCAGCATGCAAGAGAATCCCCACATGCACGCCACACATGTATGTACGATGACACATAATATTCTACATGCTACTTAAGAGGGCAATCTGCCTATGAAGCTAGAACATGCAAAACATACTGTTAGAAACACCATAAAACTCCGTAAACATGCTTTAAGAAATACATAAGTTAGTAAGCTACACTACCAGTCAACTAATCTATTTCTAAGTCCTTACACAGCCGTTATAGTCTCTTATCGCTCGCGGAAAAACACGACATTTTAAATCTAATTGTTCTACAGTCTATCTCTCTTATTTTATTTTTATGATCTAATCTACCATAGTACGTTGGCGGTCGTAAAATATGATCAACTTCGTCGGAAAATAAACTACTCTTGAATTTACATAATAGATTTAGTCTTGTTTTCAATCTACGGTCTGACAGTGATTCCCATCCGAGTTGTTCTAAGAGGTGAGTATCACTAACAAGACTATCGTAACGGCTTTTCACGTACCTGGCTGCTCTTCTCTGTACACGTTCTAACTCTGTTTTTAAGCCTGTTTCATGAGGATCCCAAACACTGGAAGCATATTCTAAATGGGGTCTAATAAGGGAGAAATAACTTATTTCTCTCACTTTGTCGTCGCACTTGCCTAGAATTCTTTTAACAAATCCCAAATTACGATTAGCTTGACCTGTTATTTCCCGAATATGTTTATTCCACGATAGATCATTATTGATCCTAACTCCGAGATATTTTACGGATTCTACCGTCTCTAATTGGGTATCCTGAATGAAATAGCTCTGTTGTGGGGAGTTATTTTTCCCCCAGAATTTCATTACTACGCATTTTTTCAAATTTAACTCTAGCTACCACGCATCGCACCATGCTTGGATTGCAGTAAGGTCGTTCGTTAGTTTATCCTTATCTTCACTGCTACGGATTTCCCTGTATACTACAGCGTCGTCTGCAAAATATCGAAGTTTACTGTCTATTATTTCACCAATATCGTTGATATAGAGTAGGAAGAGGAGTGGGCCTATGACACTACCCTGAGGGACGCCAGAAGTGACTCTAACTTCGTAGGAGGCTACGCCGTCTAATACTACTCTCTGCACGCGATAGCTCAAAAGTTCTCTGATCCAGGAAATTACATCATCGTCTAGGCTGTATGATTTTTAGTTTTACTAATAACTTTCCGTGGGGCACTTTATCAAATGCTTTTTTTGAAATCAAGAAAAATCGCGTCCACTGGAATGTTGTCCTCTCCGGAGACTAAAATATCGTGGGCAAACAGCGCTAACTGAGTTTCGCATGATCTACCTTTCCTGAATCCGTGTTGAGTTCTCAAAAAACAAGTTATGCGTGTCTAGGTGTTTCATTACTGAGCTGACAACAATGTGTTCAAGGATTTTGCATGAAATGGACGTTAAAGATATCGGTCTGTAATTACATGGCTGTTCCTTGTCTCCACTTTTGAATATGGGCGTTACATTGGCAATTTTCCAGTCATTTGGTACTCCGTGTTGCTTTATGGATTTTGGGAATATTAGCTGCAAGTAGGGGGCAATTTCTGACGCAAGATCTTTATACACGCGAGAAGGGATTTCGTCTGGACCAGGTGACTTATGTGGACTGAGCAATTTCAATAAAATTTCTATTCCGTGAGCACTAATATCAAGGGGAGGCATCTTTCGCATGCAGTGATTATCAACCGCCACGGATGAATTCTCAGATTACTCGGTGAACACGCTCTTGAAGTAGGAATTTAATAAATTGGCTTTATCGGAACTGTTTGTTAACACATCTCCATTATCGTTTCTTAGCGAACAAACGGTAGATATTTTACCTTGAACTTCCCTAACATAAGACCAAAATGATTTTGGGTCATCCCGTAACTGCTCTACAAGTGTTTTCCTTTTAAAATGCGTGAATGCATTCCTGAACGCTTCCTTTGTAGCGGCTTTAGACAACTGATATTTATTTATTATTAACTCTCGATCACTAGGAGATACATCATGAATGATTTTTTTCATCTTAGCATGGCACGCTCTCTGTCGCCTTAACGATTTTCTGACTTCCGCGTCATACCATCTCGGTTCGCTACCTTCTTTTTTTATTTTACTAGGGATATATCTTTTGATTCCTGAATTTATGAGCGAAAGAAAAGCTTTCCAAGTCCCTTCTACAATTAACTCCATTACTGATTTTTGAAACACGGGAAAAGCATTTTTCAGATTACTCTTGAACCCATAAAAATCAGCTCTTTTAAATATGAAAACTTTACGTTCTCGTTTAAAACTTTTTGCGATATTTCAAGAAAACTTAGCTGTTACTGCCCTGTAATCACTGATTCCCTCGACGGTGCTTACATTTATTACCTGATGTGGTATATTTGTCGCTAACAAATCCAGAATATTTTCTCCTCTGTTAGGAGCGGAAGCTATTTGAAGCAATGCGTTTGATGAAAAAGCGTGCAGTAACGCCTCGCAAATGACTCTATCTCTCCCGCCGGGTATGAAGCTATAGTTCTTCCAATCTATAGAGGGTAAGTTGAAATCTCCGCCTAATATCAGATTTCTATCAGGATATTTGGATACTATGCTGTTTATTTGGGTTTCAAAATCTAAAATTGATGTTATATCTGTGTTTGGTGGTCTATAGTACGAGCATACAAATATAGTTTTCGATTTAGGACATTTAATTGAATACCACACAGATTCAACGCTGTTCTCCGGTAAGGTTTCCGCTTGGCTGACGATTGAATTCTTTACAGCTACAAATACTCCGCCTCCAGCTCGGTTAACTCTATCTTTCCTATAAACGGTGAAAGATTTTGGGAAGACTTCACTGTCTGAATCATCATCTGTAAGCCAACTTTCTGTTCCTATAATGACGTTACACTTCGTACTATGAATTAAATGGTGGAATTCAGGAATCTTATTTCTTAAACTACGGCAATTAATTACTGCCACGACTATTACTTCATCACTCATATTATTGCAATTTGGGAGTATTTTCGATTCGCTCTTTTCGATTAATTTATTTTTAGGCCCTGTATTCCTACTTCCGGAAACTGCAGAATTTTTTATCTCACTGTATAAATTACTTGAATCTACTGACATCTGATTTCCCGTTTTTGTCTCACCAACTGACCTACTACCTTTCCTTCCTTTGACATTGTGACGCAGCTGACGTTTCCCATGCTTAAAGGTACATAGCTCTTTAACCCATAGCCTCATATGCCCTGCAATACGATCACCGGAGAGAAGCAATTAAGAAATGATGACCCTTGAACTCACGGTGAAAGAGACGATATGGCGAGAATGAAACGGGACAGGAAATGAGACATCTCCTGATATAGCGCCCTCTTTGAAGCAGGGACCTGCTCTCCGTCGACGGGACATTGAGTCGGCAACGGAGAGATTTCGGAGGTATGGATGAGAGATTCGTCTTTCGATTCGCACCGCCAAAATGTATTTGAATGGGAAAAGTAATGATTTGCACGCGTGGGAGTAGAACTAAACACTTTGGCCAACTAGGGATAGAATGCCCCTGTGGTTGGCATACACCCAGTTGTTGGCACTTTGTAATTTACAACGTGATATTAAGTATGAGAAAGGAGTTGCAACATTGTTGCGTTCGAATTCAGACGCAGTGAAGTTCAGCTGACTATATATTAGATACTAGTGGACCCGGCTGGACCACGGGTTGCCATTCTGATGTTTACTCTTTCATAGAATTCATCGTAGGCAACGCTAAAGATCATATGTTGTTTCGCGTTTAATTTTTGCCCCCTGGCCTATTCATGGCTCTGGGGTCGAAAGCTCCCCTACCCTCCTCGCCCATCCTTCTTTCCTACCTGTTCCCGCAGCTCTTCCATACCCTCGGCCAAGAGCGGAAGATCGCATGCAGATGGGAGGGGGTGTCGCCCTGCGCGGTGGACCAGATTAACATCCACTGACTATGCATTAAGAGGTTTCGTCCACGTATCACCACTTGAGAAGTGACCTCACCGATCACACACCACTGCGTGCTGTATTTTCTCCGGGAAAATTGAAGGTTTTCTTAGCGGAAAGTTAAGAACATCACTTCTTTTGTGTGTGTTTTGCAACTCTACCACTCCATTAACTTTTGTGAATTTTGGATGTACATAATATTAATGGTATCCTCATGACCATGATTTTACTCAGTGTGAGTTAACTTAAATTAAATTAATTTTTATTAGATGCCAATTACTAGTATTGAAATGCAACTGTATTCCAGTTCTTGGCATAGGGTGCCAATTATTTGAAATCTCAACAAATATATTATTTTTTTTATTGCACTCCAAATGGATCATAACGCCTATCTGCAGTCATATTTTTAATTTAAATTCTTAATAATGACTGCAACCATTATGGCATGGGGTGCCAATGGACTAGCGAAGTCGATGCCAAGAACTGGCACCAACACCACAATGAAAATTTAAAGTAGTTACCTTCGACTTTTGATTATTTATTTCTGATTTATAGGCAGTTAGTGCAAGGATGGTTCCACGGAAAAGTAACCGATACACGGAAGAAGGTTTTTGAGCTACAGTTGAGGCAGTAAAAAAAGACATGGCTTTCAAGACCGCGGCAATATACTTTGGTATTCCGAGGTCAACCATGCAGTTTCGTTGTAGTGAAAAGTTCAGAAAATTTCGCGGGACCCAACACCTGTCCTTGGAGTTGAAGAAGAAAGCACCCTTGTAAGGTACGTGGTAATACTTGTAATAGAGCAATTAATATACAATATTTTGTAACCATAAGGGCAATTTATTAGAATTGAGATACAGACAGTTTCAGTGAGCAAAGAAATATTGTGGGATAGATAGTTGACGGAAAAACTTTGCATGCGAAATTAACTTACAATTAGTCGTGCAATGGACTTGGTAACAAGTAGTTTTTCTTATTACCGATAATGTTCCCTCTGATTAATTATTTTGTAATAGAGAATAGTGAGGTAGAATCACGTGCCAGTTATTTTCATGGATTGAATTTATACTATGGATGTAAAATATTTTGCTTGTAATTGTGTTTTGTGTAATTTTGCTTGAAAGTTTAAACAGATTGGGAACGTAAGGCATACTTCCTATGCTTAAAATGAGTATTTGGCATGCACTTTACATTTTCTCATTGTATGTATTTGGTCATGAGAGTAAGGTCTTGATTCATAGCACATATGTATAGTGAAAAATTAAATCGCTTATTTTATTTCACTTTATTAGCAAAAAAACCTCATTAATGCTGTAAATTTGAAGCTAATTTACAAGGGATGAGACAAATATAGGATTAGTAGACCAATATTTTGCATTTTTTCCATTTATTATTAATGAATAAAAATGCAATATGGTATAGATTTCTTAGGTTGTGGAAATATGGAAGGATGTTTCATAAAGGTACACTAATCCGGAAGCATAATTTATTAAGCCAAATGCACATTCCAGATGATACTAATGATGAACTATTTGTTTGCCATAAGTTTTGTGAGATAAACAAAAGTTCTTGTTTAACAACAAGTTGTGTTGGGATTTGTACATTTAAGAACTCATACCACACTTTAATCTTGATCGCACGGATTAAAATTCCTGCCGCGAGTCCTGCCGGCCGGATTTAATTTTGAATACTCAGTAGAAATCCTATGGGTTTAAATACCACATCCAGCGTACAATATACTGTACGCACGGCCATATGACCCCACATCCCAGCGTAAATATAAATGTACGTAGTCCTTTAAAGGTTAACAAAAATACTAACCTTCGCTTTAAAGAGGCTTCGGCTCCGTAACTCCAACTCCTTATATTCCTTACTGGACGTATCGTAGCCTCCGTTGCACCCAGGTACACAATAACGACGGCAAGGCCTCATTTCTTGAGCCTTAAAAACTTATAAATGCCACCTAAAAAACCACCCCTAATTAGCAAAGCCGATTTAAAGTGAGTCGCACTCAGACACATCAATTAGCCGCAATATAAAAAACGGGAATGAATACATCGCTTGGTTATACAGCGCCACGTCTCGGGTGATCTTAGACACAATTGAAATGCGCGCGAAATGACAGCGGAAGTCTGCAATTCCTTCCATCTACTGGCGCCTCCAGTACGCATTGGGGATTACGACCTCATGAAATTTGTAGTGGGTGCAACAAAATGAAAAATTGGAGTGAGGAGAAAGCGAGAGAGAGATAGAGAGATAGAAAAGGTAAGGGGCGTGTGAGTAAACGGGATTTAGATTTCTATGCAGTTAGCGCCGTCGCATCTCTCGACATCTCTGCTTTCGAGTGGACCATGTGAATCCGAAGGGTGGTGTCACCACCCATGCTCGGCCGACCAGCCCCCAACAGGGGTGTCCGCACCCCTGTTGGGTGCAGGGGGAGCGGGGGGAGCATTTTCGGAGCCAGGTGTGCTGTGGAACAGCGCAGGGGTGGATTATACCCTCGACCCTTTGAATCCCGTTATAATCCCCAAATGGCGTGAAGCCAGGGCTTAGTATCCTGCCACATCAATAAAAAAAACTTTTTCCTCTCTCATCTGAAGTTTTTCTGTGCTGCAATTTCATCTTTGCATACCAATCCTTTAAAAAAAACTTTTAACACCTCAAAATCATTTGCATTATTTTATATCATGGCATCGACCTCTGAGAGAGCATCTGTCTTGCAGATACATACATACCATTCACGCCATTCTATATTGAGGAAGACACAGAAAGATAACTCATTCTCACTATTACGCCTAGAAAACTGCCTCTATTTCATTCCTATCCTCCATTCTGCCCTTTCCGCGTTCTCATATTTTGCTTCATTCGCTCGCTCTCTATTTTCTTTTATTCCCAACATTCCTTTGCATTTGAGTCTCATCCACCAGATTCACTCATGATTGACTCTCTACCTACCCTATCCTCCCACACCATAAACTACCACAAATCGACGTTGATATTTGACACCAATCAATTCTCATCAATTTGGCCAAAACATATTCATTCCTTGTATTCAAATGGTATATATTCTCGACCTCTTTTCATATGTGGTGCAAATGTCATATGAGTTTAGGTCAAATAATTTTTTTTTATTTAAACTTTTGTCGACGTTTCGGATTTTTATTCGTCCATCTTCAGGGCTATAAACAATGAAGTATGATGTCAAATTATTTGACAGTTCTGTTTTGGTTATAATAATGGTAAATTTACAGTCATCAAATATAAAAATACATAGACATTGAACATCGTAACCTTTAAAGTTTGGTGCTGTTTTTATTTATTTACAATTTGAATTTGGTTGCTTGGATCCAAAATTTCTTTGTTGTAAATACGCCGCATGCGGGCGGGACTCGGTCTCTGTGGGGAGGGGGAGGTCAAAGGAACGTTAAGGTCGAGGAATAGGGTGCAATGATCCGAAAAAGAAACGGGGATGGTGTTGGTGGCGTACGGCAGGGTCTTTAGGTTTCGGGAAAGTAGGAGGAGGTCGATTCGCGTGCGGGAGTTGTGGCCAACACGCGAAAAAGGTGCGGGGCCCGCGGTTAAACACCAAAGACCACGTCAGTTAAACAGGTGGAATCGATTAGATTTTTGAGGGCCCGTCTCGGTCGGTTTAAGATTTTGACGCAATTGGACCCTGAGTCCTCCCGCCTATAAATGGAATTGAAATCACCCGCTAAGATGGCTTTCCCCAAGAAGGGAGTCAGGTAAAGTACTAAAGAATCGTTAAGAAACTTTTCTCTCTCAAGTCTCTTCGTTAACCCCTGACGGGGCATGGATGTTAACCAAAGTGATGCCTTGTGTTTGGAGGGAGGTTATCCTCCCCGATGCATGGAGGCGTACCATATTGCCGGCAAGGTAGTTTTTCACTAGGGTGGTGGTCCCACAGCGTGAGCCACTGAAATTCACAAAAGGCCGGTAGTGTGGGTCAGGCCAAGTGACCCCCTCCACCGTCTCTTGGAGCATTATCATGTCCGGATCAAGAGATTTTGTAAAGGCCGAAATTAGGTTTAACTTGAGGGCGCTAGTCACCCCCGCAATTAATGTTGAACACTTTAGGACTCTCATGTTGATCGGCATTGGGAGAGGTGTAATTTTTCACTTTACCATTTTCATCGGAGTTTTTGTTTCTCCGTCGCTTGTCGCTTCCTGGGGCGTTGCTTTTTCCTGTTAAGAGTCAGTGTCCGACTACTCATTCTCTCGTGCGACGTCTTCCTCCAGGTATCGGAATGGTTTGGGGGGTGAGGAAGGAGACGGGCGGGGCTTCAGGTGGGGTGGGTTGGGGAGGGATCACCAATCTCCTGGGTGTGGGATAGGCTTGTGCGATGAGTAGATTAATCGACGTCATCGACGATGATTTTAGTCATCGCGGTGCGATGACTGTAATCGATGACGATGAATGTCATCGACCATCGATGTCGATGAGTCGATGAGAATCATCGATCCCGATGAGTCGATGAGTTGATGCGAATCATTGATGTCGATGAGAACCATCGATGAGAATGATCGATATCCTTATATCACTAATTTTTCTTCTTTTTTTCCATTCATTTGAACGCCTTATCTCAAATGTATATATAAAGTATAAACACCCCAGCTATTGCGCCTTGAGGACGATGGCAGGGTCACAGTGGGATGTTTGGAATTCATGTTTTTCGTCAAGTTTGTGGTAGACGATACAGAAGTAGCGATTACGTTCAATCACAGTTAATACTCAGTAGCAGTGGTAGCATTGCATTCGTTGGTTGCACTGGTGCAGTTGGTAGCAGCGGTCGCAGACTGAGCTAAATCGGCTAAATTCACCGAATTCACAGTCACAGTGATTTAGATTATTTAGTCACTGGCTGTGATTGCTACTTTTCAGTATCGGTGATTCAATCACAGCGATATATCGCTCAACACTACTGCACAGTTCATTGAGAGTCATCGATCATCGTAATTCATCGATCATCGGCATTCATCGATCATCGAAATTCATCGATCATCGAAATTCATCGATCATCGATATTCATCGATCATCGTGTACACTCTATACGATGATCGATGACAGCCATCGTCATCGAAACATTTCGATGAAATTTTTTCATCGAAAATCGATGACCAAAATCGGTCATCGCACAAGCCTAGTGTGGGATATGTGTGGAGGGGAGGAGGGGGAGGTGTCGACTTTCAACCGAAATGTTTTCTTCTTCATCTTATGTATAAGTGGCCTAGGATGAGCCGTCACACCCACCACCCCTCTCCCCCCCCCTTCCCCCGCCTCGCTCCCCTTCCCCGTCTTATCGCCACCCGTCGCCCCTGACTCGCCGCTCACACGCACTGTGGGGCCTCCCCCCTCTATCCCTCCCCATCGGCCCCTCCGGCATCTCCTCGCTCGCCACACCGGACTCGGCGCACGTGGTTGATAGCGGCGGTGTTGTCGTTGTCCAGGCATGGCGTCTGAATAATGTCTGGCTCACGGCGGGTGGGGAGGGAGGGCTGGCGGCCTTGTCCCTGTAGGAGTGGGACATTGGGTCTCCGCCCCACATGGTCGGGGAGGGAAGTGGCCGGAGGCGGGGACTTCGCACTCAGACGCTTCTTTGTGTCTTCCTCTCTAGCTTCCCCAATGTTGGAGGCGGGAGGGCTCCGTTTGACGGCCCCCTCCTCCACCCTCGTGGCAATGGCAGTGGCCCCAGACGACCTCGGGTCCACCTCCATCGTTAATTTGATCCTTCGCCCGCTGCTCCATTGTTTCCTCGTCGTCAACTGCCAACTGTCTCCGAGGGTGTCGCCATGACGTCTGCATTACGCCTGCCCACGTCATTTCTGGGACAATTTCGGCGCTCGTGTCCTTCCTCATTGCACTGGGGACACGTCCGCCTCTGGCCATCGTAAATTATTAGTCCGACGTTTCCCCCTATGGTGACATAACAGGGAATGTTGCGGTCGACCACCATTCGTACATGCCGCGTACCAGTTCAAGAGTTTACGAGGCCATTTCCCTCTAATCTAGCGTCCCAACTCCTAGTAATTATCCCGAATCGGCCGAGTTCCGTTTCGATGGGAAGGCAAAGCACCCTCACATTGACTAGGCTGCCGGTCGTGTGGTCTAAGGTGCGTGTCATGAACACCTTGGCCTCCGTGGGAAACGGGAGCCGTTGAGTTTTCATAGAAAAAAATTTCTATTTAGGATATCTTGGCTGGCCATCTTGACGAAGATGTGTCTTCTATTGTATCCAAATTGGATCGCAATTAATTCTGTATCCGCGAGGCCCAAAGTCTCCGTGACGAAGAGGTGGACCTCCAGCGGTGTTCTCTCCTTATAATCGTCCGTATGGACCAATAGCGTGTTCACCCGGAGAACCACCATGGTGAACAAACAAAGGGATAATGAGAGGAAAAAAAGTAGGGGGGGGGCACAAATCACTCCACTGAGGGCACTGCGCTCTCCTGACACGACTTGTGAAAGGCGGAGGGGGTGTCAAAACTAACTAAAGAGAAATTGAAAACCACTCGGTGTGCAAAACAATAACTAAAAAAAGGCACCATTTGTGTCGAAGATCTATCACTATGAACAAACAAGAAAAGCAGCCGCTCTGATAACAAATGAGAAAAAACACTCTCGGTCAACCGGGGTGGGCGATAGACCGTCCGGTCTCGCGCCCGTTCGCCGGCAAGCGAGGCTTCCCTTGCCGCGAGGATTTACGTCAGTTCTCGCACGCGGGAGAGATCAACATGTTCGACCGAGGCGTCCTTCTCTCTTATTAGGCGAATTATTTTTCCTCTGTGGAATATTGCACTCATGTGCACTTGCGGGTGTCTCCGTAAAGGTAACTACCGTGGCTAGTCCCGGTTTCCTCAAAATTGATCGAAAAAAAAGTCTGGAAAAAGAGGAATACTGGAAACTAGTGGTAGAAATGGTGACCACCATCTTAAAAAAAGACCATGAATATAAAATATTTGGTAATTGGATCAAAATTACTTTTTATTTACCAGTAATATTTACTGCCGCAGCCGCTGAAAGCATAATTATGATTTGTGGAGTTATTTATTTGATTCTTTTAGACTCCATCAACGAACTTCATGCATAAATACATTAACCATATAGAGAAGAAAAAACCGAAGAAACTGAAATTATGTGGAAATTTCCAACCAAATGGGAGATTGGACATTTCAAACTAGTCAAAATGAGTGACTTAGCAGTTCCAGTGTTAAATGATACGAGGCCTCAGTTTGGGCAGCGTCCAACAGCAAGATGTGGGCAATGGGCAAGAAGCATCAAGATGAACACCATGAAAATGAAGAGTAAAAATGAAATACCATCCAGTAGCGGATGTGTTCTTATATATTTCTCATACGCTAGTTTTGCTCTTCTTGAGCCTTGGTTGTGAATCGTACGAGAAACAACTCATTCAATCAAATTTAAATGGTTTACTTTTCATATTTCGTCAAATTCACTTCTTCTGCATTTGAAATTTTGGTCTAGGATTACATCATCAAAACACGCATGAACTATCTTAGTTTATTTATCTTAAAATAGTCTTAATAATGCATGCGCCTTCAGAGAATAAAGTGGCTCCTAGCCTGGGGTCTTAATGATTCATGATACGGTGTTCTTTCTCTCTTAACGTCTCTCAATGGAAACATATGACTTTCATGATTTTGTATAACTCACAAAATAAACCTTAATTCGTTGGATTTGAGAAACAACCGCCTTACTCATGAGCTTCGTTCATAGACACGTCTCATACAACACACACTGTAGTATCTGAGGTAAGCTTACTGCGGGCGAAGACGTTTCCAAAATAATTGTACATTATTCCACCTCAGAAGACAAAGATAGAAGAATAGTTGATGATGTCACGATATTTCGTTCAATATAACTGCATTGGCATACACATACACCACAGCTCTGTGGGATCGCATGCCGTCAGTTGGCTGGTGATGGTTGAATTGATCTTGTTATAGTTTAATCAAGCCAAATGGAAGGAGATCGAAGCATAAAAGACGATGTTATTCCGTTAGATATAATCAATCGTGAAGTCTATTAAATACCTCGAAGGCCAAAAATTACCCTGTCCATCATTTATTGTTCCTTTATAAGTAGTACTTTACGTTGAGGATGATATAGGCTGGCTGTATATTTACTGGTGTACCCAATTATGCATGACGCCGATCATATAACCAATCGTAAAATATGCCTTAAACTGGGTCACTTTGCGTCAGTTATTAAATATGTGAAGTTGTATAGCACATAAACATAATGATGTAAATAAATTAGCGCAAATACGATATCCCGTGGATTGGTCTAAATCATCCGTTAATAAGGATTTCTGAGTATTAAGTGTTTTCGGTAATTCTCGCAGTCCATCGATACTTGCAAATGGGATGGAGGATCGGAAGTTGAAACACACAGTGCATTTGAGACAGAAGAGGCAGGTGAAATAGTGGCGAGAGATGGGTGAGCTTTGCGTTCGGAATCTCCCCCAGTGGAGGGGGCAGAGAGATGAAACCAAAAGAGCTTAACGTTTTGGCAACAAGGGCTTAATAACACGGCACTCCATTCGATGGATTATTTACTCCTCCAACAAAAGGGACTAAAAGAGGTTGCAAACATACACATACTAATACGCCTTCAACACCACTGTCACCCTACATTCGATCCGAAATCAATGCATCGCGCAATGATGTGTACCACGGGAAAGGAGAGACGTACATGAAAGCGCAATCGATCCCATTATCCTCTACGCTAAATTTTGTGAATCCAGTTTCTCTTACTGGCCCTGCCACTCCCTCTGTGCAGTCCATTAATCTTTGTTCTGAAAACGAATCTGTACGTTTTCCAGCAAGCTTACTTCCAGCTCAGGTTCTCTTTACCAAAATATTTTTATGTTTTTTTATTTATTGCGCGCTTGAATATAAACACTCGAGTAAACAAAAATATAAAACTTTTAGGAATATGGCTGTTTTACGTGCACATCATCGAGAAATTAAGTGTGCTCCCATAAATAGTTGTCTGATTAATTTGAATGCAATCAATAAAAGAATAATTGCATACAATCGCGCAATTATTTATGGAAATTAATTTCGCCTGATTTTATGAAAACGATTCCATTTTAAACAAAATCGTGGTCAATATTATCATATTAATTAATTTTATCAATCAGCAATCATGCATGGTAAGAACTACATTACCATTAAAACTGTAATGTTGTTATAATAGGGAACAAAGCAAAGAGTTTTACGTGGTGGTATTCACGACAAAGTAAAATACTAAGAAATAATTTAATCAGGAAAACAAACATAACTTCTACGAAGTGAAGTCTGCCACTGCATGCAGGTCGTATTTATATGCGCTGGAGAGTAAATAGCAATTGGCTCAGCGTTATATGTAACTCAAAAGTCACTTAATATAGCAATTCATCAACTCTCGTCTAATTGCAGCACAGTATCTGCAGTGAGAAGAGATCAAACTCAAAACTTCAATACCTTTCGTGCATGGGAAGAAATACTACATTCATGCGAGAACTGGAAGAAAAGGAGTTCCATTCACATTCATTTTATGGTTTTAAGTGATCGACGCTTCAGCATAGATGAGTACTGTGGTGACCAAATGTTTTGCCAACCATTTCTTTAAAATGCTAAATTTTTTTCCAAAGTTTAGTTATTCAGTCTGTTAACATCTCTGTGCATTTACAAAGAGGCAAACTTTGCTCGGTACTATGGCAGTGATGTCATAAGTATAAAAAAATATTAATAAGGGGTCTATAACATTTCCCTGGTGTACACCTGATGTTACTTTTTCTGTGTCTGAACTAACATCACCCTCCAAAACTACCCCCTATTCGCGGCCTTCTAAGAACTCATTATTCCAGCGTAATGGTGTACTTAATGTGTTTTCAGCTTAAAGAGTAATTTTGAAAAGATTGATATCATCGAAAGATGTTTTGAAATATAATTTAACATTTCCGTTCCTTGAACGTGATTTTCTTTAAGGTCATCGTGAAGAAGTAATGAGGACATTTTATGAAGAAACAGGGCTAACTGGTGATGAACTCTTCTCGGGCTCTACACCGGGTGAGTGATTTAAATGTTGCCGACGTTTCGGGTCGCGACTCGTTACCCATCTTCAAGGCAAATGTCACGTAAGTAAACTGTCCGTTGGTTTTATACGGACGGTGGCGGTGGGGGATTGGTCGATCCCCGATTGTTGAGGCAACATTTAAATCACTCACCCGGTATAGAGCCCGAGAAGAGTTCATCACTGCAATTCGCCGGGAAAGCGTGAAATCTTACTTCAGGGCTAACTGGGTTTCATAAGACCTAATTTCCATGAATTTTCGTTTTAAGTTAAGTCTTGACAATCAATATGCCTCATAAACCAACAGACAAAGGAACGGATGATGATATGTTCACATGTGTTTCACGAGATATAAGTGGATGAAGTGAAGGAGTGAAACGAGTAGCTAGGCTATTTTTTATCGCTGGTCCTAAATATAGGTGTGACGCTTTCTATTTTCCAGTCACAAGAAACTCGAAATTCTGTTAAAAGTGTTTTCAAATATCATTTTCTTGTATGGTAGTATTTCTATATTTGGTGTAGCGGTGATATCCTGTGAGCATGCTGAGATAATGATTTGAATACAGATGCTGAGGATATTATTTTTTCGAATTCGTTGTTCGTTCTTTCTGCTAGATCTTTATTCAATGATAGATAATACCGTGGAGTTAAACCGACCTCGCATAAGAGGAAAATACGTTGGGGTTACCCAATTTCGAATATTTTTCTTTTGAATTCCGTTAATGCTCTCCAAAATTATACATCTGCTGTTTTTTTGTCAGCTCTCTTATATATTTGTTCATAGCATTTTTTTGTGTTCCATAATGGGGAGATAAAATCACGAGGAAGGGATGATAATGTTGCCAACTTAGGTGCTATTGACCGTCAAATGTTTTCTCATTTTACGGCCGTTAGCAGATGAAGCTGCTGAAGGCGTGTCCTTCTCCAATGCGACAACACAAGCGAGACCTTCTGTAGTGTTTTGGCCACACGCCGAGAGAGACAAGAACGTCGATAAATATATGCGAGAGTTGCGGTCCGCATCCCGTGTTTGTGATTATGGAAAACGCGGCTCGACAAACTATCACGCCACGGTAAAGGGTATTGGAGACCCAAAGTACACGTGTGGTCGAAGTGTCCAACTATTCCAGGAAGGGCCCCCTCCCCCCCCCTTGCCCCATCCGTGCGGCTTTGGCGGTTGTTGTGGTCTGGAGGTCATTCGCCATCCCCTTTTGACTTTGGGCCTTTGTAGCTGGATTAGAGAGCTCCGCTTCATCGAGTGTTTTGTGGCGTCGCGTCGCCATGGAGGGAGGGATGAGATCAGCGGTTGCTACCGGCCTTCACCCATTTATTCCTCAAATCCTGATCACTCTGATTCCAACTCCCCACTTTTCATTTCCCTTCAAATTTGGCGCAACTTATTCCTTCGAAATAATCTAAACGGGAGTTCCTTCGGCTGCGGCTGATAGCGGTGAATTCGCGCGATCTCAGTCTTCTCGGCGAATGCCGTCAGTAAAATTAATAATGATAGTTTGACCACTTAAAGTCTTGTGTCATGGTGTTTATCAACTGAGGCGACAGTATGAATGCCTTCATGAAATACTGTCGCCAAATAAATGTTAAAAATACCGCAGGGATAGCAAAATAAATCAGTAATAGCATTGGTTGGTTGCAAAACAATAACAGCCATGGTGTTTTCAGGAAGCAAGAAGGAATAATTACAAGAACAAGTGTAGAGTTGGTTCAAAATTCATACGAAATAACCCTAGAACGTAGCAGTGTTACCGAATTGTTGAATGAATTAGGGTGGGAATCTCTAACTGATCGAAGGGAGAAATAAAGTTAAATCTTTTGCGCAAATTCGGAGCAGACAGTTTTTTTCCGGACATTCAACATATACTGCTAGAGCCAACGTACTAAGGTAGAAGTGATCACAGGAATAAAATAAAGGAAATTGACTGCCGAACCGAGAGATTTAAAATGTCATTTTTCCCACGGACAATAAGGGATCATAATAGTTGCGATATATATGAAACTCCCACCCTCAATAGGTAGAGTAGAATTTTCACTTGTGCTTAATAACACAACATCATTGCTAACACTTCACACCGGTCGACACTGTAATCGTAATAAGGAGCATAGACACTGAAAACAATTTAGAGTTAGGTACTCTCCAATTAGTAAAATCACGCCAAAATGGAATGAGGTGCCAACGAGAGGCAAAACAAATGATCGACGCTTTCCGCACGGGTAACCTTCGGCCGCAATGCCAATTCATTATTCAAGAACTCGCGTCACAGACACGACGGCGTCTGCCGAATCTGCGAACCTAGTTGCATAGATTACATAATTTGGTTGTCAGGTGTGGAGGTGCTACAATCGGTTAGTTGATTCCGATTCCCCTGGCTGCCTTCAAACGACTTATTTGAAGTACTATCATAGTCCCCCTGGTTGGAAGCCGGAGCATGTGGTTCACAACACCAAACGCAAAACCTCACATTTAGCATGTTAACAGAATCCATTTTTCACCACCTGTCTTTGAAATATAAATTAAATCAGTTAAGAACAGATTATGCCAAGTTTAAGTTTTTGTAATTTCTCAGTACACTCCTGTTGTAAACACGATGAAACGCTTTGCTAAAATCACTAAACATTACTCTCGTTACCATATTCGATCAACAGCAAGGCAAATACTACCTGTAGTTATTTTCAAATTGCTCAAAGTGTGTAATATGGTGTGAAAATACCTGTCAGACAAGTAAACTGAGATTTTTAAAATATTTATTCGCCAGATTGTAAAGAGCATTCTATAATATTATAGCTTGGATGAAATCATGGGGACTCAGAATTTAAATGTCAGATTTTTACACGGTCAGCCATGAATAATCTGGCGCCAGAGTAAAGTCCACAGCTGTTTATCCGAAGGACGCGGGATCGAGTCCCACCTGGGAGAGTTTTTCTTTCACTCAGGACATGGTTGTTCATATATTATGAGAAGGTTAAATGCAAGAGAGTTTTATAGCCCGAATTTTGCCCTGAATAAAGGCACAAATATATGGGTCATTCCACCTCAATTCAACAAACGTTTGTCCCTTAGGGTCTCAGATTTTGATAAAAATTGGTGTATGGGTACAATATTACCTCAAACTAAATACCCTCAAACCGTTATGTGAAAAAAAAATTTTTGAGTGAATTATGCATATTTTAATTTTTTCGCATTTTTAGCAAAATTCCGAGCCTTAAATCATATTATCACTTATATCTCCGCTTGTAATTGTCATAAAACAATGATTAATAGCTTTTATTAAAGATAAATCTTTCATTAATTCATATATATGTATAAAAATTATTTGCTTCTATACCCTATTGTTGTAAATTACAAATGTTTAAAAAATTGTTAATAACCTTTTCTCAAATACTCCATCTCAGAATCGGCCGAAACTTTTTTCCGTAATCAAAACATATTCAGCTAACTATTCCAAAAATAAACTTTAGTGGCAAATCATAAATGCGTTTTTTATAAGTATTTAAACATTTACAATTTTCTCTCGCGCGGCCCGTGTTTAAAAATTGTTATTAAACTTTTCTCAAATACTCCATCTCAGAAACGGCCGAAACTTTTTATTCGTAATCTAATCATATCTAGCTAAATATTCCAAAAATAAAATTTAGTGAAAATTCATAAATGCGCTTTTTATAAATATTTAAACATTTACAATTTTCTCTCGCGCGGCCCGTGTTTAAAAAATTGTTAATAAACTTTTCTCAAATAATCCATCTCAGAATCGGCCGAAACGTTTTTTCCGAAATCTAAACCTAGCCAGCTAACTTCTCAAAAATAAAATTTAGTGGAAATTTATAAATGCGCTTTTTATAAATATTTAAACATTTACAACTTTCTCTCGCGCGGCCCGTCAGTTTCCCATTTGGAATACATGCAGCAGACACGTGATACAAGCCTAAACAATTCCCTAATTGCTCAATGTCGTGGCTTTATGAGATAAAAATATATTATAAACTATGAATGTTAACAACAATTGTTATTCGTTCTGTTAAATGGATGTTTGCAGAGAAATTTACCATTGAGCCCCACCTTCTCTGCGCGAAGTTTTTTCTAACTACTCCGACACAATCGATTGAAAACTAACGAGAAAGTAAAATCCTTGTATTCATAACAAATGTAAAATGGCTTAGTTAGCATGCTTTCCGTAAGCATATGATGTCCTACCTTGTAGGAAGGGGTCCTCTCCGAAATATTTTATTTGAGGATCCTGATACTCCTGCCTGCAACTACAGCTGAATTCTCGTCCCTTGCTGGACGTAGAGAGTCTCTTCATTTTAACCACTCCATTTGATTCGGGTATTGCTGCATGAAACTCCCTAATGCCTGCCTGACGAAATCTTTTAGCAAGTACATCGGAATGTTTTCCAATTTCTTCTTTCTTTGCGTAGCCAAAATCCGCTCCTAAAATATGATCTTTTGCCCGTTTAAAGAGTTCTGTAGGTGTACGTATTTGTTTTTCGTATGGAAGCTGAAGACTTGCTCTTGCTGCTAGTCTTTTCAAAGTTCCTCCCACTCCGTCACTTGGCCCTTTACCATGCGATGTAGCAAAGAAAAGCCATTCTTCAGAGACTGTGAAATCTTTCCTGTGAAGAGATAAGTTCTGAATGTTGTACTTGTTTTATAATGATCAGCTGCTCCATCTGAATAATATTTTTCTTTTTGAAGCTTCGGAACTTTCAATTTCAAGAATTTAAGGAGAAGTTTATGAAAAACATGTACAGTTGATGTTATATGCTTCAGGCTGTCTGATATGATTACGAAGTTCAATGGGATTACATTATCCTGGACTTTAGGGCTGTAATAGCAAGCAAAGAGGTGAACTGTTGCTTGGTCGTTATTCCAGTGCATACCTTGCATGCTTTCCTGTAAAACGAAAGCGTAATTTTCTGGAAAATCTTCAATGACGAGAACCTGCCCCACTTGGATGTTATGCCTTACATTTCTAAGAAAATCAGATTGATTTTTAGCAATGTAGTCATGTGGCTGAAGTTTCTGTAACCTTTCAATAAAAGTTTCAAAAAGTTATCCGTAGATTTTGTAAAAATTTCTAGGGAGCAATGGTTAGCTTGAACCCATTGGTGGTAAGTAATGATATCAACTAAATTTCTATCAAAGTGTTCTTCTACTGAATTCCGAATTTTGCTCGGCCCAGGGCAGTTTTTACATTCGTTCAAATGGCATGTCTCGGTCGCAGGGAAACACATCATTTCTGACAAATAGTCTTTATATGACAAGAACGGCTCGGTGTTATCCCCTAGATTTAGTGGCGACAACCTTGCACCTAAAATCATTAATTTAATATTTTGATGCACCAGACACACGCATACGGTATGAGTTCCTGATGCTCCCGCAAGAACGCACTTCTTAGGTCTGAGCTCTGCAAATTTTGTAAATTAAACAGTATCTTCGGGATATTTTTCCTTAAATTACAAAATATCTCTTTCAAATTTCCTAAAATTCGTCTTCTGTTTATGTGTCCGTTTTCCATTGCCATTAACGCCGAGAAAGAGTTTCCAATCGATTGTGTCAGAGTAGTTAGAAAAAACTTCGCGCAGAGAAAGTGGGGCTCAATGGTAAATTTCTCTGCAAACATCCATTTAACAGAACGAATAACAATTGTTGCTAACATTCATAGTTTATAATATATTTTATTCTCATAAAGCCACGACCTTGAGCAATTAGGGAAATGTTTAGGCTTGCATCACGTGTCTGCTGC
This sequence comes from Pyrrhosoma nymphula, assembly GCA_963573305.1. Lineage (NCBI taxonomy): Eukaryota > Metazoa > Arthropoda > Insecta > Odonata > Coenagrionidae > Pyrrhosoma > Pyrrhosoma nymphula. Next base: position 132,287,921 of record OY754336.1, read on the forward strand.
ATGCATTCCAAATGGGAAGTTGATGGGCCGCGCGAGAGAAAATTGTAAATGTTTAAATATTTGTAAAAAGCGCATTTATGAATTTCCGCTAAATTTTATTTTTTGAGTAGTTAGCTGGATAGGTTTAGATTACGGAAAAAAGTTTTGGCCGATTCTGAGATGGAGTATTTGAGAAAAGTTTATTAACAATTTTTTAAACACGGGCCGCGCGAGAGAAAATTGTAAATGTTTAAATATTTATAAAAAGCGCATTTATGAATTTTCACTAAATTTTATTTTTGGAATATTTAGCTAGATATGTTTAGATTACGAAAAAAAAGTTTCGGCCGTTTCTGAGATGGAGTATTTGAGAAAAGTTTAATAACAATTTTTTAAACACGGGCCGCGCGAGAGAAAATTGTAAATGTTTAAATACTTATAAAAAACGCATTTATGATTTGCCACTAAAGTTTATTTTTGGAATAGTTAGCTGAATATGTTTTGATTACGGAAAAAAGTTTCGGCCGATTCTGAGATGGAGTATTTGAGAAAAGGTTATTAACAATTTTTTAAACATTTGTAATTTACAACAATAGGGTATAGAAGCAAATAATTTTTATACATATATATGAATTAATGAAAGATTTATCTTTAATAAAAGCTATTAATCATTGTTTTATGACAATTACAAGCGGAGATATAAGTGATAATATGATTTAAGGCTCGGAATTTTGCTAAAAATGCGAAAAAATTAAAATATGCATAATTCACTCAAAAATTTTTTTTTCACATAACGGTTTGAGGGTATTTAGTTTGAGGTAATATTGTACCCATACACCAATTTTTATCAAAATCTGAGACCCTAAGGGACAAACGTTTGTTGAATTGAGGTGGAATGACCCATATACATAAATACGAGGGGGGGGGGACACAAAAATAACCGGACTGAGAGCAAGCACACTGCCATTCGTAGACCAATTCTTCTGCATTTTCGGGTTTCCACCGCGTAGGTTGCTTCTTAGGACAACAGTTTCGCAGAAGAATTCATCTGAACGCCGCGGAAACCTAAGATGGAATTCGTAGACGTATTAGAGAGTTCTTCCGCTGGATGTGGTTAGTACGTACCTTCACGAAACAAGTTCTCAGACGGCGACAGTTTTTAGATTAACGTTTAATCGTTGTGTATTGTTTCTCTTACTGTTGTCGTGTTCCCCCTGCGAAGTCGTTATGGCAGATTTAAAAGAACAAAAAATGTGTGTTTGAAATTTTGTTTCTTGTTTGGAAAATCGGCAAGGGAAGCTTACTAAATGCTTCAACAGGCTTTCAAGGAGAATGCTTTGAGCCGCACACGAGTTATCGGGTGGGGCTCGTGTGCCAGTGGATTTCGACTGAGGATTTGCGAATGAGACGAGTTGCCGTCTAATTTGTTCCTCGCCTTGTTGTTGTACTATGACAACACCCCCCCGCGCACACGGCCTTGCGAGTGAACCGTTAATTGGCCTCTCAATAAGATGGTCTGTCGTTCCCTACCCGCCTTATTCGCCAGACCTAGTCCCCTTCCGACTATTATTCTGTTCGCGGGAATGAAGACAAATCTAAAAGGGAAGCGTTTTGGTGTTGTGGAGGCGGTAAAAACAGCTTCGCAAAGGGCACTTGACAATATCAAAGTTGAAGTGTTCCAGACGTGCTTCAAACAGTGGGAAAAAAATACTTGGCAGTTGCATCGCATTTAATGAAGAGTACTTTGAAGGTGACTGAAAGAATTTTGTAAAAAAGTTAATGAATACATTTTTTATAACAGAAATCCGGTTATTTTTGGGTCCTCCCTCGTAGCTTACTAAATTAAGATACATCTAGCTAGCTCTTGCTAATCTGATTTAAATAAACGTGACCACATTTATACTGTGCCCTCAATTTTCCAAAATCAATGCTGTCCATCTGAAAACCAGAAGTTTTACTTCTTCCTCGTATGTATCAAATATAAATACTTTCCATGATAAATTCCGTTTAATGGACTATGAGAATTATTTGATATTAACCTAAGCTTCTAAATTTAAAAAATTTCTATCTGTACAGTTCTTTGATCTATCGAGCCCAGTCAGTCGCCAGTCGTCGAACAGAGAAGTTTTGTCCTCGTTCTCTGTCTTTGCTCGCTCGCTAAGTGCGTCATGCCTTGTGCCACATGTGGCTGCCAAGTAAGCCCTAATTCTTCCTCCAACACTCATTAGCAATGAGACAGTTAATCTTGATAGTCAATTCTTTTTTTCACATGTGACGCCTATAGCAGTTACTTATGTATGTAAAACATTATCTCAAATGCCAGGGGCCATGATGAAATCCCTATAGATTTTATAAAAAAATCATTACCAATATTATTACCCGTGCTTATAAATATCTTTGACTCCTCCTTACAACTAGGCATATACCCAACTATTTGGAAAAGAACCTTGCTAAGGCCAATTCCTAAATGTTCTAATCCATCCAATCCGAGTGATTATAGACCAATAGGATTACTATGTTCCACCGCCAAAATACTCGAGCGAATAGTTTTCGACCAAATTAACACATACATTACCGTACGAGATCTGCTCGACCCAAGACAATCAGGTTTTAGGAAGGGACACAGTAATCAAACCATACTGCTTCGCCTAACTGAAGACATTATGATAAGTGTTTGATTTTAGCCTTACCTTCAAAATTAAAAAAAAATGCTCTGTGTGCAGGTCTTTGATCTTCAAGCCCTATTTCTGGGGTGGTGAACTAATTATTTTACAGTGTGGACACCAGATAAGTACAATGCGGTGAATCCGAGTGTATTACAGCCAACAGGCCACACTATAGAGTGTGTCAATTTGAGTCCTGGCAATACTAATTAAAATTTGCTGAGGAATGTAACTAACCACATAAAAGGTTAAACGCACGTTGCCTGAGCGTTGGCCGTCTTTCCTTTTATAAGATTCAAGCCCTCCAACGCTGATTTCAAAGGCACACGTGATGTCCGGCGTCCCCGTTACTCCGAAAAAATTGGGGCGCGATTATTTTTCTTTTTATAAGGCTACAACGCCATGCGATTACGGTACAAAAGTGTGACACTTGGCGCATTTGCAATCGTGTAGTTCAACTCTCGTGCTATTTTCACGTGTGTAGAGCTAAATGATCGTATATCATATCGTTGTTTCATGTTGTGCTGTTGTCAGTGTCATTAAAACGAACTTCGGCAACATGAACACGAACTTCTGCTATAAAGATTACTGCGTTATCTTAGAATTGAACATGAGATTTCACATAAAAACGTTTAAGACAACATTATTCTCAGCCACATTAGTTATATTTAAATTATTGGTGGTGTTTCGATTTCATTTAATAGATTTAAAAACTAGCTCATCTAAGATTTAAAAAAAAATAGAATTTATCCCTCTTTTTTCATGTACACGTAAGGACCAATGTTTTATGAGCAAAATGTTTTATATGTGCTTTTCACAAAGCTTTCTGCAGCAATTTCGAATAAACTACTCTCTTACATCAAATATTTTGACAGAAATTCATTTTTTTTTCGCTTCTGAAAATTTTGAAAACTCCGAGATGAGCCCTTGTCGATATTTGTGATAAGTTTCTTCTCGGAATAAAACTATAGTAATTATTTCTTGGTAAAATATATTCCAATGCTAGTAACAAATATTTTCCTTTTTATGTATAACGCACGGTATTATTGTTCTGTCATAAATAAAGTAGCATAGCTTGATGATTACATACATAGGAGTCTAAGAGATCATCGCCTATGGCTTAGTGATAGGGTATCCGGGAGAATGTCTTGGAAGTATCAAAGTGCTAATAGGTTACATTTACGCTGAATCTAATGAATCAAGAATAACATATCAAAATAAATTAGCCTAAGTCGAATTCCTTTTTCAAATAGACATTTACCCACTTCATGCATTCAACTTAAGTACCATTGGACTATTTATTACCATATATGAGGATCCAATATTTCTGTGCGTACCTCTAATATGTCACCACCATGAATATACATATGGATCTAAATCTTCGGCACCACTGTACGAGCAAAAGTGTTGCCTAACTTTCCGCAAAAGATAAGTCGCGCTGCAGTACATCTAATATGCCTCCGCTTCCACCAAGGGCTTTTAACACGACACTAAATTTTACATTATTTACGAATTGATTTTCACAGAGTTTCAAGGAACTCGATCCAGTGCCTATTAGTGGTTACTCCACAGCACACACCCAGATATGAAGTCCTTCACTCTCCTCATCTTCTTTCTCTTTTAAATCCCGTCGCCATTTCTCATACCCTTTTTACTCGCGTACCTTTTGACCATCTTATGTCTCAATCTCACCTTCTACTTTTCATAAGAATGCATTTTCCCAACATTTTGCTCACAATAAACCAAGCCATCTTTCCATCCCCACTGTCTCGAATAAACATTCGGTCCAGATTTACAGCCTCAATGCGCTTGCTTGATTCCTCTCCCTCTGATATTATATATATATATATATATATCCATTCTTTCTCAAACTTTTCCGAACACACTTGTCGTTCACCTCTTCAACGTCTCCATCCCTTCTATTGCGAGCTCCACTCAACTACCTCACCTTGGACGCCACCCTCTTGTCCCCCTGCCTCTCTCCCGAGCTAAAAAAAAACACTGAGAGAATCAAAATCCTTACGTGGAGTGTTTATTTCTTATTTCAACCCCTCAATGGCTTGGTACCCTCGGTAAGATGAGCGAAATTTATACAGGTGGCGTTTAAAGATCTGTAAACAAAAGACATGTATGTGAACCGTTTGTGGAGGTGCATCGGTTTCTGACTTGCAGTCCAAAATCAGTACCCTAAGGCAGTGATTCATTTGAGTCAATGCATGAAAAAAAAAAGTTTTAACCTGAACCAAACTCCTTCTCAGAGCTTTCGCTCCCTCTCCATTCCATACTATCAGCCTATTACCAATATCAAACACGTCGAAAATAATTTGCAAAAAATTCTTCGTATTAACTGCTGAAAAATATTTAACTAAACTTTTCAGCGTTTTAAAAGTGGAAAACATAAAATATGCTTGCAGTTAATGTTAAAACATATTAATATCATAAAAAAGACAAAATAAAAAACAAAGTTTTACCAATACTCAGCAATAAAATTAATATTGGTCATAAATTCAGTCACACACTCACAAATTCTGGCAATACCAAAGAAGTTGCCAAAAGAAGTTATGTAAATTCTGGGAAAAATCGGAATTTGTATATTAATTTTGTGCAACAATAACCATGAACGCTTACCATGACCAAACCTTTTACCATTTTAAGAATTCATTACCTTAAATAAGAAAATAATTTACATTACCAAAATTTAAAACAATAAGGAGAAATGAACTTTCTTTCAGTAATTCAACTACTTATTAGCATTTTTCATATTTCTTGTGCGTAAACAAAGCATACGCGCTTGTATCAATACATTAATTCTTTTCAAGTTAGTGACATTAAGGTTGCATCATAATTGTTTATTTTTAATTCAGTTCAAGGCCCATCTAAGTGATTGAATCTGGTTTTTGGCAGAAAAGAAGCTTTAAACGTTCAATTTTGATACTTATATAACTGGATTATTCAAGTAATCTTAGGTTATTGTTTCACCTCAGAGTCGCTATTGGTTCAGAACCTAGTCAAAGTTATTTTCAGGTGATAGCATGAATCAATGAATACCAATAATTGGAGCTAGAGGTAATTATAAAAAGGCAGAATACATGTGCATAGATTAAACAAAAAAAGTCCTCATTCTTGAAAATGGATAGCATATGCGACACTGTCAATAGTATAAGTACCTTAGGAATATAAATAACACAAAAGGTAACACGAGACAAATCAATTCAAGAAGGTCGAACAAAGGGTAGAACACCCATGTCGTTTCATAACAGTAACTTGTCGGATCAAACAAAAAAAGCCTAAGATCTGCAATACCATAGTAGAGCTTATTACGACTTACAGTAGTGCAATCTCTCCATTAAGAATCCTGGAGTTTTTCAGACCCTGGATTGGTCTGAAGGTAAGATAAGGAAATATGGGTAAGATGCTATAGGAATGTCAGAGAGGAGTGAGGAGAGATTTTTTCAAGATTCTTTTGAGAGGCTGAACGCCTGGGAAATAGGTAGTGCAGAAGTACAAGTAATGCTGATGTTTATTTTGAATTACTTTTCCAGAGAAAGGGTTCGTTTAGAATACGCTTGCTGAGACGGGTCTCAGGATATCGTCGTCAGAAAAGGGATTGATGTAAAGATGAAATAAATTTATCTAACCAATTAGGATTATTATAATGCGGTGGCCTCGTATGGAGATAAAGTAGGGGAGGGAAGTTTTGGTGTTGGAGTAAGGGCAGCTGTTTTAATGGAGACGTTGCTAATTTTTGTTGGGTTTGATATTGATAGAGGTTGCTGAAGTTATGGTTGGGAAGATAGATGTATATATCAATGAAGGTTACAGGGTAGAGGAGATATGAGAGGTGAAATAGAAGGAAGAGAATTCTTTGAGGGAAAAGAATAAAGGAATTTGAGGAATCAACATGATGAGGCGAGAGAAGACAAATGTTGTCGATGTATCGAATCCAGAGCAAGGATTTCATGGATTTTGGGGATTTGAAGGACTGTTTGGCAAGACCTAGGTAAAGGATAGCATAGAGAAGGCTGAATCTACCTCCCATAGTCCAGCCTTTAGTTTGGATGTAGGCTCGGTTAGAGAAATAGAAGGCGTTATGGATGATGATCAAATGGGATAAGTAAAACAGAAGTAGGAGCTACGGATACGGGGGTAGGGTGAGTATCATCATAATACGTAATATTCCTTCGGAGTGGGAAATAGAAGTGTAGCAGGAGGAAAGATCGATGGTAGTCATGATGGTGTCGGAGTCCTTTGGGAGGATTAATCCTCAGGTGGAAAGGAGGTGATCCAGGAAATGGTAGGTATCTTTTATACCAAAATGCAGACGAAAGATTAAAAGCAGAAGGCTATGTTCGACGAAAACAGAGATGCATTCAGTTCCTCTTACTTCTACATTACGCTACCTATTGTCCTCTGTCTCCTCACAAGTATGTTTCCTTCCTTCCTGTGAAAAATGTTGCTAGTGGCAAATTTTAAAATCGTTGAATGTTAATTGAAAGGAGAAGAGCCAATGAAAAGATACGTTTGCGCATTTTTCAAAATAAGGTGAAAATTCAAAATAAGATTCTTTATGATAGGAGGCCGTGGATGAAGACATGTAGGTTTTCTTTGAGTTTGGGGAAGGTGTGTGATGTTGGTACGACGTTGTCAAATCTGGAAAGAGACCAAGAGTGAAGCAATGTTCACGAAAGCTGCGTCACATAAAATAGCAAAGTTCGGAAAAAAAGACATTTGTCTTTCAGAACCATTGAAAAAGAGACAGCCATAGATTATGCATTCCACTAATGGGTTGAGTTAAGAATGGGGAGTCTGGAAGTAAAATTTTAATACCATTTATAAATCACAATTAATACTTGTGTATTTAATACATTTGTGTAAGCACGTAAGTGTAGACGTACACTTGAAATCATTTGTAACATAAGTACAAATCAACAATCGCATTGTGATTAATTTAAGTGCAATGCAATATTTTAATGCATTGCCTTGCAGGGAAATTTAGAATAGAGTACACTTGTCTAATCTTAGCGATTACGACTTAAAAAATTATTTAAAGGTGTACAATGTATCAAAATGTATACCTTCTGCAAAGACAGCAACAAAATTATCAAGATGAAGAAGAGAGAACAAAAATATTTAAAAGCGGCCTGAGAGACCGACGTCATGGTTTACGTAACTTTCCTCACATCACGGTATGAGGGATGATATGAAGCACTTGAAAAACAGAGACACGAAGAAATAACTTAGGTACTCTAAGAATATTTCAACGTTCAAGCCATCATTTTCGATGGTAGAAGAATGGATTCTTCTTTCTCCTTGATGGATGAGGTATTAGAGATAAAGTACAAAACACTACAAAAACGAAAAACAGCAGTCTTGATATTGGTACATACATACTTGATGAAGCAAATTTTAACTCAATTGTTAATATTTTCCATAATATGAACGAACTTTTCTGCATAAATGTAAATAAACGTCTAGCGTTCCACGTGAAGCTGAGTAATAGAACCAGTAGTATGAGAATAAAAATAAAATAGTTGGATGCATTTTGCTCAAAATGGTTATACCATACAACATGTATAATACGCCAACTCCATTTCAACTAAGGGTTGAAAATGTTCTTAAAAAGGAGATGTTAATGCAAGACCAATTCCCCTGAAGAAATAAACTGTTTGCTGCATTCACTTGTGGTAATAGCATCTCGTTAGCACTTGGGAAAATATACTCCTCCTTCTTATATACACACATGTGCATTACATCCCTTGCACGGTTTTCGTGACGTGAACGTCAATAAAAGGGCAAATTTTCTCTTTGGATCGTTTCCAATTCTTTTTCTTTCCAATCGCACCATTCCCTCTGGCACACACGGTGGTGGTGGGTGGTACCATGGTGGAGGGGGTGTTGGTGCAAAAGAGAAAAGTCAAAGTTAAAGGAAGTTCCTCTCGTCAAATATTAATTCCTTTTTTGTTGAGGTGCTCTGAGGGCAAGAAGGGATTCCCGTGCGCCTGAGAGAAAGAGAAAGAGTGATTGCCAAAACTTTTGCAGAGTGGAGTTGTCAGTTCAGTCGGAAGAAGAAGAATTAGAAGTCTTGGTGGTGGCTTGGGATGTGAAGGAGTGTGAACCATTTCGGTGGCTCGTTCTTAGTGAAGAGGGCGCAGGGAAGAAGGATTTTCAGCGCAAACGAGTCGGAAAGTACACCATCTGGAAGTTAGAGGGATCAATGTAAGAAACGGGACAAGGAGGTTTAGACGCATTAAGAAGTAGAAACGGCATTTTTTATTCACCAGCTTATTTTGTACTCGCAATGCACCAGTATACTATGTAACAACAGGAGATCGCCTGAAGGCTGTCCTCTTCTCTTTAAGGACTTGATATGTTCACCGGGACCAATTTTAGAGAGATATTGAGATACATTATAAAATAATGCTTCATATGCTCACTTCATCACGCATGTATAATAAGAAAGCGATTGATAGGTGGAACACATGTTGTATCATAGAATGTTTAATCAATATGGCATCCGAAACGGTGCGCTAAAATGGCTCATTTACATTACATGTGGGGTAGTGACGCCGTTATAGTTGTAATGCTTTTACTATGCCATCACGTTACTTGGTTAGTGCACCTAGAGCATATTAATTTGGTCCAGAGAAGTTGTGTGCTACAGATGGAAAGTAATGATTGAGTCTTTTATTCTCTTATATAACTATCTATAAGTAAAATGTTAGGATGAAGGTTTCCTTTAAATAAAAAAAGAAAATTGCATAACTTGATTAATGTTAGAACCCATTAATGACCCGGGTTGCAACGGCAAAGTTTAATCAATAGTAATATTTGCATGGTAGTTTATTAACAATTTGCATAGTAGTGTAAAAAACCACTATTTTATAAATAAGCAATTATGTATTTTTTTGTGAGATCATGCTGTATTGATTTATCCTGTTTTTAAATGCTACAATAGTTGTTTTTTTCCGAAATCTGATACTGTCGGAGGTAAATTCACATTTCCAATGCACAACAATCGCTTCTCGCTGGCCTGAGTTAACTAGGCCAGTCACTTTATACATTCGACCTTGCAAAAGGTCATGTAGTTCTAATTTTTTAATATGTAGTTAGGATCTATGCCAATTGTAAAAAAACAAATTTGCCGCTTTGAAAGACCTTTGAAATCTGCGCAGTGCGCAGAAAACTGTGAACATTTTGCACTTGTTTTGTTTTTGCTCAATATCTCCCAAAATGTGTGATCTACAGAAAATAATTTTCCACATTATTTAAAGAAAATGTGTTATGCTACAGTTTAAGCCCAAAATGAACTACGTTTGCCCAGAACTTTTTGGGAAACAACTCCTAAAAAAAAGGTATTTTTTCCAAAAAGTGAACATTTTTCCTTTTTGGTCATGTGTCTCGTCATATATCGGAAAAAGTATTCATCCCATCAGAAACATAATCAGGAACAAATCTATTGTAAATTTATTTAGCTTTGTATGATGTAAAAGCCGTATGATGTAAAAAACACCACAGCCAAGGCAAAGTTAACTGTCATTTTCGTTTTATATTTAAACAGGTGTAAGTGTGGGATAAAAATAATAGGTTTACAAATTTATTATTACAGGATCTTGTCCGAAGAAACGTATATCTCATGCATTTACGCCTTGTTTTTCTGTGGTGTGAAACTAAAAAGCTTATGGGCAAAACACAGGAAAATGTTGCAACAAATATATGTTTGCCTCGATATTATTAGTGCTAGAATAGAGGAATTGTTGCATAAATATTATTTACATTTTTCTGAAGGGTTATCAAAGAATTGTTTTCTGTACTAAATACATATCAAACCGGTTCATAAAGATAATAATATAAATTTTTAAATGCAATATTGAAATTACATTTAAGGTAAGTATACAAACATTTCGAGAGTACCATTTTGGCAGAATTTTATGTTTTACAATAATAGAGGATTGTAAATTACAATAAATAAAAAAAACTAGAATACAATGGTGAAAATTACCTGTTAACTGATAGTTAGAAAAGCATTTATGATTAATTTCGATCTTACATTCAAATATTATTTTTCGAACAGGTAAATAAAGTATTTAAATTTGAACTGATTTAACGTGTTACAGTTGACAATGAAGTCAGATATATCATTCAATGCTCTTACGGTATAATTGATTGTTGATGGTTGATGCACGGTGGTTCTACAATTTGGAATTCTGAACTGCCTTCTGGTTCAAACGGGCCTAATTGAACCACTAGGATAGGCAATTTAAAAACATCGAATAAAACAGGGCAGGAATCGTTTACGCGTGTCTGGGACGAAAGGTTGTCCTGTTCTGGCAATAAAGAGGAGAGGGAGGAACGGCAGGGGGGGGGCAGGGGGAGGGGGGGGCAGGAGATGGGTTTGGCAGTAAGGGGGGGTCGGGGTTAAGGTCACAACTTTGAGGGAATGGAATGGAGTGCCACTCACCCACCGACCGCCATGCTTTCAGAAGTTTTTGACGGCACGTGGTTTTCCGTGGAGAGGACTGAGCGGCTTACCACACACATATGGGTGGGTGGGGGGGAGGAGGGTGTAGGGGTAATGCGGCGAAGGAATCGGAGAGAAATGGATAAAAGGAAAGGGCAAGTCAGTTGAGGTGTCTCAAGGCTTCAAGAAGATATCGCTTAATTTTGGAAACTCCTTAAAAATGAATACACCCACACCATACGAACGAGAATCAGTGAAAAGCGAGAACCAGCTCAAACTCTAGATTTGTTGTTTTCTTGAGATAATTCCTGCTTACTTGGTAAAACATTGGAACCTTTCCGTATGAAAGGTGAATGATCCGGACCAGATATGTCTCATCTCACAGAATGTCGTGCCAAATATAGGTTAGACCGAATTTTCGGCTGAGGTAAAGTTAGTGATTGCGTTAACATTTACGGACTACTTACTGTTTTTCACCTCAAGTTGTGTTAAAAGACTTTTAAATACCATCCCTCAAATCAAAGCCTTTCAATCAAGATCTGTCAATTGAGATTCAGTCAATATTACAACGATGTATTGGGACAGCTTGTTACCACCAATAGGTATTTCTTCTTTCAATGGGTGTTGCGGTGTTAATTTTATAATGCTTCACACACGTTGAGATGATGAGCTACACTATGCTTGCTCGTGTGTGTACCCTAATTTATTTTTGTAAAAACATAAAATCGGATTAACCCTTTAACGCCTAGCGTGACCATATGGTCACGGAAAGAAGTTACTTTGTAATCTCGAAACAATAAATGGTCGTAGGGCCGCTGTCTTGTCTACATGGTTTTACATTAACGCCAAGGGTCTTTGGAAGCACCACAGGTAGTTTTTAGACCACTATGATAATATTTGCTGCTTTTAAGCTCATGAGATCTTTCTCGGGCCATTGAATCTCCTCCTCATGGATTTCCACCTTGTGTAAGTATGGTATTACTAAAATACTTTGGTAAATGCATGTATTTTAATTAATAGTATTATCATGTTAAGGTTCATTTTAATGTACTCATATATTATTTCATATGTATTTGCCATAGTACATATTTTATAAGTAGTTTTTCACAGGTGTGACCATATGGTCACGCTAGGCGCATATGGGGTCAATTGTTTTCAAATTCGGGGGTTACTAGTTTCTTATTTTTTTCTGCATGTATAAATATAACCTGTCCTAATCTGAATGTATTTACATACTTTTGCAAGTTTCAACCATATATTTAATAGTATACGTTTATATATTTTGTAGAGACTTGACATTGCCAGATTCTCTTGACATTTTGGAGTATGAGGATGTTGATAAAATATACATCGAGCCTCCAGATGTAAACGACCTCACGGACTAAGATTCTACCGATGAGGATGATGGTGGTCTGGTTGATAATCTAAGCGGCCGACAGCTCCGGTGCGGAAGTTGTACTGTCCAAAGCAAACAACTGCCGCTATCCCAGATCACAAGGTGGCCACAAAAAGTAATTCCATGGCGAAGAAGAGAAATAAATCATTGGTGCATCGGGAGTGGAATACAGCCTGACAGCATAAAACCATCCATATTTTTCTTGATTTAGATTACACCAATGAACGTAATTTGAGTCCAGTAGAACTATTTGAATCAATCATTGACGATAACATGGTTCGTTTTCTATGTGCCGAATGTGCCAATAGGTACCCCCTTCAAAAAACATTTCCACACCCAAATATAACCATAGAAGAGATGAAAACTTTTATCGCTATATTGCTCCTGTCTGGATACAACAACGTTCCTTCTAAAAGATCATACTGGGAATCAAAGAGATATATTCACAATGATCTAGTTTGTTATGCTATGCGTAGAGACGGATTTCTCCAAATTTCCTGCTTTGTTGACTGCGCAGACAGACTGATATTTTGCAGAACAAATTTATGACTAAGTTTAGAAGTGAACAGCATTTAAGTTATGATGAAGGTATGGTGCCTTACTTTGGCCGTCATGGATGTAAACAATTCATCCGAGGAAAGCCTATCCGATTTGGCTATATGATTTGGTGCAAGAACACTCCAGCAGGTTATCTAGTGTCAAATGATTTTTACCAGGGAAAGTCTTCTAACCCTAACACTGAGTATGAGAGTGATTTTGGTAAGACTGCCAAACCCATGCTCAAGATTCTTGATAAGTTTCCTGAATAAATGGAATTACTGCCATTTCAGCTGTACTTTGACAATTTCTTTACTGTAATTCCTCTTCTCACTCACATCAAAGAGCGAGGATATGGAGATATGGGAACGATTCGTGAAAACTGAATTCCTAGTGATGTCCCAATTCTTCCGGTAAAAACAATGAAGAAGATGAAAAGAGAGTCACTTCATGAAATTACAAGCAGCGACGAAATCTCAATAGTACGCTGGATTGACGACTCAGTTATTACAATCGCATCGACATTGTATAGTGCAAATCCTGCGGTTATTGTGAAACAATATTCAAGGGAAGAGAAAAAATGAATTCTCATTCCCCGTCCCAGCGCATTTGGTGAGTACAATAAATTTATGGGAGGTACTAATTGAATGGATCAGAACATAAGTTACAACAGGGTTGGCATTAAAAGTAAAGAGTGCTGGCGGCCTCTCTTTACGTGGATGATCAACGCTGTCACGACCAATGCATGGATCCTCGCCAAAAAAGCTTGAAGTAAAATATCTTAGCTAGAATTAAGAAGTGATATTGTTGACAAATACCTCACAAGGTACCAAAGCGCTCCTCAGAGAAGTGGAAGACAGCCAGTTACTAACAGTTAAATCCAAAGCCATGTCGTAGTCAGCCTGCGATTGGGTGGTCTAAACCATTTAGTCCATCGATGAGGGAGTGGAATAAGACAGTCTGCGTTATGTGGTTCCTCTATGCGCACAGAATGTGTTAAGAAAAACGTTGGATTGAGCATAGAGTGCTTTATTCAATTTCACACGAAATAACACCACGATAAGAGATGTCATTTAGTAATTTAGAAGCTTTTTTTGAATTTTGAAAAGAAAATTTGTTTTTTAAGCTATTTTAAAACTTGTATTGTGCTTAATTGATTTTATGATTTCACCATGTCCCGAAGTGTTTTCCAAAATCTGTTGCTTTGTAACGCGCATCAAATTTTATAGAGTATTGTCTTGCATTTCGATGTGTTCTAAATGAATTAAAAATTTAAATATTTATGAATTTGTTTAAAAATAAATAAATAAAAATTAATTTATCACTTTTAATTGATAATGATATTTCTCTAGATGTTTTTATGTATGATGAATAAACCTCAAGACGATAAAACAAAACTTTTTCATTTTGAAAAAAATTGACCCCACAACCGCCTAGCGTGACCATATGGTCACGCCCCATAACTCTGTCATTTTGAATCCTATGTTGCTAACACTTTGTGATAATTGTATTTAGGTGCTCCTAATACTCATATGTAAAAATCAAGAAGATCGGACAAAAGAAATTTCCTCGGCGTTAAAGGGTTAATGTCTCTCTAAAGGTTTTGTTGCTGGATTTCATTCCCAATTCCTAATCTTCCTTAAGAGCTTACTAATTCTCTGAAGTGCTCAAATTGATTACCAGACTCTTCTAGCATGCATGAAACCTTACAAAACACTTACATGCAAACTTGAGTTCAAGACAAAATGATCCAAATTATCAAATTCTGATTGAATTTCTAAGTCTTCTAGTCTGTCTCCAGAAGATTTATCGTTTAAATACATACGTTATCGTTATCTTAAATTACATTACTATGAAAGAAATCCTTAAGTGAACATGATAAGATTCAGGTCAATGCTCTCCCATTTGGTACCATAAATCCAAATACATATGGAAAAGAAAGTGCTTTAAGGAGTAATAGTTCATGAATACGAGTGAGAAAGCGTATTTTTTCCGGCGCTGAATCATGTTTTTTCACTTGGACGTGTCCATTTAGGTTTAGCTTCCACCACGTATGAGATTAAATAACCGGCACTTATGGGACCCACGGGACTCATGGGAAACTTGAGCTCCTTTCAGTGTTTCATCGGCTCCCTCCCCCAGAAGTATCTTATGATTCATTCCTTGAAGTTGAGCGTGATAGATGGAGTTCTTGTGGAGCTGAATGGAGTTTCATGTGCTACGTCAAGCGGAGGGATACCTATTCGATCATCAATTGATGTGTTCGTCCACCGGGGACGTCTAATTGTCAAGGACTATTTGATGCTTTTTCCTCAATATCTGCACTTTCCTGTATATATATACCTGTACTTGCGATGTCGTCACAGCAGACGTCTCGCATTGACACGGGGACCGTATGATCAGGCACTTTTGCTATCTTCTGGTTAATACACAAGTTTCCCTAAATGACTGAGTTTTGTCTTCAAATTATTGACACTTTGAGACCTCCCCGAAGCTAAAAGCCCATTGAACGACCATGAGTGTTCCCAAAAGCCGTCTGACATTACTATTTTGATCATATTAGATTTCTACTTCCATGCCAGCATTCCGTCCACCGAATGGAATGTTAAACGGTCCTCCCATCATCATCATCTTTCGGATGCGATCAGACTGTATGTATGCTCCTGGCTTATCCTTTCTCTCTCATCATCTAATAATCCTTCTATAAACCAAGGTGGGCCTCCTAACCAAGTTTGAAGCACCGGTTTGAGCAGGGCAAACTTGAATTAAATGGTGAGGAATTCTCGAAAGTTAATGAATTGCAGTTTAATTATTTATATCCGCTACGGAAAAATACTCGACCGACCGATTCCCACCAATCCCTAAATTTCGTCGCAGGAACAACAAAGAGGGTAGAGTGCTCGCTTCTACTTCTACTCCTACTCCAATCGTCGTCCCTATGAGCTAACTGATTCCAATCGGGCGGAAGGACAAGCGAGCAAGGGGCGTTTACGAGCGAGTGATTGCGCTTACGTGCGCGCATTTGTTCGCGATAAGCTTTATCCCTCTATTACAGGGCGAAACGAAGTCGTCTGGATGGGGGAAGCGGTGAGTTTTGCTGGGTTTGGGGAAAAACAACACAGAGACGTTAAATACTGGCGATCAGATACCGGGCTTTGAAGGTCATATTGGTATGATTTCTGAGTTCAGGCCTTGTTCAGGCTCGGATATCAGGTACGAACAAGATCGATCTTTCAATACCATAACTGCCAATTTGTTCACTAGTAATAATGCATATAAAAGTTTCTATTTATCATTTCATGCCCATAAAGTATACCCTAAGTTTTTCTTTAAGTTTCTCGGAAAATTAATTTTTTTAAACAGACCACAGGATCACGCTTAAAATTGTAATACTCGCTGGTTTCCCAATGGTTTTTAAAGCCTTTTATTGTCAGCAAGAAATTTTTTATGGCCGTTATTTCGTAAATCGGTATTTCTGCAAATAAAGGCCTTAGTAATCGTTCTGGGTAAACCTATCGCCGGTATTAGTCGAGAGCAGAGGGTACGTGTATTCTTGCTGACATAGGCTATCGTCGATGATTCGTGTTTTCGTGGCTCATTGCTATATGGTCGTGAGATCAGGGGATGGAAGGGATGAGAGGGGTAATGAGTTATTTCTTCCACTCCCTTATGCCACAAGCGTCTAAAACGTACGTTCATGGGAATACTCTTTGCGTGGCTTTGTGGGCTTCCAAGGTGGAGGACCCGGAGTCAACTTCCATCAGTGGCAGAAATTATGGTTGATTGGTTAGTAATGTCGAGAGGTGATCGACAACTGAAGTTTATTACGTTATTTTCAATTGGGGGTAGATTTGTAATGCAGGGATTGTAAGGTGATGATGAATGTGGAGAGAAACATGGCGTGAGGACTACTTATATAAAACCACAGTAGGTAATTGTACTGTCCACTTAAATTTTAATGTAAGTATTACACAACACGTGTTTCTACGTTCCTTAGGGCGTCATCATCAGGTCTGCTCACGTTATGCCACCAATGGGAATATTTATACAAACGAGAAAAGGAAAGAGGGGGGGGGGGATTCTTGACAAAACAAGGAGGAAGTCATAAGGAAAGGGGGGGGTGTTGTTACATGACATGTGACCTTCACGAGGATTCGGAAGTGTGGCCTATTGGGGGGGGAGGGGGGTTCTTGTGGAGATAAGCTGAGGAAAGAGGAGGAAAGGGGAGGGGAAGGAAGAACAGGCTTGGGTTGTCAGGTCGAAAAGGATAAAATGGGGGAGTGAACATCATATTCTACATAATTAAGAAGTTTGATTTTCTTCTTCTTTCTCTTGATGAACTCCCACTGCTCCAAGGTGTCCAGGCGTCGTCCCTTTTTCTCATCATGGAGGAATTCCCTTTGCTCCTTCGTATAAATATTCCCATTGGAGGCATAACCTATGTAGACCTGATGATGACGCCCTAAGGAACGTCGAAACACGTGTTGTGTAATATTTTCATTACAATTTAAGTGGACAGGACAACTACCGCAGTTTTATTTAAGTACTAATATGCTGTTCCACCGTATATCACCCGACACTGTAGAATTTATCAGGACTACCTTATTATTCCAGACGAAAGGTCCCAAAGGTTGCCAAAGAAGAGGTCAGTGTCCTCTGCGGCGGACGGAGACCGAGGAAACTTTTCAACTCGGATCCCAAACAAAGGGCAACTCGAGGACAACGTTAAAACTTACCGACATTAGAGACAGAGAATTGCGAAAGGCGCAAGAGGAACTGGAATTCTTTTGGCCCTCTTACGCCAGCATCGATTCAATGCCAGGGGCGTGGTTTTTTTCTCCCTGCGAATGCTTGACTTTCGAAACCTTGCGAATCGAGTGTCTATTGCGATCGTGCAAACAGGTGGGAATTTTTATATTTGCTTTATCACAAAGGACGTCAATTTCAAAAGTTCAGTTCATTTAGGGCCGAATTTATAGTCGTTACCCAGCAGTCCCACAGCCCCTTGCAGGCCCCTTCGTCAAAGACGGTATTTATAGTAAGATTTCCACCCCCAGCAGCCCCCTTAGCCTCTCCTAATTCTGGCAGGAGATGCATGCTCCACCAGGGGCCCCCTTATCGAAAAAATAACACCAAATCTTAGAAATTAATAATTTCTAAGATTTGGTGTTAATAAAACAACGGTAAGATTTGCTCTTAATCGATAAATATCTTATGTGACGCCAGACTCATTCCAAGGATGTTCATATACACTCGCAACATATTTTTCCCCACAATTTCTTTGTCTCGTGGATGGAAACTACGTCCGTTTTCTAACTTTTCCCTATATCTTTATGCTTCTACACCAGGTCACACAAAATATTCTTCTCCACACCGTTAAAGCTATTTGCACGTCGAGCGGCCATCTTAACAGTTTTCATGCTGCGTCTGGCTCTTTATTTATCCGTATCCATGTTGATCACGAGCGTCACCACTGAAACATTTGAGCTGAAAATTCCATTTCCCGCCGTTTGCTGTCCTTAGTTACCAGATTTAATGCCCAACCATCCCCTACCTATCAGCTCCCTTAATTTTGACAATAGGACGCACAATTGAAGGGGCCTGCTGGGTAGGGGATGGATAAGGGGACTGCTAGGTAACGAATATAAATACGGTCCATAATGTCTCTCCTACACTTAAATTAAAATATTTCTGATCAAATGGCAAAACATCCCGCTCTAGACTTCAGAGACTGGATAAGCAAGGAACTGGAGTGGATTAACTTGACAAAATGTATGGGAGCAGTTTTGACCCATCATTCAACCGAGGACCGTAGGAATCCCGCAAAATCACCGTCAGGCCATAAAACAACAACAAAATGTTAAAAAAAACAATAAAAAACAGAAATAAATACGTGAATAGACAAACAATGGAATTGGTAGTGATGTATAAGTTTGTAGAAATTGTGAATTAGAATTTGAAAACATCAAGAATAATTATTCTTTGTATGTAGAACAAGCATTTGCGGTTCAAAGCATTGAAGCACATGCAAACCCGATACCCCAGGAGTTTATTAGCACAGTGAATCCCTTGCAAACATACCTACCATCACATTTTACTTTAAATTTGTATTTTAAGTCATGTTATTTTTGTCGTTTGTGTACGTTAATTATCCGTATTTTGAGCTTGGACGTGAAAGTGCTATTGTCCATTCAGAGTTGTATTTTCAAACTTTGTCATAGGTTTTCTCTCTACACCACAAGAGCACAGGTTTTTTTCACCTTCATTGCTAATCGTACTGCCGGAGCAAAAACAAAATTCAAATTTAGAGTAAATTAAAAAAAAAACTTGGATAAACTTGGAAGTTCGTGAATGGTTTTTAGCCTAAAATAATTTATTTCCACATTTTTTGATTCCTTGAGGTGGAAGTAATTATTATGCTTCGGAGAAGTAATGAATATTAAACCCACAACTAATTTTCAAGATAAAATTTTCAATGAAAACAGGTTGTTGTTCAGTAAGAATTATAGAAGATACTACGATATGGATGAAGGTGTTAGCGTTGTAAATGTATTTCTACAATAGGGTATGTGTAAAATAATTTTCATTCACATGGTCTGATTTGCTAAAACATCATGGGATAGCAGACTGCAATTGGTTTCATTTGCCATGGTGCCGGCGTACACTTCAACAACTCATGATGTTTAATAACAAGAGAAATAACCAGGTTGAATTGTGCAAATAAAAAATCAGTTTCTCAGCTTGGACGTAATTTATTTTGTAAAAATGTAAAAATTGAACCTTAAAAATTGTGATTACGCAACTAATCATGCCACTCACCTAGGCATTCAAAATGGCTGTACTGTAGGAACCATTTGCATGCTGTACTGTAATAGTAATATCCATGCTGTACTGTATAAGTAATTTACTATTGCAGGAATAGCAACAGTAAACAGTTTTTATCTATTGATTGAATTGAGACCGCCAGAAAGTGATTAAATAGAATGTAAA
Organism: Pyrrhosoma nymphula; assembly: GCA_963573305.1. NCBI lineage: Eukaryota > Metazoa > Arthropoda > Insecta > Odonata > Coenagrionidae > Pyrrhosoma > Pyrrhosoma nymphula. The sequence goes on from OY754336.1 coordinate 132,307,944, forward strand.
GTAATCTTTAATTTAATTTTAATGGTAATTCTTCACAACTCACAAATAATGATGGTACTTGAGTAATGGAGGCCTTTATGGGAAGGAATTTAACGTGGCTTATATGTATAGGTAATGTTAATTATTGTTAGGCATTTGGTGCATCTAAAAATTTAAAAATATGTGAGTCACAAATCTAAGGATCAAACTCTGAAATTCATAGTTACAATTAGACAATAGCAGTATTAATACTTCAAATTTCACAAAGTATGGTGTATGCCCTCTTTCGTAAATTTATCAAATTTCATTTTCAGAATGGGAAAAAAATTATGTCGCTCCCTCCATTGCAATGTGGAAGAAACTTTGGACTCCAAACTGAAAATCTACACAGAGCTATTGTATTATATACTTGATACGTTTATAATAAAATCTTAAAACCTGGCAAATACCCTTGAGATGCCCCGTGAAGAGATTAACATCTTGATTTGCCGTTTTCTATGTAATTTTCGTCGCAAAAAGTTATTTCTTCCTATTTGGACTTTGCCAGTGAGAAAGAAAATGGTCAACCGTAGTAAGTTTTAAATCATATTTATTCATAAAAAGGATCGTTGATTTTTATGGTACTAATGCATCAGAAAATAATACTAATACCACCGTGGTGAATAAGTTTAAATATATACCTCCGATAAGGTGAAATTAATAATAAATTAATTTCACCTTATCGGAGTGTCCAACCCCAGGTCTCATTCAACCAACCGTCACTCGTTTCATACACTGTGCACTCAACGCGATGACTCAAGGAGCGATACGAGGAGCGATTCTCATGCAATAAGATTCACATTTCCGGCTTTTCAAAGGTTCTCCAATTTCTTTTCACCAACGGTTCTCACGGCGGTTGTTTTACAATTCCATTGTTCATTTGCTCATTACCTTGACGCACTTATTGCTCTGAATGTAATACAAAATACATCGTTCATTTTTTCGTTCTTTTTAGAGAATTTCTTCACTCTCTTTCACTTCTTTCTCTCATTTAATCAGTTTACAATTGGCAATTATACATCCAGAAACTTTCTTATACTGAAATAATTCTGACGTTTTGACCTCAGCAGACATAAATAGGTGCGGAAATACTGAAATATTTTTATAGCAGCCACACGGCATAGTATAATATTAGTGATCTGCATGTGAAGTGGTTTGAGAATCAATATATATCGTTTATCTACATATGCATCTACGAAGTACCGTGTAAGCCACCACTAGGGTGTGTGGCACGGGGTGATTCCACACCAGGCATGAAGCACTCGTCCCAGCACAAGTCAGAACCTCGCACGCTCCCCCTGGCGCTAGGCGCAGACACCAAAAGCAGTCAGGAGAACAGTGCGCAGTACAACCGGAAACTAGGAGAGTGATACGTAAATGAACATGCAAACATGCAGAACAATGCTATAGCCACGACACTTTTTATAAACGTCATCACGCCCGAATTACTAAATTTTTAATTTTTGCTTTCCTATTGAATGGTTGGACACTTTACCATTTCCTCATGACGTAAGCTTTGAGTGAAATTTGGTACATTCGACGTCCACTACCAGACGTCGTTTGCCTCCATCCAATGTCTCCACCTGACACAGTATATCTCTTCGGCAACTCCTGGGAGACTTGTGACGAAGACGAGGACAATTAGGTGCTGCCTGCTTTCATCGCAATCTTCCTGCCCTTTGGCCGCCGTCGACTCACGCTGCCTTCTTCGAGGCTTAACTCTTAAGAGGGAGGAGAGGGAGAAGAAGGACGGCCGGCTCAATTCATCGCAGCCAAGGGACCAATGCTCCAATGGGGCCGTTAAATCATTCAGCCGTCCGGTGACGTCATTTGGGACCATCCAATGGTAGGTCTCATTCAAAAAACAGCTGATGCGAGGAAAGATAAAAAGAAATAAAACGGATACGAATGGATTCAAATGAAGATGAAGAAGACGAAAGCGAAAGGATGAAAGAGAGTGGCTGCGAAGGAAATATATAGATAGGAAAGGGGATGAAATGATTCCCCAAGAGACGAATAAGAATGAAGCGAATACTCTATTGGAGAATACAACCTTCCCTTAAACACACTGAACACGGGTAAAGAAAATATTCCATTTCTTTTATTTTAATAGACTTTCTATCAATTTCAAAATCAAGCAAATGCCTGAAAAATCAATTACGTCTTTTTTTAAATGCCCATAACATTAAAAAATAACTTGCAATACGACAACTTGAAACATTTACAGTAGTAAGAATTAATATAAAATTCAAAAACGTAGCAAATAACCACGAAGGAAAAATATATGATGAAACTATCCAAATGAAAACGAAAGAAAATTACACCTAAAAGAAGTCTATAACGAGGTGATTCGACAACTTGAGAGGTTAAATTCCGTGAACTCTCGGGGAGAAAAAAATAAAACTGTATTTCACAAAAATTTTACACTGGGAGATAGAGCGGTTTTGTACTTGTTCTCTCATCTCCTTTCAAATTGCAATGTTGGCAAAAAGGAAGACGGAGGGAGAGAGGACGTTTAATTTGCTGGACGTGAGTGCGTGCCGTAAGAGAAAGTGTTGTCCCCATTTATAAATATTTTAAGCTAAAGCGGGAGTGGAAACCCTTCCTCAAGTCGAATGAAAAAGGGCGTCCAACCCGAAGTGTAAAAAAGGCGAGACAATTGGAAACTCATTTCACTGAAGACTGCGACCCTGGCGGAGGATGAAGAAGTGAAACTGACCTTTATAAGGGACGGTGAAGTTCGTAATTTCCCATTCTGTATTATCATCATCAGAGCCCAAAGGCATCTGTTCACAGCGGAGGAGAATAAGCGTCAATACGGTTGCACTGCCTTCGCGCCACGCTGTAGCGTTTTGAATGAGCGAAACGACGCGTCGTTTCGCTCATTCAAACGAAACGTCGCGACGCCGTTACACGAAGAAGGAAAAATAGAAGGAGGAGAGAAATATTTTGTGCTTGGCGAGGAAATAGAACGGTAACGTTTGCAAGAATAGAGTAAGCGGTATGATAATAGATACTGAATGAAAGGGACTTAAACAACTAAGTAGTGAAGTACTCCTTGCTTGTAACTAGAAATACTTATACGAAATATCATAAAGGTGAAGAGACAGTTTGAATTCCAAGAGGAGGCCTTCACCTGGAAAACTAATAGGCATGTTCTGGAGGGTATGAAAGTGAAAGGAATAATTATTCCTGTGACTCACAACAAAGTGGAAAGATCGATACCAGCGGTGGTTCCCCGAATCTGAAAATCTACAAGGTACGTCGGATTTGTTTTGACTTGGAATGCGAGAAGAGATATAGACAATCATTTTGTGATAGCGAATGTGGAACACTGGTGAAGACTTAAGTCGCTTAAAATAATCGGAAACGGCGACAACTTTGACAATGACTCCTCCTTTTACGAATAACCGACTTGTAAGAAGCTCAGGATAGGCCTAGAGGAAGCTGTCGGCCCCTTAGCTCTTGAAAGCACTTCCTGACACACTATACGAAGTAATTAGCACAAGAGCGTTTTCTTATTACGATTAAAACTGAGATAACTATAACGTGAGAAATCATCAAGGTTGGCCGATTAAAGAATCTATTGACAAATATTTTGAGAAGTTCTTTCATATGCGCTTACGTTATCATGTAAGCAGTGACCATAAATAAAACATTAGGTTTCATCATTAGGGTTGCGATCAGCAGACTTAAAAAGCAGCGTAATTATTCCCTACATCTAAACAGAATAAAACAAAATGGCTCACGTTTTCAGTAAGTCATTTATTGCCCTTGATGTATTCCTTTGAATATCAGAAAAAATATCAAAATCAATGAAAACGTCATGCTAAGCAGATCGATTCTCATCTTTATGGGTGACTTCAAAGCTGTGTACGATTGCCAAAAATCATCCAGTATTAACTCTAAGTTTTGTTAACTCCAAGTTAAGGGGAGTAACCCCACCTAAACAATGTATTTTTTAGTAAACAATTCTCATTCATGTGGTCTTCAAAATTTGCACCCCACCCTCTTGGACGCAAATATCTTTTTTTTATTTTCATAAAAGAGGCTTTAGTGAGTCTCGTTACAATGCCTTTGATTCCAAAAGAGCGGGGGATGGGATCCTGGGGGGAATGATCGTTTCCCTCTAGATTACACTCATTTAGACTAAGCTTCGAGCACATCATAATCCGTTATACTATGTAAACGTAGTGCCAAAAGTATTTGAACTGCTCCTAGTTCTCTTCCACCACTATAGAAGGCGTAGTTTAGTCGTATGGCGCCTAAAGCGTCCGTTGAATGATGATGAATATAATAATAAACACTTTGTTTTGTGGCTCCAACTACAACTCGCTTTGCTCCCCGGAATTAATGAGAGAATCACTTTAGAGAGTTTAAGAAGTGGCGTGTAAATACTTTTAATGGAAGCTACCATGTAAAAAGCACAATATCTAAAAAGATGATCGAAATTATATGAAATGAAAATAAACAAAAATTCATCACATGAGGACATCAAACTCCATACCTTGCTTTCCACACACTCGACCACCTTTCAACCTGCCTACCGCTTCCTTAAATTAAAACTCAGTTCACAGGGCTTAAAATGCGTATTAGTGACTGTGGCTCCATATTACAGCGCTACAGAGTCAGTCATTCAGTATATGAGCGTAATTATATACTAGTATGGCTCTCAATGACTACGCTGCAAATCCCTATTTCAATGGACTATTGCTTCCACCTCCAAAATCTCAGCTTTCAGGGATCCAGGGTGTGATGTCCACAAGTATTCAGTTCTAGCCGTGGCGTTCTGTGGATGGAAGTACGTCTTCGGTTGGTCAAGAGCGGTGTCCAAGCGGAGGAGGGAGAGGTGGTTGAGCAAACAAGGGGTCCTCCCCTCCTCGCTCTTTGCGGGCAAACCGCCGCTGCTCGGCCTTGGCCGGGTGGACGATGGCCATTGTCAAGGGGAGATAAGCAAAAGACTAATAGAGGTGAGACGACATCCCCTACGGAGTGAAAGCGGCCTGGTAGTAACCAACAAAACGTTCCCTCGCCTTCCGCGACCAGATCCTATACAAAAAGTTCCCTGAACCGAGTGTAGTTTCGGTGTGACCCCTGTTGTGTGGCGGGCAGCAACCTTTGAAGAGGCCTACACTCCACCAATGAGGTGGTGAAGCGTAAACTGAGAAACCATCCATCACTCGGAACAAATATGTACTCTTTTCAAAAGAAATGAAGGGCGATTGCCGGGAAGCGCAGCAAGGCGTTACCTGAGCTGTCATTTTACATAGTACAGTGGACTCCTATCCACGAACTGGCACAACAACACAAGGAGCCGAATACGATTGCAAATTATTGTTTTTAAACACTCTCTAGTATCACAAGCCAATTACTCGTCACTTTGAGCTTGGAATCCAATTCACGAAGGTCCCTTCGCGTGAGTTTCACACCATTTCTATTATCCTTTACTTACTACATACTTAATCCTCGGCGCTACAGCCCTTGTTGTGCCTTGGCCTCTCTAACAATGTTAGCCCAGACGTCACGATATCCTGCATGAGTTCACCATCTTCTTATTCTCATCTTTCTTCGATCATCTTCTACATCATTCAACGACTATTCCAAGGTCTTCCTCTCAATCTTCTGCCACCAGGATGTCCAAGGTGTATCTTTTTCACCATCCTATCCTCAGGCATTCTCTCAACATGCCCTAACCACTTTATCCTGTTACTCTTAATTTCTGCTACTATGTTAGGATGCTTTTAGAGTTCCGCCAGTTCTCTATTCCTCCGTATTCTCCACTGTCCGTCTTTCTTCACTGCACCAAAAATCTTTCTTAGAACTTTCCTTTCCCATCTTTTTAATAGCTCTTCTTCTACTGTCCTTTACCGAGTGAAATTGTAATTTCAAACACATTTCAACCAATCCGGAGCGGGGATGTATGGAGCGGGCACTCCTCTTCCTAAGGCATCACAGGTACGTGGTTCATGGGTGACGGAGGCTTGTTGTGGTGCGGCTTGCGGAGCGATACCTTGAATCTGCTGGGGACAACTGTGTTACCTTATTTCTTATTGCAATTAGCTAATCTGGTTCGTTCTCAATGTTAAGGAGTTTCGTCTGCACTAGGGATGGTGTACTGCGGGAGGAACGAGATGTAGAATGTTGTGAAGAGTGTGATGGCCACGCAGCTCTTGCCTTTGCCTGCGAGTTGAATAACATGAGACGAATTCCTTCGAAGTTTGTTCTCCCCACATTTTCGTTTATATTTCCACACTTTCCCGTTTGAGTGTTAATAGTTCGTTGCATTATAATATGTTTCTTGCATAATTATAAATACTCTTCCATTTTACATTAATAGTAGAGTAATACCAAGCATTTCAGGTGCTAGTTGTGATGCTAAGTTGTTCTGAAAATGTGGGTTGATAATGTGTATTTCCTAAATCTATACCCAGGGGTCTCTTTAATGACCACATGTGAGCAATGTACAAAAATGGGATAGTTCAATTCATAAATCCATCCATCAAAAAACAAAAATGAAAATATACACGTGCCGACGCATAGTTGTTTACATAATTTATTGTGGAGTAATTATGGTGATTAGATTTATATGTTTTAAATCTATATGTAAAGATATTGATGCTGTTTTTGACATTCATGCATTTCCTTAAACCCTCATGATGGAATAAATATATTGAAGCGTTCTCAAATATTAGCTGTTTTTATTTATGTATGACCTACCCTAGAAAAACCACATCCTATTTATAAAATAAATAAACTATTGTGACAAATAATAATGGTGAAAATGTTTTAACAGGGAGGCTAACCAATTTATTTTTTAATTTTCTCAAACGATAGTCTAGTATGACAAAAGAGCTGTGGCACTTTCGCAAATAAGGTCAGCCAAATATTTAGGTATGCCTCACTAAGAATTATTTTGGTTTTGTGAGCTATAAAAACGTTGAAAATAATTCGGTGATGCTTCGAAGCTTTGTGGACTTCTCCATATTAAAAGGAAAAGTTCAACTGGTAAATTTTCCACACAAATTATTTTTCTCTACGGGTTTCGACGATTAACAAGTCTCTTGAAAATCAATTGTTAAACGTTGAAACTCGTATGAAACAATTAGTATTGTGGAAATCTTGCCAAGTGAATTTCTACTATTAATAGAAAAAAAATGATTTGAATCCTCATATTTTCGCCGCGTCTTTTTCCCTGCTACCTTACTACAGGCACAGTCTGCACAGTGACAGTTGGGATCCTCATTCCAAATTTTGGGCATTTATAGTGAGTGTGTGTGAGTTTTGACAATTTTCCAATCATTTCGATTGCACAAATTAAGTGGTACACAGTCACGCGCACGGACGGATAAGATGTACAAGAAGGGTGTACCAAAGAGGGTGAAATTCGTCAAGAAAAAATCATTTGACTTGGAAAACTGTCAAAAGTTCGTCGTTTTAAACCGAAATTATTGGGTGTATTCTCCGCGACAGAGACATACCTTGCACAGCAACGTGTCCTGTGCTACAACGTATATTGTGGACTATAACAACTTGTTCGTATAGTTCCCCCTCTGAAATTCTTCCTGAATTAAATTGGCTTGGCGTTGTAACTGGCTAGCACACCTGACCGGCAATTGAAGGATCAGGGGTCGAATCTCTATTAAAAATGATTTTTTAATGACGAATTGCACCCGAGTTGGTGTACATCTTATCACCCGAGCGCGTGGTTGTTTATTTGTTCAATCTAAAAGATTAGAAAATTACCATGAGAGTTATTACGTCCTTAAAAATGGATCAATAACCTATAACCGCGCTTGAAGCTGTAAATAGATATTTATGCGGCCAAAAGCTGGATTAAGAGCCATTATGTTGCCTCAAGATCACAAAAATATCGTTGTTTAAAATCAATCATTCGATTGATATAGATAAGTGTTAATGTTAAGTGGCGTCGCTTCTTTTTCGATAACTTCGACTTTTGAAATCTCTCTGTTGCTGATATAATTTTGAATATTTGGGACAAATATTGTGCAAAACGCCTATTGTAATTATCATTTTGTGTCAAAAATAGTTTAATTCATAGAAACTTGGGCCACGAGAGAATGGCCATTTGTTTTAGCTTGCGTTGTATCGCCCTTTAGTGCAGTTGTCGTGCGTGACGTCAGCGACACCAGCGACACCGGGCTTCCCGCCTAAATCCCACCGTTTCGAAGAGGCCTAAATTCACCAATTCACAAAAACAAGACGTATATTCACTGATTTTCATAACTCAATCACCTTTATGGGTTATTTTTCATAAAATTTAGCCTTCACGCTGATTCATTTCTAGTTCCGTCTGAAGTCTACCTGTTTTGAGCATGATTCTTCTTAATTTATTTAGAAATAAATAGAGCTTCGTGAAATCCATTTGGTCTTTGTGAAATATGGACTGTTGTGGTCACTTATTGAAAACATTCACCAATGTCCTTAAATAGAACATTTCTAATTTACTTTGAGTAGGACTTTTTATAGCATGTCGGTATTTTTAAAATAATAACTGTACTGTTTTCAGAGATTTTTCCTTTAAATCAGATTAATTAGCCCTAAATCACACCAATTGTTCACGTATAATATCCTACGAGTTATTTGAGATGCACAAGTAGTTAGTATATTATACGAGTTTTATGTGATGCACGAGTAGTGCTTTGATGTTATCCACTTCATAGTGTTAAGTGTATCTTTCCATATTACTTATTCATTTTATGACTAAAACTACTCATCTATATGAAGTCCCATATTAAGGTCACTTGAGGTAAATGCTGAAAATGCGGATATCAGATTTTCACATCAGTTCAGTATTGAGTATGTAGTATCTTTTACAAATTTTAGACATGTGTGCCTGTTCTTGAATATTATAATATTGAATAATTATATTGAATTAACAATGATGGATCTTCTCAAGTTACAATAATTGAACCTTTTTAAAAACAAAATCACCCATTTAACTTCTGCATTGAACCCTAGAAAAAGGCAAGTCTTGAGAAATGTCGTGATGTAAAAGAACGTAAATGAAATTGAATTGGATGTTTTAACCAGAGCAATGAGAGTAAAATAAAGCAGTAAACATTTAAAAGTGCTCAAGTCAAAATATTAGGCAAACCTTTTCGTAACATACGGATAGTCACCTAATCAATGTTTTGCTTTCTCATCATGAATGGTACAAGGTCCAAAACTTAAGTTTGCCAACTTAGTCGTACCTTGGGTGGTTTACCAAAGTTTTTCCAGACCAAAAACTACTGATGAGAGAGTGCTGTGTTCAAATATGCATTGTTGTGACACAATAACCATGAGATGTTGGCAAACATCCCAGTGTTTTGTTTTCAAAATTTCTCGCACTTTTTCCCTATTAATGTTTATATATATGTAAGGTAGGTAGATTAGGTCTCTCACGGTGGGTCACCTATTTTCACGAACGGCATATTGACAGCAACGTTTACCTCCGTTCGTCTGGGTAATCCATCCGTCCATTTTTATCGTCACCAGTCACTTTCTTCACCTAAATATATCACTTATTTAATCCATTTGCACTCCCCTGTTATCTTGGCAATGGCATTCTCATCACATACCTGCACTCACAGTTGTTGTATTTCACTCACACTCTTTTGAAGTTTCACTGGAAACACGATGTTTGTTCTTCGCTCTTATTTTCACTCAGACATTCCACATTGCAAATACTTTGAATTAAGATAAGATGTTTCATGCCTTAGATAATAATTAAGGGCTAGATTTTCTGTTAGGAACGAACTGACCATATTCATTGTGGTACACTGAATAAGAAAGCATATTATTTTCTTCAAACTTCTTAGTTATGAGATTCTTTGAATGTAGATTTACTGAAATTTTTCTTAGTTTTCTAATCCAATTATTTCTATAATTTCAAAATAAAATATTGCCTTTAAGTAAACCAAAAACAAGTGACAGGTAATCCACATAATTTACTTTTAAATTGAACTACACAAAAGCAGAAGTTTAATCCGTGAACTAAAATTACTCATGAATTTCGACTTTAAGTTAAATTAAACCATCGGCTAACTGACATCGCCAAATGAATAATGAAAATGAACGAAATATCACTGGTTGTTTATTATTAAGTTTCCAACGAATTAACTGCAGTATTAGAAGGTTTATTTTTAAGTAGTGTAAGTCGTTGGCCGTCGTTGAACTCTAGTGGTATCTTATTGAAAACCTTCACTGATGTTCTTAAATAGAACATTTCTAATTTACTTTGAGTAGGACTTTTTATAGTAGTACTCCGCTCCATTTCTCCTAACCCAAATTTCCCGTCAGATACAATAAACAATTAAAATTGGTTTCCCAACCGGCATAAATTCGAGTTCGTACCGAGGTATCGTGAGATAAATTGTAGGCATTCAGGACCGGATGAAGACATTTTTTTATGCGGAATTGAATGGAGATTGTTTAGCGATTGAGATGTTTGGAGAAAAGAAAGTAGCTTAGAAACATTAAACTAAACCTTCCCCTTGTAGCCAGGGTGCAAAAAATAGTGCATACAATACTCTTGTAATGTTGTGTGGTTATTGCATCACTGTGTTTTTTTATAAGAGAAACATCTGAAAAATATTATTGTTGAACCATTGACCATTTAGGTTCATGCAGGAACGGCAAAATATCCTCATCTGCTGGTTGATATTTTTTTATAAATTGAACAGCCCACAAAAAACATCAGATAAGGTGATTGAAATATAACAATATTCAAATGGTATTTATTCTCGAACTCTTTTTAATATTTGGTGCAAATTTCATGAGTTTAGGTCAAAAAATATTTTTATTGTTTAACTTTTGCCAACGTTTCGGATTTTTATTCATCCATTTTCAGGGCCATAAACAAATGATGCTTGATGTTAACTGTTTGAAAGTTCTGTTTTGGACACAACGTTTCAAGAAAGAAATAGATCCAAGCAACCAAATTAAAATTGTAAATAAATAAAAAAAGCACCAAACTTTAAAGGTAACAATCTTGAGTGTATATGTTTAATTATTTTTATATTTAATGTCTGTAAATTAACCATTATGTATTCAAAACAGAACTGTCAAACATTTAACATCATCTATCATTTGTTTATAGCCCTGTAGATGGATGAATAAAAATCCGAAACGTCGGCAAAAGTTTAAAAATAAAAACTACAGTAACTGTACTGTCAACTTAAATTTAATGTGAAATACACAACACGTGTTTCAACGCTCCTTAGGGCAAAAATTAGGACTAAAAAATCTCCCCCGGGTCTTATATATGACGGTATGGCCTTCCACAGGCTAACGGTCACTTTTCTCGAGTGTGCCCTACTGAAATGGGAGGGCCTAATGTCCTAATTTTTGAATCCGGGGTATATGAAGTGACTTGCAACACGTGCGAGGGTGTGTATATTGGTCAAACGGGGCGTAACTTCGAAACACGTATCGATGAACATAAGAAGTGCTATTCTAACAGTGATTCCAAATCCCACCATGCCAAACATTTGATAGAGGAGTCCCATAGAAGAAACTTTGACTTGAAGATCCTCCATTATGAGAAAAAGGGACGACGCCTGGACACCTTGGAGCAGTGGGAGATCATCAAGAGGAAGAAGAAGAAAATGAAACTTCTCAATTATGTAGCATATGATGTTCACTCCCCCATTCTATCCTTGTCCACCTGACAACCCAAGCCTGTTCTTCCTTCCCCTCCCCTTTCCTCCTCTTTCCTCAGCTTATCTCCACAAGAACCCCCCCAATAGGCCACACTCCCGAATCCTCGGGAAGGTCACATGTCATTTGACAACACCCCCCTCCCCTGTTGTTCACCTCCAACCGTCCCCCTCCCCTTCCTTATGACTACCTCCTTGTTTTCAAGAATCCCCCCCCCCCTCTTTCATTTGCTCCTTTGTATAAATATTCCCATTGGAGGCATAACGTGTGCAGACCTGATGATGACGCCCTAAGGAGCGTTGAAACACGTGTTGTGTATTTCACATTAAATTTAAGTGGACAGTACAATTACTGTAGTTTTTATTTAAAATGCTGTTCCACCATATATCGCCCGACACTGTCGAATTTCGTCGGCAAAAGTTTAAACCTAAAAAAATTATTAGACCTAAACTCATGAAATTTGCACCAAATAACAATATTAGATGTTACTAAAAATTGAATTATTATTCTCGAAAAAATTCAGAGAGGTCATACGTCAGCCTAACGGAGTGTAACGTTTGATTTGAATTGTGTTGTTGATGCTGGGTTGCTGGGGAGTTGTTGATAAAAGGAAAAGGGGGATTGTTGGGGGAGAATTGGATTTGAAGAGGATGCTGGATTCATCAAGAAACATTGTATTGGAAATAATAAAGAGTTTTGAAACGAAAATAAACGTCTGACGTTACAGGAGTGAGTGCAGAGGGGGGAGGGGGCGGGGCCACGGAATGCGGCATTTCTTAACATCGGGCAACGAAGGGCATTAAATTGTGGAGTGCGGGGATGAGTGAAGGGTTCGGGGGTGTGTGGAGTGAAGAGGAAGGCGGAGAGAGGCAAGAGAGGGCGCTGTAAACGTTTCTCGGGGAAGAAGAAGACGCTCTCGCACATAAATGCATTAGCCAAGAGGGTTTTCTTCAAGGAGGCGGGAGTGGGAGCTTCGGAGAGTTCGGTTTGGCAGCTCCTTCTTGCCGCCCGGGGCCGAACTAATTAGATTCCGGGGAGGGCACAACTGTGGAAACAAATTTGGTGAAGGAGGAAGGGAGGGAGGGAGGCAGAGAATTAGGGATGACGTCGCATAAAGGGTTATAGGGGCGAAAGGAGGAAAGGGTGCGGAAGGGGAGGTCGGCTTAATCGCTCGGGAGTAGAGGTTGGCGAGGCGATGGTATTTCTATTGGCGGGAGCGGCGGCCCGCTATTTTAATGGGCACACCGTTTTTTTAATCCGGGAGCTGCGCACAGACTGTTGTCAATGCTGACGCAGTGAAAAGTTCCAAGTGTCTGTTTGGAGCTTTAAAACAGAGAAATAACCTAATGCTTTACTTTTGAGCTCAGAGATTAGGGAAACAAAACGTTTAAGACACACAATGTGAGTAGTAACCTCTTGAGCGTGGTGCTTATTAATGTTTTGTAATGTGGTAGTGTCATAAGAATTAGTCTGGCAAGATACTTAACATAAGAATGGAGAAATCAATAGAAAATTACAGCACAAATCCCTGCTGCTAACTCACAAAGTGAAGATCATATCTTGACTTTTTCGTGAAGGCTTTCGCGGAGTTGTTTTAATGAAGAGAATGGTTTCCATCTGCGTTTATCCGATTTAAAACCGGTATAACATAAAAAAGGACGGTCCAAAACAATCCAATGGACCTGAGGAAGCTAGCTGGAACGCTGGCGAAATATTGTTCACCAAAAATAGATAAACGCGGATGGAAACCCGAAAAAACCATTCTCTTCATCATAACTTGACTGTTGACGAGTGACCCATCAGGTAACTCAGATATTAATGGAATTTCCAACATAGATCAGTTTTTTGGGTTCTATCCATCAAATAATTAAAAAAAATACAATTCGAGTTCTGTGGAGCTTGAAAAACAAAGAGTTCTTCATGAATGTCTTTCATGACACTTATACAGTCCTAGGAGTATCATGCTGTGCACCTTTTCTGGGGTAAAATTCATTATATGATGATTTCATTCAAATATCCTATTTTAACCATCTTGTATATTTCCGTCTTGCAAGCTATTTCTGGGGATTGATGCTTCTTGCGCTTTGCAAGGTTAAAATTCCTCAAACGATTTTACTGTGTGATTAACCTACAAGGCAATGGGAAAAGGATAATTAATACAATATGGTAGTCGCGCATATAACCCTTTACCGCAGTTTGATGGAACTGGATGAATGGAACACCTACTTCTATGTATTAGTTGTCCATCTGGGGGACAGAAAGAAATTATTTTTCTATTAAAATTTATATTCAGGTACTTGAAGAAAGTTTTAGCGCAGGGTAGTCGCCAAACAAATATCAGTAGATCCTGGCAATAGATACGGAATATAATATCTACCCAAACTCATCTACATAAGTCCATTTAAATTTTTTTAACATATTTATAAATGTGAGAACTTTCTGAGGTGAACTAATGTAATGAACTGACCCATCAACCCTTAAGTACATATATTGAATGCCATTTGCTTACTACCTTTTTGGGTACGATAGTAAGCTATGATAGTAACCGTTGCTTTTTGCTGTTCAGAAGACATCTCTTCTCTCGGGGTTGTAAACAAGAACCCTTGATTTAATAGCCGTTTTTTAGACTAGGTAAATATATGTGTCAATATTTCCATTAGTTTATGCACATTTTTTACTCATTCTTGCCCTAAATTTCACCATGAAACGTAAGTATGGAATTATTTTCTTACTTACTTTCTTACTACTTACTTAGGTGGTCATTCAAACCGTAAGAGGTTCGGCCTCGTCAACCGTTTGTCTCCACCTCGGCCTGTCCTGCAATGGTGTTCTCATTCGCTCCTATTTTCCTCCTCATGTCCCTCAGCATCTGGTCAGTCCGCCTCAGTCTTGTTCTTCCTGGAGGTATTTTTTCTATTGGCCTCCCCTTCCTTATGGTTTTCAATAATGAACTGTCCTTGTTTAGGCTTTCGCGGTGATCAACTTGTTGTTAAGGATTGAATTGTTATTGAATGTTGTTGTTAAGAAAACCAGCTTCTAAAAGGTTTTCGGGATTTCTACCGCGTGTGTCCATTGTGTAGACAACAGTTTCGCCCAACATGCAGTGGGCTTCTTCAGGTCCTAAGTGTGTTATGCAGATTTTGACCGTCTATTTATACACTGCCTTGTCATCTTTGATACGTTCTGATTGGTCTTTTCACACGCGGTAGAAATCCCGCAAGCCCATCACAAGAACTATCCTCTCTTCTATTTACATGATCCGCCTTCTCAGTCTTCTACATTTTGCTTCTGCCACGATGTCTGCTTCCCGGTACAATTCCCTTAGCTCCTTGTTGTTCCTGAGTCGCCACTGTTCCTCTTCTTTTATTGGTCCATAAATTGTCCTAAGTATTTTATTTTCAAAGGTGATAAGTTTTTTTCCGTCTTTTTACTGATTGCCCATATCTCTGAGCCATATATGACTACTGGCCTTATAATTGTTTTGTAAACTGTTTCTTTAGTCTTTCTTGATAGAATTTTGATCCTTAATATTTTTTGTAATGCCCAATCACATTTGTTTCCATTTAAAAGTCTTGTTTCTATTTCAGCTTCTTCATTGTTGTATTGGTCAATAGTGACACCGAGCTACTTAAAATCCCTACTTTTTTGAAATTTGTGCGTGTTTACTTCCAAGTTGGCTATTCCTTCTGGGTTTCGTCCTACCTTTCGATATTTGGTTTTTTCTTCATTTACGTCTAGCCCCACTAGTCTTCCTTGAGATTGCAATTCCATAGCAAGATTTTTGAGGCTATCCTCGTCTTCTGCTAGCAAGGCGACGTCATCTGCGAATGCCAGTACATTGACTTTGGTGTCCACTGACAAGCCTTCATTTAACTCTTTTATCTTTCTCAGTGTTCCTTCTATAGCTAAATTAAACAGTAGTGAAGACAAACCGTCTCCTTGTCGGACCCCTGTATTTACTTTGAAAGTTTCTGAAAATTCGTTATTTATTTTAACCTTAGATTTCGGTTCATCTATGCACATTCCTGCCAGTCTAATTAGCTTTTCAGGTATACCCTCTACCCTTAGTCTAGCCCATAACTGTTCACGATTTATACTGTCGCATGCATTTTCTTTAAATCAACGTAAAGAAGGAGGGTAGATTTATTGTATTCCCAATATTTGGACAGTGCATTTCTAAAATGAACAATTGCTCCCTTGTGGATTTCCCTCTTCTAAAACCAGCTTGATGTTCCCCTAATGTTTCTGCTGAGTAACCAGTTAGCTTATTGCATATGATGTTGTATACAATTTTGAATGTTGTGTTGATTAAGAATATTCCTCTATATTTGTGGTAGTTCTGTTTGTTTTCTTTTTTGTGCATGGGTACTACAACTGCTACCTTCCATTCTTCCGGCAAATTTTCTTCTTTCCAAATTCTCAAGATAAGTTTATGAATTTCTTCAAGCAATGTTTTCCCACCGCACTTCAGGGCTTCGATTGGTATTCCACCTTCCCTTGGAGATTTACCATTTTTAAGTGACGATATAGCTTCTTCTACTTCTTTTAGGGATGGTTCCTTGATATGGGGGTGTTCATTTTAGTATGTCGCTGTTCCTGAGTCCTTTTTTATTTCGCCATTCAGAAGTTTTTCAAAATATTCTTTTCATATCTTAAGGTTCTCAGCTTGATTACATATTACTTTTACTTTAGCATTTTTCACCCCAAAACTGTTTGGATTGGTTCCTTTTTGAAATATTGTACGGTAAGATAAAAGTCTCTTGTATTGTTATTTATCCTATCCTCTTCTTCTTTTTTCAGCTTGTCTTTAAGGAAGCTCCTTTTAGCTGTCATCAAAATTGTATTAACTTCCCTATTCCACCTTTGATAATTATCTTTATTTTCTTCGGTGTTAGCCGCTAACCACTTGTGTTTAGATTTATTTCTCTCTTCTATTGCATTTCTGCATTCTTCACTGACCCAAGATTTCTTGATTCGTTTTCTGGTTTCTACTATTTCTTATAATGCCGTTTGTATCGTGTCCCTAATTTTAATCCATTGTTCATTGACACCCGTGGTTTCCTCGTTTTCATCCTCTATGGATAGTTCTTCAAATTTATTTTCGAGTCCTTGTTCGAAATTCGTTTTAACAGCCTGATTTTACAAGGTTCTAATTTCTATTAATGGTCTAGTCTCTTGTTTTCTTCTCTGGGATAGTTTCAATGGAATAATTTGCAGTCTACACGTTCAACGCGGCATATATTTTGCAAACTCTTGCCGGTGACTGAATTTTTTTTTCGCTAATTCTTATGTAAAACACTAAGTTAATATGGGATACGTTAATATTTTTCGTTTTTTCATCCAAAATATTGTGCAAAAAAGGATTTTGTGAAGGACTTCATTTGACGTCCGCCGCCATCGGATAGAACTTTAAAATTATGTTGCGGGTTGCGTTGAAGCCCCTTGAAACTGCAAGAATTTAAGTTTTTTTTCTCGTCATGGTTTTATAACTATTTTCTTTAAATTTTAAGGATTAATCCTTGTTATTTCTTAGGGAATATACCTATTAAAATCTACTACATGCTGGCGAAATTTATCAACGTTCGCTGTTCAAGTTTCTGCATGCGAAAAATTTCTTATACACTAAATATGATTATCGTTCATCGTAGTGAAATATCTTCTCGCATCTCTTTCACATACGTATTAATATCTCAGTACACATACTCCATGTATCACGGTCATAAACAAACTTTCACATAAAAGTCATATGATGAAGTGTTTTGAATCTTAAAATCTTGACCGAAAATAACGAAAAACGGGGACGAAACGTGGAGCACTTTATTGGAGTGAGTCTAAAAAGTCTGATATATATATATATTTATTACGAATGTTTGCGTTTATATTTTGTTCCTTAGAAAATTGTGGAGGAAATCTATTTTCAGTTGAGTAGGAAATAGTATAATACAAAATGTACAACAGCCATCTCATCTCTATACTTTGTCTTTCTCCGCGCATTACTATCAAGTGTTCTGTAATGTCTTTCTTTACCGACCTCAACACATACTCCCAATCTCTGTCCCTAAATCTGAGGAACTTTCTTTCATTCTCCCTTGCCCCGTTGATCCCATGCACGATACTTTCTTTCTCTTTCCTACCCCACTTCCAAACCTGCGGCAACCGAAACTTACCACTGTTTCGAAGATCTAGTATTTATTGAAAAATATACTGATACCTGAAACCCTGCAACTTAAGCCATCCGTAATGAAAATATTCTTTTAATTTTCTGCATCATTGAAACTATGCAACTGGAAATGAATATATTCTCTACCCCCCCCCCCCCCCCCTCCCCCGGCCCAAAATTACCGTGGAAGTATATCATACTTCGGAAGTCATGCTTTCTTTTCTATTACATCATATTTCAGATTCTTTTTTAAGCTAAAATAAATTGAACTGACAATGAAGCAATAAAAAAATTCAGTAATTAATACTTACATTTTGATTTTCACTAATCTAATAAGTATATGAATACGATTGAGTTTTTTATATTTACTACGAGATAATATTTTTTCATAAAACGATATTTAAAGTTTTGAGATGTAATTTGACGCCTGCCAAAAAAGAGAAGGCTAGGAAATGGTTATGCATAATTTCTACCAAATTGAAATTGCACTGTTTTTTTTTAAATTGTTTACTTTACAAGAGAACATATTTATATTCTGCAGAACATATATGGTAGAGTTTTCAGATAAATTTCACAGATTTGAAATTTTAGACACAATAAAAGCAAGTCAAGTTACATAAATTACATTAAAATCAATTTCTATGAACAATAATGATGACAATGACAGAAGATTTAAATAAATTTCATCAAAATTAACGTACAATAAAGTTAAATAAAACATAAATTAGACCCTATTTTAAAAATAACAAAGAACCCTCAGATTTAATTTCAAGTATTCACTCTACACTGACTATATTAGCCTAATTTAACATTCTAATACATACAATTTCTTGATGTTTAAAAAATACAAAATGCATATACATAAAAAACAAAGTATCTATTTATTTACATGATATGCTCTAAAACATTTTGATAGGCAAAGATAAGGAGTTCCTTCGCAGGCAGGGCAAAAATATGTTGTGTCCTTTCGTATTCCCTTGGAAGCGCATTCTTTACACTTTCTCTGGCTACCCCGTTTCTGTCCGGGCTGCTTTGGGATTGTATTAGGGAAGTGCTTTGAAAAATCTACGGTCCTGTGGAGTGGAGAGGGATTGGGAGGAAGTGAGGCTTTGTAAGATGGTAGAAGAAGAGATTTTATCACGGAATATCTAAAGTCATGCAAGTAATTGAAATTAAAATGATAAGAAATAATACATTTTAACTCACCTCAAATATATGCTTGCACAACGCCACACTTGCGCAGTCCAAAATCTTCGCACAGTCGCGCAGCGAATACAAAAGCCACACGCTACACGATATGAAGAGGACACTGAACTTCAAACACGGTATGAACAGAATGTGGAGTGAAAGACAACTGAGGCCAGAGAAGCAAGTGTGGGAGGTTTAGGCAAGAGTGGCACCCTACCCCTAACCTAAGGGTACCCCCTCCGATTTACAGTTACAAAGAAGGACAGGGTGTTGAAACTTCGGAGGGCAGAAAATCGGAAAATTGTGAATTTTGGAATCTCTTGTAGAAAAATGGAAATACGAGGGGGGTCCCAAAAATAACCGGACGGAATTCGCTGCGTGCATCGCTCTTGTAGTTCGGGCTTCTCCCAGTACATGGGTGTTAACTAACCTCTCCTGAGTCATTGTTGCAAGCGGCGTCCTATTAAACGTTTGTAGCGAGCCCCTGTGGCAGTTTTCGTTCGACGAGTTTATCGACTTCTTCGATTTTTGAAATGTCTGATATTCGAGAACAGCGTGCAGCGTTGAAATTTTGTTTTCTGCTCGGTAAAAGTGCGTCGGATGTGGTTGATATGTTGTCTACAGCTTATAAAGAACACGCCTTGAAAAGAACTCAAGTTTATGAGTGGTATTCGCGATTCACACGCGGCAACATGGCGATCGAAGACATTCAACGCCCGGGCCGGCCTTCCACGTCCAAAACTGATGAAAACGTGGAAAAAATTCATGCGCTTGTGTACTAGGATAGAAGACGTACTATTGATGAACTTGCTGAACCATCTGGTCTTTCGTGGAGTTCAGTGCAGCGCATTTTAGCTGAAGAAATTCAAATGAGACGAATTGGAACGGCGCGATTTGTGGCGGAGTGGGGATTGGTTCTTCCACCATGACAATGCACCAGCTCGCACAGCCATTTCTGTGCGTGATGTTTTGGCGAAAAACCGCATGACACCGCTTCCTCACCCACCCTAATCACCAGATCTAGCACCTTGTGATTTGTTTTTGTTCTCCCGAATGAAAAAAGAGCTGAAAAGGAAATGTTTTGCAGACATTCCGGAGGTGAAAAGAAAATCGAAGGCGGCGCTGTAAGGCATCGGAAAGAACGGGCACCAAAGATGTTTCGCGCAGTGGAAAAAACTTTTGAACCAATGCATTAGCGTTAATGGAGAGTACTTCGAAGGTGACTAACGTTTCTAACTCAAAATAATAAATTCTGATATTTTAAAAAAATTATGTCCGGTTATTTTTGGGTCCCCCCTCGTACATATTTCGCGACAGGAACGGGGAAAATTTCTTTGCTTTTCCAGTACCACGGCCAGTACGGAGCTTTCACTACTCTGGGATCTTCTCAAGTACCTATTTCCCCAACTTGGGTCGGGGCCTAGAGGGGTGTTGAACCTTTTTCTCGACCACCGGGCGGAGATAATCTCCTCCCTTTTCTACTTGGGGTGCCCATTACAGCATGCGGTCGTGGTCAAATATTTTTTTATGCGTCGGTTTTTCTAATAGCATTGTTGCGGCAGGATCGATATTTATTTATACTGAAATGAATCATTTTATTTTTACAATGCCTTTACAGCTTTTAAACGAAATTCTACCGTTAATATTAAGCTCTCCAGCAACAAAAATCGTATAAATGGTAAGTCTAAATGATTGTAAATAAATAATTTCGTCATTGCATTTCGCACTCGGAAATGATTTTTACGAGTATTAACGTAAAAATTATAACAAATTTAAAATGTCCTTATTCAAGATATTGGCATCTTCAGTGCGAAAATCAAAGAATCGGTACTTAGAAATTTTCACCGGGTTAATTCATGAGATGTACGGTCTACGGAACTCTTGTTTTTGGAAATTTATGCACAGATCACATTCATCAAGTACAGATATGTAAATTATGTAACAATTTCGGTGTTTCCGTAGTATTTCCTCACATTTGTAGCTATTTATAATAACTATGTACAAAAAATTAAAATAGTATAATAATTAGAAAAAATTGTTGACGTGTCTCGAAATTTATAATTTTCCTTCGCATAATTAACAAAATATTCAACAAATAAAGACGCATAATAGGAATATATATGTTCAGAATGATATAAAGTTAATACAAAGGAATACACAATTGTAATTATTCTTAAAAGAATGTTGAATGCTCACTTCAAGAGAAAAAAAATCAGAAAAAAAAAAAAATTCTAAAGAAAAAAATGTATAATAGTTATCTCAAAACGGCAAAAAGGACTACAAAGACCGGGTGCTATATGATGGCTGAAAGGCAAGAGGGAGGCACTGAGAGATGGCTCAGCGAAACCCAAGGCCATTGCAAAAGAAGCGGATCAAGACTTCAATTGACGTCCTCAGTCAGTCAATAGCATGGCGTAGGACGTCAATTGACGTCCTCAGCGTTGAAAGGGTTATGAATTTCTTCAAGCAATGTTTTCCCACCGCACTTCAGGGCTTCGATTGGTATTCCACCTTCCCTTGGAGATTTACCATTTTTAAGTGACGATATAGCTTCTTCTACTTCTTTTAGGGATGGTTCCTTGATATGGGGGTGTTCATTTTAGTATGTCGCTGTTCCTGAGTCCTTTTTTATTTCGCCATTCAGAAGTTTTTCAAAATATTCTTTTCATATCTTAAGGTTCTCAGCTTGATTACATATTACTTTTACTTTAGCATTTTTCACCCCAAAACTGTTTGGATTGGTTCCTTTTTGAAATATTGTACGGTAAGATAAAAGTCTCTTGTATTGTTATTTATCCTATCCTCTTCTTCTTTTTTCAGCTTGTCTTTAAGGAAGCTCCTTTTAGCTGTCATCAAAATTGTATTAACTTCCCTATTCCACCTTTGATAATTATCTTTATTTTCTTCGGTGTTAGCCGCTAACCACTTGTGTTTAGATTTATTTCTCTCTTCTATTGCATTTCTGCATTCTTCACTGACCCAAGATTTCTTGATTCGTTTTCTGGTTTCTACTATTTCTTATAATGCCGTTTGTATCGTGTCCCTAATTTTAATCCATTGTTCATTGACACCCGTGGTTTCCTCGTTTTCATCCTCTATGGATAGTTCTTCAAATTTATTTTCGAGTCCTTGTTCGAAATTCGTTTTAACAGCCTGATTTTACAAGGTTCTAATTTCTATTAATGGTCTAGTCTCTTGTTTTCTTCTCTGGGATAGTTTCAATGGAATAATTTGCAGTCTAATTAATTCATTTTACCTCCTAATAAAGCTCGAATGGTGCCCGAAGCGATACAAACTTGCTGCACTTATCGATAGCCTGTGATTAAATGCATGCATCTATGCCAAATAAGAAAAAACGTTTGCTTAAAACAAAAAATATATGACAACTATATGACAGAAGATTAATATCTGTTGTATACAGAAAGCAACATAAATTGGTGATAGCCCATTTAAAATAACGTTCGGCTATACCTCTTATGATCCAAGTTACCAATGAGAATGATTGTTGGAAGAAGGTCATCGAAAGACGATATGAGGTAAGATAACTAAATACGATATGTCCGTTTTTTTTAACTGAGTTATGCATACCGTTCGATTCGTAGTGCTACTACCGTAGGATTTGGAAAGTTAAAAAAATGTGATAACAACAGTTTTTTACATCTATTACGAAAAGGTAAAACCTAAACTTTGAGATTCTGATTTTTCAGAGTCTACTAAACTTTATAATTGCTCTCCTGCAAAATTTTCAGAACATGACATTACATATTTAGCCATCTTACCACAGAGATATGATCAGGTATTTACGAGGTAATAATACTATTTTTGGCATTTTAAAACTAATTATTTAAGTACCTACACCGCTCGTACTACATAGTTTTTCTTCTTTTGGCTAACAATCCACAATAAATTAAATGGGAACATTTTTTCTGCAAATCATAATATCTGGGAAACTAAACATAGCCACAATAGTTCTATTATATTGGGATTCCAGTTTTATTAAGCAAAATGTTCAACAAGGAAATTCTTTACGAATTGATAAAGCATGAATATCTTTACAGTGACAAATTTCATCCCGTTCCCTGCCTCTTTCTATAAGGCAATGAATGAGAGAGTAATGTATGGGGATCCAGGTTAATCAGCTATCGCGTGTAGACCACCAGCGTGAGAACAGAGAATAATTGAGAAGTTTTTTAAAGCATAATGGAGAGAAGTGAGGAGGAGTAAAGGTGAGTAGGGTTTAATTTAAGTCCTTCTCATTCCTCTTCGTTCATCCATTCTATCGATTCGGATGAAAATGAAGAGGAGTGGTGTTCGGGAGAAGTGGAATTGATACGAGTTCCCTCTCTTCTTCTTCCTCTCTTAAAAATAATGACTCCATCACGAGTCGTTTTCGTAATACTTGATGATTGTCAAATTTTGTGTCACATCACTGCAGCAAACTCTCTTTCGCGTCAGTGACCACGGAACGTGATATCTGGGAGTGGTTGCAATTTCGATAAGAGTCGAGCGATTTGCGCACTCAGCCACTTCGAGAGATCGCCTCTCCATCCCACCACCACCTCTTGACTTATCTAAACTCAAACCACATTGCCCACCCATTCCCAGATTCAAAACCTCGCCTTCCTACGCGCACGAAGTTCCTCGTGTTTTGGCTCCCCCCCCCCCATCATCACCTACCCCCAACTCACAAAAGAGTTCTTGAAGAAACGAAAGATAAATAATCATGGTACAAGCTAGGTAGGTACTGTGATTTTTATATTTAGTTTTTACTTTTAGAGTCAACATTCATTTAAAAATTTTTTAATTGTGTTCTAAAATATATTCTAGGTCTCGTGTTATCCTGTGAAAAATGTATTTTCGCATACTGAAATATTTATTTTCCTTTAAAATCATCTTTGCATACAGTCGACATTCTTACCTGAAGTTCATTGAAATCTGGTTTTTGTTACTCTGAAAACACTAGGAGAATACAGCAAGTATTTAGTAGAAAAGAGACATTAATGTCGAAAAGTTTCAACATTGTTGGAGAAAAAATTAAAACAATCCAGACATTAAAAATTAACTTAGTATGTTCCACACAAAAAGGTTTATTTCGTATAAAAAACGATTTAGTGTGGAATCATCTTATTCAAGTATTCTCGCAGCTGATTGGTAGGTTCTTGGACAGTCCCCAATCTGCATCCCAACGTCACAGTAATTGTCTCGCTTTCCCTTCTAAGGATGGCCCGTTATTAGATCCCTCTTCGATTCTTCATATCTTCTACCTCCTCTTATTTCGTCCATAATTCCTATCCTCTTCCTTCCTCTTCCACGTTTTCCCAGTGTTCTTCCCTCTATCACTCTCTTCAACATGCCCTCTCCTCTCAAAACCTCCACCATCCATCTCTTTTGCCTTCTCCAAACCTCTGCCACAAGCATCCACTCCTCTCTAACCATATCCAATACCTCCTCGTTCGTCTTTCTCGCCATCCAGCAAACCTTCTCCATCCTTCTCCAAACCCACATCTCAAACGCCTCAAGTCTACGCACATCCTCCCTTCGCAATGGCCAAGTTTCCGACCAATATAGCGCCACGCTCCATATTAAAGTTTTCACCAGCCTCTTCTTTACGTCTCCTCTCAGACCCCCACTCATCAATTACCTTCTCTTCGAAAATGCTTCTTTAGCTAGCGCAATTCTGCATCTGATATCCTTACCACTCCTCCTCCTTACCATTCTCCTCCAAAACACTTCTCAGATACGTTAACTGCTTAAACTGACCTATCTTCTGCCCTCCCAGCCCTGCCTTCTTACTTCTAAAAAATCTCATTACTTTCGTTTTCTTGTGATTGATCTTCATCCCACACTTTTCGCACTGCACCTCTAATGTATTCACCATTGACTGTAACCCCTTGGCAGACTGACTGACCAATGCTTGATCATCTACAAATCTCACTGATTTTATCTGCTCCCCTCCTACCTTTATTCATATCTCCTCCTTCCCCCATGCCTCCATTACCATGCCTTCAGGGACTGTTGTCTGAAACAAGCATCACGATGACCTTTTCTGGTATTAAAACAGGAGAAGTTCTCTATTAATTAAGAGAATGAGTACTTATTAGTTGTAATGCAATACTCCATTAACGCTTATGCTTATAGCAATCAAAGAGAGTAGTCGTGGAGAAAGCCGTGAGCATGTCACATATTTTATCCTTTTATTATTAGTGCTCCAAATTATTTGTAGCCCGGGAAATTATTAAGGGCCATAAAATATTAAACTATGAGTCGCAAACTTAAAGGAGTCAGTGAATCTGAATATGTGCGGACACGGAAACTTTAGTGCTTCCAATTATGCATTTCTTATATTATTTTATATGTATTCTCGGTAAGTCTTACTATTTTTTGGTGAAAGGGGATGACTTAGGAAAACTTTGGATGACTTTGACTTTGGACTTTGGAAATTACTGAAAATAGGACAAAACACTTATGAACAGATAAAATTCGTCCAGGAAGAATAAAATTGCCCAAAAAAGCGGTATAAGTTTGTAAACTCGCACACTGGACAAAGAGAAATCCGTCAGAAATGCACTTTTTTTTGTTTCTTTTAAATTCATGTTAAGTAAGTGAGTCATTTTAGAATGTGAATATCATGATATAAAATGTTATGGGAAAATCCAAGTCTGCAGTCAAACGGCAAACCTCATGGTAAATGAAAGATATTTTTTCGCAGATGAAAACTCTTTTCATAAGCATTTTTTAATTCCTCTTTAGATAGCCGAAATGGTGGAGGGCCAGCAGCGTCTTTCAATCTTTTACAAAATACACTTAGGAATAAAATTACACAAGCTAATTTTCATCAAAGGTGAGATTGCAATGCTAATCCAATCACACTGATATTAAAAGATCACACAGGACTTGCTAGGAGTCTTTATGTACACAAAAATGTGTCTGGCCCAATGCTCCAAATTTAACCTTTCACGTCGTGGCATATGGGACGCCGTACTATCGTGAAATGCAGGAGTGCAAGTTCCTTGGATGAGGCAAGGAATCTAATGTGCACCACGCCACTCACTCAAAGTCTACGTCGTTCGCGGTAATCATACAAAAAAGGATGATTCAACATCCCTGGAGATTACGCAACGAGGAAAACTTGTATGTTACTCGACTTGGCCTACGTTCAAGCTTCTAATCACCACAGTGCATAAGCGCAGTCATAAAAGGAGGACGTAGGGGAGAGATGTGAATTCCCGCACAACTTTTGTGGCGAGGTGCTGTCTCCGCTTAATGTATTCCAAGGATTTTCAAGGAAAATAAAATAGAAAGACAAGTTGCCGTGAGCAAAGTGGCTTAATGCAAGGACGATGTAAATTCAGTTTCCTGCCACATGCCCCACCAAACTATTCCAGTGTGGGAGAGTGGATTACCTCAAACCGTTTACCCCCAAGATTACTCGTGTCATTTCCATATTCTCAATAAATGTGCAGTCGACTGTCGTCAACCACGGAGTCACGCCTTCTAGGAAGCGTATTACATCGTTAAAGACACCACACATCCGTCAAATGTGGCTGAACAAATCAGGAGGAATTGGAATTATTAAAAAATGCACCATCTTTGACTCTGATAATATATGATTGTTACTACCACTACTGTTCTGTTACTGTAACAAAAGTAATTTATGTACCAAAGTTTCATTTAAATGTTATGCATAAGAAAGTCGTACATTGCCTTGCAATACATCATGCATGTAAAGAGTTGGCACCCAAATTGTCCTTTAGTTAATTCTGTGGTATGGCCGGGGAACGTGGGGAAGATCATTATGCACGTCTACCACATTTTCCCTCAAGTGTAGCGTCCAACTGCTATCGTTGTTCTTGAGATACGTTTTTATAGGACAGAGATGACACTATTCATAAATTAGATCTTTGAAAAGAGAACTCTATCATCTCTCAAGCATATGTGTTTTGCACTGAAAATATTGGTAGTGAAATAAGTTATCACTTGAGCTGAAATTTCAAAAAGTCCATTTTTTTCTTAAGAGAATATATAAAAAGTCTCAACTCTTACCTCTAAGTCACCTTTACTAACAACAACAACAATCTTCCACGACAAAATGTATACTCGTATGTACAAAGCAACAATATGATCTGCTCCTCGAAATAGTTGGAAATGACCGTAATCTTTGAGTTGTGCAAAATTTCTAAATGTTTATTGATTGTACCAGATATATTGCCTATGCTCATGTACTACAAATAAAGTCAGCTCATTCGGTTCAGTGGTTTTTGCGTGATTGAGTAGTTGAGACACGTGCACAGAAACCACCATAATTTTATAAATAACGAGCGGAAGGTACCCGTTGAAATTCAACGGGTGTGAAAAACGTTGAACTTGTTTTATAAGAAAACCACAAAGCCTGAAGAAAAGCTGTCAGCGTGGTCATTTGAGGAGTTCGTAACCTATCTTGAATGTTGTCTTCGTTGTAGTAGACACGTTGATCGTTTTCCCAGTGCACGGAGAGATGAGTGACTGTTGGTCCACTTTCATGCACGGGAAACCAAAAATGGGACACTCAAACTCATTCCTACTTTCAATAGCACCCAGGTTGATAGATGGTCACCTCGTCCCTACGATTCTCTTGAGCCGTCTTCTTGGTGAATTACAGCTTGATCGCTGACCTTGTGTACATAAATATATTTGCATTCTATGACTTAATTGATTTTAAATATACAACGTTGATATGTGCTTCGAGTATCCTAATCAGGATTGGAGAGTAGGGTACAATCCAGTGGTTGACAACGTCAAAAGGAGCATTTGTAGCAGCAGCCATATTTAGTTGACCTATGAATCTTCCATCACCCAGACTGCGCCTTCGGCATAAAGGGTAGCCATAATCATTGGTTTCGGTTACTAAATAAAAAA
The DNA here is from genome assembly GCA_963573305.1 of Pyrrhosoma nymphula. Classification (NCBI taxonomy): domain Eukaryota; kingdom Metazoa; phylum Arthropoda; class Insecta; order Odonata; family Coenagrionidae; genus Pyrrhosoma; species Pyrrhosoma nymphula. The sequence goes on from OY754336.1 coordinate 132,335,866, forward strand.
TCTATGGTGATTCTTAGTGCACTTGCCGATTTTTATGCACGGATGACGTTCATTTCGCAGAATTTCCGTTCTTCATTCGGGTAAGAAGCATGTAGTGACGTCAGTATAATTTCCGCCATCTTAAAACTTTGAAGGTTCGAAACAAATGCGTCTATATTTGAACCAGATTTACAGCTGGTTACCCGTCTGTAGGTTGGGTAAGGATGAAATTTGTGCGGTTCTTAGCGTAACCCGAGAAACACTACGGGGAGATGCTCATGAGACCGCTGGTGGGTATTTCTTTGACCATCCAAGTCTAACCTTTGTCGTTTTTCTTTCAAGGGCTCATAAGAAGATTATTTCGAAAGGTTACTCTTTTTTCTATTAGGCATGTTGATGGATATATTTTCAAGTCCAAGGAGGGGAAACACAGCAGCAAGTGAGAGTCTTGAATAGACAGCTCAATGATTGAGTGAATATACCTTAGTTAGCTGAAAATTAACACTTTTAAACAAATATAAATTACTCATAACGTTTATGATATGGGAATTGGTCTAAAAAACAGTTTGCGATCGTAATGAGAGGCAGATGCAGACAGTTCCACCACGTGTAATTCACCTGAGTATTAAACGATAATAAACAACGCCGTGTTTGTTGTAGCAACAGAGGCATTATTACAATTACTATTCGCTGCACTTTAATATTCTTGCACATTTAATTGCGTGTGTAATCTATTTAATTGCTTTATGTGTCTCGTTTACTACTTAAGTTTCCTCTCATATATGTGCAGTGCCCCTATGAAAGCTAATTTTAGAATATACACTGAAGAGTATACTTGTAAATATGCATTGAATTTATCGATTACCCCCTGAAGCAATCTATCATGGGGCCCTTAGGAGTCTGGGCCCTTCTGATACAGATTTTATTTCTACGTGCTATCATGGACCTGAAAGAAGACGATATTTAAATGCTAGATGCGTGAATATCCTTTGAAAATCAAATCTCTGGTTGCCAAGGAAATATGCTATTGTTGATTTCAGATAAAAATGTTAGATATTTTAGCTAAAAACATTAAATTCAGACGAATTCGGAGCGTAGAAGAAAATCGTTTGAAAGAATTAGAAACTTCATTTATTCAGCCATCCGATAAAAATATTCCCAACCCTATATCTTGAGTGAAAGTACTTTTAAAAAGCAAAAAATGAAACCACTGCACCGAACCCAATGCTTAGCATGGACCACCAGGGGGGACCTTCAGGGGGCCTTTGGGGTCCCAGGGGGCATTTTAATATAGCATATATTACAACCAGACATATTTCCTAATCTACTTGCTAAATTGCAGCTCAATCGGTTCAGTAGTTTTTGCGTGATGGATCAACAGACAGACAGACACCATTACATTTGTATACATATTAGTAAGGATCACACCCCTGACCCTGAAGAAAAAGGGTTTTGGTTAATTGCACCCTACAGTGTTTTTTGTCTACCATTAACAAACATGTGTTCCAAATTTCATCAAAATCGGTCCAGTGGTTTAGGAGGAGATGTGGAACATACATACATACATACATACATACATACATTGACTTTTATATATATAAAGATATCATAGATTTAATATTAATTTTGACAACACCACTTTCTCCTTACGCTTAAAATTATTACAAATAAGAAAACCTAAGCAGTGGCTCTGGGTAGGGTAAGTCCGTGAGGGATGACCCCACTTTTTTTAAGTGTTCATATTTTTGTTAATTATGGTATAATCGGTTCAATCGTTTGTTGCCCAATAATATCATAGATAACGTCATTAGTATTTCATAATAAATAAGTGAAATTTAAATGGAAAATGCTTTTAAAAAATCAATATATTTTTTTCTCATTGGTCCATCTCACCCATATGCTATGGGAGAGATGGACCAAGGATATAGGGAGAGATGGACCATAACTAAAAGGCATTAAATAAACTTGAAAAAAAAATCTCTGTACAAAAGAATATTTTAATAACACTCTATGGTTACTAAAAATGTTACCAAACTATAAATTTGCAAAATTAGAACATATAAGACACATGAATCTAATCAAAAGGATTAAACGGCCCACAAAAAATTAAAATGTAATGAAAAGGCCAAGATTTAATATTGGAATTACTACTAACTACAATATCCTTAATTATTGGTTCGAATGTATTTGTTTTTTTAACATTTCAGCACTTCGATAAAGCAAATCTAAATTGCCAGCATTTACTTATAGCGTAAAAAGTGTGGTCCATCTATCCCAACTCGAACTGGCCCATCTCTCCCGATTGTATGCAAGAGATGAACCAGGCCATTTTTCTGCTTTCCCAAATCCCAGGGCCGCCGCAGTGGTGTATTGTGAACCGTTACATATTGTTTTCATCAAGTATAGACATTAAACTCAATGATATGGACAATTAAACACACTACAACTAAAAAACGTTAACTATGAAAAAATATTTTACTCACCTAATATCTTTTTCTTTGAATAACTATGAAATAAGCAGGTCAAAGCGGCTATAAACAACAATACGTGTCTAATTATTCGGCCGACTGCGCCTACTACCAGCATGAGAACAGCGGCGCACTACAGCGGCTACATTCTGAACTATGCCATTAGTCCATCTCTCCCGAGGGGCCATCTCTCCTGGACTTACCCTATAGATTCCACTTATTTTCGTATATTCATATATGCTAATGAAATTTTAAGTTGTAAATGTGGTAGTTGCTTGTTTTTCATATCTGCTACTTGTTTTTCTTAAGTGTCCAATTGTGGTTAATTAGAGCACACAGATTATGGCATTGTATTTTATATATAATCAACACATTGCGCCATGATATGACGACGCCATTTATTAATCCGCATGATCACAATGAGTGATATCGAATCCGGGTTTCTCTCATCCATTCCTTACATTACCCCAATTATTATTATTTAAAAAACACCAGCCATTAATGGTGCAAATGACCTCATCTTTCAGATATATCTTCAAATAATTAACTAGTCATAATGTTGACGTCTCACGTGTCATTTTATGGAAGGAAAAAAATATAGAATACTTTATTTTCTTTAAGACGCATCAAACGTTCATTTTTCAAGAGAAAATAAAAAAAAGAAAAATAGTTTTTTTTTTCATTAGCTCCATCGTCTCAGGCTCAACCTTTTAAGAGTTCATTTTATCGTAAATGAAAAGGAAAACTTTGTTATATTCCACCAATTTATATTCAGGCACAAAGAGTAAAAGCTGACGCCGCTGCGTCGAAATTAGTTGCACCTGAAAATGCTTTTACTCTTTGTACCTGAAGATGACGCCGCTGCGTCGAAACTAGTTGCACCTGAAAATAATTTGGTGGAATATAACAAAGTTTTCCTTTTCATTCACGAAAGTTTTTTTTCATATTTATTGTATAACAGTGTTTTATCACCGTAAAATAAATATTTTCTGCTTGAGCGTTTATCCTCATGTATTTCAATATTCCATTAATTTTGTTGTTTTAATGCCAAAAGTGGTGCCTTTTACATTTGATCTTTTTTCGTATGGGTTATTTTATAGTTGCCCATTCACCACTTGTAAATAATTATTCATTACTTTACTCCCATTAAACATATTTATTTCCACATCGCAATTGGAGAAGAATATGAACGCGGTAGCCATCGAGACTACGTGCTTGCGCATCTGGGATTCTTTTGAACATATGAGTGGGTGGTTTGTGGACGGAAGGTAGGAAGCGAAGGGGTACACGGGCATGGAATGGTGAATAACTGGAATATGTAAAGTGCTCTCCCCTCACTACACTTCCTCTCCCTAGGTTTCGTTCTTATTCAATTTCTTGGACGCAAAAGGGTTCGAGACGGTCTCTCAGGAGGAGGAGGAGCCATAACTCTTGATTCTCTCCGGGCGGCGGCGGTGGTGCCCCGTTGCGGAGGAAATTCGAGGCGAAGCGCTCCTTTCCTCTTCCAATTCCAAAGGCCCATCTGCCCATTCGGCACACACACTAACAAACTCACACGCCTCCTTCACAACAACAGATGAGCGGACACTATCTGCTCCACATCACTCCGCTCCTTTCACGTTTCTCGAAATTCAGCACTGACCTATTTATCCTTTTTCCTCGCATTTACTATGAATTCCTAATCCATAGGCCGACCGGTACTAACCTTTATTTCTTCTCAATTTTATAATACGTTTTAAGATTTATTTTTGTTGAATTTTTTAAACATCTAATTTTTCATTAAAAGTGGTATACTTTTGATTTTCCCAACCGTCTGGATAACATTGTCTAGTCTTAACTTTTGAATGATACTCTTAAATACCTTATTTCTAGTTAAAATACGCCTTTCAAGATCGAATCAAACTAATGAATTTCGGTTTGCCAGTAAAGCGAAATGCGCTACTTCACGCTAGCCTACATGAGATGGATGCTGAATGCAAGTAGCCATTTTTTCATTTTTAGTACTAATAACTCTTCCAAACTATTTCAGCTAATGAAGAAAAGTCTGATTAAAGTATTAAGGCAGTCAAATTTGAGATCACATTAGCAAACATGGGAACAACTTGGATGAGTAATATTTCTATTGGAGAGAGGAATTTTGGATATGCCTAAGTTGGAATTCATTTTTTTCTAAGTATTTCGGTCAAAATAATTTATTTATCTTTGCACTGATTGATTAAAGTATTTATTTAGTTTATACATCACAATAAGTGACGGCTTTTAGTTAACAATGCAACCTGCATCAACAGGCTAACCATGAGCTTCAAGGCTCCGACCAAAAGTCAAAATACTCAACGTACAACGTAAATGGTAGAGAAGCATGGATGAAATATCCCCCTCAATTAGGTTTTGAACTCTGGCTTTCGATATAGAATGCTATAGAGATATAAAGCGTGAAGTACAGGGGGGAATGGGTCGTGGTTTGTGAGAGGGTGTACGACGTGGTTTGGTGGTCCGGGGGTGTGGGAAGGGAGGAGAAGGCTGAGAGATGAGGCGAGCGACTTGAGGAGGCTGTAGAGGAATGAGAGGTTGTTGAGAGTGGTTTATGAGTTCGCGTCAGAGACGGGAGAGCCACGGGTGATGAACCCCAAGGATTCGATCGGTGGGGATCCCTTCCCGTCCCTCCCACGTGAAATACCTTATCCACGACCCTTGCTCTGCTCCTCTTCCCCCACTCCCTCCCACGTTGAAGCAATAACCCACCCTCTTCTCCATACCCCCCCTTACCGCATTCTACTCCATTCCTCCCTTCCAACTCAACCCCCAACACTCCCCCTTTAAGTACGACGCGACGTAGTTTGGAGGGCGGAAGGCGGTTCTGTGTGGATGCTGGGGGACACGACAGGAAGGAGATGAAGGTCATCCGTATATAAAAGTTATAAAAACGCCCTTGGCAGGAATATATCTTGACCAAGGAATAAATGTTGATTGCAAAGGGTTGCGATCAACCAAGAGATCCCTAGAAAAGAACAAACAAATCAAAATTAAATGGCCCATGTTTCTTTCCGGCTCTTCCTCTTCACCTCCAAACCCTTTTCACGCGTCTTAGTCTTCTTTTCATTTTCGAGTGATGAGACAAATAATTCGGTTTTGGATTTTGCACTTACTGGTTCTTGAAGGTGGCATATCATTCTTTTCTTCAAGACTTTCGAGGTAGATTTGCTTACTTCCTGAGACGCTTTCCGTTACCTTCAGCACATATTAGCTCGGTCATCAGCATGACCTCAAAAGCACTCTAGCTCGAGAGGCATTTTATTGGAGGAGAAATTCAAAAAGGGTCACTTAGGTTTAATTTTCTCTCCTTCCTAAATTTATTTCTTTAACTAATGTGGAAAGGGACTCTTGAATGAACCATATAATTGAATAGTTTATGTGCTTTGTATCGGTAAGTACTATGCAATCTATTATTGATAAGCCCGATTTTGTATGACTATTGATTACCAAGATAGGATTGCGTTTCATTAGAAGTAGGAACAAATTTAGTTGTATAGAAGGGAGCGCAGGCGGTGAAAGGGGAAACTAAATCCCAGAGGCGAGGAGTGAAGATCGAGGACACGACCAAAGGCGGTTGAATGAGAATGGAGATGGAGGAGTTGCTACGAAGTCAGTGTGTGTGTCTCTCTCTGTTCTTGTTTGCGCGAGTGAAGAAAATGCATCATTGGCTGACATCATCAGTGTTGCTAGTCTCGGAAAACAAATTACACTTCGAAAATAACTGTATTTCAATTCCCTCCTGCTCATTTCTCATTAAAAATACTTCCCATTCCCTCTCCTGGTCTTCCGTCTCATGGATGGATCGGGAATCAGGGGAGGTTATTTTGTAATCTCACCTTTTTAGTGACTGTTAGTGGAAAGGCGGGAGATCCGTTTCCCTCTCACTTAATGATCGGCTCACGAACGGTTCGTGAATAGTCGAAGCTTCAATTACCTCATATCAAATAAAAGATGCCGAGACTAGCGAATACCCAGATTGCTCGACATCTTACGGAATATATCTTACCACTGTACATATGACGAAAATCTAAATACAGTCAAAACTACAAGCGACATGTAAGCGATCACTCAATATTTAAAAAAAAAATTAAATGCATCTTATTAGTGTTCGATTTACAAGCACGGGAAATATCTACCAAGAACGTAGATTTTAAGGCAATATTTGTTAAAATAATGAAATTATGGTATAAATAACTGAATTCCATTCTATATACACTGGCGGATAGGCACACGAAAACAAAGGTATTAGCAACATTCTTTGGGAAATATTGATACGAAATATATACACAGATAATTCAAGCTATAATATAATAATAACATAAGCCGTGACCGTGAAGCAGATGAATTTACACAGTGATCTAGAGAGAGAAGAACAGCTGGGCCCCAAGTAGGTACCCAGGACCTAGAGTGCTGATCTAGTTACCGGTACCGAACCTACGCAGTGGGCCCGGAGCCATACAAAACCCACCAGCACAGATCACCATTCAGGCATTCGTATATACAATGGTGCATTGACATTCACCTGAAAATGATTAATTTCGCATAATGAGATGTGTATTTATTCCACTTCTGGCTAATATTAGATACGTTTGATATTAATTTATTTTAAACTAAGGGAAGATAATTGAATAACTTGATCCGTTCGCGTAAATATAAAAAAGGGAAACTTATTGTTTACAGCTTGATTTTCCAAATGCACTTTGTGAAAAGACTAAATTGATTTTTTTAAATGTGTTTTGTATGTCGATGTGTGTTAAATCGCACTATGCCGTCTGGCAAGGAGTTACCAAGGAAAATTGTACGGATTAAAAAAATAAGAAATAGGTTACATTGTTGCCGCAATAATTGGAAACCTTTACACCCTATTTACGACTCCGATGTCTTTGCTTGTTTGATCTTAAAAAATACGCTGTTTAAATATTTAAAAAAAAACCAAAGACGCGCCAATACCAAATGAATTTTATTAAAAATTCACTTCATGACCAATGACTGTTGACACCAACCGATGACTGAGCCATTAGCCTGGGCAGAAAACCTGATCATTATGAATGAAAGAGATTGTAGTCTTGACCGTGGTGCAACGGAAATACTACGTGCGAGACTAATTCAGGTTCCTTATGTTTACCTTGGCATTTCACTCGAGGTAAAATCCGAAAGGCTGTTGACGAACTTCATCGCCTCCGAGGATCAGAATTCTTAAAACACTGTGCGCAGGCTAAGAATGTTTCAAAAGAGAAAAGGAAGTGAATGTTATCATCAAGTTCATCTGAAACTACATCTCTAACTTCGATGTTTTGGAGGAGTGACAAACAAAGTGAAAGCACTCGGGTAGCATTCTCGAAATAGGGAGGTCCAGTCAACACGACCAACCTTAAGATATGAGCTTCGAGAAATTGGATGTTTTCTCTATTTGAAAATATTTTTTCACACTTTTAAGTACAACAATACTTTTTCATGGCTATAAGTGACGCTCTACCCCAATAGGAGATGTCATATAACCCTCGGAGTCAAATTATCACAGTTTCCAAACAAAGAAGCATTCATTCGATCATCAAATCCAGATGAGGACATTTAGGGCCAACACAACCAACCAGAGACGTTTGTTGCAACATTTTCTTTCACTTTATTCCTAAAAACAGGTGAAAAGATGCCCGGATTTGAAAAAATAGGTTTTAACGAGTCCTTTTTTCTTCAAAAGTCTTTAAAATTAATATTTTACTCGTTGATACCATAGGTTTCATTTAGGTTTGCGATTACTCTATATTACCGATATTTTTTTGCATTAAAATGTTTCACGAGGAACATTTTTTTAAATTTCTTTCTTATAATATCCAAGCAATCACTCAATTATGTGTAATCGTGATTATAATTGCTATTTTTTAACCGCTAGAGGCCTTTAACATTCTATAAAATTAAAATTTGATGAGCTAACTTTGCAGGAATTGTCCATAGCGATGTTAGGCTGTGATTTTGCTTAAGTATTATAATGCATTCCTCCTCCGGTTCATTTCTTAAATAAGAATCTTACTATTCCTCGATTTACAAACCTCTTAAAAATGGCGTTTGAACGTTGAAACCGGTTGGGATGAAAATGAAGAGTATGAAAAATTACAAAGTAATCACTCCTTACTACGACGTCTTTTAACTCTGTACGGAAAAGGGAAGGACATAAAAGTTGGCTCATAGAAAGTACACGACAAAGAAACATGCTGTTCGTGTTTCGCACAGAATTTACATAAGAGTGGCGTCTTAAGACATTCTGTCACTGGTTGGCTATCCAATTGCTCTCTTGCAGTTATGAATAATCTGGGACGCAAATAAGAACATCTGAGAATGAAATTACATGCATTATACGTTCATGGATTCACCGCTGCGTAGTCTTGAGCCACAGTGAAGGTTGTCAAGGCGACGGAACTCCTTGCCATTCCCCGGAATCTCTCTCTCTCTCTCCCGGAATGCCAGTACATCTCTCTCTATCTCTATCTCTCTTCACCCCTTCTTTTTTGCAGAGGAGGCCCTGAGGGTGGAGAGGCGATATGCAAAAGGGGTGAGGGTGGTGGTGGTGAGGGATAGGAAGAAGGGCAAGTGCTGCCGCTCGTGAGATCGGGAAATCGAAGACGTGTCCTGGCTTGCGAGATGAGGGGATGAAACGATGGGAGGGGGGGTGGGGGGAAGAGGGGAAGGGGAGAAGGGGAAGGCGTGGATTGCGAGACAGGGGTAAGGAAGGCGGAGGTTCCGCTCTTAGGCTTAAAGGAGGAACTCCCACAGCATCCCCCCTTTAGTGATCCCACCCTTCTCTTTTCCCCGCGTGGCATGGAGATGCCCTCCCACAAAATCGAATTCCATAAATTCACAGAGCATCCTTCCCGCCCCACCACAGCCCCAAATATTCGCCTTTACACCTCGAGAGGGTGGGTGCGGGACTAGTTTGCCATCGACGCCGCAGACTGAGAAAGGAAGAACTTCCGAGGGTCGCAAAGGGGACAGAGGGGAGGGAGGAGAGAGGAAAAAAAGAGGGAAAAGCAAAGTTCTTAGGCAGAGAAGGAAGGCTGGAAAGAGACAAAGCCGTCATCCATTGCCGAGAGTGACACAACTCATACAAATACTAGTTAGTTGTACGTCGCCATAGGCACTCATTGAATGATGATGAATATAGCAAACAGAGTAATCTTTGCACCCCGAAATTAATAAGTGAATCATGCTGGAGAATTAAAAAAATGCGTGAAAATATTTTTATTTGAAGTTACCATGAAGAAAGAACAATATCTAAAAAGGTAAGCGAAAAAAACGATGAACAAAATGTACCACACCCGGGAATCGAACTCCACACCTCTAACTCTACGATCCAACATCTTAACCACCGGTCTATCACTTACTTGAAGGAATAAGCAGTTCACAGGACTTCAATGCGTTTTACTCACTGTGGCTCCATCTTACAGCATCACAGACTCAGTCAGTCAGTGATGAGCGTGTTTATATATTACTAATAGTAATTTGATCCAATTTTGAAATCTGATTAGCTACCCTCTCAGAAAACACAAATGTGAAAACATAAAATTGGAATTAAAGAGGAGATCAATCGAAAAGTAAATTATATGAAAGGATGACTCACTCTTGGAATTTAAGCCTCGGGCTCCACACACACACGTGTTCAGGAAATTAAAATCCTCTCCCAGTGGATAGCCTCTCCTCTCTTTGATCTATATGCATACATAGTAATCTATTTCCTCTGATTCTATTAACAATTTGGATTAGCCAACAACTTAATTTGCATGCAGAAAATGCAGTAACCTTCACCAAGGGTTGAGTTGAGTATATATATACAATATGCCAAGAGGGTGGCCGATAAAAATATACAAACGGAAAAAAGAACACTTACAAATAAAAACTTCCGATATTTCGGTGAAGATATTAGCTCCACCTTTCTCAAGGAGAAGAGTAGGAATGAGGAAAAGGATAGAGGTTGAGGTATGGGAGGGGAAAGATGGGGAAGACGAAGGTGTTACAAGGGGAAGGAGGTGAAAGAGAGGGGAGAGGAAGGAGGGGAAAGACGAAGAGCTGGGAGAAGGCGGGCGGGGAGAGGGCGAGCGGAGGGGAGAGAGAAAAAAAGGGGAGCAAAAGGAAGAGGAGTGGAGGAAGCAGGGAGAGATGAGATGAGGGGGAGGGAGAAACTAGTGTGATTTATTGAGTCTGGGGGGCGGGGGGCGGGGGGGAATCTATCCGCCATTTTCAATATTACCAAACCCCTGTCCAAATCACTCAAACCCACCAAATCCCTTCCCACCCCTTGCAACCGCCCGCGATGTAAAACTTGCCCCATCCTCATCACCCAGCCCTTGCCGGACAAGTTCCTCGCTTTTCCCCTCCCTTCTGTCCTCTCACCCTCCTGCACCACGCCTAACATTGTCTACATCCTCCTCTGCCAATACTGCCCTTCTTTCTATATTGGCTTATCCACCACTCCTCTCAATATTAGAATGAATGGGCACCGCTCTTCTTGTAACGATTGCCCCTCCCTCTCTGTTTCTCTCCCTGTCGCCATTCACGTCTCCTCCCACAACTCCACTTTCAATAACACTTTTAAAGTTGGTCTTCTTGCTTCCCTTCCCCCCTCTTCCTCTCCCCTTCAGCTCAAAGATCTTGAATCTTCTCGTATTCTGGTCCACCAGGCTTTCTCGCCCCCCGGACTCAATAAATCACACTAGTTTCTCCCTCCCCCTCATCTCATCTCTCCCTGCTTCCTCCACTCCTCTTCCTTTTGCTGCCCTTTTTTCCTCTCATCCCTCCGCTCGCGCTCTCCCCGCCCGCCCTCTCCCAGCTCTTCGTCTTTCCCCTCCTTCCCCTTGTATCACCTTCGTCTTCCCCATCTTTCCCCTCCCATACCTCAACCTCTATCCTTTTCCTCATTCCTACTCTTCTCCTAGAGAAAGGTGGAGCTAATATCTTCACCGAAATATCGGAAGTTTTTATTTGTAAGTGTTCTTTTTTCCGTTTGTATATTTTTATCGGCCACCCTCTTGGCATATTGTATATTTATCACCCGAGTGATTCTCCTGGAAGTTTTATATATATATATATATATATATATATATTGTAACCGTTCCCGATTGGACGGTTGCAATGGGTTTGTGGAAGAGGCGGTTTTGTGCTGTATATTGTGTTAATTTTAAGGTCATCGCTGTGTGAGTGAATGATTCATGTGTGTTCGAGTGTGTGAGTTCCCTGCACCACGTTCTCCCCCCCCCCCTTTCTTAAGTGTATCTCCGCCGTTCGGCGGACGACCTTCCCTTTTCCCCCCCCCCTCCATCCACCGCTCATGCTTTGCAAGTGACTGTGCTTCGAAATATAATGCGGCCTGCGTCAAGTGAAGCCACCTCCCCTTATCCCCCTATCCCCCCCCTTCTCACCCCGCGCGCTAGCGCATATAAATGGCAGAGGATGGTCGGGGCGGGACTTACTTACATGTGATGGTTCTTGTGGTGGCGGCTGACACCCAAAAATTAGGAGGGCTGAAACATTGGTTGGAGAGCGAGAGAGACGCATTGTGCGGACGAGGAACGGAAAGGGAGAGACGACCGACGCATAAGGAAGCTGAATTTAAGTCGTGTCCAGTAGCGGTCCCAAGGAATCCGTGGCCATCGCCGTCGCCTGTCTCCGCTCAAGTAAAACCAACTACATCATCAGCTGCTACGTGCAGAGCACGGGGCGATCATTGCCAGCGCCGCCGCAGTTGCACCAGTTATCCCCGATAACGATAAGTACCACTTATATCCCGCCCGCCTAAAACGGCCATTCCTAGACCAAAGAAGAGCCCCCCCATTCCCAATCCAAGAAGAATAGTCCTATTATAGTTCAAAGAAGAGATTCCCCAACCCAAGAAGAAAGTGCCCCAAGTTTCGTACTGTCGACATATTTATTCCCGTGTTTTTCCCCCCTGGTCCCGTGTGAATGTGTTTAGTTTTCAATTGAGGGTGCGTGATTGTAGAAATTGTTAAGTTCAAACCGTTAAAATATTGTAACTTTTCCCTAGTGATTCTCGAAATGGGAAAAAGGACCTTGAAGGGTAAAACTGTTTCATTTGATTGACATTTTGCGAATGTTCGCCATGTATTGTTGCAATTATTACGCATCATAATTTGTTTTGTTTAAATTTAGTTTTAGATTAGTATTTAGTGTTATTCTCTGAATTAAATAGTTCGATATTGCAAAAGGATATTTCCATGTTTTACTGTCTCTGCCCACAAACCTGTCCTCGCGGAACCATCCGTTCGCCATTATGCATTAAGTCACTTCGAAACCCCGCGATCGTTGATGAACCCCAACCCATTTGCTCAAAAGCTTAGTCGGCATCCCTCTTTCCTCCCCGCCTCCCCGTCCCTGAATTCCTTTCCTCCCACCTTTCCTCCCATTTCCCCTTCCCCTTACTCGTGTGGACACGGGTTACAAATGGCGCCCAACGCGGGGCTTGGCATTCGACGATGGGTTTAACGTGTGGCTGGAATTTGACATTGTGGGACATTTTGAACTAATTGCATTCACTCGCAATTCGTTGTATTTTAATTTAACGTTGGCCGAGATTTTGACCTCGTTAAGCGTGTTACCCTTTGCATTTAACGTACGGGCATTTAATCACTTTAAATATAGCGTATGTTCATTTTCTCTCGTGTATTTTCCTTTTTCTGTGTTAAATTTCGGCGGCATGGCTTACTCGGGCAGTAGCTTCCAAAATTATAGGGAACCCCCGAAGGACGATGAGGCGGAGTCGGTTGAGGATAATCCGTTGAGCATAATCGAAGTGTCTAGTGGGGAGGAAGACATTGTCACGCAGAATATGCCGGGAGTCGAGCAGAGTGATGTTAGCCCAGTGGCAGTTGAAAGCCCCTGTACTATGCAAGACATGATGATGTTTATGAAACAAATGGGAGAGAATATAAATAAAATGGGAGAGAATATAAATAAAATGGGAGAGAACATTAATAAAAAAATGGAGGAGAATAAAAAAAAAATGGAGGAGAATAATGCTAGAATGGAAGAGAGGATTTCGGGTCAGATTGCAAAATTCCGATTCCGAAAAAAAAAAAAATAATTATATATATATATATATATAATTATATATATATATATATATATATATATATATTATTTTTTTTTTTAAAGATATTTTATGTTTTCCTTTATGTATACATATTTTAGATGTATACCCATATTGTTTTCTGTTTTGCACGCCCACCACTTGGTGACCTCAGAAATATGGTTATCATTTTAGGTACTCAAGCAATGTGAATAAACAACTTAACAGAAATCGATAAAACAAGGGTGAGGAAGAAGTAGAAGACTATTTGTAGACTGACGCTGGAAAAATCATTGACAAGTAATACTTTGTTATGGTTCAAATGTGTGCTGGATCATGTAAAGTGTCAACAGCGATACCCATTTGTTCTATCCTATCCAATGTGGGCACCCTTAAGAAGGAAATGGGGTAAAAGTTTTGTATTGCGATAACTACTTCTCCTGTGAATGTACCCCTGTTCAGTTTGCAGACCTGATAATGATAGAAGGGAGAGTTGCTGGATTTTGGAAATTTTCAAGCAAAAGTATGTTTAAATGTAAATCGAGTGCGTGTTGCAAAAGTTATTGTTTAGTGGAATAATTACCATTGCAGTTAAGCCACTCTTATTTACTCTTATGGTCAGAATGAACACCACGCTTCGTGTCCTTCAACACTCTTCTGCATCTCCTTTCCTGCACCCCTGCACCCAATCGTCGCGCCGCGCCCGCAGACGCTTCCTCTCGTATTTAAAATCCTCTCTCTGTTCCGTCTCTTCCTTCCGCATACGCATCGTTCAATTCTAATCCACGTCCGCATCCTTCAAAAGAGCGAAAGTCCGGAAAGAGATGGCTCTCACTCTGAAGAGAGAGAGGAAATCGCGATGGATGTTGGAGAGAGAGAGAGAGGCGTCGCATCTCCTTGCTCCGATATGATTCCCAACAATCCGGATCTCGCGCTTTCCATTAAATCCTCCCTTCCCCCGGATGAAGAGATTTCCCTAGATTGATGGTCTCATATTTTCTATTTTTTTATTCTAGGCGCATTTGGAACACTCGGATCATCATGATTTAGTATTTTTTTGTTCTCTCCTTTCACTCGCTGCCCCTCCACACTCCAAATAAATAACAACATCCTTAGCCTCACGAGATCAAGCGGCCGTGTGTGTTTCGTGAATTTGTGAGTTTTTCCGGAAAGGATAATCCGGCTGAGAACGCGCATCTTGCTGGTTGATATTTGTTAATTTCACTCCGTCGATCCCCTTTCATTCGTTCATCTCTCTCTATCCTAGACTTAAAATAGAGAGCAGGAAGGGAGAGCAAGAGGGGAAATGAAACCACTGGACCGGTCAGCCATTTTTCGATCGCAGGGATTAACATTTGGGAAAAGGTTAATCGATTTTAGAACTTGCATTACGATGACTGACGAGACAATGCGGAAGTTTTAAAGCCATCATCATCAGTCATTCAAGCCCCTATAGCATTGGTAGCAATGGCAGTCCCTTATTATTCCCTATTATATATCCACAAGAATATCTTAATGGGTTTTGTAAATAATGTAACACCATTCCATCACATGTCAAGTCATTGCATATAATAGGGATGGACGATTACGATATCGATTAATCGAATAATCGATTATTTTTGTCAATTAATCGAAATGTTGGAAACGATTAATGCAACAGCCGATATCGATGATATCGATTATGTATACCCGATTAATTTGGCCGATTACCGATTATTACGCAAACTTGTGTCTTGTGAACTGTAAAAATCGATTAGTAAAAGCAATAAATCGGGCGCGATTAATCGGCTGCTTGCGATTAATTGATTTACAAAGTATCGATTATTTTTTAATAATCGCCCATCCCTACCATATATTCACGCATGCATTCTGTATATTTCATAAGCGACTTCCTTATTTGCCATGCTCCTTTCGAAGATCCCAGTACATTATTAAACCTTCATACTTATAGTTCTGATGAAGAGGCAAGGGTTAAAAAGTATTATTGTCATTTTATTGCACAAATTGTTATACATCGACCATTTAGTCGGGTGGTACCATATAACATGAAAATACTTAAAGAACAAAATACAAAATATAAACTACGAAAATATGAAATACAAGTTATCCATTTGGTCGGGTGGTTACATATAACACAAAATATATGAAGACCAACATACACAACATGAAATACTAAATACAAAAAAATAGGAAAAGCCCTCAAAGTTCAATTTTTTTACCCTCGTCATAAATATCCAAGTATTCGTTGGAAAGGGCTCCAAAATTTCCTCCGGTAAACTATTCCAATCCCCTATCCCCCGATGTAGGAAGGAAAATTTTAAAGTATTTGAGAGCTGCCTCGGGGGCTCAATCTTACAATAATGATCCTTCCTCGCCAGATAACTTGGGTCCTTTTAACCGGTTTGATTGGTCCCTCCACGCAGGATCACCGATAAATGCTTTAAAGATACACTTAACGCGTGCTTTCTTCGACTCTAATGATTTCTAGTTTCCAAATTAAAAACATATTAAGAAAGTAAGCGACCCGAACTTCATAAGGGTTAAATGGTTTATGTTTTCCATGTCAACCTCTCAAATTATGATTTTGCGTAACTAATTCTTCTAAACTAATGAACGGCCAAATCTTATGTTACATCTTCACGTGCTTTAAAGCACACCACGTGTCTTATTTTTTTTTTTGGGAAAAAGGCACTTCTATCTTCATGGGCTACGACATTATTTGCTGAGGAAGTAATGGAGGTGTGCAAAGGGCTTATTGGTTGGCACCCTAGGTTGAGATGGGGTAATTGAGTGATCGAGAGAGATTATAAAGGGACAAGCGATCAATTTATTTCTTCCCTCATCCAGATAATTTGTCAAGAAGGGACGTGTCTCTGTCTCTATCACTGAAATACGGAATCGGGTGAAGGAGCTCAACATGAACGAGAGACGGAAACGCATTGTTGCTGGTGTCGTCATGGAGGGAGGGGAGGGGGGGGGAATTACATATGGGGAGGAGGAGGAGTTTAATATATGCATATATATTAAATATTTAATATATATTTAATATATATGTATGAGGAGAGACAGCAACTGCCGAAAGAGAAGGGGTGAATACTGATGAGGGGAAGCGGCTGGCTCCATCTCTTCGACGGACTGCGAAACACTCTTTCCTTATCTTCTGGTGCAGGAAAGGGACAATGTCAGTTTAGGGTGCGGTTGGGCACAAACCCGGGCTGCATTCCAGGAGTCAGCGCGCGTAGAGGAATTGATAGACCCACTTCATTTCTTTCAATTAAAAGTATTTTGCAGTATTTATACTTCAAATAACTGCGGAACTGGCCGCGCAGTAACTTTAACGGAGTCACCCGCTAGTTGTGTGACACAATTGTGTGAAATTCACAGTGAAATCAATCATTCGCCTGGACTGGGATTCGAACCCAGACCCCCCGATTTCGCGCCGAGTGCTCTACCAGTTAAGCAACCGAGGCGTCATCTCTCACTGTGAATTTTATGGTATGGTGAATCCTCACTCCTTCAAGCCTCTATAAAATTCACAGTGAGGGATGACGCCTGGGTAGCTTAACTGGTAGAGCACTCGGCGCGAAATCGAGGGGTCTGGGTTCGAATCCCAGTCCAGGCGAATGATTTTTTCACTGTGAATTTCACACAAAAGTATTTATACTGTTATTCAATTATTAAAAATCATTGGTACCAGTATCGAATTGATTACTTCGAGGATGCGAATGACACCTATAGAACTGGTGTGGCAATTTGAATGCAATCTCACTTTCTCTGCATTCCTCCCTCTTGTTTAGAAATGTTTCCCCTCTACGGTCTGTTGACTAAAGAAGGGCAGTTGGCGATTGAACGATTCAAAAAGAACGATTGAATTTAATGAACTAAGTGAACTATTCACTGCCTCTGACAGTGAGTCGTTTAGTTTGAACCAGAGTCCTCTGGATGGCCGTTCTCAACACTACTCCCTATGTAGTGTATTATCGGCAATCCAGAGGACTCTGGTTTGAACTAGTAATCCAATATCAGCCTCTTACTCCATCAATTTGAAATGTTTTTCATCGTTTTAGCTTTCGGATAGTGTTCAATAGAAAGTTTCTTTATTTACGAAGGTATATACAAATTTGTGTACCCATCTACATTAATCTTTTTTAAAGGTATTTTACATAAATTTGCATATGGAAAGACCAATTTTAACAATTTCAGTGTGTCATAATTGTTTTCATGGTTACATTTGCACATTATACTGTCATCTAGAAATGTAATTAGGGCACAAGTCAAATGATTTAAAAAAAATATTTTCATTCACATTTGAAGTTTTAAATACTGATCATATTTACAATCTTAATTTTATAAGCTTCAGTATTTTCCTTCCGTTAGTGTTCAACAACTTCGCCGGTAGGTGGCATCTCTTTCCTTCGGTGAATACATTGAGCGAATACCTTCCAGATGATGAGAGCATTTAGTTTTTCCAACAAGGGCATCACTTTTAGCTCACCTAGTGATAATAGTCGTGGGGCAATACCACCGGCAGGCTGAACTACTTTCGATTCGCTAGATAAAATATTCCGTGGCACTACTTCTGGTCCCCTCGGTGGATAGTTCCAGGGATTAGTTCACCGCCATCTGTAGTTCATTCCGAGAAAGGTGCGTCATTTCGGAATTTCTGAATAATAAATTACTTGAAACCGTTTGTAATTACTACATGTAAAAAAATTGAGCCAATAAGAGTGAATAAGTAATTTGGAGGAGATATAACTATACTTGATAAAGAGTAGAAGCTGAAGAATACGAAAAATAAGAAGATAAGCTATGCCATAAGATGGAGTTTAAAAGAGGAGGAAAATACTACGAGCGTACAAATTTGCTAAGTCATATTTGTGGCTACAAACATTTTGCTAGGAAGTGCTGACGAATCATCATAGGTGCAGTAAGACAAGGATGCTTCTATCATTATACTTTTATGTATTTTTTTCTTATTCAGCTCAATGAATTTCTCACTGTTCCACGGAAAATGCAGTTAATTTCTTTTTTTTTTGCCTTTATTTTTTATTTTTTTATTCTGCTTAATGAATCTTGCTTAAAAGATTCAGGCAATCATAATATCAATTTATTTTGGTTGGTTTATTTACGGTTAGTGCAGTGATTATGTGACCATGAGTTGAAGACTTACTATCCAGAGAACGCCTAGTTCTTGTTTTAGCCTGTTTTAATGAAACTCTTATTTACGTGAACACTCTTTTTAAAATTTAGTAACAGTTAGTTTTTTGGGTGAGGAGGATATCATCTATCACAAAAGCATACCAGCCCATTCTGACCCAAACCCCCGAGGAGTTTGACCCAACTTCCTGGGATTACTGCGCAAGTACTGTGAAAGGTTTATTATACAGCAATTTTTAATTATGTATGGATTGTTTTCATCCATCATCGTGCCATGAACCTCATAATTGGGCTCACAGAACTTAAGCCGTTTCAATTCACGCTAAGGCAGACTAGCCATGCTTAACTGTACTCAAAGTCAGCATATTACGTCACAAATTCAGCCTAAGGACCAGCTTTACGACCGCAAACGTGCTGGTACGAGCTACTGTGACTAACGGCTTATTTGTCGGTCATACAGTGGTAGTAATTCATGATTGCGTCCACTATGTGAAAGATCGAACTTTATGCCAGCTCATGAGGGCAAACTTGAATGCATATATGTGAATTACTCTTCCATAATTAAGTTTAAGAACTTTTAAATTGTTCCATTGCTACAAAATATACCTTCACGTACATGCATTATAAAATATTTTTTAAATGGCAGTTCTCAACTCTCAGCAAATCTAATTAGGCTACGCAGATCCCTCTTCAAAGCATTAAGAATGGAGATATAGGTTTTTCCACGAAAATGGAGACAGAATTTGAACACAAATGATAGGAATCCAAATTTGAAGAATGACACAGAAAAGATTAGAACAATGTTGTTTTGAGTATGGACTGCCATCGGTATTGTACTAGCCCCCCCCTTATCAATTTCCTTATCACAGGGGTTCTAATAATTATTCTTTCACGCGGTCCTAAACACGCGACGTTATATACTTGTATCAGTCTTGAGCTGGCTGTCGTGGTGAACGGACTGTGTTCTCTCTGCTGAGTCCGACCTTGTTGTACGGAAAGGAGGATATCTTGGCGTAGTAATGCCGCAGTGTCTTTCCTGTGGAAAGGCTATCAAACGCACCGAGCAATCGATCTCTTGCAATGGTTGCAATGAAATCTTCCACATTGTGTGCCAGTCGTTATATGAAGAGGCCTACAATGATATTGTGCAGCATCAACGGCAGTGGACCTGTAGTGGCTGCAATATGGCAACCAATGGGGCTAAGGTGTCTCTTCAGAGTGGAAATGAGAATGTAGGTGTATCCACACTGGAAGAGTCATCAGTCATCTGTAGCCCACCAGTCATCTCCAGCTCACCAGTGAATGTATCCGAGTCTCTACTGCAACAAATATTGGATAAGATAGCTGCACCACAAGCTGACCATAGTGAGTTCAAAAATTCCATTAATTCTTGGTGTAGTACAGTGGCTGAACATACTAGAGTTCTCAGTGAGCATACGAAACTATTGGAATCCGCGCAGTCTAATATTTCTGAATTGGCTGTTAAAATTGACCAGATAATTACACACAACGCGTCACTTGTTGATAGAATAAATGACCTTGAAGCAAGCTTAAATGCTTCAGAGCAGGAATCATTAAGGAATACGGTCGAAATTCATGGAATTCCGTTTTGTAAAGGCGAGGTCACTGCAGAAATCGTTCATAAAACAAGCTTAGCCCTAGGAATCAAACTGGAACCAAACGACATCGAAGTTGCTTATAGAATTGGACATAAACGCAGTGCTCAGTCAAATAACCAACCACCAGTGTTGAAATTTGCGCGGCTGAGTTAGGCTGAAAACTTCATACAGGCCAAAAGAGTGAAAAGAAGCCTTACACTCTCTGACCTTCGTTTGAGTGATTCTGTTAGTAGTGATAAACCAGTTTATGTCAATGAATCCTTAACCCAAATGAATCGGAAATTATTCAATCAAGCTAGAGTACTTAAAAAAGACGGGAAGTTAAAATATGTGTGGGTAAGACGCGGCCGTCTCTATGCGCGGAGAAGTGAAGGAGGTGAAAAGCTCTTACTGTGAAATGAATGCGATATTGAAAAATTAAAATGAGATATAAGTTCCTGTTCAACCCATGAGAGCGAAATTGAGTCCTTGCCGTCTACAACAGATAATGGATTAATATTTTACTACCAAAATGTAAGAGGGATGAGGAGTAAATTAAATAAATTTAATGTATCCTTGCTCGAAAATGATTTCGATATTATATGTTTAAGTGAAACTTGGTTATCTAACTGTGTTTGTGATGCTGAAGTGTGTGTAAATGGTCGGTACAAAATATTCAGGAAAGATAGGAACATTGCATTGACTGGGAAAAAGACTGGTGGTGGTGTGATGGTGTTAGTGAATGATGTGTACTCATCGGTAAGGCTGCTTGAATTGGAAACTATGGATGAAAACATCTGGCTTAAGATACTTGTTAATGGTAACAAGTGGATATATTTGTGTGTCGTATATTTTCCTCCTGATTCTTGTGTTGTCGATTATTCAAATTTCTTCGACAAAGTGATCCATAGTGGTTTAATGAATAAGGAAATAATTATATTGGGTGATTTCAACTGTCCCAAGTTTATGTCATTGGCTCCAGTAAATGAAGTGATTAGCACAGAACTTGGAATGTTTGCAAACATTATGGGTCTAAAGCAGAAAAATACCACCGTGAATCAATATGGTAAAATGCTAGATTTAGTTCTAACAAATGTTGAGTTCACTGTTCAACGCTGTGATAGCAATATATCATTGTTAAAAGAGGACCCTCACCACCCTGCTATTGAATTTCACTACTCTTGTAAAACCGCAAAAAAATCTTCTTGTATTTCAAGCAATTCTTATAATTTCAAAAGAGGTGATTATTTAAAATTTTATCTCGAACTATGCTGTAAAAATTGGACTGAAAGAATGTCAATTACTGATGTTGATAAAGGTTTAGAAATATTCTATTCTATGTTAGTTTCCTCAGTTTAATGACTGCGTGCTATGGTCAGTTGGACTACGGTCTTCTTCTCGTGTGCTCGTGTGATGTGAGTGATACCAAGTGCTGTGCTATTGTTCCCTATATGGTTTAATATTGCTGAAGTGGAAAGTGCCTCGTATTTCGTTCTTTTTTGGATTAAATACTACACACGTGGCTGGCCCTCGGAATTCTGAAATCTCATATGGACCTTCGTATAATACCAGGAAGCCGTGATAGATTCCCCTTTGCTCATCGGATACCGGATTGGTACGTACTAAAACCTCATCTCCTATTTTAAATTTCGTTCTCTTCCTCTTATCTTTCTTCCTTCTTCTCTCCGCCCGTTTTTCGCCTTTTTTAATGATATTTTCACGTATCCTAAATATATCATTTGCGATCTTCTCGGAGTCACTTTCTTCTAAGCTTTGCTCTCGTGGTTCTTCCTCGCCATCCGTCTTCCCATATTCCTCGCTGGTTTCTATGTGCATGTTGTCATATTGTGCGTCCATGCGCATTTTCCTAAACTTACATGCGATCTCCTTTTTTCCTTCACTTAGGGTTATAATCCTGCGATCGTACTCAATCTTCGCTGATAGTTGAGCTAATGTGTCCGTCCCGATTATGAATGGTTTGATCAGCTCCGGCACCACCGTGCAGGCCATATTTGTGGTGAATCCGTCTATCTCTATACTCGGACAGATCTGCCTCCTAATAATTCCGCTCCTCCTTCCGACGGCTCCTACTATCCAAATTCCTTTGACTGATGCCTCCAAAGCGTTTCGCAGTGCATTCTGATTCTCCCGATAAAACTCCTCGCTAATGCACGTTAGCTCCGATCCCGTGTCTATCAGTGCATTCACAGCCACTCCTTCTATTTGAACCCTAATCTCCGGGCATTTAATTACTTCCGGCCTATTCGCTTCTTTCTCCGTCAAGAAATCTCGAGGTGACTCAAAAACATTGCATATCGTTTCCTCCTCCGTGTGGGGTTCCGTCTTCTCCTCCTGTGGTGGTGTCCGTTTTATTGTCACTTCCCGTATCTTTGCCCGTTGCTCCTTCGGTATGTCCCAGAATCCCTCTCCGTCTTCCGGCCTCGGCATGTTGGGACCTTCGTCATGCTTTGCCGCTAATAGTTTTCCTGCTCCGGCTTCCCTGCGGCGTTGCTTTCTTCCGCCATCATGGAATTGACAGGGCGCTCTCTCATCGGTGGGCGCACCTCCGCCATATTGTTTGGTCCTCGGCGTCGATCAGCTGGTCTCTCGCCCGACCGTTGAGAGTATCCCTCGCCGCGAAAGTTATCGTCTCTCCGTCCGTCTCTCTGCTGGCTCGACGCTTGCCACTCCCGTGGTTGTGACCTCTTCGAGTCCCATCTGTACTGCTGGTTGCGTTGGGATGTGTCTTCCGGTGTCCTCCACGTACGTTCTCCATGGGTCCTTGGGTATTGGCCTTCCCATCTTCGGTGTCCAGTCGCCTCGGAGTTTCCGTCTTCTCGCGGTATGTTATCATAGCGGGCCAATAACGTCAAGAATTGCGGGATTGTATTTACATTATTTGAAATCATGCCGACGCTTACTTCCATGCCAAAGTGTTTCTTGAGAACTAGAATGATCATTCCGTCCTCCATTGGCGGCGTCAACTCCCTCGCTACGCTAATTTTGGCCGTCGCATATTCTACTCGCGTGAGCCCTCCGTTCTCCTTGTATCTTCCCGTGTCGAAAGTCCGTTTTATCAGCATTTGAAGTTCATCTCCCCAAAACTGCTCCGTGAAAATAACTTGGAAAGCGTTCACATCTTCATACAGGTGTCGTGTCGCAGCGAACCACTCCTCTGCTCTCCCAACCATTCCTTGTCTGATTACCTGGAGCATCATCTGGTCAGGCATTCGATATATCTCTTGGTATTCGCACAGCTCCTGTAGGTATTTCATGGGTCTTGATGTATGCCTCCCGTCGAACGTTGGGACCTTTAATTGTACCATTCCCGCGGGTGCCGTTGTGACGTTAGGTCTCCTGCCTTCCTCACGCACGATGCGTCGGACTGCCTCTTCATCTAGCCCAGCTGCTTTTGTGGAGGATTGTTGTCCCAGCTCGTCCGCCATCTTCTTGAACCTTTCCTCCACGTTCTCATGCAAGTTCACGTAACTCGCTTCTAACTTTCGGACCTTGAGATCGCTCGCCTCCAGCCTCGCTCCTACTCCGTTAATTTCTTTCGCGACATCTTCGCATATCTCTGCTAACGCCCCGTTTGTTTTGGCAAACCTTTCATCACAGCCATGTTCGAATGATGCAATACGTTCCTGCGTCTGTCTATGTTCTCCTGCTATTTTTGCCATTTCTTCCAAAAGCTTTCTCTCTCTTTCGTCTGCTTCTTCCCTAATTTGCCCCAACAATTCTGCATGTCTTCTCTCTTGCCTCTCAGCCATCTCCTCTAAGATCGTTCTATTTCTCTCTTGCCCTTCAGCCATCTCCTCTAAGATCGTTCTGCTTCTCTCTCGTTCTTCTTTTGCTTCTTCTTTTAATTGCCTAAATAGCGCTTGCATCTCAGTTTCCACCGGTTCCTCACTATCGACCCTAAATTCATACGTGCTTATATCTATTCCCTCCTTTTCTAGCGTGTGTAATAATCGCTGCTGCAATTCTGGCTTGGTTCCCCCTACTAACAAGTCCCTCTCTCGTAATAATTGCCGTAGCTCTGCCGACTTCAGCTCCGGAAATTTCTTCATGTTGGCCGCCATCTTCTTTCTTCACTCCTTCGGGATGATCCTCCTTCTCTCCGGTTCTCATGGTCTCACCTAATGAGTAGTCAAGCTCTACACGCTGGGCGCCATTAATGTACTAGCCCCCCCCTTATCAATTTCCTTATCACAGGGGTTCTAATAATTATTCTTTCACGCGGTCCTAAACACGCGACGTTATATACTTGTATCAGCCCGACACACAAAAGGTACCCTTCACTTTATCACTTCTTACCTTGAGAGAGAGATCCTTTTGGTAGTCCTTGGCGGCAAAGGTTAATGGATTAATTCATGCACTAAAATGATACACTTGAACAGTACATATATTTATAATAACCCTTTTATTCTTCACTTATGAAACAAATTCACTTTAGTTACTCAATTAATCAATATATGTTCCCTTCTCAAATATATTCGTATTAATTTATAATGTTTGTTCTACTTCACCGGATATTGTACTAAGTGAATTTCGCCGATACTCTATGCCCCAGTATCTGTTTATCGGATTCCTGGATCCTTCCTTAACACAGGACACTGGCGTTGGTAATTGCTGTCCAAAGCTGCTTACTCTCGGCAAATTATCACTGCAAAAACTCTCGTATGACTTTCACTCGATAAACGTCTCTTGTGACTCCCTTGTTAAGAAGAAGAAGCCTCGTTCCCTGTTTGACAATCCCTTTTATACTATCTCACCTCCCCTCCTGTATGTTCTAGAACATTCCAGGTTTTCTCCCCTTCTCTCGTATCTGATAGGCTATTCCCCTTTCATTATTATAAGTTTGTTTACCCCTTCCATCCTTTCTTTGCCTTGCAGCTGTCATAACACCTGGTGTTGTTTTAGTATGTTTACGTAAACAGAAAATGGCATTGTTTAAAGTTGTTTTCATAACATAGACGATATTGTTGCCTCGCGGTAGTACGTGTTCCCAAAATATACACAATGGCGTCCTTAATCGTATACTTATGCCAACACGGCCAAAATGGCGTGTTACATTATGAATATATTTGCCCAGTAGTTCTCAACAGTTGGGCACTGCTTCTCAGAGGTCAAAGAACGAGTTCTCTTTTCTTGTAAAAAAAAACAACTTTGAGACAGTTTTTAAATTATTACTTTAATCAATTAATTTGAATCTAAACAAGCTAAAAATTGATGTTGTTTAGTAAAAATTAACTCCGACGTTCATTGAATGATAAGTTTCAAACAGGATTACATACTAATTGCGCTGACAGTAGATACTTTGAAA
Organism: Pyrrhosoma nymphula; assembly: GCA_963573305.1. Classification (NCBI taxonomy): domain Eukaryota; kingdom Metazoa; phylum Arthropoda; class Insecta; order Odonata; family Coenagrionidae; genus Pyrrhosoma; species Pyrrhosoma nymphula. Next base: position 132,361,498 of record OY754336.1, read on the forward strand.
AGAAATAATATTATTTTCAATGACAAACTTAAAATAAATATAGAGTACCACTTTTGGAGCGGCAGCAACAGTGTTATTGACTCTGGATCAATAAATTAAAGCAAAAGGTGCAGTATGATATTCAGATAAATTAACAACATGAAATTGAAGAGAAAATATCAATACAGAAAAAGAATTTTTGTGATAATAATTTTATTTAGCCCCAAATAAGGAAAATTAAAACGATCAATGGATAATCGCTGGAATTTGGAAATATTGAAGGACAAATCGTTCGGTGCATCGTTCGGTGCATTTTGCAATGAGAGAGAAGGAACGGTCGAGAAATAAATTGAGAAAAGGTCGCAGGACTTCGTATGCAGACATAAGTGCATTCACAACAGGAGAAGAGTAATAGGAAGAAGATCAACAGAAAAAAAGCTCGTGAATTACGCAGGTTGCCATGGGTATAATTGATGACACAAGATATACATAATAGTATTACAAAAGGACAGCAGATTGATAAAATGATAAGCAAAATGATCAGCCGTAAATTAAAAAGGAATAAGGGAAAATTGGTAAAAAGACATGTCCAAAGAGATGTAAGACAATCTCTCTCTCTCTCTCTCTCTCTTACAAGAAAAAGTAAAACTATGATATAAAAACTGCTGAGAATTGTCACAGAACGTCCCAACAATCAAAATATAACTCTGAGTAACAAAAATGTATTTCTTAAAGAATGAAGAAGAGAAGAAATTGCAAATATACCTTGAACAAAATTACCACGGTAAGACCACAGTGTATGTGGTAAAACATTGAATAGCAACGATTAGGTGGCACAGTACATGAAGATGTAAAAAGATGCTCGGCATTAAAGTTAGGTTTTGCAGCTAAACTTACTGGCGTGAAAAATAGAAAGTAGCCAGGATTTAATGAAAACCCCTAAGGGTTGCATAATCGTGATGGAGAAATAACTCTTAATAAGTTATATAAATTACTTTCTGGCATTTAAACGATTAGCAAAATGCCATTGGACTTTAAGAATAACGTGTTCATCTGTATACCTGAAGAGAAATGTAGCTGCAATATATGAAGGATTCACTAAAACTAGGCTTTCCAAGGATGGTAAAGAAGATAAAAACATTCCCAAAGTGTGACCCATTTGGTTTCTGAAAATCTGAGAACGAGACAACCAAACTTAGCTCGGATAATTCTCCTGGGTAGTAGACAGGATGCAGAAAGATCAGCCCGTATATATATTATAATTTGAATTGAAGAAATCACTGCAGAATATGGATATTTACAGAATGATGACCACACTGAAGAGCAAAATAGTTGCACTGAATGACTGAAGAACAATAAGAAGGCCGTGAGAAGAATAGTTGGAAGAAATAAGATGTCATTGCAAGGCAGAGAAAGCAGAATGGAAGAATATGAAATGGCGAGGATATCCTCTACTACCAATGATTTATAGCATTTACTATCAAAATGTGATTAATAAAAAACAGGTAACATAAAAAACGAGAATGAATGAGAATAGTAGGAAGGAAGACACCATACTATGCTATGCTGATGACTTAGCATTTCTGGCAGAACAGGGAGGATCTAGAGAGAGAATTTTTAACTGCTTGGAAAACATATTGAGGTGATACGACCCCATAATTGATATAAAGAAAACCTTAATAAGATAAAGAGTGACTAAAGAAGCAGGAAATGCATAGCAAGCAGAGTAGCGCAACTCAAGAAAGTACAAGTTTTTACCAACAGCAAACAACAAATTCTTGGATGTATCTCCTCTAAAACATGTATTGAGCATGCACCTACATGACAACGGATCCCATGGTTATAACTGCAGCAGAGGCAAAAATATTTAAAGAACTGTAAATGTAGTGTTACGGAGAGTAGTTGATGAAGAAGTGGTACGGAGAGGTTGAAATAAAAAGAAATCAGAAGAAATCCAGTGAAGATGAATCACATTTATTGGACTAAACAGAATTTGGAAAACAGTGATGAAAGGAAGAATGAACGGCATGAACTATAAAAGACGAGGGAAGGAAGAAATCACGCAAATATTAAAGAACGCCAAAATGTGGACGTACGAATGAAGCTGTTAGCTGGGAGGAGTTGAGTGGAATGCAGAGAGAGATGCAGCGAGCCTATCTTTGGGTTCATGACTACTATTATATAAACCGCACCTGCAGGCAGTGGAGCAACTTAAGTTCATTGCAAATTGATCAAAACAATTAATATAGATTGACGAACATTGAATACCCCAGGAGTTTGTAGTTTTAAACAAGTATAAGGTGGCCTTTATTTTATTTCTAAGCCGAAAATGATTGGTGCATTTGGTTATAATTGCAGTCGTTTGATACACTTGAGTACATTCACAAGCAACTCAGTGACATTTAAGATACTTTGAAGGTGTCAGAATGCTAGCAGAACTCTTTGAACAGGGTATAAGGAAGAAAGCGTATTCTGGAGAAAAAAAAATGACACCAACGAAACCGTAAAAACTGGATTCCGTAAAGCAATGAAAATTTCTTTTTAAAGTATAATATAGTATATTGTAAGTTAGAAGGAGTGAACGTATAATTTTCAAGGGAGTTGCCTATTCACCAACTCAACAACATGTATAAAAATCCGTGAATATGGACGACGATTCTTACAAATCTCAGGAAAAAACGTGGTAAGGTCTGTTAGTTACAACCATTACATTTCCGAATTACGAGGCAGCAAATGTAGGCTTTAGGTGAATTGAATATTCAATTATTGATGGTACAATTTTTGTAAAATTAAAATAAAAAGTTACTGAAAAATAAATAAAACATTTCGTGATCAACGAAGGTCAACTGTATTTACTGAAGACTTGAACCAATGACAAAAGCAACTTTGGTGGAGCTGCAAAAATGACTCCACGTTAAAAGGAAATCAAAGATATACCTCGCTTAATTGTTAGCAAGAAGAGCATAATGATGATAAGGATAAGCATGATTTTTTGGCCAACAATTATATAAGAGCTTTTTTGAAAAATCCTTTTCTTCCGAACACACTAAACAACTTCAACATAGTCTTGTATGATAATTGATACCAATATAAGATAGCCCTCTCCAACTAAGAATACAAGGAGAATGTTCACTAAGCAGGAGCGTAAATGACGAACGTCTGCAATACGACTACTGGCATATCATTATGACCTGGTTTACATTGAAAGGGTTGTGACCCGAATGATACATCAAGCTGGATAATAACAAATGGAAAATGTATAAATGCTTATTTAAGAAATATTTGAAATTGATTCACAAAATAATTGGAAAAACGATGTTTATATAATAAAAGTGAAATACGCAATGTGGCCGGATAGATCATGAATGCGGTGACCAACAATTTATATTCATTTGTTTGGTTGTGGCTGAGCCTGTATAATATACAGACGACACCTGTGTCTGCCCCATCAGTAAATATTTTACCTCAAGGGGCTGACAGTGTGACAAATGTACTGTCCAAATGGTGCCTCCTCAATCTTCGTAAACTGAACACCAACAAGCCTGGTCTCATATACTTCACCACAAAAAATAAAACCCCTGCCCCAATTTCCGTGAACGTAGATGGAAATTGTATCCAGCAAATCCGCAGTACACAATAGCTCGGAATAACGCTGACCCACACCATTTCTTGGGATGAACACATCTGCAAACTTCGTAATTAGCTATATGCTTTCTTATGAGAAGCATAAGTCGATGAGTAAGTGTTGACGTGCTTCTAGTCATTTATTATGGTGAATTTTACCCACGGGTGGTATTAAGCATTCTGTTTTGGAGTTCCTCCCTTCATGCTCTTCCCATGCATTGCATTGGGAAAGCTAAACTAAACGTATTGGTAATTGATAATAGTTATGCTCATTGATAGTTCTCTAAGATCACTTTCACCTAAGCAATTTTTATAATTATAAGAACATAATACTTCACCTCGTAAATGCTTATCGAACACAATGCTAGAATAATTTGTTGAGATAGTGAGGCTCCTTCATGCGTCATCAGTACCAGCAACAAAAGCATGTAGGTTTCACACATAAATGATGTTTATTTCCTCGTTCATTGCAGCACATAAAATCGGACGTTTTCTGGCAATATATTCCTGAGTCAACAAGCCTGCATGCCTTCAATGGAGAAGCATCCCTAGTGCCCTGATCGAAGGGCGTGTGAGCTCACCCTTTGAGACAACTAATAATATCACTTTACGACCGTAATATATTTCAGAGAGAGAAAGGGGGGCAAGGGTGCAGAGTAGCCTCTCCCCCCTCCCCCCCAGGCACCTGAGCCTCTTGGGATCCTCCTCTTTTTTATTCTCTTCGCCTCAGATTTCAGCGTCTCAGAAAATGCGCATCGTAAGGGATAACATTCCTCTCTAAGGTCCGTGGTATGCAATTACCACATTCTAAGCATCATGGCAAAAGGTGAACACTGGTCAAACACTGGTGAGCGGTAAGATAAAAGTTATCGTCGACGGAAATTTCCTCATATAATATCCACTATTACCGGGAAATTATGCACCAGGCTTTCGCTTGCTAGACCATAGGTACTATAATTAAGCGCATTTTAAAGGAAGCATTCGCCGATTTCTTGGCCATTTTCCCTTTGTAAAACACAAGCGATACTCTAGTCGCAAGAGTTTTCAAAGAAAAGACGGGCGATAGCAATTTGAGGCCCGTGCCGCCCTCGCTGCCGCAAGCACAAGTATCGATGCTATATGAGAGGGCATGAGCAAAGTTTCACCACCCTGGGCTTTATCCACTGGAGTTCATTGATTTGTTATAATTTTTATTTGCTCACTAAGCCCATAAAAAAGAGATTGTGTTTCACTTAAAAATTTTACATCAAATGAATCTATCGGAAATGGAAAAGTTTTGGTTAACCTTTTCTTTAATTCTCTTTGGCCAACCAAAGTATGTTAAAGTCAAATTGGGAAGTTAATAATCTGATCATTAACGCCTAATTGTAAGTGGTAATTTTTGGGAGCCTGTAGACTTGGTGATCCTTGAAATAGTTTGAAAAAGCTTCAATATTAACGGAAAATTGTGCTGTCATGTTTATAAATTGTTTACTTTTGTGAAAGAAATTTTTTTACATACTTAGTTTTAACAAAGTTGATTTATATATGATAAAGGCATACAACCAAGAGACTTCTGGATGGTAGGAGCATAAAGCGCACCACTGTAATGTGCTTTTAGTCTCACTCAGGGATTAGGTTTTAACTATAGCTAATATATTAATAATAAAACTTGGACAAGAAAATATTTACTCCACTGCAATTCACGTAAAATACACATGTTGGGCAATTTTGAGACTCTTTAGCTCTTAAACCACCCACGCATCACTTATCAATTTTATAGCACATGTTTCCTTATATGAGAGAATCATTCAGGGGAATTACAAATTCATTCACACAGTCCCTTTTTAGATATATAACCCTAAGCACTGTCAATTTAGTATGAGGTGTCATGTTTGAACAGCCATATAAAATGAAAAACGCAATTCTCAGGTTTCATACTTTTTTGAGGAATTTTCTGAAAGATAACTGCCAGAGAAAGAGTTATGAATGCAAGACTTACATCCTTCAATGTAAAATTTATGCTAAAAATATTGTTTTGAAGATGTTTAGGCAAGCAATTTTTTCAATATTTAGTTGGAGTGTTCAAAAAAGAAAAAATATACAGATATTGTAAATGGGTTGTTAAATACAATGGTTTTAGTGTGGCATTTTCTATGCATTCTCTTTACCTCCTTTTTTGCCACAATTTTTCCTCTTTGGACACATTTCCCTTTCGGAGGACTGTTTTCCCGGCGGACTTCGCCGTAGGGCCAAAAGACTATACTCTGAAGCAAACATACCGACTTTGCCATAAAATGCACACACGAGAAAACAGAGCACCCGTTTAAAATGGAATCAAATGCAGCCGTAAACATTTAGCCAAATCACCGAAACACATTACGAAGAAATCGCTTGAGTGCGCCACCTGCTGCCCTTCCCAAAAGGACGGGTCGATGCTACATCCAAGGAGTCGTCCCCACCGAAAGAAAGAAAAAAAAGGAGAAGAAAAATCGTTCTAAAATCGTTCTCCACTACCACAGCGTCCTCTACACACATATATCCCGCGTGCTTTCTTGCGTGCGTAGACATACGCACCATATTCCATGCCATCCCACTCCTCCTCCTCTCCGTTTCTCTTTCCCTCTCTCTCAGTCACCAGGTGGCGTCGTTTATTCAAAGAGTTTGGAAATGGGATCCCCTCATTCGTGTGGACAGTTCCGGAAAAGAGAACAAAAAACGAGGACCTGGGTGGTGGTGGTGGTGGCCATATTGGCACCCAACACACGTCTCCAGAGTGAGCCACACCTTAAAACGTTTCCTTGCCATTCATTTTTTCTTTCTGGCAAGGGTTAGGGAGAAGGCACCACGAGGTCGGTTTTTCGTCGGTACTGCCCTCTGTTAGCAGGACGGAGATCGAGAAAATTCTCGAATGAGTGCATATTCTGAGCGATAGCTATTGATAACAAGAAGCGCAAAACATCAGTTCGGGGAAGGGGAGGTAGCTGCCGTGGGATGAACCTTTAATATGAAGCGTAATCTTCTTAAAAACCCTAAAGGGGGAACAGTGGAATTCACTTGCACACAAATGAAGTGGCAGTTGATTCGCATAGACTCGTTCGGGTTAAAAATGGGTTTGTACGCAAGGGACATAATAATATAATAATAATAATGTATATTTACTCCATAGCTGAATACATTCTGTTAAGTACAAATATTTCGGAGCTTTAGGCAGCCTCAAAGGTACAAGCACCTGTATCGAGACTGCCTTCCGTAAATAAATACATGCAATTGCTGGTATTGTACAAAAACTGAAATTTTCCGAACATATGTACAAATATGGACCATTTTATTTATGCCAATTTGTGAACAAAGGAAAATAACACGCGTCTTTTTTTACAATACATAAAGCTATATTATATAAACACTTAACATGGTTAGTTACAATTTAGAACATAATTTGAGTTGCAAATATAATACAAAACTTCAATTTTACTTATGGATAGTATCCATTTATTTAGCGGCTTTAGATTTTTTCTTTTGTTTTTTGTAAATTTTTTAAATACGCTGGTATATCATTTAATAGTTTATATCCTAAGTAGACAAAGGACCTCTTAAATAATGTTTGGTTTGGTTTTGGACTTAAACTTTCGTCCAAGCTCTACTTACTGTCGAAGAATTTGGATATGAGTAGAAAAGCCGTCAGGGAAGTGGGGCTAGAAAAGAGATGTCATATAATCTTTTTATACTTTACTTCTCCTTAGGAAAAATTAAGAAATGCTTTCTCAGCTTTAAATGACATCTAAGAATAGTACCTTTGAGGTCTCCCTTATAGGGTCGTAAAAAGTTTTTTGTAAATTGGAAAGAAGAAATAAGAAATATTATAATTGTAAAGTATGATGTCTAATGACTTTAGAGCACTAACAGTCTCATACATTGATAGAATTTGAGTGCTTACTTATGCTTTGACGAATAAAGAATAAAAATAAAGCTTGAATTGAACTTCAAAATAGTTGAAATAATGGCTCTTTGTTAAACTGTAGGTATTTCATTACTCGACATGGTCATTGGAAAGTGTGACACTAATAAAAAGGCAGGACATTATTACGTGATTCATGTTCAATCACAGTATTACGGAAAAGAATAATTTTACCAGGAAATATTTAAAAAGGAATTTAAAGTGTAATTATTAGTGAAAAAGCGAGTATTTAAAACTCATAAAGAACGGAAGATATATTTGTTCTCATATTTTAATAACAATGATTTATAATTTACAAACAATAATACAAAGATTGAATGGCTTATTTCTACGTTCATAAATACGTTATTAAAATTTATATTATTACTGCTCAGGGAGTCCTTATTCTAATAAAAATAGTATGTTCGCATTTGGAGTTCTTCGGAAGAAGAGTATTTTCCACCTGATAATGGAAACCTTTGTCTTTTTTCTGTATTTTTTCCATAAATATACCGTCTTGGAGGAGGAAATTAATAATCGAAGCATCTTCCTCAAACACCTAAGTTAAAAAAAGACGAGTTAAAAGTGATTCCGGTCTCACGGACCACCATTCGATAATTTGATATTACCTTATAATAGGTTTTCATTCGGTTATCTTATATACTTATACGCATCATAAGTAATATACCATCAGAGGATTTGCTTCAAATTTCAAAATTTCAATGATGATTAACTTCTAACCTTAATTAACTCTCCCGTAAACTTTGCTTCGCCTCGCCAAGTGGTAAATACTACTAAGTTCAACCTGAGTAAAATTGGTGTCAGTGTTAGTGCATAAATCATTCATCTTCTATGAATGTGCTTTCATTTTCCACCTCATATTTCAGAGTTCCAAATTACTGAAAAAAGTAGCCATGACGCAGGATTCAGTGATCGGAATCCAGAAGAATATTTGAAAAACTAAAACCAGTTCTAAGGACAACAGGATTTTGGAACTTTTGAGAAACCTTTCTTTTGAATAATTTGGAATTTACTTAATGGAAGAAGGCTGTTCGCAAAAAGAGACAGGTGAAAGTGGCAATTCATAGGATGCAGAGGTCTGTGGGACCAATAATAGCATTTAGCGGAAGATCTATAGCAACGAATGCTTAATAAGTCGTGGAATATGAGGTGAGCATACCCTACTAACTCTACCAAAGCATGTATAGTGTTCATTATACACCCCACTCGGGAGTAAAGGTGTAGCTGTTGATATTCATATTACTTCAACATTATGAGAGGTAGAAATAAATGTATGGGAGGAAGACTTCTTCGCAGCTCCAATTGAGTTTGCCTTCCATCCACCGCTAATACCACCTGCCTGCAAAACATGGTCAAGACGTTAGCCGGAGTTCCCTCTGAGTTCTTCCCAGTTAAATTAACATCCTAAACCGATATGCCAATCGTTTCCCCATGTATTCATTCTGCGGGATCGCTTCTCATGAACTCTTAGATGTGGATACACATTCACGTGAAGACAGACAAATTACGTAAGAAGAGAAAAAGAAGAAAATAATGACTAAACAGTCAGTGGCAGACTTCCGATATTGTGAGATGTGTGCATTCAAATTCAGTGTTGTAAATTTTCTGAATAGTAAGACTCACTAGTCAAGCCCATCAAATTGAATTTTTAGTAAAGCAACGTCGTATTTTATATCATTCTTCCAACTAATTCATGGAAGTTTCAGATCGAAATAGTTATGTGGAAAGGTGTCACCATTTGAACAGCAGAAAATCGTAAGTTCCCTGATCTGCTGGTTGGTCACTTTCAAATCATTGATTTACTTTTTCCATCACTGGCCGATGAAATATATGAATGAATACATTATAATATTATATATATATATATATATATATATATATATAATATTATAATGTATATGTAATATATATAATGAATTATAATATATATATATATATATATATATATATATATATATATATATATATATATATATATATAATGAACGTGTTATGAATGGCAACAGTATTTTTGTTAGATTATTTCACATGTACATTTGTTTTTTGAGATAATTAGTTTGACAACATTATTGGACACGATTATCAGGAAAATTATCTAACTAAAAAAAGCCAATTGAAAATTGAAATACTATTCAACTCTCCCTGAAAATTGTTGAAACAATTGTTGTTGAAAAAAAAAACTGTTGTCATGGAAATTGGCCAACCCAGCTGTTCCGGAAGAAATAGCTCCAGCATGTGGAAATATAATTGACAAATGTATTTCATTGGCATCCGTACATATGCCGCACGAGCACGATGAAATTAAGCATTAAATTAAGCACGAAATATTAAGCATCCATTATGCAGACATTGAACATATCTTAAACAACAATTGGACATCTCTGAATCAATCCATAGCTACATGATAATAATAATTGTTTATTTTTCCAGAGATTACATTGATACATGATATAAGACACGTCAATACATTTACATTTCAACATTATATTACACAGTGGAAAAACATTAGTGAAACATTTATATACAAAATAGTGAAATAGTAATATTACATTCATATATATACACCACCATTAGGGGTTAATCATAAAGATGTTCATTGAGAGAATAATACAATTTTTCCATGAGAAAACGGTGAACATGGTGTTTAAACACATTCAATGATGCCTTGTTTTTTATATGATCAGGCAATTTGTTAAAAAGCTTGACACCCATTTCTTTGGGACCAGAGCTGGATGCACTGGTTATAACACGGCTTTTATGTAGGTGCTTTGAATAGCGAGTCTCATACCCATGAAAGTCTGAATTTATGGAAAATTAGGAGATGTTTTGTCCATGTCCATTTGTCCATGAGTAGAATATTTAATGATATAACTTAAGAGGAGAGGAGGATTGAAAAATATAATTCTTTTTAACTCAACTGCAACACCCTTTGTGCGTGTTTTATTCCTTCAAACTTTCATTCATAGATTTATCACTAGGTGGCGCATTCTAGAGGCCGACGCGGCAAGATAATTATTTTAATGGAGGATTGAAATGGCAATGATTTTAATGGAGACGAAATACCATGGGATTTGAAAGTGGTAAAGAATGAAATCTCGGCAGTCTATATAAATAAGGCTAAAACTCTGCTGCGCTGTCATTTACTCTGTTGGTATGTCGAAAGGTTGAGTGAATTGGGACCGTCACTGCATTGAAGGGATTTCACGAGTTCGCACGGGAGTGATGACTGCACCGGAGGGAGAGAGATATCTAAGGGCTTCCATCCATCCAGAGTATAAAGAGGACTCCGGAAATCCAAAGCCCTCGACTCTCCGTATGGAGCATAAGAGAGATTGCGTTCATGTGTTGGGGTAGTTGGAGTGTGTTTTTTATGTTGGTTTATACGGCGGTGCATACCTGTGATTTGAGGACCGCCTCAAGGGACCAGAAACTCGATTGAAGAGGCCTCCTTTCTCACCTACAGGGGATCAAACACCTTCCATGAGAGAAATAAATAAATAAATATATAAATATATATATATATATATATATATACATAGGCAGCGAGTCAGCTAGTTTCAAGAATTTTCGAATAAAAATTGGCGAATCCAATTTAGGAATACCAATTCGCCAACGAGCAAAAGCGGAAGCTTACTCTTTTTATCTTTTTATTCCCCTCTCAGCTGGATATCTCAGACACTCTTTTTCAATTGAGATGCGAATTCCAATTGAATTTCGAATAAATATAAATCTTCCCTTGAAACATCCGCCATTCTCGAATTTCAATCTCTTTAATTCCTCCACGTCCGGCTTCGAAATTCCAAAATCTGGGCACTTCCTGGATTGAGGGAATGGAACAGCACGCTCTTCGAAGTACAAACAACAAACACAAGGCAATGGTTCCCAAGGAAGCATGCTGTGTTGACGATTAAATCCACTCTGATTGCTTCTGTATGTTAATCCGTAAGAGCCAGAGATAGAATCGCGTGGTATTTTCAAAAGTTTATAAACCCTTCCGTTCAATTCCATACCTCTGGACCGTTTTCGCCTTTTTATATTAATTTGAATAATGTTTTATACCAACTTCATCTCTCCTTAAATTCATGAACAAGCTTAAAAAAAACACTGATTCCAAAACTAAAAAATATGTACGCTGTAACATGAAATGTTTTAATTTTGCTCTGGGGGAAAAATACCTAAACATTTCAATAAAATAACATGGTATAGTGCAATTAAAATGGCTTATTCCCTTTGTATTTTCATGAGCATTATAGCCTAATGTGCGTGGAATTGGGGTTCTATGAGAAATATAGTCATAAAAATGTAAAATTCGATTTAAATAAAATTAATGAGAAGTTATTATAAAGGAAACACAATTTTACAAATTCCAATTTCATTCCGCGACCTGGCATCCTGCATTAAAAGCTTTCTAATTAATATGAACTGGGCAAACATGGACTCGTTTCCCCGGATTTAATTCGAGTAAGCGTGCACTGGAACTGTCATTTATATCTTTTATGGTTAATAATTTAAATTGGCTTACTTTGTTTTATATTAATTAAGTGAAGCTAGTTTACTGGAATTTGTTTATAGGTTTTGGATCAACTGTTGATTGCTAATAGATATAAGCGGGAGTGAGTCAATAAATAACCGTAAAGTATATGATCATTTATAAAGATGGAAGCAGAGTGGTGAGTCCAAAGAAAGACCAAGGGGCATTATCATTTAAATGTTACATTGTGGGTGAAATACGTGAAATTAAATAAAAGGCGATATTCAAAACGAAGATGATTCAGATCATTACGCTTTAAATGCTATTTAAATTCCCATGAGTGCACGTAACAAATTTTATATTAGCATAAATGTTAATAGACACCAATTATATTTAAAAATTGGCACAGATCAACTCGTTTAGGGTGATTAATTCAAGTAGACATATACTAAAACCAATAGCAGTAAGTCTAACGTCTTTAACACGAAATATTGTGCTTGTTCTTGGATTTTGAAACCTGTAATGTTAATAAAACAGATGATCTCAGGCCTGACCTCGTGGAAATTATGGATATCCATGATGAGAAAGGTGGATTTTATATGAAATAACTAAGGTGGTTTTCTCATCATGGCTGTAATGTTAATTTAAAGAGATAGAATCGTCTTTACCTTTTGATGTGATAAATTTTAATTCAAAACATTTATTAGATTTACTGAGCAGTGTTCACTTAATAGTTATCAGACATATTAACACAGTACATACTGAATTTACAGTTTATTTAACGAAGGTTTAGGTAAAGTACCTCTGGCTATTAACTAAGTGTTGAAAGATAATGCCAACCCCATTGTATGCTTGCTACGATCCAAAAGTTCCACTAGCTCCTCAAAGTAAGCTTAATACCGAAATGAAAAGAATTACAGAAGTGGGAGATATAGAACTAATAAATGAGCCTACTGATTGGGTCAGACATTTAGTCGTGGCCAAAAAAAATATGGGTCTTTAAGAATATCTAGAATTTAGGCATTGGAAGCTGTTGACAGATGCAGCTAATAATTTCGAGTTTTCTTGTTTCGAGTTTCTAAGTCTCCGCTCCTGACGACGCTCGGCAGTGAAACGTTGAGCTAAAAAATCTCGAACTGCAGCAAAACTCGAAAGTTTCATCAACATCATTCAGAATATGTTTACATCAAACTCTTCTACACATAGTTATTTAAATACCACACGTCCAGTTTCCCATTTTATAAGATCTGTCGGAAAAATTATCTGGTGTGAAATATCTTACTGAGTTAGATGAAATTTCAAGGTTTTTGGATGCTACACTTGACTGAGTTGCATAACATTGTACACGTTCCACAATCCTTTTTGTAGGTATATGTTCAAGAGATATCCCTTTTGGCGAGTTGCAACAGTGAAAGGTTTCATAAAAATATATGCAGAAAACATTCAAAGTTATCGAGGGTTAAATGAATTAATGTTATTCTGATTTGGGGAGAGATTAAATCACAGCTAACGGAACTAGTTAAAAAAGTCTTACGCTAATAGAAAAGGAATGGAAAAGGAAAGGGAAAATAAAGGCTATTAATGAACTCCTGGTGCTGAAAAACAGATATCCCCCTGAGAAATACGTAGGTCCAATCATTATCCTATTATCCATTTCAAATATCTTTGCGACTGGGAGGCAGGCCCTAAATTTGTGGGGGCGGGTGCGTTTCGGGAGGGTTCGGAGCCGTTCGAAAGTCTCCGCTGCCGGGGGTTGAGGAACGGCCTTCGAGAGGGGAGGGACGAGCTGAACGTTGCCAATGTCATTGTCCCAAACTACTTGTGCCGTGAAATCCGCGGGAGGCACAGTGGGAAAAGCCAGCCACAGTAAGGGCCCCTTTTCGCAGCGGGTTTTGCTCGGCCGTTATAGATGTTTCTTATCTCGGCCCACACAACGGGTCATTACGGAAAAAGGTGGACTTGGATGATTCACGGGTGGAGTGCAGAGAACATAAAGGATACCTGGAGACAAAGAATGGAATGCAAATTCCTTCAAAACAGGCAGGAAGTGGTATTAAAGCAACTGGTTGATTCATCGGGGGAATTATGAGAAAACCATACCTGAATGCGAAAAGGGGAATGTTATTACTCACGAAAACGGTAGCAGCAGGAGTAGGCTTAAAGTTGGAATAGGATAACGAATACAACCTTTTTTTCGATATTGTTCAAGTCCTAAAATATAGTTTTTTCCAAATAAATGGTAACACAAATGTGTTTACGATTAGTATTTTTTTATTTTCCATAAAAATGTAATCACCAGTTTTACAACAAGCATTAATAGGCTTCCTAGCTTCATTACCACTGTAATGGAGTGGCCAAGGCAACTTCGTCTCCTTCAGCTTCGCTGTCATCCTCGTCATCGTCACCCTCGCTATCGCTCTTTCGTAAATGAATGACGATCGGCTCCAGAATTTCGTCGCGTGAAACTTACGAAAAACACCAAACAGCAACAATAATGGGTATTATGGGGAAGGGGAATAATAGGAATACGGGGAATAACAGTAATACGGGGAATAACAGGATAGGAATATGGGTTATGGTATAAAGGAAAAAGTGGGTAAGATAAAGGATTAATGGGTAAATTGGGAAATATGGTAATGGGAGCTAGGAAAGAACACCACGAAGCACCGATCAAAGGCAGCAAAGGTTTGGCAACACAGCAAGCAGATTCACAAAGTTCACACAACGGAGGTCTGAGAGCGACTGAATTTTCGAGAGGCTAGGCCACGCCTACTGCATTCTGGTTCGCTCCGAGAAAGTCACGTGACGAGCGACTTTCACTTCGCTCACCCCCTAAAATTTAAGGCCTGCCTCCCAGTCGCAAAGATATTTGAAATGGATAATAGATAATATCATAAGGTGCCAGATCTACCATGGTAAGAGGTAGGTATTTCGGATTTTTAGTATAAAAACAAAATCTAAGAGTAGGGAGAGACTATTTTTTAAACCAAAAATAAGAAAGTTCAAGGGTTCAAAAATAACATTAAAATATCGTCAATGCACTAAAATTAATATATAATACCAGGCATAAAATACCTTTTAACATGCCCTACCTACCTGGGGTCTTTTTTGACCCCAGCTCATAGAAAAAGTTGAATAACTTATTACTTTTTACAGTTTTATACATCACATTTTAGGAATTCTCCGATAAAATACTTTTGAATCAACTCCAATTTTCATTTTTAAAATATTTGCCTTTATCAACCTTAAAAAAAATAATTTCTTACTTGGGGTCAATTTTGACCCCAAGTAGGGTATGTGGAACTAAAATCTTCCCCAACGTACATGAATACTAGGAGATTAATTTTCATCTTCTTTTAGAAATTATTGAATAAAAAATAGCTTTTGTCATGACTCTGTCATGCAAGGAAAAAATATTAGCATATTTTATCATAAACTGAGTAAAATACTGTATTTCCAAATTATTAGAATAGAAGAAGATCGTATAGATATAGATTCTCTGGATGTGTTTCTCTCGTATAAGACTCCGATTTAGATATTCCAGTAATATACATCGTCGTATAAAAAACTATATTTTAACTTTGTGAAACAAATAGAGGCTTAGCTAATCAAGTGAAAAATCTATTACATATCAGCTGTTTCCTAAGGGGTGAACTTAGAGACTAACGCATAAGCGATCACATTCACCTCACCCCATTATATAAAACCATGGCGCAGCTGAATGCTAAAAAGTGATTGCTAGCATACCATGTTTTCAACTTGCTCTGCAGCTTCTCAAGACACCCCGTAATGTTTTCTCCGCGCTCATTTTGACTTCGTGATATTCGTCCACTGATATTGAGCTCAGCTGATACAGAGAAAGTTAGTAACTTGTGGTCGCTCGTCCGACGATTGTTAAATCCTTCATTGTCCTGCAACTTCTAATCTAACTGTTATCTTCGCAGAGCTGATTCGTCATCAACAATGTGTTTTCTTTGTAATCAGCAATACACTGTTAAGTGTTCTCTCCAATCGTATTTTGACTTTGTAGTATTCGGCCTCTGATACGAGCTTGGCTTATACAGTGAGAGTTGTCACTCGTGGTCACTCCTCCGACGGCTGCAGAAGTCATAGCTATCCTTGCTCAAGAGTATATCCGGCACAGGAATTATTAGTGAACCCGTAAGTACTACTTTTATAACGTTAATAATACTACTTTAGTACTACGTTTAAGTCCTTTACGGGAGATTGTTCTGATTCATGTCTAGGTAATATGGATTTTTTGAAGCCACTCTTAATTCCACTTTCCTTTTTTCAGTTCTCGTAAGGAAATAATCACAATATTTTTGTGAGGGAATTGAAAGAATCGGTGTTTTAAATAGTGTACCTAGTGGATTTAAGGAGAAAGCCACAGAAAACTCACGTTGTCAACGTCATATGTATTTTTTGAATGGTTAGAATTGTTTTATTTGCCAAGTGTAATATTGTTGCAACTCCTATTGATTCGGGTGTATTTATATGCATATCTCCTCTTGTCTAATGCAGACACAGGTCAAACAAGAATAATTCCTAATTATGGCAGTCTTAAGAGTCGAATGTGCTCCTGGGTACAGCTAGAACGAACCCCTAAACGATTTATTAGTCTTAGATGAAGAATACATTTAAAATTGAGAGTTGGTGTGAAGCAGAGGATGACAACATAGAGGTGGAAATAGAGTACCAGGAGGAGGAAGAGTATCATAGGAATTCCAATGCGGTTGTACCAAAGAAGGAGATTCACGATGCACGATGAGTAAGGATGGAAAAATAAAAAGGGATACTATGGAACCAAATACCTACGACTGGAAATATATTATCCAGGAATATCATCAGGGTGGACGCAGATTTCCCAAGAAATGTTCAGTATGTGGAAAAAGCTGATTTTTTTCGATTCTTTGTTACTGATTTAATGGTAGAAAATATTTTTATCAATACACAAATCAACCGTTAAATCAAATTAAGGATAGAAATAGCTTAGGAAAATGGAAGAGTCTCGATTCCATCGAATGTTTAGCTTTTCTTGTCCAGTGTTACTTACAGTGTTCAAACAGGGCGAGGAAAACCTTTGCACGAATGTTTGTCGGATGGATTTGGATTTCCGATTTTGAAAGCAACTATGTCAACAAGTCATTTTGAAAATATTCTGATCTGTTTAAGATTTGATGATAAAGAAACATGGGAAGCACGTCACAGGGAAGCAAAAAACAAGGTAGAGGTTGTATAGGAAAGAATGAACTTATTTTCTTGTGTATGAAAAAGTTCATTCATTTTAAGTCCCAACATCACTGTTGATGAACATTTATGTACTCAAAAAGGAAGTTGTGCTTTTGAAGTATATATTCCCTCAAAACCAGAAAAATAATGCGTTAAAATTTGGATGGCTGTGGATTGCGAAAATATGCACATTATAAAATTGCAAATCTACGCAGGTAGACATGGAGAAAAGCCTGAAATACAACAAGGGAAGTGGGCAGTAATGGATTTGGTGAGTCATTAGAGTAGGACTGGTCGAGACATCACCACAGATACTTTTTGTAAAGTTTTGATCTTGGCCAAGATTTATTAAAATTATACCTTTCACTCGTTGGTACTTAGCAAAAAAATCACAGAGAATCACAGAAAACAATCTTCCATAAAAAACCGGGAGATTAGTTCCTCAAATTTTTTATTTTCCAATAACACTCTTTTGACCTCAAATGTCCGCAGAAAAGGAAAAACAGTGGTTTAATTGCCTACTCAACACACTGCATTTGAAATTTGTTTCTCTGAAAAGAATAAACCATAAGATATTCTGTACGACAACTTTACGAAATTCGGTGTGGATACTTTAGACAAAATAGCCAGACAGTATTCTGTAAAAAGAGAGACTAAAAGATGGCCATTGGCTATCTTTTTTAAATCTGGAGGTATAAATGCATACCAAATGTATTTGATAAAATATCCCTCTTTCCGCGGAAAATATTGTAGGCACCTATTCCTTTTAGAATAAGCAAAAGAATTGATAACACCTGAAATTCATCATGGAGTAGGAAAAACCGGATACCAAAATATGGAATTCGGGCTGCGATCAAACATGCTGGGATTGGCAGGATTCTGCCGGTAAATGACAGAGAAATAGTGTCCAAGAATAAGCGTGGTAAATGTTTTATTTGCCCTGATAAGTTTCATTGCAATGTTTGCAACAGATTCGTGTGCGGTGATTATGTTCAACAAAGCAGCATCTGTATGCAATGATACAGAAATGATTGTGGAGATGAAGATTCAGATTAAAATTTAGAACAATTCTTTTGAGTCATGAAATTTTGTAAAAGATTCTATTTTTACTGCCATTTTTTTGGAAATAATTATTCCCAGCAGAAGTCTATTCTTTTAAAATTTGCGTTGGTGAATTGCAATACTTGTGTTCCTCTGAAAATATTTTGGCAATATGCTCCAAATGTTTAAATATTTTATGTTACATTGTATGTATTAGACTTATTACACTACGTACATAAATACATAGTTGAGTAAACTTAATCCTCATTATTCAAGGCAAAATGTTACTCTCTAATCTCACACATAATTTTGTTCTCGAATGCCATCTAATACATTGTACATAATAATTTTTTTGTAAACTAAGCAATGCATATTTTGCTGTGCTATTTTTCTGTTAATTTATGTGAAATGTATTTAAATAAAAAATGCATGAATATAAGTCACTGGTAAATTGTTATTTCTTAAAAAAAATAATGTTCACGATGGGGTCAAAAATACCCCAAGTAGGTAGGATGTAATTTTTTTAGAAACAGGTGGCGAGGGTTAAACTCTTCCCTGATAATGACTCATCGTACACATCAGAGTGTTTTTCAATGTTTACAAATCAGTGTGACATAAATCATATGACACCCAGCCCTAACCTTACCAAATAAAATTTTATATTCTGTACAGAGTCTGCGGTACAGAGTCAGAGTACAGAGTCTGCGATAAAAACTATAAAGAATATGTTCACTAAGTGTGAGAAATATGGTGACGATTCTTGTCTGGCTCTACAATAATTTAAAAACACCGAGAGAGTTAACATTAGTTTGCCAGTAAAATTATTTATGATCAAAATCCTTAAGATGTCTTATTCTTACTCAATAATCTAAAACCAGAATTAAATTACGACAAAGATAGAAATCCGATGTTAGAAAACAAGAAAAGTATGAAATTATGTCGTGACAATTATTGACAATCAGAAGTAAAATGTTTTAAGGCTGGCCAACTAAATTGGTTTAAAAAATATCATAAACAGAAATAAATGGTGTCAAGGTACAATGATTTGTAATTGTCGAGAGCCAAGGTCATACGCTCTTGAGGATGTAAAGGGGTCAAGTATTTAAGAATTATATCGTATATTTCCCCCAATAAATGTAAACCTATCCTAGAAACTAATTACTGAAATGAATTTTTTGTATTTGAATACACTATCATCGGATGTATTGTGTAATTCTTGTATATATTGTATGCTTCAGGTTATAAAGATATTTTCTGCGTTATGAATCTTTATAATAGTTTATTCAAGAAACGGAGAAGATATTATGCATGTGTTTTATGGTCAATAATTCAAGTTGGTTTATTTTGTTTTATATTAATTAAGTTGAGCTAATTTACATGAATTTATTTGTTTATTGGTTTGTTAAAATTGTTGATTTAAATAGAGATGAGGGGGAGTGAGTAAATGAAGACAGAAGCTGATTGGTCAGGCACATGAAAGACGGCTTCATTATTTAAATATAAAAGGGACTGAACGCTAGGGACGGTCATAGAAGAACTTTTTTCGAAATTCTAAGTTCGACATACGGAAAAATGTAGCCCGTAGGAACAGAGAAAAAGTTTTGTGTCGGTAGGATGACTTCCTACGGTGCCGCCGAGGTCATTTATGTTGAGGGTAGGCAACCCACAACGTAATTTCACTTTTTAAGCTATTCCGGCAGTAAAGGTCCCAATTTAAACATTTTATTCAGTCAATGCTGTGCCAGTCATGCCAGGAATTGTCGAGATAAGTGACAGAGATCGAATGATCACGTTTTTATACAATAATTAGCCTTTAAATGCAGAGAAACGTGAAAAACTGTGAAAAATTCTTAATTTATGACTTATATTATAATTTGCCGCACTCGCACGGGCATGAAAGAACGCATACTACCCCTTTCCCTCTCCTCTGATCTCGAAAACACCCCTCGTTCTCCCATGTCCCGCCCACGAACTCATATCAACGACACTGTACTGGCTACAATGTCTACGACAAAGGGTTTCTGTGTTCAAAATGATACAGGTCTTCGCCCACTCTGACCAAAACTAGTTAGGCCAATCATTAAAATCAAACAAATCGGCCAATAATTGTTAATATTGAAGTCACAGGCTGCACCTTACGTAACGAATTAAAATATTACTCATGATAACTGCACGATTTTGAGCCATCTAGTGGAATAATTCATGCACCTCGACTGCCCACGAATATCTTTTGCTTAGCGCACGGTCTGGCGAGGCTACAATCGCGTGTCGGAGTGAATTTTATTTTTTTATTGCGCATTAGCAATAAAAAAGAGCAATGAAAGTAGTGACACGCTCGTCAGTGAGGAATTTTCTCTTTGGCGCTCCGCAAGAGTTGTCTGGAAGAAATCTGCCCACATTTGAA
This sequence comes from Pyrrhosoma nymphula, assembly GCA_963573305.1. NCBI lineage: Eukaryota > Metazoa > Arthropoda > Insecta > Odonata > Coenagrionidae > Pyrrhosoma > Pyrrhosoma nymphula. The sequence goes on from OY754336.1 coordinate 132,382,186, forward strand.
GATGCTAAGAAATACTGCAAGTGAGTGGAGATGAAAAAGCGGCAAGAGAGAGAAGGAATCGATCTATCGGCCCAGGAGATTACTCAGGCTGTCCCCGACAGAGTGGAGCAAGTGTGGAATGACGCGTCTGTACCTGTCATCTCGAACTGCGGCATTCTCAATGCAGTTTTGAGATACTATAAGAAATGTAGAAACAGCATGAAGAGAGCAAAGAAGAAAAACTCACCTGTTGTGCAAAGAGACTTGAATCAGTTTAAGAAATATGCTAAAATACTGTTTGATATTGCTTAATGCAAGTATCTTCCAAAACTGGCCAAGTGCATCTGTAAGCAAGAGACAGTAATTAAGAAAGAAGAAATGCCTTTTCTTTGGACCAATGATTAGCCAGGGAGCTAGTGATTGGGGCCGTTATTTGATAAACAACAGAAAAATACATTAAACTGTGTGTCAAAGAAGAAAAAAAATTGAAGAAAATGGAGAGCGCATTTGAAAAGAGAGCGTATACAATCTTTGCAAAGGAAATTGGATATAAAATAAAGTCTTTGTTCTTCAAAGTTTCAGATGACATTCCGCCTTTACTCGACTATGAATACGTTTTGTCGAAGTGCGTCCGGGGCGTGCATTACAGGTTTCCGTGTGCCACCGGCACGCAAACGATCTCCCCCTTTCGACATATAATGGAGAAATTTGATGGGCCGACAACCGGACCAAGAGGCTACAGTGGACCAATAGGCCGCCAACTGAAGACCTGTGTGCAGCTGCCTGTGGGGAAATTTCAGACAATTGATCTTGATCTGCCTGACCCTAAACTAGATTCATGACTCGTCAAAAATACTCGCTAGACATGGATCAAGGTGTTGCCATTGGATGCATCCCACAAGAGATGGCTGGTCGCAATCCTGGTGAAATGGATAAAAGAAGATGGGGAACGATGGGCGACAGAGTGATGCTCGTGTACATAGGAACAAGACGACCTACAGCGGCATTGAAGACAATAACCCAAATTATCATGACGCCTATTATACCAATGTGGTTCAAAATAAGGAAAAATTGGAAGATTACAGAAGGAGCAAAACATGCGTGAGAAATGTTTCATAGATCAAGACATTTCCCTAAAAAGTACAGAGAGGTTCTTGAGAAATTCATCCAGAGCAACGCGTTCTTCGCTCATCCAAAGAACATCCTCATTGCATTGGTGAATGATGAAAGGGCCGAAGTGCAAAGAGTAGCCTTCCGGAGGATAGCACAGGCAAAAAAGGTGCATTAGCCAGAAGAAGGCATAAAGGCTTTTCACATACCTCCCCTAAACTTTAATACATCTGACTACACCAATATCATCGACTGGAAGTACACTTCAGTCACCCAACCACCCCTCTTGGATCACATCTCTACAGAGGAGCTGGAATCTATGCTGGCCGTCCAGACGGAGGGAAGTCCACCCAGGATCAAAATCCCTGTCTTACACTGCTACACTCAATCCGTCGAGAGACATGTGAAAATGTACACACAGGCATCGGAGAGAATGAGAGCACAACGGATGAAAGGGATGGAAACATGCTTCAGAAAATCCAATCAAGAAAAACATAATGTCTAAGTTTGGATTAAAAAATGATTACAGCATGACTAGTAAGTCATAAGACTTGAAGGGTGGGTAGGTATGGGAGGAACTCCATGTGGTGAGTTCTGGGTCACACTGAGAGCCGAAGTGGCACTGGTCCTCATAATGGGCAAAGAGCTGTAACATTTGGAACACAGAACTATTTTTGTAGATGATGTAACCAGCGCAGTGCGTTGAAATTAGTTCATAGGCGGGCCATAGGGAGAAGGAAAGATGGTTGCTTGAGGACGGCAGAGGGGAAGGATGTTGTTCTAGAGAAGGGGAAAGGTAATATGAGAGCTATCATGTCCATACGACTATGGAAAATTACAATATAAGTCATAAATTAACCAGTTTTCACAGTTTGTCACGTTTATTTGCATTTAAAGACCAGTTATTTTATAAACACGTGATCATCCAACCTCTGTGGCTTACCTCGAAAATTTCTAACATGACGGGTACAGCATCAACTGAAAAGAATGCTTGAATTGCGACATTTACAGCCGGAATAGCGTAAAAAGTGGGTTTGCGTTGTGGGTTGCCTATCCTCAACATAAATGACCTCGGCGGCACCGTAGGAAGTCATCCTACCGAAACAAAAAATGTATTTGTTCCTTGGGTACTACGGGTAACATTTTACCGTATGTCGAACTAAGGATTTCGAAAGAAGCTGTTCAATGACTGTACGCTCTCACAAAACCGATATGCGGAGTAGAAGTGAGGTTGTGAAAACCTAGTCGGCGACTCCAGCCATTCTCATCGGAGACATTTACACGCGACGAAATTAACAGCAAAAGGAAGGAGAAAGAGGCCGCTCTTCTCATCTACCCCACTCAAATAGAGGGAACAAGACAGAGGTTCTCGTCTTAACCCCAAAACCAAACAAACAGAGAATATTCCGATTTGACTGGATCCTCTTTAACGCTCACAACTGCACATTGAATTCACTCATGGATGATTGAATTCCGCGAACATCCAACAATAGCAAAGCCCTTAATTATTAGGCATCCGATGAGTTTCCGACCAGAATGGGGACATAGCAACCCCATCGATCAGATGAACGCGCGTTTACTCGCCTCTCGGGACACACAATGCTTCGAAGTGATTTTTCAATCACAAGCAACTGTGTGGATAGCACGTGGGTTTTTGTATTCATATGAGTGGAAAAACAAAATAGTATTTCCCTCATCATGGACACATTAATGAAAAATAATATTAACCAATTTATTACAAATATTGATAGCAATTCTAGTGGTGAGTACGGCATAGACACGCATTGCATGCTCTTAAAGACCAATTATATCCAATCATTTTTATAGTTTCATGTATCAAATTTCTTCAGAGACACAGATAAAAACAATTGAAACGAAACTAATGAACATTTCAGGTGAAACAGGCTCTTGTTAGTAGATGGAAGTTATATAAGCCTCACAACTATGGTTTTGAGATGATAGAAATTGAAATTTTACAGAAATCTGTAAGTCCAGGGTAAAAGGAGAAGTTATTTGCCTTCTTAACGGCATAATAGAAATTTGGGAATACTTTTATAACCCTCAGAAAAAAATCGTTGCTTATTAACAGAACGGTTTTACTTTCAACCTCTTGAAAAAACTCCAACGAAATACTTGTAAACCCTAGATGAAAATCTTGATGGGTGTGTTTGTAGGAGGTGGAAATGGAAGGAAGGGGTACTTACTCCACTGAGGGGGAGAATAGAAGGGGAGAAAGAGACAGAGGTGAGGGGAAAGGGGTGGTAAGAGGCTATTTGAGGTTCTGTTCTAGTCACGTGGAGGCCGCGCTGGGAGCAGGATGGGATATGAGGAGAAGTGATCATGGACTCATCTTCTCTGGGGTCGCCTGAGAGAGAGAAAGAGAGAGGCATTCTATCCGTCATGCCTCACTCCTTCATTTCGAGGAAACTTTGCCAATAAACGCGCCGTGTGTGGCGACCGACGTAAGTTACTCACACCGGATCCCATCTTCCCGCAGGGTGAAATGGCTCGTGAATCCTGGATATCTCATAAGGAACAGATATATGTGGTATTGCGGGAAGAATGAGAATTTCTGACAGGAGTCTAGCTGAAGAGTGGCGAAGTAAATGAGAACTGTCGAAAATGGGACGGAATGATCTTCTTTTGTTCATCGTTGAATGCTAGGTGAAACTTATCCATGTACGAAGCAGTTTCTTTACATTATGTCTCTGTTTGCTTAGAGATATTTAAGATTTAAAACAAACAAATCGTTTGCAAAATAAGAAAAATTCTTGCCAATGGGCTTTGAGGATACTCTTGTGTCCCATGAATTAACGGCCGTTGAAAAAGGCGGGTGAAGATGGTTTCAGTTTCAAAATTTCTGTGGAACATTTGAGCTCTCTTTGGGTTCAATTGTACCGGAACGCATTAAAAAACCCCCGAGTCTCCCTTACGTTACGCTGGACGAATTTAGGGTAGCGTGTGATCATTTTCTGTTGAAAAAACATAACTCACTCTCGATTTTGATGGTGAATGTTTCGCAATGTGCGCGAGATAACCATCGTCAAGAGATTCCTAATAAACACTCGAGCCAGTTATATAAGATGTTAGTCACAGAAGCGCTGAGTTTTAATATGACATTGGAAACGGTGATAAATGGATCAAAGGTGCACATAAAAGTCTGATAAATATCACGAAGCAGACGCTTTTACATGGTCTACGTTAAACCTGTCATCAGATTCATGTCACTCCTACAGCCTCTGGTGTAGCTGTCTACTGTCTAACAGATTTAAGCTGCGGTGATGCCCCTGTCCCATGTCTACGCATAATAGATACCTAGTCCAATCTGCCACAGATCCTGCAAAGTTATCGAATACTTGCAATGGATTTGAAATGTATAACTGATCAATTGGGTATCAATCATAGGGTCTATAAAATATTAATAGATATATTTCTTGCTTGCGTTATTTGACATCAGCACAAGGTAATGAAGTGGAAAATGTGTGCGTCGGGTTGAGTTGCTCATGGGATTCGAAGCGATTCAAGAGAGCAGTTCCTGCGAGATGGCTAAATATAGACGTGAATGAGGCAGTTTGCGTGCACAAAGAAGAGCGTTTTCCCACAATCATCAAGATAAAAGGGAACATTTTTGATAAATTACAAGAGTGATTAACATGATAAACTTGATCGCATTTTTCTTGTCCCTCAGAAACGGCAGATAAGAGAGAGAGAGATAGAGACCTTTGAAATATTTGGCAATAAATAATGGCATCGATAGCACAATAAAGTAGAAAAATATCCTTCCTCTTACAATGGAAATATGTTAAATATTTTGCACATCGATCGCAAATCACGTGCTAATATTGTCGACAGATTCCTACTTATTAATGTCGAGTTTAACTGTTGAACTGAGTTAGCTTCTAATATGCCTCGCAACAATTTTCATTAGGTGCACTTACGATCTAAATTTCCCATCGCAGCCCCTATACCCTTGGACACTCAGTAACTGTAATGACACCGATCTCTTTAAGCCAGCGATGTAGCTCTTTAAAATCTCTTTGATGTACTCTTATTCTTTATCAACCTCTTTCCCGCCTTCAGCTCTCCAATTATTTATCTTCCACTTCCCACCCACACACGCTAAATGTCAAAGACACTTGCGCCGTTAGAGAACATGTGTTATTCATTCGTTTCCCGTCCCAACATAATTACCCAATCTGCGTCTCTCTCTCCTCACATACTGCCAAGGAAGATTCCCTCCATCTAATTCAAAGGCTATCAAATCACAAATACATATAATCAATAAATGTATTTTTTCTTCGAGAGATATAAGTCAATGAATTTTAAAGATATTTTTTTCTCATTGCCGACGTTTCGCACGAGTATCTGCATGCTTCTTCAGGGCTCAGAGAGAGAGAGAGAGTTCCTTCTAAATGTTTTGAATTTGGTCGAGCGAGTATTTATTTTGCTGTAATTTGACGCGTGTGAGAAAGGAGTAAACGCATGGTTAAAATAAGGAAACAATTTTGACGTCCGACTCTTAGAATTCTGTCATTCATAAATAATGAATTATATCATAACACAATTAATGATTAATTAATAATGTATTGTAATGAAGACATTATAGTTATTGCATTACCTTATCCTTTACGTTCACTCTATAACATGCACCTTACGCCTAGCCAACACATTACGAGAAACACATCCTATGTCTGATTTCACAATTAAGCATACAAGATTCCCACCACTTATCTTAATACTTGACATGGCCCACCATTCGTTTCAGGACGCTTATGTGGATGTGAAGTATCGTATTGAACTATGTATCCGTATAAATAAAAATGGATGTGGATATGTATGTATGTTCCAGTGTAACTCAAAATCGGCTTTCATATTTCTAATAAAAATTCAAAAATGGGGTGTGGTAATAGTATTGATAATGTTATTAGCTATTGGTAATGTTTAAAATATCGCTGAAACTCACTCGAGAGAAAGTATGCTCGAAGTTTATGTCAACCTACCCCACGAAAATAGAATACTTTTTATATCTACCGTTTTATAAATAAAGAAGTGCAGTGAAGTTGCTTAATACTATGCATTATTAAGCATAAAAATTTTACTTCTAGTTCTCCCGTTGAGAAACAACGAGCATTTCTGCAAACTAGTAAAATTCCTCTGATCCACGGGACCCTTATATCAAGCAACCAACACGCGTGCCATACATCCACGGAAATAACCGGGCTTGGATAATTAGTGGACGCCGTTTGTTTTCCGGGAATACTGCGTCAGTTGGTAGTTATAATCATCCGTCGAGATTCATGAACACATTAAATTTCTTGCTGGACTTTCGTGAAGTATGGGCAGTAATGTGATATTATGCTCGAGGTTTAATTTTTATTATCCTTTTCATCAATAAAATTTATTGTATAAATTGAGGTTTAGAAATACTTAGAATGGATATTTTTCTTTGAACGTAGATCTGAACGATCAGAATGGCTTGTCCCTCTGCTACGCGCATATTATCCTTCTCCAACAATATAACCACGCCACTTTTTCTCTTCCAACCCATGAATGCTATACTATTCGCGTACAACCCACAGAAAACAACAACCTCCAGCGAGGCAGAAAGGAAAACGACGCTCTTGTGAGAGTGAGCCTTCTCCCTTCTTATATATCCACTCCTTCACTGTGCGTGACCAAAGTGCTTCCATGATTACGTCATCCCTCGACGACGACCAGTGCAACGCTCCCCTGACGCATGGGATAAAAGGGGTTTGATGGATTGAAAAATCACATGCGGCTGCAGAGTCTGGCGCTCTCAACACTCCAACCCAACCCAACATGAAACCCCCTCTCGCCATTAAGAACCATCGTGCCGCCGACATCAAAGAAATGAATAAAATAAAACCCAGCGAGAGACGTAGAGGGAGGAGGTGGGGTAGACGACGCTATGAATTCACTCGAATGCATCAAAGGGGGTTGTTCCCCAATGAAAGGGTTTCTCTCTCCAAGGGACATGTGGTGATCGGGGGCGGTAATCTGGACGACGAGTCAATCACGAAAAAGGGTTTAGTTTTTCACTCTCCAACCGCCAACCAGTCATCTAAAACATCGTCCTCCGGCGATAGTGCGCCTTGCCGAGCATGGGGATGTGCTCTTCTAACCTACCCAATACACCCTACTGCCCCTCTTAACTCCTCCTCCTAAAACCATTCCTCCACCAAATCAACTCCAATCCAACAGACAAACCACTCGGAATGCGCTGGTTTAAACAGGGTGATGACTAATAATGCTTCGACAGCGTCCAAAATAATCATTCTGCGTGGAAATCAATTTTCATACAAAATGATAGGGAAGACACCAATAAGGTTTATGAAAAATATCATGAACTGAAATGGGAAACGTAATCGATTTTGAGGTCCTCCGTATGAAATTTAGCCCGAAGCTAAAATAAATGAAAAATCATTATGAATGGTTGAACAAAACATAAATCATTCGTGAATTCGTTTTATTTATTTTAATACTCACGCGATCCGAAAATCTCAAAATAGCCAAAATGTCCAAGTCCATCGTTCTCGTCACTGTTAAAGTCCCGTAATTCTAAAGATAAATTGTTCTATTCCTATTAAAGTATAAATCAATCAAGTCACATTAAAAATCTTAATATCGTATTAAGGTCGATATCAGAGGTGAAATCAGGAAGCCTTTTGATAGACATGAAATCAAAATCCACTCCTAAAAGCATTTTCTTTGGAAGGTGGGGCAGTGATTAACAGCTCTCATCTGACGGTGGTTTTGTTTTCTAGATTTCACCAAAATAATATTTTAAAATTTAAAAGTCGCGATTTTCAATGCTCTGTCAAAATATTTGCTATTTGATATTTTTAATGGATTTTCGCTGGCCTCCAGTCTCAAAGGGTGTCTGGGCAAGCGGTGTGATTAAGGAGGGATAGATATCTAAGGTAGTTTCTCGCTGGTGATAATTAACGACGTATCCCACTCTGTCTCTCCTAGTGGTGGAGAGGCGTGAGAAATTACTATGGCTACGGTAACGGTGTTCAGTCCTCCATTCCAAGTCACGGTCAAGATCTTATTAAACTCAGAGTGACCTCTGCCCGGTAGCATTCACAGCCGGAAGAAAGGAACGCCCTTCCTCCCGTCACTTTTCACTATTTCTTTTCCTCTTGCACCGAGCCGTAGTCTTATGACCCTTTTTCCAAGTGGCACTAAATTGAGTAATCTTCCTTAGCCCTTAGGCGTCTTTGGTCTCTGTGTGAGCGGAATTTTTACCCATTCTACCATAAGAAAGAATGAGTCAGGTAGTTAACCCTATTACTTCGGGCGAGACTTTTCCTACAATCTGACGCAATGTGGTCATCATAAAGCACTGGTTTGGGTGTAAAAGCGTCCGTTGTTATTGTATCCGTGTGGCAATGGAAGAGCTAAGACTTGATTGATATAAAATGAAACACCTATAATTAAAACCGGAGGTGATGAAGATTTTTCGGTGCAATTCCGATCACTAATGGGGTTTCTTGTGGAGAACATTTCAGATTCTGTCGGATAGGACGTTAAACTACGCATGAGTGACTTTCGTTGATCGTTGACTAATTGGTAAATTTTGATGCCGGGTTTTTTCCTTTCTTACTTGCTAAACACTTGACTTTTATGTCAAAAATCACCTGATATGTGTGTCGCCTTCTCAAAAACCAAGGAACAGTGAAATTTGGCCAAAGAAAAAGGCAATAAAATAACTAAAACCAGCCATCAGTTTTAAATGTAACTCATCAATCTTGCCGGCAACTCCTCAATGCTGCTATATACTTGGGTCAATCATTGTGAATACAAGTTCTGATATATCTCTATTCTAAACGCATCACACTCAGTATCACATCACAACATATCCTCAGCCCTCTTTTATGTCCTCCCCCACAGGTGCTGATAGTCATTCTGAGTGCCCTCCATCGCCGTATCTCCTGTGCTTCGTGTTGTTTACCACTCGATTCATTCAAATTCCTATCCTCTTCCTCATTCTCTCCATTCTACTTTTCGTTCTACTCCTCGCTGCCTCAATGCCATCCCTCCAACGGTTTCTCGCTCGCTTTATCCGTCTAGATTCAATTTGTGAATTAGAGATAATATAACATCATTGAGATCAAACTGGTTAAACAAAAGTGACGACTATATTGCGAATTTAAATTCAATAAATATGACACTAGACGAGATACCCGAATACTTTATAAGAGTAAAATCAATGTAAAACATAGAAAGATTTTGGCGCATTCTTCTAGCGGTCATAGTTAATGTTACAGCAAATGAAGGATAGTTTAAGATTTTTTCCTTACTACGTTGACTCTGTGTCATCTTGCCGCTCCAACAGAATCCCGATTTCTTCCAGGATAAATTTAGAAAAAGGTGTCATCTCCTCTTATCTCCGACACCCCACTATATTTACAGGTCCGACAGAAACGATAAATTAAGAGAGATATTTTTCCGAACGGATAGGTATGGGAATTCGTTTTTCCCCCGAACAATAAGGGACTTTAATAAATGCTAGGCGTCATTTCATTAGAGCGTTTCCTTTTTTATATTTAAACGGCTGGTGTTCTAACACCCCCCGCCACACGCCTATTGAGGCGGCTTGCGGGGTAGTATGTAGATGTAGATCTTTCTACGAGCGGGAGACTCCATTCCTTGCAAATTCACTGCAAAGCTCTCAATCTCGCTTCTTTCTTCGTGGAAGTCACAAGTGTACTTTTTTACTTCCGAATATTCCATAATCAATTTTTCATTTTTAATATATGTAAATAAAAACATTATATTGCCTTCCTTCTACAGTCAAAGAGAGGAAAGGAAGATACCTGTTATCGCTCTTGTAGGTGTTTATGCGTTTATCGGTGGGATAGGATAGGGCGGTGGGACACTAAAAAACGAAATATGTACCTTGAATATGACATTTTATGTCGAAGCCATGTTCGGTAACAATGCAAATTTTTGGAATGCACAATGTGAGAAATTATTTCATGTGGCATTGTTCCAAAACGCAAAGCCTGATACTTTGACTTGTATAATACATCTGGTGTGGCCATTTCACTAACATTCACTTTTGCAGTTTTTCTGCCAAGTTAAGAGTTTTGTCGTCCATGTAACCTCATGTAAGCATCGATTTCGGAAGAAAACAAATCAAGAGATGGAACATTGCATTTCATTTCGAGTTAGATGTTTGCCTTTGTATTCGTTGAAGCCTCTAAAGTAAAAGTAACCATTTGACTGGCGATAAATTTACTTACACACCGTCCATAACTGCAAAAATTCTCAGTCAATAATATTTTTTTCCATTGATCACTTTGCCTGAAATGACTCACTGCGTTTTCTTAAAATATGAAACTCACTGAATGATATTTAAAATCGTTGATCACAGTCACCCCTTCATTGTTCTCCCTGATACTACATCAAACTTCCTGTGATATATTATTGAAATGCCGGTTTCATACGAGAATATATTCCTTCAGCACACTCTTTTGACGCAACAAATTAATCAAAGGCAGTTTCTCCCTCCATCGAAACAAATTCCGAAATCTTTACATAATAATTAAAAACCTTTTAGCTTAATTCCAGTGCTTAATAAAATTTTAAATCCATTTAGAAACCACAAATGTTAATTTTTTCGTAAAATAATGACATAAATTTGAGTACTTGACGTTCCATTACGATAGAAATTAGTTATATGATTAGGCCGATAAGATCATTAAATTGCAGATTGAATACTACAAGATAATATCACGAAGTACGCCTTTGGTGTGCTTACAAACTGCAAGTATCTTATATTTTCCTTGATCTTCACTCTATTACTCTTCCCCCTGCCTACGTTGTTCCACCCAGCTTATTATTAATCACTCCTCACTCTGGTGACCTAGGATGTGGTGTTACTCAAAAAATAAAAACATTATAGCAATTTCCAGGAACTCTCTCTCTCGCGAGAGCATTAGCATACACGATTTCTGATCAATGAGGTTGGGTTGGTTTTAGATTATCAATAGATGAAGGGTGTTGCATGACCTGAAGCAATCAAGGAAAACCTTCCCATTGACCCTGGTTGTCATTAATTTATTTTGCTCTATGTCTGAGTGTAGTATATTAATTAAAATGATGGTGATAAGACGCCTGGATACGTCTTTTCCATCGGAGAAGGTCAAAATGGGGGGTTTCGAAGGTGAAATCACTGCACGGAGTCTCAAAAGGATAGCATTCTTAGTGAACTCCTCAGCGCTTTAATACTTCCCCGGAATAACTTACGATGCGTGCCGGGGCTCGAAATGGGAAGTCGTATTTTTCCTGTCTTCGTGTCTTCTTCCTCATCTGTCACAGTATAGTGCCCTCTAATGTGACTCAGACACGAAACTCGTGCGACAGTAAGATAAGACAGTCCCCGTGGCTCCCTTCACATCAGAGAGGTAGACATTTCTTTCGTCAAATGGGTATGCCGTGGCGCGGAGGATGAGGAAGAAGAAGGAATGGAGAAGTAGGAGTGGGACACGGTGGCGGGGGCAACCAAGCCGTTCGGAACCAGGCAGTGAGTGTTTTCTCTCCTCTCTCTCTGCTGGAATCATGGGAAGGAGTCTCTGCCGTCTTATTGTAGTACGTCATGAGATATTGATGCCAAGGTCCTCCGAAAATAAACAACGACAATTCTCAAAGGCATGCGTCACCAGAGAAACATGCAGCATTACGTTAACCGTTTAACTTTGCCCCACACACACAAAACTGCAGCAATTTGTCACTTAGTCTAATCAGAAAAACACTTAACTAATCTCTCTTTGGATTGGATATTATCTTCTACCTCATGAATACCTTCCGTAGTACACATAATCAGAGTGCTGGCTCTGCGACGTTTCTTGGCTCCCTTGTGACTATGTCCGGCATTCATTCCTAAGTAGTCCAATAGGGACAATGGATTCTTCTTTTACGACGTTGAGGCTTGCGCCGATTTTTTGTTGAAGATATATGCCCTACTTTTAAGGTGGTTCCACCGTATAATCACTTAAAGGTCATTTTATTCATATTTTGTCTATTAATAGAAAAACGTGCCCTCTATCTGATGTGAGCAACAAAATGTTTCCTTTCCATGCTAATTTATTCTCTAATTGAACTTGAAATTACATGGTGTTCGAGGGAGAATGAGGGAAACACGGGGAAAAATCGGATCGTTCGATAAAATATAAATGCTTTTGAAGAAAACTTAGAAAATAACGAAAGCTTGAGAACATTTTCCGGAAGGATTTCAATATAAAACCATTATTTGGCATTTTGGGTTGAAATATATGAATCACATGTTGTGGAGTTACTCAAGCCACATTCGTTACTCAAGAGAGAAGATACTAAAGCTGATAATGCCTTTAAACCTCAGGTATCGAAATGAAATTGGTTGCCAGTTTCATGAAATGTTTGTATTTTTTAAACTCAATTTAAAAAATGTGTGCTTTATAAAGATTAGTTTTAAGAAAAAAATGCTTTTGCGTTAAATCACGTTTGTAATTTCTCTTTATCATTGTTTCTTATAAATTATGACGTCTTTGAATTTGGATTTACACTTGCGTTACTTTTGATTTTATTTTAATATTCAATTCTAAAGAGAATATGTTTGTATAAATGAAAAAGGAAAACTTTGTCTCGTTCCACAAATTTATTTTATAGGAATAGGAATAAGACGAAGTTTTCCTTTTCATTTATAATATGAATTTCCACAAAGTTGAGAATGAGACGATTGAGAATGTGTTTACTTAAATTCGGGTAATCTTATCATTAATTCAAACCATGTGCAGTAAAAAAAATAAGAGAAATGAAGCAAGCTATAACTTAATGTTTTGATTTATTGATAAAATGTTTAGAAAGAATAAGTTTGCCATGAAAACGGGCATTCATACCTTATCTAATAATTAATATTTTAGTGAAATGTCCACTTCGATATAATATCTTGCTTTCGAAGGCCCCATGAAAACTTAAGATTTTTATATATTCAAAGGTTGAGGTCACATCTAAGGTTTATGGACAAATATTGAAATCGATGGCTAGCAGTTTTTAAAAAAATGCTCCAACCTTTATTTTATAATCTAGCTTATTTATAAATTATTGCGAGGAAAATATTTTGAGTCAGACATTTCCAAATAAATTGAAGTTATTACGGAGTTATAATGTGTAAATATTACTGAAAGTCCTCAATTAATGTCCATATCAACTCAATATCCTGGCATGGAATGCCGATCTTTTTCTTTTTCCCTGAATGCAGAGAATAGTATTTTTTTCTTCATTTATTACAATGCGTGTATCTACATATACTGTAGCTGAGGATTTTACTGTGGTTGTGATATTTAGAGAGCGCGAAATGATATATGAAGTTTAAAAAAAAGTCGCCAAATTGTTTACAACTTGGTGTGGCTCCTATCGGGTGATTCTCGCGCAAGTGCAATTGATTCGCAATAAGAACAAATCTTGTCATTTTCTTCTCTGACATCGTATTCTTCTCTATTGGGTATTTTATTCTTTGTCGGCCTCCGTTTCTCCCTCATTCAATTGTAACGTTCACTCTTAAGATCACGCGACCACTTCATACCAAGCACGTTCTCCATGAGAGTCCTAAATCAGTCACTCCAGGTCGATAAGTAAAAAAAAGCACAGAGCTTCAATAAACCCTGTATAAGCTTGTTACATCCACTTTTTTCATCCCTTATGCATACACTTCAAAGAAGATGTTTCATGCGTCAAACTTATGCCACAAACTTTCAACTAAGGATCTTCCCCTTTTTATTTTTTAAATGCGTGTAAATTTCCCCGACTTTTCACGCGATTGGTTTATGTACGTACGTGCAAGTTCAAGGAAACTTTATCATTAGTAAACTCTTGCGTGCGCTAAAATATATCAGACAACTTTTCTAAAGTTTTTTTTTTATAGCCCAGACGGGTCCTCATTCAGTTCAGCCTGAAAATTGATGGCTGACCTTGTTTTAAAAGAGGATGAAACGCCAATCCCATATTCTACCACCCATCCCTCCCACTCCTCCCCCACCAAGGATCTTTGGGTTCATTTCTTTGAGGAGACGAGACTTACTCTCTTACGTCTTCTCTCCAACGCGACGACCGTCGTCTCATTTTTGCGGAACTCAGCTCAAGTGGCAAAGAAATGAACTAATGACTGTTCCCCTTAATTTTATGACAACCAATCAGATGAAATCTGGCGCACCCTACTTATGCCAACTCATCTCATCCCCTTGTCAACTTCGAACAGGAGCAGTGAATGTCTTGCGAAGAATAATTTTCGAGCACCTCGTGATATAATTTCAGTACTTATCCTTCTCTCCCCCTCCAGAGTGTGTCAAGCAAGCATTTGCTTCCTTAAAAAACTTTGGGTTTATTTCAAGAAACTCTCGCTCGCTACGTGCCTACGTGCCCGTTTCATTGTCCAATTGCTTCAAACTTGGAAACATAAGCTTGCCCTCTTTTATATTCTGTTTTCTTGAAAAAGAGAGAAACACATCCGTGTGTACATTGAATTTATTTTGCTTTCGAGATCATTACAGTTCGAGCAAGGGGGATAACCAGCTAAATTCTGCAGATAACCGTCTACTTAACATTATAAATATTATATATATTCGTTTTTATTTGTTTTTGAGCCTTTGAAAACTTACAATATAAAAGAAAAATCTACATATATGTTATATACTACAAAATGTGTGTATTAAGAATGATAAAAGGTTTAGGGCAGCCGAAGTAAAACATTAAGTGCCTATTCTATTTTTTTACAACAAGAGAATTAATATCTGATATAAATACATGTCTAAAACTTACATGGGAATATTATATCACAATTTAGCACTAAAACACTCCATAGTATAGACGTTATAAATTCATTGTAGTTTTTAACTCATGCTTACCTGATACGAGAACTTACGAGGCACAAACGTATGACATTCCTTAAATTCCCGGAAGTCTCTTCTTACTTTGTTATTGCTCATTGAAATGTATCAGTCAGCTTGTTTGGCTATCATTGTGCCAACTCAACCCCCTTTAGTGGTCAGAAAAGACCTTCGTTTAAGATTTTGGTAAAATATAAATTGCATGTGTTTACACACATTTATACAAGATCAACTCAATGATCTAAGTATTTTGCATTGATTCGAGACTACGGGAGAGGTTTCCAAGCTTAGCTGTATGGTGAGGTATGTAAAAATGACTTGTAGCCAACCTTTTTCGAGTTGGGACCACTGTGCAGCCACATGCACTTTAACATTGCACAGTGTGAAAACAGTGAGTATACATAAGCGTACTTTTTATTTAGTTCATTACACACAGTTCCCTAACATATTCGTAAATGATCACAAAATATAGCTATATTAACAATATTCAAGCCTAGAAACACGGGAAAGAGCTATGTACGGTTTTTTTACAAAATTCCCTCATTTCCATACAAATTGCAAATTGCTATAACTCATGACCATTTGAAGATAAAATATTAGATGATGTCTCATTTTAAAGGTAATATAAATTTGTAAAACGATTCTCCTGAGGAATTTGCTGTAAAACTAAATTCTGAGCCGCTAGAAGTAAACGCTTGTCAAAGAACGTGAGGACTTTAAGCATTTAAAAAAAATTACAATTTTGGATGGCACATATCTGGATAACCATGAGGAATATAAATCAATATATTACGAACTATTTTGCAGTACACCTTGTCAGCTTCAATTTTAGAAGGTGTAATATCTTCATTACCATGCATCAAGATAAGAGCGAAAACCCAAAAAAGGGACCATCTGCGTCCACCCCCCCACATCTCCTAGATCCGGGGACATTCAGTATGTTTATTGGTGTAGCAAAACTTGGTTGCACCCACTTGTAAGATCATGACACAAAGGAGAGGAAAGCATACATGAGATGTGGTTTGAAGCGGCAGAACTTTGAGTACTACGTTAAAGGCACCATCACTTGGGATGAATGAAGTACAACGCATATCAAGCGGAAAATAGCCCTAGCTAAGAAAGCGTTCAAGATGAAGAGGCATCTGATGTGTTCAAGGAAGATGGGACCACGGACAGGGAATCAGTATGCGAATATGTTCGTATTGAGCGTGGCACTATATATGTTGGAAAGATGAACCGCTCGGAAAGCAGGCCGGAAATGATTAGGAGCTTTTGAAACCTGGTGTTCGAGGCAAATAACACTAAAAAGGAGAAACAGATGTATTCGGCAAAGACTGGGGCACAATGGGTTTGTGAATAATATAATTGAAAGAAAAATATGGTTACAATCCGAAGAAAAAGAATAATAGATAAATAGATACACAAAATAAATAGGAAGTACAAAATGAGAACAGCCAATGATTATGGGAACTAGCATTAGATAGGGAAGGACGGAGGGCTGCAGTCAACCCAACCTATGATTGAACGACCATTGAATGAATAAGTGAATGAATGCGTTTTTCTTAATTCACCGCAGCGAGCATTTGAGAATAAAGATGTACGCGCGTGTGCACTAGGCCCGATCAAGAAACAACTTTTTTCGAAATTCTAAATTCAACAAACGGCAAAATGTAGCCCGCAGTACCCAAGGAACAGGGAAAAGATTTCGTTTCAGTAGGTTGACATCCTACTCTGCCGCCGGGATCATTTATGTTGAGGGTAGGCAACCCACAACGCACACCCACTTTTTACGCTATTACGGCTGTAAATGTCGCGATACAAGCATTTTTTTCAGTCGATGCTGTACCAGTCATGTCAGGAATTGTCAAAGTAAGCCACAGAGATCGGATGATCACTTGTTTATACGATAACTGGTCTTAAAATGCAAAGAGACGTGAACAAATGTGAAAATTGCTTAATTATTGACTTATTTTGGAATTTACCGCACTCTAATGGGTATGACAGTACGTATACGGCCCCTTACCCTCTCCTCTGGTCTCGAGAATCCCCCACCTCTCCTATACCCCGCCCACGAACTTATATGAACGATACTGTGCTGACTACAATGTCTACGACAAAGGGTTTTGTTTTCAAAATGATGCAGCTCTTTGCCCACCGTAAATGTCAACAATGAAGTCTCAGGCTGCACCTTACGTAAAGAATTAAAATGTTAATCATGACAGCAGCACAATTTGGAGCCATCTAGTGGAACAATTTATGCGCCTCGACTACCCAATAAAGTCTTTTGCTTAGCGCGTGTTCTGCCGAGGCTAGAATCGCGTGTCGGAGTGAATTATATTATTTTTTTGTGGAGTAGCAATAAAAAAGTGCGATAAAAATGATGAAACTTTCGTCTTTGGAATGCAAAAATTCATTTGGGCGCTCCTCAAAAGTTGTCTAGAATAAATCTGCCCACATTTGAAGATGTTATGAAATACTAAACGTGGGTGGAGATGAAAAAGCGGCAAGAGAGAGAAGGATATTATCCATCGGCCCAGGAGAGTACGCAGGTTGTCGCCGACAGTGTGTAGCAAGTGTGGAACGACGCGTATAGTACCTGCCATCTTAAACCGCGGCATCCTCACTTCAGTTTTGAGATATTATAAGAAATGTAGAAACATTATGAAAAGAGCAAAGAAGGAAAACTCACCTGTTGTCGAAAAAGACTTGAAACAGTTTAAGAAAGATGCTAAAAGTCTGTTTGATATTTCTCAATGCAAGTATCTTCCAAAACTGGCCAAGTGCATCTGTAAGCCAATTATAGTATGAAGAATATAATCTATTCTATGAATGTATTCTATGAAAGAATAAATACCATTCCTTTTGGGCCAAAAATCAGCCAGGGAGCTTGTCACTGGGACCGTTGATTGGAAAACGACAGAAAAAACATAGAAAATAATGTGTCAAAGAAGAAAGAAAAGTGGCAAAAATGAAGTAAATATTTTAAAACAGAGCGTCAAAATCCTTTGCCCAGGAAATTGGATCTAAACTGAAGTCTTTGAGCGCCAAAGTTCCAGTTGACACTCCGTCCGTGTTCGAAGATGAATGGCTACCACCTTCCTACCCGTCCTCAAGTCGCTCGTCGCGCAACACCCTGGATGACCTGCAAATTGGCGGAGAAATACAGCGTAGCCAGCGGTATTGCAGCAGCCCTCGTGACTGCAGCGTTTGAGGATGTCGGCCAAGTCACACCTGAAGATAAATCAAAGGTTGTTGACTGGATGAAAATTGCGCACCAAAGGAAGAAATACAGAGAGCCAACGACTGCAGAGGATCTGCAAAAACTAAGAGACCAAATCTTGTACTTCGATGGGAGAAAAGACAACACGAAAGTCAGGGAATTGTGCAGCAACAATTAAGTGCGCATCACGACTGCCACCGAAGAGCAGGTAGTTTTTCTCGCAAAACCCGGCGGGGTTTATTTGGGAGATTCATCACCTTAAACAGGAAATACTGAGAGTCTCGAAAACACTACCGTCGACTTTTTCGAAGCCGCTGAAAGTGACGCGTCTCCCATACGGTGCATCGGATGTAATGGTTGTCCGACGAACACCGGCTGAAAGAGAGGTGCTATACGTTTTATTGAAGTGCGTCTGGGGCGTGCCTTACAGATTTCTGTGTGCCAGCTGCACGCAAACGAATTCCCCTTCGACATATAATGGAGAAGTTTGATGTGCCGACGACCGGACCAAGTTGCTACAGTGGGCCAATAGGCCAACTGAAGACCTGTGTGCAGCTGCCTGTGGTGAAATATCAGACAATGTACATTATCTGCCTGACCCTGAACTACATTCATCTCTCATCAGAAAATACCAAAAATACCCGCTGTACATGGCTTGTGGTAATGCCTGAAAAGGGATGGAAACATCTGTCAGAAAATCCAATCAAAGAAACAAATGCCAAAGTTTGGATCCAAAAAAAAATTACAGCGTGACTGATAAGTTATAACACTTGAAGGGTGGGTGGATACGGGAGGAAATTGAGTTGCAGCTACCACCATGTGATAAGTAATGGGTCGCCCTGAGAGCCTGAGTGGCACCGGTCCTCATGGTGGGCGAAGAGCTGCAAACTTATTGGAATACAGAAACATTTTCGTATACGATGTAGCCATCGCAGTGCGTTGATAGGCGGGCCATAGTGAGAAGGAAAGATGGTTACTTGAGAAAGGGAAAGGGTGATGTTCTACAGAAGGGGAAGCGTCATATGAGTGCTATCATGCCCATACGAGTGCGGCAAATTACAATATAAGTCATTAATTAAGCAATTTTCACAGTTTTTCCGGTTTATTTGATTTTAAGACTAGTTATTGTATAAACAAGTGATCATCCGATCTCTGTGGCTTACTTCGACAATTCCTGACATGACTGGTACAGTATCGACTGAAAAAAATGCTTGGATCGCGAGATTTACAGCAATAATATCGTAAAAAGTTGTGTGCGTTGTGGGTTGCCTACCCTCAACATAAATGACCTCGGCGGCAGAGTCAACCTACTGAAACAAAAAATTTTCCCTGTTCCTTGGGTACTGCGGGCTACATTTAGCCGTTTGTCAAACTTAGAATTTCGAAAATAGTTGTTTCATGATCGGGCCTAGTGCGCACTATTGAGTTTTTTTGTGATGTGTCTTTGAGTGTGTGGTTTGAACAACGTGGGACGAAACACAACGATTGGGACAACGATGCTGAGCATATATTTGCTCCTGTAGACGTCCTAAATAAATCTAAGTTCCCGTCAAAGGGAATAAAACATAAAAGCAGCTGATTCGTATGTGTGACACAAAAGGAAGCCGTCGTCATCGGTTGTTCTGAGATTGGTTTGGCAGCAACCCTCAATTCTTTAGTATAAAAAGATGCCGAGTCAAGTGTAATAATACGCCTCAAATTGCTTCGTAGTGAAACACCCGTCGTGCTCAATGGTGAAGAGGGTTGCGTACAAGAAAGGTTGTCCAAAACATCTCTCAAAATTCATTTGAATTCAATGACCCAGAGGGTCGTTTATAAGCTAATTTTCGGTGAAAATTAATATAAAAGTAAAGGTCTTTTTATGGGAATAATGAATTGAAACTCTTCAGAGAGTAGTTAACCTCCGTAGAGAGAGAGAGAGATACACTTCTTAATACAATCCTTTATGGAGTAACCTTGAGGAAGTCCATTATCATAATTGTCAATAACAACTTTGTTTCAATTATTGAACAACAATTCTCAAAATGTTTACTGGTACTACGCAGAACTTTTTTTTGTAGATTTTCGCAGTTCATTTAGTGTTGCCGCGAGACTCGAGACTTTCTCGTCTCGTCTCGATTCTCGTCTCGAAAACGAGACGAGACTCGAGACGAGACCGTTGGTAGAATTCGAGACGAGACTCGAGACCAGATCACTTTTTGACGAGACGAGACGAGACGATACCACTTCCACGAGATTCTTGAAAGTCTCGAAAAACAGTTAAATGTCCTGAATTGGTATTTGGTTTAGCTTTATCCCTAAAACTATGTCCTTCTGTTAAGACGAAGTAAATTTTGCGTTATTTTCTAAGTATTAAATTTGGAATATAATTCAATAATAACTTTTTGATAAATTATCTAACTATAAAAAGAAGTTTTGGCGAAAAATCAATTTCTGTATGCATGAGCGTGACTTCTGGAGCCAAGTAAGGGAGTGTTAATGGCTGACTAGTTTTCCTTGTTTCCTGCGATAATAACCTTGGAAAATTTATCCAGAAAAAATTGGACTATTTACTAAAGTGGTAATTTTCAGTGCTTACTTCTACGACAAAAATATCTTGGATAATGTGTAAAGTATCGCCCAGCGGCACTTGCAATCCTGCTTATAGTTTGCATGCGAGGAGAAAATGATGGCGCCATTTCGAATTGCGCAGAACACATCACCTCGGCAGAAAGACGAATGATAATTGAAATAACTATGTACCTCTTCCTGCATGAAATATCTTCCGAGGTTAGTGAGGATATTTAGCTTTTTATCGCTAAATTGTGTTGAGGATGCTACAATAAAAAAGGATAACTACAATTGGCTTTCCTTTGTCTTTAATTTCTTTCATTTGCCTTTATTTAGCAAACCAAAAATCTATTTAATCAAAAAGTCCATTACTGGAATATCTGACCGGCATTTATTCATCAGCCACTCATTCTAACTCCATTCATCATATTTTCTCCAGAAACACCTGTTAGCGGCAGGTAATCTTATTTCAGCAGCATGCAGTCCATTGTAAAAGGGGCCAGAAATCTGTCGAAAAAATCTATTTGCAGACTTGTGCGAAATTCCTGAGAGGAAAAATCATTCGCCCTGACAGGGATTCGAACTCGGATCCCTCGATTTTTGGCCGAGTTCTTTAGCTTAAATGGCTATAGCACTAAGTTTTGATAGCACTGATCATCATTTTAGATGCATAGCCCATGTACTAAACCTTGCAGTACAGGATCTATTAAGAACGTTGTCTCTGGAGGATGGGGTTTCAGAAGACCAGCTTTATTAATTGACAGTGACGACGAGGATTTTGATTTTGAAGAAGAAAATAAAACTTCAATTGCCAAAATAATATCCCTAATTTAAAAAATTAAAAAAAGTGAGCAGTTACGTAATAAATTCCGCAGCGCTTGCAAAGCTGCAGGGGAACCATCACTGAACCTTGTAACAGACGTCCCAACTATGTGGAGTTCAACAGACGGTATGATTGGAACAACACATAATGTGAAGAGAGGTATTTCAATCCTATGCGATAGTATAAGTTACCTGAAGCGCTTCAAAATCACTGGATTAGAATGGACACTGCATGAAAATTTTCACAAAGTTTTATAAAACTTTAAAGTTCTGACGAATAAATTAGGAGGTAAAAATTACGTCACCCTTCCACTCGTTACCGTTCCATTTAACTTGCTGTAGGATAAGCTAGAAAAAGTTATTCAAATACTGGACAACAAGCCTGGAAGGAAAGAAGGTGATGAAAAACTGTTGCTTGCCTATCAAGCTGCTCGGAACAAGATGCTAAAGCACTACCGCCTAACAAACCTGATTCATTGCGCGGTAATAATAATAGATCCACGTCATAAATGTGAAACTTTCTCCATGACGCCATGGGGAAAAGAGATGCAGGAATAGTCCCTATTGAAATTTGAGGAAATGTTCAAAGTCTATTACGAAAGGTAATTCACTCAAATACAGTCCGCTCAGTCAATGGATCTAGAGAATCTTGAGAGGTCTGTTTTGGTAGAAAGTGACGAGGAAGACCTTCTAGATGTATATTCTCTCTATAAGCAGTCAAGACCCAGTACTGGCAGGTATTTTCTCCTTTTCGACTAATTTCACTTACCTTAACTATTTTGACCTAAGAGAGAAGTTCAATTAGTCTCAGAACTTTTATTTAATTTTTTTGACTTTTAAATAGAAATTTAACCCTTTTTCTCTTAAGACCAAATGGTTTTCATATATTCGCTCCTAGTCTATCATCCCAGCATGAAAAATGGAGGAAAGAGATTGCAGAATATCTTCAACTGCCGAGATCCCCTAGTGATGTAAACATGGTGGAAGGCAAATGAGGCAACTTTTCCAGTGCTATCAAAAAAGGCGAGAGACCCTCAATATTCCCACTACATCTGTACCAGCGGAAAGGTTGTTCTCAAGAGCAGCCTTGAAAATAAGGAAGCATAGAAACCGCTTGGGTCACGAATCAGCAAGAAGTTTACTCTGTGTGAACTCGTGGGTGACGTGCAATTTGGCCAGTCAAATAAAAAACTTATGTTAATTAAACTTTTTTAAATCTGAAAATTATTTAAACTACTTTATTAAAGCGAAAATGATCTCTTATACCACTCAAATTATTTTTGCGATTATTTTCTTAAACCTTCTGTGGATTTCTCTGCGGTAAATTTGTGTCTATATTCCCTTTTTAGAAATTTTGTTTTATGTTACTAGTTTATTCATTGAGTATCAATAAAATCAATGATTTTACTAGCAGTTTGATGTAATTGGTGTCCAGATCAATATATATTTAAAATTTATAATAATGGCTTTCCTATTTCGAGTGTACCGATTCAGCGATTAAATACGCAAAGGAAACGGCTTTTTACGGTGCTTAATTTATTTTGGGGGAAACGAGACGAGAGTCTCGTCCGAGACTCGAGACCGAGAAGAAACTGGGGTTCACAAGACGAGACTCGAGACGATACCCGAGTTCAGAAAACGAGACTGAGACGAGACTGGCTCAAGTCTCGTCTCGTCTCGCGGCAAAACTAAGCTCATTGTTTATGGTATTCAGGCTTCTGGTTCTGCGATTGAATTATTTAATATTATGCAACAGTTTCGCCGTGCTATGCTGCCGGCTTTGTCGGGCGTTTAAGAACAACAATGGTCTTTTTTCAAAAGATAAATAAACAATTCCAGCAGTTGATGATTTTGAGAAGTTTAAATTGAGAAATTAATACGTAGCTTTGAAACTAATATTACCAGTAAAAACTCTGTGGATAGAAACATAGTTCCTATTGTTACTATTCAGAGTTCTTACTTCTTTAGCTCACTAGTCAATTATGGCAATAAAATTGAATACGAGAAAAAGACGAAAATTGAGAAACAAAATATTTTTCAATACTTATACACATTTTTTAATTTTTACTCGTAATATATTTATAACAAATAGTACTTTCAGTTAAAATAACTATAAGCTGCAGGTTTTCATCCGTAAAAATGTCGTTCACTAATGTGATGAGAGGTAATAGAAGGGTTGGGCCAGTCCTAGGAGTCAAAAAGCCTCGTAGTGTCTTCAAACTTCACTGTAGAAAAGAAACGTGTTTTTATCACAAGAGAATAAGAGTATTTTGTGTTTTAGATTTAATCTACTACAGTTAAGAAAATACTTCCATGCTTTATGCTGCTTATTTACTCTTATTCCATTCATAAGTAAACAAATTACATAAATATACCTACAATTTGATGTAATATAATATAATTTTCTACACTTACCGTGGTTATTGTATCATTACCTCGTCTTTTCTTCATTGGTCCTTTATTCACTCACTTACTTTTTATGCGGCAAACAAAAGAAAAACGTTTCTAAAAACAAAAGAATCGCTAACTGCGCACAACCATACAATAATAGAAAGCACCCCGAATTAATTATCCACCACCAACGGGAACACGAGAATGCACACATAAAAGTATTCCAACACAATTTCCGGTGTAAGGCTTTGAAAGTTTGTAATGTTGAAGCACAGCAATACGCTGTTTTTGTTTTAAATTGCTATGAATATGAATTTATTTAAATTGCTATACAAAATATAGTTAAATTAGCAATACAAAAATACAAATATTTATCAAAAATAATATACAATGCGAGTAACAAATATCGTATAAATGTTGGCGAAGTGTCATTCAATGTAAAATATTCTAATTTTCAGTTTGACAAACTAAGGTTTTATGAAATTTTGCGTGTAGAGTTGCACATGTATTAAATAAAATGTTGTAAACTTTTACGCCCAATATTAGAATAACTTTGTAGATGCAACCGTTTGTGTGATCCCATGCCGTGAGCAAAATGACTAACAGTTTAGCATATTGGTGATAAAAAAACTTCCGTGAATTCAATTTCAAAACAAATAACAATTAATTTAATGCGTCACGTTAGATGCACGAATGTACATACTATGCTACAACTGCGTATTTACGTTCTTAAGTGTCACAAAACCCATGAAGAGAAATCTTCGAAAGATTTCCACGGGATGCTTAAACTAGGAGTGCGCCAAATGTATTCACTCATAGGTATTTGAGTACCCGAATGAATGCATGGGTACTCGACGAATGCATGAGTAGCTGAATGAGTACATGAGTACCTCGATGAGTAGATGAATACCCGAATGAATACATGAGTAGCTGAAAGAGTACATGAGTACCTCGATGAGTAGATGAGTACCAGAATGAATACATGAATACCTCGATGAGTAGATGAGTACCCAAACGAGTACTTGAATACCTCGGCGAATGGATGAGTACCCGAATGAATACAAGGACAACAACCTCAGCGCCTCATCGAATTCTTGAATACCTGGTTGAATACTCCCGAATACGAGAACCTCGGCTAGGCGAGTATCCGAGTACCCACCTCGATGACTACAGCTGTTCATTCGACCGCTAAGGTACTCACGACTCACATGGTTAACACTACCCGCTGTGCCTTGAGTATTGGGATTTTAGAGGGAGTTTGATGAATGCCAAGCTGGCCATTTGACCACCTAACATTTGACTTATGCCTTGGAAATTCTCAAATACACATGAAAGGCCAAAGTCTCCTTTCGGCCACGCCATCGGGGTGGCTTGCAGGACTTAGAGCATGAGCAGATACTCTTATTTGGACGATCTGTGCAACACTACTTCAGGGAAAGCTACTTCATAAAGTATTTTTATTCAAAGTAAAGAATGTTTAGTCATTAACTTTATTTTTCAACAATATCAACCACAGTTTGCGGACAGCAAAATTAGCAAATACATTTCCAAATTTCTATGCATAAAAAGTTACATATGTTATTCTGAAATTGCGTAAAATAAACAAAAATTAGATTTCATACTGAGGAAATCATTACTGTTAGTTTTGCTCTTGGTAAAATAATGAAAATAAATGTCTATAGTAACATGGAAAATTAAGACATTAAATTTTAAGAGAACAACATAAAAACATCACTAGTGTTTAATTCAACGCAGACTCAATAGTACACGGTGGAGAAAAGAAAACAAGGGACTGAGTATGCGCAACCTTTACTTCTAACCTATCTTTGACATAATTCGCCTTGAGTGTAGCAGTTATTCAGAACTTAAATGTCATATTCACGTGCAAATATTTCGCACCCTATTATTTTTACGCTTACCGTATATTGCTGTAGAAGGCTTCACATAGGTTCAAGAACTAATCAAACGTGTGGTCATTTTTTCACTGGTTGGAGCAAACAAGGAAAACTATCACGCCTATTAACGTAATTAGGGCATCACTGGTATACCCTCACCACTTTTGTGAATAAAGTAAGAGATATTTCTAGTGTCACTGGCATATTGCTTATTATTTATCTGGAGGTAGTGGTTTAAGTAATCACAGGCCTCTGAAGGCAAAAGCTGTGGCAATTTTGACCAATGTAAGTGATGTCCAAGGGGAGATTAAATTAAACCATCATAGGGAATCTTTAGCATTGCCTTTAAAGTTGACGGGGAGTAGTTAGAAAATCTTTCTTTAACCCCTAAGTTACTACTCTTAAACTTAATTTTCCATAATGGCACATTGACGTGTTTGGTATTTTTATTTGGTAATGTGATTACTGATGATTAAATGCCATCTAAAAATGAAGAAATTGAAGAGAACATTGCAGAACACATGGCGAGTAGAAAAACTGAAGGAGGCTCAGCATCAGCAGGCATTTCAAAAAGCAGTGGGGAACAACATAGGCGAAGACCTGACTGAGAAATCAGTGGAAGAGCAATGGGAGAACATTACATGTGGACTACAGGAAGCCGCAAAGGAAGATCTTTGAAAAAGAAAAGATGGCAAGAAGAAGCCATGGATCACGAAAGAATTCTTAGATCTAATTGAAGAAAGAAGAAAGTACAAGAATGAGAAAACTGAAGAAGGACAGCTTTTTCACAAAAGAATAAGGAACGAAATAAGTCGCAAAGCCAAAAAAGATAGAGAATGTGGATGAAAAACCTATGCGAAGATGTACAAAACAACCTTGCACTTGGAAATGTGGAAGCTGCCTATAGGATAGTGAGGAACCACTTAAAGGAACGGAGCGCAGGATGCAATGCCATAAGGGACAAAAATGGAAAACTTTTGATTGAAAATGAGGACAAAGTGAAGATATGAAAATAATATCTGGAAGAGTTATACAACGGAAACAATCTCAGAACGACAGTGATCGAAGAGGAGAGAGAAGTCGAAGAAGATGATATGGGAGCATCAATATTAAGATCGGAATTTGACGCAGCAGTAAGGGACCTGGAATAAGGCTTCTGGAATTGATGACATTCCTGCAAAAGTAATTAAAAAAGCAGTAGAGAAGACACTAACCGTTATTTGCAAAACCATCTGCGACATGTCTAACAGGAGAAATACCCAGGGACTTCGAGAAAAACATCATCATTCCTATTCCCTAAAAGAAGAGAGATGAGAAATGCGAAAATATTAGGACTATAAGACTGGAAATACATACATCGAAGATATTGACAAGGAGCATCTACAGAAGATTGGAGCGAAAAGCAGAGGAATTCCTGGATGAAGATTAATTTGGATTCAAGTAAAGTAAGGGCACAAGATGATGAATGATTTCCTCAGTATGAAATCTAATTTTTGTTTATTTTACGCAATTTCAGAATAACATATGTAACTTTTTATGCATAGAAATTTGGAAATGTATTTGCTAATTTTGCTGTCCGCAAACTGTGGTTGATATTGTTGAAAAATAAAGTTAATGACTAAACATTCTTTACTTTGAATAAAAATACTTTATGAAGTAGCTTTCCCTGAAGTAGTGTTGCACAGATCGTCCAAATAAGAGTATCTGCTCATGCTCTAAGTCCTGCAAGCCACCCCGATGGCGTGGCCGAAAGGAGACTTTGGCCTTTCATGTGTATTTGAGAATTTCCAAGGCATAAGTCAAATGTTAGGTGGTCAAATGGCCAGCTTGGGATTCATCAAACTCCCTCTAAAATCCCAATACTCAAGGCACAGCGGGTAGTGTTAACCATGTGAGTCGTGCGTACCTTAGCGGTCGAATGAACAGCTGTAGTCATCGAGGTGGGTACTCGGATACTCGCCTAGCCGAGGTTCTCGTATTCGGGAGTATTCAACCAGGTATTCAAGAATTCGATGAGGCGCTGAGGTTGTTGTCCTTGTATTCATTCGGGTACTCATCCATTCGCCGAGGTATTCAAGTACTCGTTTGGGTACTCATCTACTCATCGAGGTATTCATGTATTCATTCTGGTACTCATCTACTCATCGAGGTACTCATGTACTCTTTCAGCTACTCATGTATTCATTCGGGTATTCATCTACTCATCGAGGTACTCATGTACTCTTTCAGCTACTCATGTATTCATTCGGGTATTCATCTACTCATCGAGGTACTCATGTACTCATTCAGCTACTCATGCATTCGTCGAGTACCCATGTGTTCATACGGGTACTCAAATACCTATGAGTGAATATATTTGGCGCACTCCTAGCTTAAACCTATCTAAGTATTTCAATTGAATCTATTTTTAGTAGTGACGAGCGGAAATTGCACCAAGACGATACTAAAATGGGGGCCAGACACTGATCCCATGTAAGATTAGTAAGCCATAAACCCTGTTAGAAGATTTCAGCATAGACCAACACGGGTTCCATTCAACCCATTGTAAAGTAGAGACGAGCAATTTCTGAGAGAACAAAACCTTTTTGTAAATGAGGAGGCTGGGTTGGTATCAACAATTCTAAAATGAGAGACATCATCCATCCTCTGGATCCCAATTGTGTTTCCAGCGATGTGATTTCATCTCTGTTGTGAATTTTTATACTCACGCGTTTCTTCCGGACTAACATTACGATTATTAAAAGTCCATTTGCTCAACAGGAGTTTTGCAGCGTTCAACATGATAATGCTTTTTTCTTTGACATATAACGCTTTCTCTACCTTGCCAGCACGAAAAAAAATATCACCTACATATGAATGGTATTGGATGGCCTTTGTACCTTTAGATAGAAAACTTTTTTTGCTCATCCTGGGCCAACTGTCGAAGGCCTCAAGGTGCTAAAAACACTATATATTATTGCGTAGTTAAATATCAATATAACTCTCTCGTAATCTGAATAATCTAGATTGATACATATCTGATCAAAATATCTTAACAACATATGTCGTAAATACGACTCTAAAAATCGCTACCGCGTCACAATCAGCCAAAGATCAGGCTGTAGGATGAATAGTTCTCGGGTTTCCAGCCGGGTAATGGTTTTAAACAGCACCGAAGTTTCATTGGCGTAGTCTGCCATCGTCTTCAAGGTAAATGATTTTTGCCAGGGTTGTCATATATTTAAAGTTTCACATTTTCATTAGGTTTTTCCTGATTCATCAGTTTTTTCCCGACTTTCTTTTAGCATTCTCAGAGTAGGTTTCCAAGCACTGCTGAGTTGGAAACTATTGTCTCGGTTCAAGGTTTTACTTTCCAGCCTAATCTCCACAGCTTCTTTCACAATGCGATCCCAATAGTCCTTTGTTTTGCAAAGCAATTTGGTGTTGGCAAAGTCGATCCTATGACCATTTTCCAGGCTGTGTTCCGCCACCGCCGATTTTTCCGGATGGAAGAGTCTGATGCACCTTTCGTGTTCCTTCAGGCGTGTTTCTACGGTGCGTCCAGTCTCCCCGATGTAAACCTTTCCGCATTCACAAGGGATGCTGTATACTCCGGGTGTCTTCAACGGCAGGTTGTCTTTAGCGGTTCCTAGGATGTTTTTAAGTTTTGCCGTTGGTCTGCGGGTCGTCTCGATCTCGTGCTTGGCTAATATCCTCGAGATCTGGTTGGATACTTTTGGGATGAAGGGGAGACAGGCTCTGCTTCTTGGCTTGGTCTGCGTGTCTCTCGTCTTCTGAGTGATGGTCCTTTTCAGGGCCAATTGGATCTCCCTGTCCGTGTATCCATTGGTACGAAAGTTCTTCTTCAAGTGCTCAATTTCCGAGTTTTGATTCCCATCATCCGACACGGCCTTCGCACGGTGGAACAGCGTAGCCATCACTCCGCACAAAAAATAGGAACGCGTGCAGCGAAGATCGGCAAGATACGTTAAAGGCCGTAATGATAATCTCGTTAGTGTTACTAACATTTTGCAGAAACTGGAATGGGAAACGCTTACAGACCGTCGATTAAAATTTAGACTCAATCTATTATGTAAGTTCCAAACCGGTCTATTCTCTGACGACGTTGAAAATATTATACGAAATCTGACATGCTACGGTAGAATTGATCATGAGAATACAATAACGGAACTAGACTGCAGAACGGACAGATTTAAAATGTCATTTTTCCCACGAACGATAAGGGACCATAACAGCTGCCAATGAGACTTTTATATCTAGGTTTGTCGATAGGTAGTGTGGCTCTCAGTAGTAGTAGTACTCCCTAATACTTGAACCCTTATCTGTTACCTAGTACATACTAACAGCACGCCTTGCATGTTTTCTAGATCAGTCTTGAGTCTCTGTCCATTTGTGTAGTTGCAAAATACATATATATTAACGGTCCCTCTCCATTGTGATAATATCTGTAGTGTAGTAGAGCATTCTTGAGAGGCTTCACCTCGTGACAAGCATTAGAGATTTATGCTAATGTATAATTAGTGGTAGTTACACTAACATTAGGGTATAGTGTAATGCACGTTGGTGAATACTCACCCCCTGCCACACATCCCTGAGGTGGCTTGTGAGGTATTTTGTAGATGTAGAAACAGTGACCTCGCACTGACGTTACGGTCGACCCAGACACCATAATAATGGAGTAATTTTTTTTACCATATGGGTTAAACTTCCGAGAAAAATAGCACAAGTAAACTCAAATTGTGATTCAAAGAGAATCGTTTGTTGAATAAATGCAAAAGATTTGTTAAACTATGAGATTAATTTTAGGAATTAAATATTTAAAATCAGAGGAAGATTTCGAGATGAAGTATTGGCGAAGGGAATTTGAGCAAAAGCTGGGCTGGGCTGAGACTTATGACTGAGGAGTATCCATTTCACGGAATGATGTTTCTGTTTGATTCAAGTGAAAAAAGGATGCGGGAATTGGAACGTTTAGTAATATATATCACAGCAACTCCGAAGAAACAAATGATAGCACAACGATTCTTTGACATTATCATCTCCAGAAAATGGTTCCCTCAGCACATATAACCTCTTTCGTGGGACATCAAATAACTAACCTAAAAATCTAGAGAGGAACTCCTTCAAAAATATTCGTTTTTGTTAAACATTCAAACGTCAGTTACTTACCAACTATGCCACGTATCAAGCCAGGATGCCGTTGAACGCGTTAGGAAACGCAATAACGCGAAATGAGGGGAGATGGGATATGTTCGTCTTCCCCGGACGAGAGGACAACAAACACACAACGGTCCATTGCGTGCATTCATTGGAGGGGGAGGAGATGCCACCACGGTTCATCAGAATGAGAGTGCACAGACACACCGGGGGTGAATGTGAATGGTAAGTGCCCTCTACTGAGAACCCGGTGGAGTGTTTGCGGAGCAAGGAAGGTTGGTCTCTAATCACCGATGTCCCAGCCAGGGTGGGGAGCGAAGGCGTGCTTGGTGGGGCAAGGGGGTATTCGCCAATAAGGGGCTCAGGATGGATGAATAGGAGGGGAATTAGTAGAGAGGAGGGCAAAGTGCCCTACTACACCTCACTCCTCCCTACTCTCCCTTCCCCTATTCTCATTCCGTTTCCAGAAAAACAGGCAACAAAAAACGGGACACGACGACGGAGACAAGTTTTGGTGCAGGATTTGAATAAGGGCTTCGTTGGGAAGGATTGTGTAGTAAAATAAACATCTGCCAGTTTATGCGTTCAGTTTTGATTTTTACTTCTCAGTGTCTTGAATAATTTTACATTATTGCATCCGGTTCCTACTCTGATTGTATTTTTAATAATTCACGAACTATCGCCAACTCTTTAAAAAACTTTTCATACTTCACTTGTACTTACAAGTGAAATTCGCAAAGTTTGTACCTTTTCCATAACGGAGACATTTCACAAAGCTACCTCTTCAATAGTTCATTGTGTTAATAATTGCATTTTCGCCACACGAAGTCGGGTCGGCGAAATCAGTCAAACCGGAAGCTAAAACTAAGCGTTTATGCGTTTAGTTGGTGCTCCCTCTCCACTGTCAATCTTAACTATACCAATAGCAGATTATAACACTATATGATCCCTTTAAATTTGATCATTTCCGTCACAGCAACAGAAAAAAATCATTAATTATCTGATTTACTAGTCACGCCAGATCAACAAAAGTTGGAAGAAATAAAGAATAAGTAAGTAAATAGAGCTTAAAGATTCACATATGTTACTTAATACAGTAACGGCAGGTGGACTCGATGGATTTGAAAGTAAACCAAATAAAGCTTTCGAGCACTCTTGCAGTCGTTTAAGAGCATGATGTACAACGCCAAACATTAATTTATCTGAAAAATGTAGAAAACTTTAGGAAGCGCAGACTTTGCTAAATTTAACTGTTACCCGAGTTCCAATAATGTTGAAATTCATTTTTTATACAAAATTCATAAATGTGAATAGAGAACTTATAGATGTGAAAGTTTCTTAGAAAATATGGGGAATAGCGTAATTTCCGCTTTTTTTAGCACATCTGTCTCCATATCTGCTTCCAAATGACATTGCATTAGTAGACGGCTATGAAATCAATCGCAGATGCAACGATTTGCGAATATGAATTTGGTTTTAGACATTCTATAATTTTTCTCCTCTTTCCATTATTTCAGGCAACGACACCAAAAATACCCGTGAGCTCGCTTAACGGCCAATCACCAACACGGAAGTCGAATTCTCACATCACATCCCATCTCACTTTTTTTCTTCTACGCATATCGCAGTCACATTCTCATTCTTTGCTTTCAGTCGCTCTTCATTGATTCCCTTTGCATTCCTTCACTTTCAAAATACCCTCTTCACGCCCTTTTTTACCCAGAATCCCGTTCTGCTCTTCTATCCACGGGAAAGTATTTTTTCCGAAACTGCGGCAGACGACAGCAAGCGGTGAGGCGAAGAAAAGAACGTAAAAAAAGAAACATCTCTTCTTCTCGGCTCTTTTTTTATCATCATCCCTTCTCCTCCATTCCTCGGCAATGCACGCTGGGAAAAACCTTACCCAGGGCTAAAAAAGGTCCGTTCCCATAGTAACCCTTCTCTCTTTCCGCTCCCACCGCAGCTAAGCGATACCCAATCCACGCCCACCAACCACGCCCCCTTTCCACCCCGCCCCCCTCATCGGCCACACATCCGTAGCAGAGCAGTTACAAACTTGCCCCCCCCCCCGCCCGCCACCATGTACTTGCACCGCAAACTTCAGGGAGGCCCGCAGAAACTTCAGAGAGCGTGGTCCAATAACCACGAACCCCTTTTCGCAAACCTCCTCCCACGCCTACTACTACACGGATGGCATCTCGGTTTCAAGACAACTCCTTTTATCGGTCTTTCTTTTTATATATTTCTTTGACTCTCACTTCAACTGTTCCCTTTTTCCATCTTTCTGCGTTCCTCTCGCTCAATCAATCAATCAATCCGTTTGATCAGGATGCCGGCGTGCGGGCGATACTGCAAGCGGCATGTTGTGGGAGGAGGAAGAACGAACCAAACTCCTTGCCTCATTCCACCTTTGGTCTTTATCGAAAATGCCATATCTCTTCTTGCTGTTTCAGAATGCGGGCAACCGTTGCTAAGATTTATCTCCGTATAAGTGCGAACGACTACATCTACATATACAAAATACCCTGCAAGCCACCTCTGGGGTGTGTGGCAGGGGGTGAATAATCACCAATATGTATTACACTATAACCTAAAGTTAGTGTAACTACGACTAATTAAGCATTAGCCTTTTTTCGCTAATGCTTGTCACGAGGCGAAGCCTCAAAAGAATGCACTACTACACTACAGAAGTTATCGCAATGGAGAGGGACCGTTAAAATATATGTATTTTACAACTACACAAATGGTCAGAGACTCAAGACTTATGTAGAAAACATGCACGGCGTACTATTAGTACTAGATAACAGATAAGGATTCAGGAATTAGGGAGTGCTACTACTACTAACAGCTTACACTACCTATCGAAAAACCTAGATAAAAGTCTCATTGGCAGCTGTTATGGTCCTTTATCTTTCGTGGAAAAAATTACATTTTAAATCTGTCAGTTCTGCAGTCTAGTTCCGTAATTTTATTCTCATGATCTGATCTACCGTAGTATGTTGGATTCCGTAAAATATTATCAACGTTGTCAGATTATAGACCGGTTTGGAACTTACATAATAGATTGAGTCTAAATTTTAATCGACGGTCTGTAAGCGTTTCTCATTCCAGTTTCTGCAAGAGGTCATTTACACTAACGAGATTATCATAACCCTTTAACGTACCTTGTCGATCTTCGTTGCACGCGTTATAACTCAGTTTCCAAGCCTATCTCATAAGGATCCCAAATACTGGCAGCATATCCCAAGTGGAGTCTAACGAAGGAGAAGTAGCTGATTTCCCTAACTTTATTGTCGTACTTGCCAAGTACTCTGCATTGTTTGGTAGGGCATGGCATGTTTTCATAACAAGTGCAACACTTTGTAATAAGAATGATCATTCGAGTGAATGAGGAAACTTATAATCGAAAGCGGGATTTTAATGTCATTGGAAATCTCACCAAACGAAACAATATACCCTCCAGAATCCAGAAAAATAAATGGTTCATTTCACAAAGAGACATCTCTGTTATTATTCCCAACGCAATAGTTTCTTCAGCAAAGCTTCAACTCTATTCAACCGTTTCGTTTCTCGTTGTTGGGCATAATGCTGAGCTTATTAAAGTGTTTTATATATCCTATTATACAACGGTAAGAAATAACGGTAAACTGGTTCATTAGAGGAATAAGTATGAATAATATGCTACCAATATGGAAGCAACTCATGGTTTTAAGTTACAAATCCCGCAAAAAGTGAAATTGTTCGCAAACATTGACAGACACACTCGGTGGTGTAATGATGGAAAATGTTCTTGATAAGCTCTAATATATATACATGTTCACTTTTGATTATGGTTCAACACGAACGAGGGATTTTGACAATCATGTCATAAATTTAAGTTGCAAAGAAAAAAAAAACACTGCAGAGTTTCGAGATATTTAACAAGATTTCTAAAACTCCCGATAAAGTTTAATGTTGTACTCTTAAGCAGTGGAAAATTAGCTTTCTCATTACATTTTTATTCCATATGATATTTTACTTGGCTTCGCTCGGAATGAACGCAATTGCACGGACA
This sequence comes from Pyrrhosoma nymphula, assembly GCA_963573305.1. Classification (NCBI taxonomy): domain Eukaryota; kingdom Metazoa; phylum Arthropoda; class Insecta; order Odonata; family Coenagrionidae; genus Pyrrhosoma; species Pyrrhosoma nymphula. Next base: position 132,417,253 of record OY754336.1, read on the forward strand.
TTTACAAGAACATTGTGAAAGGATGGTTAATTAACGATATTAATAATTTGTAATCCCTCACAATTATAGGCACTATATTTATGAATCTGTTATACCTATGTGTTCACTTGTGTACTCATTTGACATAAATATAATTACAATATATATTGTTATACTATGGCAAATATATTCATGTTACAGGTTTTGTGGAGTTTTTAAAATGAAATTTGTTTTGATTTTTGTTTTATATTGTAATATTGTTTTTCTACTACTGCGTGACATGACGCTTGTATGAATACAATGGAACCTTCTGACAAGCCATGTGGCTTAGAAGGAACTGACTTTAATTTGCAATAGAGGCAAATTTATTTAAGGCATTGTTAGGAATCATTGATTTTTTTTAAATTCTCTTTGATCGAACGCAGTGTATTAACATTGAATAATGATGAAAATTTTATGAATAAGGCGATTTTACTAATTAATAAAACCTAAGGACATTTTGAGAGGAAATACGTTGCATGAAAACTCGTCCAAGTAGAAGAGACTAATTTATGTTTTACATTCTTATACAAAAAGTCCAATTGAAAAAACAATAATGGAAGAATAAATGAATGGGTGGATTTATCGAGGAAGACAAAGAATGGAATCATTATTCAAATTCTGGGTTTTTTAAACGGGAAGACTTATTGTAAAAATATAACGGGATTGGGAGTGGATAGCAGCAGAAACGCAATCTTCTGATTGATGCACCATCAGATGCTGCTGATGGTGGTGACGACGACGTCTAATGCAGGAGAGGAAATCCAAACGTGCTTCATTACGACGCGACTGCACCTCTACTCTGTTGCTGGGAAGATGCAAAGGGGGGATGAACTGGTTCTTGAAGAGAACGACGGGAAGGGAGAACACCCTTTTCCGAATGGCATTGGTGGATGTCAAGGACATAGAACTCAACTCTGGTGCTGTCATGCCTTCCACGTGATGACACCTTGCCCTGAAAAAGCCGTATCTGTCTCCGTTATCTTCGCCACCCTCATTGGGTACTGCCATAAAACTCCATTTTCACGCGCTATCTAGGTTTAAGTTCTAAATTTGGAAGTTTTGTTCTTGAGTTTCTATTAGTATTAGTCTCTCTTACAGATGCACCCTCGCATTCACCAATATATGACGTGATAGCATTCCTAACAGTGCAATATTTCGGAGTTAAATTAGTCTCCCAATAAGATCACCATGTAAGACTTGGTGCTTTCCTGGCGCACGATCTGAATAAATTCTTCACGGGATTCCGACCAGGTTAGATGTTCAGCCAGAGCCGACGTTTCAATGGCTCTGGCTGAACATCTAACCTGGTGGGAATCCCGTGAAGAATTTATTCAGATCACCATGCTGAGACCACTGGGAGAGGAATATCAGTGTCAGAGAGGACAGAGAAAAAATAATAACGGCATTATTACCCTCTCCTAAGAATATTTGATCATAGATATGGTGACAGTACCATAAGGTAAAGGACAGTACCATAATAGTAGGATTAAATACTAGTACACCGAGACCATTCTAATTATCATTTCCTGAATTCGTCTATTTCATGGCTGGAGGCCGAAAATATATTTGTAAACGACTCAACGACTGCGAGCAGAGTAAATTTTTTTGCATGTTAACTAGAGCTGATTTAGCGTCAAAACAATTTTAAAAGTATAAAATTAACTATCAATAATTTTAAGCTTTTTTTTAATTAAATAGAAATTTCCAAGTACACGAAGGCTTGGGTGTCTATAGTAGCTGCTATTTGAGATATTGTCTCAAAGCCGGCCTCGGTTACATCAAGTTTAATCGCCTCGCCTACCTGCCCAATGACCACGAGTTCGAGTTTTGTCAGAGGCGCACAATGGTGGATTTTTCTCCACATAATGCATAGTCGTACACATTTATCTAATGTTTTTTTTAAGGATTGACCGATATGATAGGACTCATTTGTTTTTGCCGAGGATAGTTTGAAGTATAAGAAATACATATGACGAAAAAGGTGACGATCAATTCCATTCCTGTCATATATTATGTAGAATTCATTTTTCATCATCTGATGCAACGAGCAGTTTTTAAAAATCACATCCACAGCTAGAAGCAACTCCGTTAGTGCTTAGTTATACTTAATCTATTATTTAATAAAAATCTCATCTTCTTACAAATAAATGCCATCTCAAGATATTAAGTCGAAAACATCTGATGTATTCTTCATTACTAGATACCAGTATGATTCTCGTCTTTTTCAGTTTTGGCTGATATCTTTCCTTTGACCAAATATTGATAAAAGAAAAATCGTTCACTTTTTATAATTCCGAAGTCAATGTATTCATCACATGAACGAGGAAGATTGAATTTCAGATCACATATCTAACAATGTCTTATAGTAAACAAACCAATAGATCTAAAAATAGAGAAATTTTGAAAGATTTTCTTTCTTAATGCTTTGCAAGAAGTTATGCCAAAAACATTGAGCTGATATATTCATGATGAAAGCCACTGTAGGTTGCTAATACCGAAGCGCAGATAAACTGTGTTTGCCATGGTGGGTACATGCTGCTTCAAGTTTAAGATTATGAGATTGTCTGCAGTGAACGATGTGTACTGAAGTGTTTTCAACCACAACCGCTGGCCCTTTTGTTTATCATCCTACAATAGCGGACCCATGACTACGGAGTTTTTATGTGACCTTGTCTGTGTTAATGATGTGGAGAGAAGATTTGCCAAAGTGTTAGTATACAATAGGGGGTATCACAAAAACCTTATTTTTTTGAAATTCAAAATTGCAAGTCGATAAAATGTTGTCACTCTGCTCAAATATGCACAAAATAAATTTGAGTGAAATAGCAAAATGTTTAGGTCTCCCGCAACGGGCCTAAAATTGTTTTTTTTGTCAAAAACGTAGATTTTCAATTTTTTTTAAAAAACGTTAATAAAAAGTAAATTTTTGTTTTAATGTACAAAAATCTAAAGTTTAGAACGGTTTTTAACAGAATTAAAAAAAAAATATTTTTGTCATGTAACATCTACGTCTAATATCTACGTGAAAAGGTAAAAAAATCTTCAGGGTGCAACACAAAAAATGCAAAGACTTTTAAGACTTCAGTTGAAAATTTCAAATCAGATATTGTAACTATAGTAGTCTATTTGATAATTGTTCCTGCAAATTTAATGACTTAGAGAACTGTTTTTGTCCAACTGAAAGGAAAGTTCCACCATTGGAGCATGAGTTCTTGGGTGACCAACGAAGCCGTAGAGTTATGATTATCGGAGGTCGTGATGCACTACAAAGTAAAAAAACAACTCATGAAACGTGGTATAAGAAACGAAAAGTCTTTGCAATCCTTGCTAAATAGAAGTCTCCAACTAACAAAGACACCAGTTTTGAGACTCGAAGGCAACGTTATTGAAAATGATTCAGCGTCACAAAGTTCGAGTGATGAAAGTGTATTTGTTAGTTACATGCTTTCACCAGGGGAAAAGCCAGAAATTTCAAGCGTTTCAGTGAAACAAGGACTGCCAGAAAATTTACCATCTTTTTCCAGAGTATGTGACCGTGGAGCCATTTCCTGTTGAGCAGGAGCTCAAATAGCAAGTGCTCTTTTGCAGGATATAAATATTGTAACGCCAGAAAATCAGGCAGCGGTAATAGATAAATTGAAGGTGTTTCGTGAAGGGCGAAATACCGTTAGTTCATCTCGCACCTAAGAAATAATTGCACCCTATTTCGATGGCCGAAAAGATGAAACAATATGTTAAGAAATGTTTAATGGTAAATGTGTCCGGATAACTATACAAGAAGAACACATGTTTGGTTGAAGAACCAAATTCAACATATTTTGGACACGTTACTCCAGCCAGTGGCTCTGGGAAAGACATAGTATCATCCATACTGAAATTCATGAAAGAAAACTGCATTGATGAGAACATTATTAAAGCTCTTTTTTGTGATGGTACTGCATCAAATACTGGAATCATTAATGGATCAATTTCATTTTTCGAAATGGCTTTAAAACGCCCAGTACAAGCAGTGGTTTGTTTGCTTCACTTAAACGAATTTCCGCTTAGGAAAGTTATGGTTGCCCTTTGATGGTCCAACTTCTGGGCCCAATTCTTTTAGAGGCCCAATAGGAAAACATTTAGCATGTTGTCAATATTTACCAGTTGCTGAGAATAGTAAAATAAATAGTATTTTCCAGAGGTTGATTTTAAGGATTTTAGCACTGACCAGAAATATCTCTGGCATATATGTCAAGCTGTGTTAGCAGGCGACTGCTCCAAAGAGTTGGCAAGCAGCAACCCTGGAAATATCTCCCATACAAGATTACTGACAATGGCAAACTGAAGTTTCGCTTATATATTGCCTCACTTGATCCAAACCCTCAGTTGATAAACTGGCTGGGTTTGTCATAATAGTTTATGCTCCCTCATGGTTTACAATGAAATATAATCAAAGGATTATATATGCTTCACAAAACCTTTTTAAGAATTTACAACGCATCAAGTACTTAGAAGGTGATCTGAAGGCTGCTGTTCATTCAACGCTACAGAGAAATAATTTTATGGTACACCCAGAACATCTCCTAATCGGAATGTTGTTTGACTCACGAAAAAATATTAGGTGTCTGGCAAGCAAAAGAATACTAATAGCTCGACACGCAGATTTAAAAGCGAAGAGGGTTTTCAAACCACCAAAAGTTAATTTTGATGCAGAGGACTATGTCGATCTTATTGATTGGCAGTCTACAACAGTAACGGAACCACTTCTCCTAACTAACTTAAGCAAGCAAGAGATAGAGTTGATCGTTGAAACAGGAACTAGCGATAGAAAGGAGTTTAAAACTCCTTCGCACTCACAAGCAGTGGAAAGAATTGTGAAGGAGGTCACAGAATCTTCTAAGCACGTTTGTGGCTACAAATAGAGAGATGGTTTCATTAGATCAAGATTGCTGGATAGAAAATATCTTCCAAAGTTTGAAACGAAACATCACTTCACATCTGCAACAGCCCAGGAATAAACATCAAGTAAGACTTTATTTTCTATAACTATGAAATATCTACTCTTTTGGAAACAATCAACTCTATCTAATATTTTTGGGTTTATGTAAGCATATAGATGAATTTCTAGAAATTGTTCTTAAAAAACCAGCCTAACTAATAACTTTGGACAGGTTGCGAGAGGTGCTGATAACTGAGATGTTTCATAATACATACTTAGAATAATACACATAAAATAAACCTATTCCCCACAGACAACTATAACATTCTGAAATTTTCATCAATTATCGAGATCTATAGATTATGTAATCAAGATTTTTTATCAAGCTTAACGTTTTAATACATGTAATCTTTTTTCCTTTACAAAATAAAATCCTTTTTTTCATTTCTCTTACTTGAAAAATAGGCTTAATTAAAAAAATAAAGGATAATTTCGGCCTAGTGAACACATATTAGATTGTAATAATTTTTATTTGTACTATAAAAATAAATTTATAAATCAAATAAGTTGAATATAAGTAAATGAAACTGTCAACAACAGACCTTAATTTTGCAAAAATATGACTTTTTACAGCGTAAATGTAACGCGACCGGTGTTATTTTTTTCTACTGTTAACTAACGTTTTGGACTTTATATTTTTGTACTTGAAGAGAAAAATAAAACTACAGTAATTGTACAGTCCACTTAAATTTTAATGTGAAAAATTACACAACACGTGTTTCAACGTTCCTTAGGACGTCATCATCAGGTCTGCACACCTTATGCCTCCAATATCAATATTTACACATATACAAATATTGCTATTGGAGGCATAAGGTGTGCAGACCTGATGATGACGACCTAAGAAACGTTGAAACACATATTGTGTAATTTTTCACATTAAAATTTAAGTGGACTGTACAATTACTGTAGTTTTATTTAAAATGCTGTTCCACCATATATCGCCCGACACTGTCGAATTTATTTGAAGAAAAAAAATTGTTTTGCATTAATGTTTTTAAAAAATTGAAAGTCTACGTATTTTGACAAAAAAATCAAAATTTAGTCCAGTTCCGGGAGACCTAAACAGTTTTCAATTTTAATCAAATTATTTTTGGTGAATATGTGAGCAAAAAGTGACAACTTTTTATCCACTTGCCATTTTGCATTTAAAAAAAAATGTTTTTCGTGATACACCCTAGTGTACAAGCTTGCACTTTGACTATCCCCATTCACAACTCATGTGCTGCTTCCTCGATGTCACAAGATATTCCGCCTCAATACTAATAGCAGTGGCTAGCAACTATTTCTCTTTAAAAACATTCTACTTAATTTAAGCATGGGTCTTGCGTACCAGAGCTAAAATCAGTACTATTTTTTCCAGAATCACTATTTATCATTAAACTGAGCATTCTGTATTATTAAAATTAAAATCATTCAACTGAAGCAATGATTAGATGGTGGATCGCTTAAAAAGTCTTTAAATTAGCCAAAGACCCGATGAAATAATTATGTTAGGAATAAATAACATTGGCTTAAATAATTAGAAATATTTTCCACCACAATCTGTCTACATAGTATTTTTATAAATTTACCAAAACCTTGTCAGACTGCTATTACGTGAAGATCTTGTTAGAAGTAAATTGTCACCCAGCTCAAAGATTAAAGGCCATAATCACTTAGGACATAGGTGTTGGTCTTGTTGCTGCCACTCCCAACGCCACTAGGGCCCCCATCCGAGAGGAGGGGCTGGTTGTGGGTGGATTTCCTGGTTTATTTCTTGGAACCAGTATGTGTTCACTTTGTGTATGTGTACAGTATGTGTTTACTACATGTGTTGTTGATAGCTTCACACACAGACGTCCACCTTTAGCCGGAAAAAGCAGTTCCCGGATACGCCACGAGGAGGCTGTTAATCCGGCTTTCGTACACTATTCGCACTGCATAGGCTTTCTCTGGATGTCAAATGGAAAAATATCCCATTTTGAACATTTAGCTAACAGTGTTTTATTTTATGCCTACCTTATAACCACGAATTGACACAGAAATGAACTGCAGTATTCCTGCGGAAACCAGCATGAACTACCAAGAAAAGTTTAAAAGAAATGGATGGGGACAGATATTGAGAGCCATTGGTCGCAGGGGTAAGGAGTCCAAATGTAGAAAGTTGAAATTGCAGAAGTAGGAGAAAAAGAAAAAAATGAGAGACCAATAGGTTTCCAATTCCCAATCTCCACATGACATTTTCTATTGATTGATGCTAACGATGCTAGTGAAATAAAATGATGGCCATCAATGCTTGATCTCCTGAAATCCTGCATTCGCACCAAGAATGTATGCCACACCAACAAAAAACAAAGAATTAAGGTATTTATAATTATTTCAGCTCGACTTTGCACGAAAGTATGAAATTATGTACCGCATAAATATCAGACATGAGTGTATTGTTTTTGCATTCTTTTAAAATTTTAATAAGTATAAATAACAGAAATATTTTCAACGCATAAAATAAAGAAATTTTCAGAGGTTATAATTAATAACGATATGAAAATTTGATTTCCCTTTACAAATGCAATATACGTCCTGATTAGGCCATTGTATATATCGGGGTAAGCACAGTTGAGGAGTCAGTTATCGAAGTAACTCCAGCGTGAGAAGCTTTCTTACTGTAATATCTTACAGGGTGCCCTATCCTCACACATGTTAACTTACATTGGTTACATTAATGCGGAGTTTCAAGCACTCTATCTGACCTGGAGGCTCTTTACACGTAACTCCTCATAAAGTCTCTACCACAATATTCAGCCATGGTTTCCACGGTGTAACACTCGTTCTCGCACTCCATTTTATTCTCTATAATTTCTCTTTGCTAGGCTCTCAACCATTCACTTAACATTGCCAAAGGAACCAATCACGTTCTTTTCATTTATGTGCATTGACGGAGCGTCCATTTCACATTATTTAACCACGCATTCATTCTTCACCCTGTCCCTATCATTATCACTGCAAACACAATGTGATTTTAGCGTGACACTAAATATGGGAATGGGCATGAAATCACGGTAGTTTCAGGGCTTCACTGAAAGCTCAGCAGAAGTATTATTAGCGATTCCCCCCTAATTTCTATTTAACTCATTGCTTGCTTGAACATCGCGACTACAGTCGAAAAAATAAAATCTCATTTTTTTAGTACTAAAATTATTTAAATTTTCACTCATTTATGCCTAATGCTTTCGTTTCATCCCGAAGGTGAGTACAATTTTAAAAAGTACTACTTACGATTATTTTTAGATGTCAAATAGGTATTTTTTCCCGGACCAATAATATAGGCAAGTTCTCGCGTACACGGCTCGTCCTACACGGCTTGATAAAATACTCAATCAGGCTTTTTCCTTGGTGGGAAATATTGAGGCCAAGCTCGTCCCACTCGAAGGACCGTCATCATCTTTCATCCATCGGGAGCGGTCGTGGGCGCGCCAACAGCCACCCCTTGCCATCCCCTCCCCCTCCCACCTCCCTCCTATTCGCCCCTGCACTGCAGTGATGAGGGCAAAAGGCAAATTTTGGCGCTCGCCCTTTCTGCCCTTTTTGGTCCCACGCTTCTTAGCCGAGAATTATGGTCCTTCCCCTTTTTGCTTCCTTGCGAGCGAACGCCACGACCTTTTCTTTCGCATAAGGAATGTTTGTATGGGCAGTGGATATACGCATCCACATGTTTATGAGACTGAGGATGTATCTGTTTGCTTTCGGATTTCGTAGAGAGAGCAAGTTTAAGGGGGAAGAGGGCGAGGTTCCATGCATGAAAGAAGAACGATGAAAGCAGCGAGCAAGAAATGAAATGAATTATGGACGAACAAGTAGGGGATGCAAGATGTGAATGAAGAGAAGGCCTTTCACGCGCTCTTCTTCATTTTATCGCTTTCTCCATCAGGACACTCGCGCACACAAATAAGCATGAATCACTGAAGGGAAGAGAGAGTACAAGCAGAGCAGAAGTGTTCCCCTTCCCAAGAGAAATAAAATGTCTTCCACTAGATAACGCGTGCTTTAGTCTTACATTTTGAATAACTCCAAGCTTGTCCTTCCTCTCAAGATCCATTCCCACACTTCCATTTCCAGATGCGTCCTCGAGCAACGCACTAATTGACACGCCTTCCATTCGGGTCACTGACGATACCACCTCCCAGGTTACTGAAGGCTGATGCAGGGATTAAGACTCACCAAACTCTTCCTTTCTGCGGCATTACTACTCACTTTTACACATTCACTCACTCAGTAATTCAACTCGAAGGTTGGTTTGGATAGTTGAGGGTAAAGCTCACCCCGTACTAAGCCACAGGCGTGTGAATTTCACACATTCAGGGTGGTGGGGCCAGTTCCTTGCCCTGGGCCAACTATATAAAATATATAACACATTACGACACTTTTTTCACGTGTTTTATCCATCGGCGACGCAGAAATATCTTTATGACCACGACCAAGTGAGTGCTCTATTGTTAATATTGCGGCAACATGAATTTGCTGAGACCCAACATTCGAAAATTGGGTGTTCTTCAATACGAGTAAACCGATCCTCATAATCCGTAAGCAAATAAAACAGGAAAATCTCTCACAAGCTGACCTGAATGCAGCTGACACTGCACTGAAATATTTTAAAATTATAAAATTCACTACAGGTTTTTCGTCAAGTTAACCTAAAAGTTCATCCATTGAAGTATGTTCATTGAAATGTTACATGGAAAACAGGATTTCACCATGGTAATAAAAACTCAGCAGAGATGACCTTGCCGCACTCCTTATAGCCTACGCACCCCTGGTTTCCCCGAAGTGAACCATTTAAACGTAGTTTCTTCCCTTTAAAAGAACCACTGCTCGCTTATCCATTCGAAATGCCTTTTTTTCTTCAATGGTAATGCACATTTTTTGTTTGATTTGCTGGCTCGTTTGAAATGACTTTCCTAAACGCAATGTGCAGAAAAAGGATAACGTCAAATCAATGATGCTTGATATTTTCCAATGGCCTAATGATCACAAAATAATTTAAACTAACATACCAAAAAAGATATTCACTCTTGTAATCACGATTAGTGTAAATTGTAAATGAAAAGTATTACTTAGCTATTCCACATAGATTCTAATCCATGTGCAATAACCAAGTTACACTTTTCATTTACAATGCTAAGCAAATTCCACCAAGTCACGCCTGACACAACGGAGTCTATTAGTGTAAATATTTAATCCTCCACTACACGTTCTAACATAGAACATAACACGTTCTAACGCCTGCCTCGGTGGCGGCGGGGTAGAGTTCCCGCCTGCTAACCCGAAGTTCGCGGGTTCGAGTCACGACTGGGTGGGTTTTATTCCACTCAAGGCATGTGTGTTAATGTAATGCCTTCTGAGTTAAATATAAGAGAGGGCTGCAAAGCCATAATTTTGCCCTAAATTAAGGCAATAAATACAAATACATATAGATTGATTCAACTAAAACCCTCTTCAATGCATCTTTGAAGCAAATAACGTCGCATATGTATGTTTGGAATAGAGTTTTTACTGCAGTTTGCAATGACGGGTGGACAACTGGTGTTAGAAATTTAAATATCTTAAAAGAAAGGCAAACCCGAACATATTTAACAAGCCCGGAATTTCATTTTCTTTTGCATCTATTTTCTCACCATTCTTGTTGAGGTCGATTTTCCGTTTATTCATAGATATTCATGCAACTGCTTCTTCTTCCTTATGATTGAGGATTCATAAGATTGATGCTTTGAAGATTTTCCGCAGACTAGGCGGAGAACTAATCTGACAATAAGTGTGGGACTAATTATGACCTACGGTGATAGTTTGCAAATTCACTTGATGAAATTGAGAAATATGAATTAACTAAACCTACTGATAATGACACGGTCATTGCGACTAATCTGGGCGAGATACTAACTAAAGTTTGGAATACACGAAGCATTATTCTTGTAACTCCTATTATTGCTGTTGAAATATAGCAGCAGTGCTATTGACCCTGAGAAACGGATCTAATACAGAAAGTAGGCGAAGATAATGTTCCGCGAACAATAAAGAAATGACTATATTTCAGCATGCGGTCAACGGACAAGTTTGCCCATAGTGGGCTACGATTCTAAATACCACGTGTGACAGCATGCCAATTTACAGATTATTTGCATTTAATCTCGTTAAATGAATGAATATGCTGTTAAAAATCACTTATAAATATCATATCTGAGGATGAAATTTATAAATGTTTAACTGGTTTAACTGTTTCATTATGGAGATTTATCGATGGTCGACTCGCAGCATTGAAAAATGAGTCCCACAAAAAAAGGTTTCAGAAAGAGAGAGGATATGCGGTATCCAACGGTGTGGTTCCACACCAAATAAATTACCGGATAGAAAAACTTGAAAGATCGCTACGTAATACATATTGACGTTCACCAAGAAACGTGGTTGCATGTACGAGGAAGGCATCAAGTGAAGGAATTTCAAAATGACAGAAATTGCCGACGGCATGTAAATACTGTCTTCGCTTCGAGGGGAAATTCATTTCGTGTGGGCTCATGGGAAATCAAGTGGACGGAAATCGATATCATTCATTTTCCTTCTTTTCCCTCAAGAGCGATGCCTCCCACCCACCTTTCTTTTTCTTCTTCCCGGGGCAATCGCACCCCCCCCCCCCCGTCGCACGTCCAACCCCCCCATCAAAGCTTCCCTCAAATATATTCCTCGAGATATAACCTCACCAGCATCAGCTCGTACCTCCACATGTGGCCTCCACACCCTTAGAGTCCCTCACTGAGAAATGAGTGTCCCTCCTCCCGCGTTTTATGCCCAATGTTGACCATATTTTTCATTCCGATACGTCTCATTTGACTAGTAAGATGATAAGAGATTGGTTGGAGTCATGCTTCTCTTTCACGGTCTTCCAATTCCTTCGGCCAGGGTTTGAATCCCGGCGGCTGCGGAGAATTTACAGTTAACTCTTAATCCTTGTTTAAACGTATCATTTGTGAGGTGAGAAAATTTGAGAACATTTCAAGTTTTGTGTATTCTATTTCCAAATGAGACAAAAGTGTGGCTCCATTGATTTTTACACTTACATAAGGGTAAGGGGAAGTAGGCCAATGAATTCCGAATATTCAGGCAATATGGCGTTGAATTTTAAAACGTTTTGATTTTTTAAACCTCTTCTTCAGGTTTGTTGTGTAGAACGTCGAAACCTAGGTCATAATAAAGTATTTTATAAAAAACCTTTATTTGTGGAAAATTGCTTTTAACTCTTCAACATTATGTAATACTCATCAACTTTGCGTGTGGAGTAATAAAACATATTATTATTATTATTATCAAGTAGACCAATGCTGACGACAGGTTACCCCCACCCATCTTCCTCTCCACATCTCCACCCAAAACAATTCCTCCACTAACTAACCTTTCCACCTGTTGTTAAAGACGCCAATGATCTCAACTGCCTGTATTCTCCCCATGCGGCACATCGAATGCTGTGGCTAAAATAAACCTTTTTATTTACCCTTTGAGGAAAGGGACATTTTGATCAATTACTACACCCTAGTCTGCGGTAGATATATACCGAGGATTCTTTTAAGCCTATGACAAACTCTTAATGACGGAAGCACAAGCTGAAGATATACGCCAATATAGTGCACTGCAAATTCAATGCCATCAAAACCTCATCAATAGAGTTGTATCATTGAACCGAAGGGGAAGAAGTTACCTTGGCCCTAACATGAGGTTGACTCAAAAGAGCCGTCATCAGTCACACATAAATACACCCAAATGATAGGTCACATCGTGTGATAAATATGTATTGGATAACGCAAATTGGAAACACTTGAGTTACTTCCACAGTCGTACTGCGCCCAAGGAGACTGGGATTCATTCATTGAATCTTGGAGAATCACTCTATAGGAAAAGAAAAGCAAATTTCATTTCCTATTGCTAAGGAGACAAAATTAAGTTCCTCAATAATACCAGGCTGAAAGTAATAGATTAGGTCATTTATTTCAGCCCAAGGGTCTCTCAGGCAAATACTTACGCGGTCAATTACGCCATCTAATGGAAAACATGAGAAGCAAAAGGAGGACGTTTCAACCTTGGCGGGAGTTATCACTGAAGAGTTTCAAAGTTCCTGGAAGTGAGAGCGTGAATCAAATGGTAATTGGTCAACACAAATATTCGTTTCTACTTTCGCCAAATCACGTCACGGTGTAACAGAGAATAAATTAAATCCTGGAGGTGAGGAGACGCACATATAGGGGACGAAGCAGAGTAGGCTGACCGCTTCGTTTGACCAATTGACGGGACGAAAGGCAAAGAGATGATAAAAAAATGCAAAAAACGGAGTGAGAGTACTAAATAAATATACATGCAATCGCTCCTTTTTTATTATTTCCGCCGGATGTTCTTTTTTCGATGGTTCGAGGAAGATGAGTCCACCCACAATCACACACACGAGAACGGAAACACGCAATCACAAACAAACCTCCCATGGCACACACGAGGATATATCCCACCCAGAGTGCGAATCAAGCTTCTTGTTGAGGGGAGGAAATATTTAGCCAGTCTACTTCGTGCACATACATCAAAATAAATAGCATTTCCTCAGTTACGCTAATGAAAGGTCGCGCGAAAGACTGCAATTTTAGGGGATTCGACTCCTACGCTACAGTTTCTTTAGTACACAGAAAAATCGAATTATAAAATATTTTATAACTTTCAATTAAATGATCTATGGGAAAAAATTAAAAAAAAAACGATCGCCTACTGTTTTTTTTGTAATTCGCGGTATTTAAAAAAATGCTGAATAACATTTGTGTTTTTCAATACATTTTTCAAAACTTTTGCGTTGTTACACTTTAATTGAAGCAATACACCTTCTATTGCATGGAAATAATGCTTATTAGAAATCAAGTATAGTTACATAGTTTTATTTTATGTTTTATAATTTTCAAGTTGAAAAAAATACAAAAACATTTTTTAAGAAGTTTTACATGTACAGACTTTTGCATGCATATAAACTTTATACATGGTGTCAAGATAAGGTGGTAAACATTTCATTGTTCTTTCTCTTGCAGTTCTTAAGGTATTCAAAATTAGTATGCTAAAACCGTGAAACTATTGATTTGCGGGAAATGGCATTTAAATTTTATATTTATAAAAACCAGTCTTCTATTTTCTTTAATGTTCCTGCTCCATAGCTCAGAATGGCCTAAAATCCCTCACACGTACTCATAAGAATATGTACTATTAGAATATGTCAAAATTGGAAAATATAAAAAAATTCAAAGATGTCATTTTGAAGGAGGCAAATCCCCTTAAACAAATAGTAAGCTTGCATGAGATGTTTCCAGACGAGGAGGTTTGTCTGTAGCAGAGTGATGGCCCTCCTTTATCCAATCAGCTGCAAACCGTTTTACTGGAAAATCTTCTGGAGCAGGTCCATTTACGGATATAAACATTAGAGATGAGAGTGTCTCAATATGCATTCTGTTCCTTAGCTTGGTCAGTGTATTGTTCATTATACTGAACCCTCTTTCACACTCTGCTGAAGACACTGGCACTACTTTAATTCTGTTAAATAGCTCCTTCATTGAATTTCCTAAAAACTCCAGGCTTTTTATTTTCTTAAACAAACGAAATTCTTTAATGGTTTTTGACACAATAGAGTTTTCATCACCCTTGTCATAAATGTTTGCTGAATCGCAAAGTGATTTAATTCTGTCATCACCAAACAGAAGAAGTTCACTGCAACTTTTAGGCCACCATGTTTGGTTTAATACTTCACAGTCTTTAAAGAAGTGATTATCTCTGGAAAACCTTGCACTCAAATTATCAACTGATCCTTGTAAGAACTGCCGTCTATGGCTGTCGAAAGTCTCCTTGTTTTTATTGAATGGTTCTTTTATATCTTGACCTTGATACTTCCCTGTTTTTAAATATTCAGCATTTGCTACTTTAAGGCAAATCCCTTCAGCTCCCTTCATTTTATGTAAGGAATTAATGCACACACCTATCTAAGATGAAACAGAGATTGCATCTAAATTCTGTGATTGAAAATACAGTGATAATTGTATTAGAATTTCTAAAGTATCTCTGAACAATGCCAACTCTACAAAAAAAGACCACGATGTCAACTTATCTAATAATCCTTGATATTTAGGTTTATTTTTTTGATTTAAGCAGCCGTCACTTTTATTATTTCTCAGAAATCGCACAAGTGATGGGTAACTTGTCAATACAGCTTTTACTGTGCTACATGTTGATGCCACCCACTGAATGTCAACATTTTCCCAATATTTCTGAATTCACATCCAAAAGTAGAAGCAACTTCTTCTACCTCTCTTTGTTTTTTTGGACTGGTTGAGAATATTCCATTTAAAGAGTCTACGAATGATTTAAAATGAAGGAGGACTGGCATTGAATTAATAACATCATGTACAGCAAGTTCAAGCTTGTGGTTTAAGCAGTGAATAACAATCAAGTCTTTGTTATATCTACTCTTCAAGAATATAATACTCCTCGATATACTCCTTGTAAATTGGCTGCACCATCTGATGCGAGTCCAATTAACTGTTAGCATAAAATTTCATCTGCAATTCCATGTTTATTTAAAAAAGGGAAATACTTTCAGCAATAGCCTCGCCAGTCAGAGAACTTAATTCTATAATATCAAAATAATATTTGCATGGTTCACCATCAAACATTCTTCGAACGTACAAAATCACACTTGATTTATTCGAAATAGTGGTGCTCTCATCAATAAGTATACTAAATACATAGCCAGATTCAATAAAATGTTGTGCTAATGCCTTTGACATTTTATTGCTTATAAAATTAATCATGCACAACTGTGGTCTGAATGAAGCATTTCTCCAACATTAGTATCATTTAGGTGTTGCTATTTACATAAATCTGTGTAAAGTTTAAATGGCTCACCAGTTTTTTTTAGTTAGGAAACTAGTTTACTAGTTAGGTAAGCTGTACGGAAATTACGTGTGGTTACCTCAATTTTCTCTTCATTTTTTTCTTCCCACAGTCGAAATTCTGTTGCCTATGTCATTGGCAGCTTTTCATTTTTTCTTTCTTCCAATATTTCTGCACGTTTTAGGTGAAACTTGCCTCTCCAATGGTCACTAATTTTTTCGTTCAGTTTTTTATTGTTTTTAGCTTTCATGCCTTTAATGAATGCTGTTTCAATATGTACTTTGCTCTCTTTTAAGGCACCAAGTTTTTGCAAATCACTGCAGAAGGAACAAATTATTTCACCAGATGCTTTATACGAAAGCCACGACCTGCTGCTTTTCCACTTTTCAAATTGCTGCAACTTGATACAGCCACCAATTTAGTTCGTAGAAGTACTAAACACATCCACACTATCTCCATCATTATGCAATGGATCAGAATTTTCTGAATGAATATGCTCAGATTCCCTTAAATCATCACTGGTACTTGCTTTCTCAAATGAAGGAGAACATGAATTGCCAGTATTCTGTTGTTGACGAAAATCCGGCAGAAAAACTATCACCCACTGATTCCTTAGTATTTTTCTGTTTTATAAACAGATCAGATAAAACGGTTTGACGTTTCATTCTATAAGTTTTACCTATACCGTGTACTACGCCTGTACCTTGTATGCTAACTTAAATGTCAATAAACGAAACTAAAGGGGACGTCATAACTCGGCGGAGGCATAGCGGCAGAACTCAGCCAATGAGAAAACCTCTTTGGAAATCATTACGTCAGGCCGCTAAATGCTACTGACCGGCGCTGACTCGCCGCAAAAAATTCATCCCGACTGAAATCCCCTGTGGAAACTTTCATGCCGTTGCTATTATTTACTGCATGTTCAACAAATCCTTGTCTGGCATGTTTCATAAATACCGAGTTATTTCTTACAGACAAATATTACGCTTGCAGCACTATATAATGCTGGAATCCAGTCTCGAGATTTTTATTGCAACTTATTTCAATTACCTTACGAAAACGATGGAGACGTTGCACGTTTGCTTAACATATATGGTTAAAGCAAAACTATTACCATCAAATTAGCTTAAATAAATGATTACCGACTTATTTTATAACTAATTAATTCATTTGATCACGTAAATTGAACTAAAAAATCAAATAATTTTGCTTTTTCCAATGAAATGCAAGTACTGCAATGCCAATGTTATTGTGACGCCTTACACCATTCATTTTTTTCTAGCCAGTGATCCTTGCTGCCTTGCAGCTTTTTATCAGAGATTGCTTTTTTTTTTACTTAAAGCTTTTGCTCTGTGTCCTGCTTCTATTTCTACCATTTGTAGAGGCTACCCTTGCCCCTAGTTTTCCAACACCCTTTCGGGTCTTTTGTGTTTGTCTGTTTCTAGTATTTTATTTTTGCCCAGGTGGTTTAATTTTTTTAAGCTACTTTCATGTAGCTTATTGTAATATGTTTTTGCCAGCTGATGGATAATCGATTTTATATTTTCGATTCCTGATTTTGTATACAGCGTATCATTTCCTTTATAGTATGGGGTGTGGAATATTGATCGTAGTATTTTCCTTTCTGTCACTTCTAATTTTTTCTGTGCTCCCTTGTTTAGCATTCCTGCCCAGGCTGGTGTGGCATATAAGAACTTAGGTCTAATGAACGTTTCATATATCATTTTTTTTATTTTTTCTGGGGTGGCGTTATTGTTAATTATGGGCGATAGGGAGGATCTTGATCCTATTGCCTGTCCAATTACATTTTGCACCTGCTTGTTGAAGTTTAATTTGCAATCAAGTGTAATTCCTAAATATTTTGCTGTGTCTCGCCAGCCGATCGGTTGTTGTTTTATTCGGATGCATGGGCACATCGGTGTCTCTATCTTTGGCCTGGTGAATTTGATGGCTTGTGTCTTGTTTGTGTTAATTTTTAATCTCCATTTACTGTACCAATCGACTACTTCATCTAGGTAAATTTGGGCGTATTCAGCAGCAAGCTCTATATTTTTGCTTTTCGCTAGTATAGCCGCGTCATCTGCATAGAGAACTATTCTCGTGTGCCAGTTGTCGTTGTCTATAGGGAAATCTGCAGTGTATATATTAAATAACAGTGGCCCAAATATTGATCCTTGTGGTACACCTGCCGTGAGCTTTCGTTCAATGCTTTTTTCATGGCCCCACTTGACAAAAAAGTTTCTTTCGCTCAGATATGAGTTTGTCCATTTGATCATCCATTTAGGTATACCCATTTCGTCCATTTTATAAAATAAGCCGTCATGCCATACTTTGTCAAAAGCTTTGGATATGTCTAGGAAGACTCCTATTGTCATTTCCTTTTTATTAAAACCGTCAGTGATAAATTCGACTACTCGATGAACTTGATGTGTAGTCGAATGTTCTTTGCGGAATCCAAATTGTTCTTCCGGCAAAATACCGCTCGTCTCAATGTATTCCGTCACATAGGGTACCACGACTCTTTCTAGGAGTTTGCCTAGGTTTGAAAGCATTGACAGTGGCCTCATGTCATCCGGTTTTAAAGTATTACCTACTTTTTTCGGAATGCATTTAATCATGGATTTTTTCCATCTATTAGGGAAGAGTCCAGTATGTAGAGATTTATTAATTAATTTCAGCAGGTATTGTCCTGCTTCGACTGGAATTCTCTTAATTGCCTCGTTTGGTATGCCATCTTCACCAGGTGCCTTCCTATCTGGTAAATTTTTGATAATTTCTGTTAATTGTTTCAGTGAGATGATGGGAATTTTATCTTTCTCACTGGTATCATCCCAGGCGGATTTATTTATTTTTATTTTAGGGGTAAATATACTAGGCTTATTCGTGCTGAAAACTTTTTCCAAGTTTTCTGCCATGATTTCCGCTTTTTCTCTGGCGCGGAAGATTTTCTCTTTTCCGTTTACAAGGGCCGGGTCGCGGGGTGGGATTTTTTTTAGAGATCTAGCAATTTTCCATATGGAGCCATCTTTTACATTCATGCTTGAAAGCTGATCGGTCCACCTTTCCTCCCTCAGCTTTTTGACAGCCATTTTTATTTCTTTATTTATGGCTCGGACTTTGTTTTTAATATGATTAGTGCCTATTTGTTTATATCTCTTTCTCAGATAATTTCGTTCAGTTATTTTGATCTTAATATCATCATTAATTTTTATTTCGTCTGCAGTTTTCCTGTTCTTTTTAGGTATTGCTGTTTGCATTCCTTGGATTATTGATTTTTCGATGACTTCTGCCATTTTGTCGATATCTTTTTCATCGCCTTTATTTTCCTCGATATAATCTGCGATGGTCTTCCTGTATAACTTCCAGTCGGCGAGTCCATAGCAATATCTTTTCTCCTGATCTGGAAGTGTTATAGGGGCCGTTCCGATGTAGATAAGTACCGGGAAGTGGTCACTACTCAAGTCATTGGTAGTGTGTGCTTTTGCCGGTCTCCTGAGTCCCTTAGTCAATGCCATGTCAATAACACTATTCCCAAGCATTCGAGTTGGTTCGTTCGGCGCTAATATCTTCAATTTATTAATTTGTGTCCAATTATACAATTTTCGTCCATTTGCATTTTCTCGTGGGCAGTTCCATTGCACGTGTTTGGAGTTAAAATCTCCGCCAATCACAGTTGGAGTGTTGTCATTAATTAAAACCTCGAACTCCTCCTCTTCGAATTTTCTGCTTGGCGGTAGATAGCAGGAATATATATTTACTTCCCCTATTTCTGTTATAATTTTCACGCCGACTGCTTCCAGGTTCGTCATAATGTCAATTAGCAAGTCATCTGATCTTATGTTGTCCTTTGTTAAAACTGCAACGCCACCCCTAGCTCTTTGTCCAGCAGCTATTGCTTTGTCCTTTCTCTTGACCTTGTATCCTGGTACTTCCCAATTATTTTCTTTTCTGAGGTGGGTTTCGGATACAAGGCAAACGTCTACGGAGTGCTTCCTTAAGAAGTTAGCAAGCTCCGGTGTCTTGTTTTTTACGTCACCGTTTGCGTTCCACAGTGACATGACCATTGACTTCTTTTTGTTTTTATTATTCATCATTGTTTAAGGCAGAAGTCATCAGGATGCCCGTTATTTTTGTCATCATCTGTTGAAACATAATCATTTGTTGTTGCATCATGTCCCCAAGCATTTTGATGGCGTTTAAAATTTCCCTCATTCCATTTCCTTCGCCCGTGGTTTCTTTACCTTGGGATTCCTCTGTCTTTTTCTTTGTGTTGTTATGTCCCTCTCTGTTTTCACAGCCATTATTGAATTGCGCTGCCGGTTTATCATTACTTTCGGCTTTTTTATCTCTTTGCCTTTTTTCCCATGCATTTTCTTTCGGCGGCGGGGCAGGTTGAATGTTATCTCTATTGTTTTTGTTTGTCGGACCGCTTTTCATTTGCTTCCCAGTTTCTCGCTTCTTTTTAAGTTTTTCCTCTGCTGCCTTATATGAAGGGCACTCGTTAGAGTGAGCTTCATGTGGACCACCACAGTTGCAGCATTTTACTTGTTCTGTCTTGGGACAGTTTATCCCTTCATGGTCACCTGCACACCTGTAGCAGCGTGGTAGCGCTTGGCAGTAGCGTGACCCGTGACCGTATTGATTACAGCGATAGCAGCGCTGGGGGTATTTATATATGTATTCCGATATGCTTATTGGATGACTGCATATATATTTTATTTTTTCAATATCTTTTGCTTTGAATTTTTCTCCACGTTGTATAGTTATTACATATATGTCGTTTCTTTGCTTGGAGATGGTCTTCACATCAACACAGGGGATGTGTGCTTCTGTAAGTTCTTCCTTAATAAAATCGGTATCAATGCCCTCATCCAAGCCATGGATAACATATCTTATCACCCCTTCGCCCTTAGCGGCCCAAGTATGATTAAGTGCTCCATTGGATTCTAAGAAGCTCTTGACTATTTTATAGTCGTCTTTGGTTTTAAGTTGCAACTTAGAGCCTTCCGGCACTTTCTTAATGACGAATGATTTATCTATCACCATCTCTCTTACTTTTTTAACAAAGTCTGTCATGTTGGAGATATTATAGATAATAATGGCGGCTGGCCATTTTGATCTAGGCGTCCTATTATTTGGAGTTTTAGCTCCATAGCTCGTGGCAGGTGCAGTTTCATTTTCACGGTCAGGCAAATCTATTAGGGCCCCGTACTGATTTCTGATTTCCAGCGCGCAGTTGTTTTGTGGCTGGATGGTCGGCGGCGTGTTTTTTCTCTTCCTTTTTCCACGCACTTTTTCTATTTTTTCGAATATGCCAGCGTGACTTTCGCTGTCTTCATGTCCCTCAACGAACACAATGTTATCTTCGTTATGGATGTCCACAATGTTTTCTATTGTGGCATGTCTAGTCAGGGTACTACTCTGAGTATTCCCATCGTTAATTTCTTCTGCAGGGCTCGTCTGGCTCTTTGCGTCATTAATATCCGAAAATAGAATATTGTGTATGCTTTTCGGCAATAAAGTTGGCGATGTTTGAATGTCGCCGCTGTCCATTCCTTTTTCCGAGGTTTTACTCGTATTGTCAATAGTTCGATTTTTTAGGCGGGGATCGTGCCTGGTCTGGTACACGTTCTTTACTGGTGAACGAAACATGCTGTTTTTACTGGGGGGGAGAGTCTCCCTACCCACTGTCCTATGGGGAAAGGAATCTGTGGGAAACCCACACGGGCCCTCCGAACCGATCCGACTGGCTAGCAGTACGGGCACAGTTGGCCTGACCCAGGTTTCCCCCTATCCTACTCTCTATGCCCTACCGAGGGGACCCGCCTGGTTCCCCTGGGAGTGCAAGGAGGTTCACCCCTTTCGGGGGCCCTCTTCCCAGGTTTCCCAGACGAGACAACCGAAGGGACCTCGCGACTTAACAGGCGCCCTGCGGGAGTGAGAACAAAGGACTTAGTTAGCTTTGCCCCCCGCAGGCCCTGTAACACGCGATGTAGTTGGTTAGACTCTCCCCTTGTCAGTGTGAGTGAGATTCTAAGAATCTCGGTGTCCAGTTCGTCCACTGCCCAGTAGTTAGGAGCGTGTCCAGGTTCCAGTTTGTCCAGCTCGTAGCCAGCAGCGAAACCAGCAGCCAGTAGAAGCAATCGACGTTCGAATCGAATCAAATTTTTTCTAGCCGCCGAGCTATGAAGGGGTACATATTCCTTCCGCAGTGATCGGCGTCGCCGTCAGTCTCCGCTGCCGTCTTCTGAACCCCCCTTCGAAAGTTTTGTGGAATCGCGATAGCAAACACGTGGTAACGAACACACTGCTTCATAACATTTACTGAATAATGCAGTGTTAACCGCTCTTGTTGAAGCACGGCCGACTTAATGCGTCACTTTCGCTCCAGCGCGGATCCAGCTGACGGTGCACTTCCCTAACATGCTGTATGCGTACTGTTAGATGTTTGCTTCCCTTACATTATAAATAAGGGTAACATCCTTCTGATAATATGAGCTTATTTCAATGAACCTTCTTTCAGTCAGTTTTACACATTCGGGGCGAGAAACAGGCAACCATGTTTCTTCGAGCCATTGCTAAGTTCTGCATAAATTGTAAATATGAGCAATTACATTTGAATTTGATGATAGGTGCACTTCAAACGCAATGTGTAAATAACAGCAGCCATTGACTGTTTTTAGAGCCAACAACAAGCATTATGTTTAATAATTTTACTTTGAAATAAATAATGCACTCTACATGCATGGCTCAGTGTAAAAGTGGACCAACTTCAATTTTTCATTTCGTAAGTAACAACTTTTAAGGATGGCATCAATGGTATATCTGTTGCCCAGGAGAGAACCACGTCCTAATTTCTAACATGTACATCGTCATTGAAACAGCTCTTGAGAGCATTGAGCACAGCTGATTTACCGGAGGAATATAAGGAACTTAAAATTCAGCAAATTCTTTTTTATGGACTTGATGCACTTTAGCACTTATCCGTCCGTCCATATATTGTTAGATTTTCTAGATAAAAGAAATTGAATCTCTTTGAACGGCGTTTGGTATTAATATCGTAGTTCATGTCATTATTTCACTCACGCAAACTTTGTGGATACGAGGAAATTTAAAAAAAAGTACTAATTTAACGATGAAAGTGAAAGGGACTTTGGCGAGCCGTTGGAAAAATGCAATGCCCACGGATTTCCAAGTTACAAAGGGATAAACAAATTATGAACAGTTACGAAGCAGTATTCTTCAATCAATGTTGAAGATCGACAACTTTTACCTAATATCAAGGAATACTTACTTACTTTCAGGAGGAGTGGATTTAAATATTTTTACGGACCCACGTGAGATGAAGCCTGCTGTGGATGACGATCTTTTCTTTGAATATCAAAAAGTACACATGTAAAGCAGCGTCAATGATCCAGTTGTATGATGCAATAAATGGAAAGGACACAACAGAATGTAGAGCACCTCAAGGATTTAATGGTACATAATATGCGGAACTTAGAGGAACCAATTATACACCAACCTAGTCACTGTTTTTAAAGAATGAATCGCCCAAGGAATTTGTAGTTAAGCATTTCTATGAATATTTATGGGTTATAGGCTATAAGCTTATTTTTTTTCATTTCGGCAGTAAGGAATGTTAATGTTTGAGCACCAAATATAAATAAGCTCCTACGATTACCCTGAGCTCGTATAAGCACATAGGAACTCACAACTGCTGTGAGTGAACAAGCAGTGCCGATAAATTGCTGAGGAGTCGCTCGTGTCAATTCCTCAAGGATAAATAAAATGTCCTGCACCGATGATTGAATAGGAATTTGCACATTGAATGCGAGATTCCACGTCACACGCCACCCCCCCTACCCCGCCCTCCCCACCCCTCCCCACCCCTCCCCTTTTGTCGCCAAATGATGAACCGCGGATGCGAAGAGGGAAGAAACCCATCGCTGCTGGAAATGTGAATCTGCGGTCCAAATTTAAATGCGGTGGAGTCATATGTCGTGCACGCATTTGATTGTGAAAGAGACCGAGCGAGGCTGTTATTAATACACGACTCTGGCCATATTTTAGAAATTTTATCGGCTCCATGGTTCACAACTGCTCGGAAAAATAATGGCGTCACATGAAATATTTCCATGGAAGCAATCACACGATCATAAATAATAATCCAGCCGCTGCTCAAAAACCACAGTGGACATGGGCTCTTAAATTCCCACCTCACACTAAATTTAATATCCCGACAGACTAAAATGCAGAACCCTGGATACATCATGCACGCTTTGTGCAAACCTACTCAGTCCTATGAAGCAAAGGCAACAGCTCATTCATGATCTAGGCACTTCTGAGCTACAAGCGCCGATTCATTTTTTACCTCCCCCGTTACGACACTCTTGTGGACAAAGTGTGATAAAATTATTTCACTTATTACCTTTGAAATAAGAAAATAAAACTCAGTGGAGTCTAAGCTGCATTCTCTTGTGAAATTCGTAGTAAAATGAACCAATTTTGTGCACAATTACAATTGTAATTTATTATCTGACCTTCTTTGACTCAATGTTTGATTTAATACCATAGATGCAACAAATCTCATGGGCTACTTTGAATGATAGAGACCTATCTGTGTGAATTATTACCGGAATTCGTGTGCAATGGAACATGATACCAATGTACATGGATTTAATTTTTTTATTTTACTTACCTTGATCAATTTCATTAGTTTTGACACCACAAACTATTAATTAAAATAATAAATGAATTATGGATCTGTCCGAACTTGAAGGTTCATGCGTAACCGTATTGCAATGTCAATATCTATTCCTTACATGCATAATTGTAACGGAATTTTATAATTTTTCAGAAACATATGCCAAAAAATATAAGAACTACAAAAACGTGCTTAGATATTTGTACTCAAGTGCTGTGTTAACTCGTGGCACGGTAAGAGTTTATTCCGGGAGATTTTCTGCTTTTGTGAACATCCATATTGCTAAAAACATGCATATCGGCAATTCGACGGCTTACTAGGTGTAATCATACTCTACATGTTTGTTCAAAATTCAAACTCTAGAGAGTTAAACTGTCTTCCTGTGGCAGTAATAGCTGATTTATCAAATGGAGAACCATCAGTTTAGCGTAAATTGGATTGATGTTTCCTGGTTCCGGAAAATTAGCGTGATAAACCACGCTAAATTCATCACTATAAAACACTGTAAACATGAACTGAAACGCCAAAAGGCAATTCAAGAATTCTAGAGGGTCATTTTGGGTAATTTACATTGTAACTCGGACTTAATTTTGAGTAAATGTCTTCAGCTGATAAGGCAGAAAAATATCTGCATAGCCAGGACGCGCAAGTGACATCCTATCAGAAACGCGGTGAATTGACGAAGTGATCAAAGGAAAAGGTCTCAATAAACAAATTACGTGTCCATTGGGTGGAATCTAAATGTTCTAAATCTAAATGTAAAAATCTAAACAGGTGGATGCAATAAGATCTCATATAAGTTTCCTAAAATATAAATGAGAAGTTTTCATCCAAGTCTCACTCATCCGTTTTCTGATGATAAATGATTATTACCAGCAAGACAAGGCTCAATTCTGCAAATCGTGATGAATCGTAAAATATCCATTCCATGGTATATGGAAATTGCCTTACAGGCAGTCTTTTCATCCAGATATCCCTGTCAATCACACAGCCGCAAACAATAAAACTGTCAGATTTTAGGGTGATACCTCAGTCGGATCTGAACAATCGACGCGTCTAAACCAGTTTTTCCCAGAAGGCCCCTCAAAAAAACGTTCTTCGTTCCTTACACCTGGGCGCGACGAAATTCATCTACGCGGGACTCATTCAGCGAGAAAGAGAAGGGGGTAACCCGAGAAAAGGATCACTCCTTCACCTTATTTGTAATAAGATCTCATATAAGTTTCCTTATAATATAATTGAGAAGTTTTGATCAAAGTCTCACTCAGTTCTAGCTACTCCTCGCCCAGTTTCGCTTTTATCCAGGGGGCTTCCTCCTTTCAGGGGCCTCCGCAGCCGACACTAGGTAGATACGGCCAATGCTCGAAGGACACGAGGGGAGCCGTTATTTCGGTCGATTCAAATTGTAACCTTACCCCGGTGGTAACTGTGAGGTTGACTTCAAACTCCATGATTTTTCCACAACCTGAAATTATGTTGCGTAGCGCCCGAGAGAGCTTTGAAACACATCGTCACATCAATGGGATATATATTACGTAGTGCATCGTCGCGAGAGAATCGGAACTCTAATCTGTTTTACTTCCTTTAATAGGAAGCATCATTCATATACAGGGAGTGGATGCCATGCCAGGAAATCCATTTTCAAACCGTTGACTTTTACATCGCCATGGTGGCATTACGCATGATGGTATCAAATTTCACTCATCACTTTCCAACCCTCTAACACTTCTCAGGTGGCATCCACTAGTTGGGGGAGGGGAGGGCTTTGCCAGCTGGGAGTCCCTCATGAGTTATGACAACGAACCAAAAGTATCAAATTTTACTCTTCACTTATCACTTTCCCACGCTTCTTACCACTTTCCCACGCTTAATTTTATCAGGTGACTTCCACTACTGGCGACCTTTCGGGAGCCTCAGCAGCCAACATCCATTGTTCCAACTAGTTCCAACATCGGCCGCAATACAGGACGACCAATATTTACGACGATTTGAATGTTATCCACTCTGCAGTGTAAATTTTAATATTTCGGATCCGGATTCGATTTTTTGAATGAATTAGGATTCGATTTCAGTATCAAGTGAAACGTAATACCCGCTGATCTTTTGACCCGATCAGACCATCTCTAAATAGTAGCTTTCCCGGCGAATCAGCTTGCGTCTTAGAGGACGAGGTTAAACCCCCTGTGCATAAGACGCAGGCCCATTTTAGAGTATATTTTGGAACAAAATAAGTGCGTCTTACGGATAGGGAAAAACGGTAACTACAATTTTTGATGCCTAGCTAACGTTTTTCGACTTACTACTAAATTCAACTTACGAAGAAGTTCTCGGAACGCAACTTGTTCGTATGTCGAGGACATACTGTACTAAAAAATGTAGAGTTTTAAATAAAAGAGTATGGAAAACTTTAATTGTTTTTTTACTACGAACTTGCGATTACGATACTTACGCCGACTAACGATTTTACTTCAGAATCTTGATTTTATGTCAGACATCAATTTGCAATGTCAATTAACTCAAAATTGACACAAAAATAAAAATCTTCAACAGGATATTTGAAGTTATTATCTTCTCAAGCACACTCCATCGAGCATAAACCCTGCTCCCAATCAGTTGTAAAGTTCGCAGCAGGTGAAACAAATCCTAAGCAACTGCGTCGTTGTGTACTGTGGTAATCAGCACACTTACGTGAAAAGAAAGCGCCTAATTAGAAGAACTTTACATCCTCTCTCTTGCCATTTCAGTGTAACACACTCCTTGGAATAAAAATATCCTTGATAGGTGGAGAAGACTCAAAATTCCCTTCATTCTTCCGTCTTCGTTGGTTGTCTTGCCTTTTTCCCAGTCCATACCGCTCCGTCCCAACTTTCCAGACTTCGATTTTATTCCCGTTTCAAAAATAAAAAGGGGACATTTCTTCCTCAGTTCCCGCCCAATTCCCCTTCCCTCTTATGTTCTTCGCTAAAGAAAACTCCATCTCAGAACAAGTCTTCCACATTCCTCTAATGAGTCTCCCCTTCCCACTCCCTCTCTCCATCTTAATTGGAAAAAACTCCCTCTTGACATTTCCTCTCGAGACCCGCTCATCCAAACCAAAACGAGTTCCCCAAAAAACTGATGTTCCCTTGAAAAGTAATAAAAGTAATTAGGGACATTGTAGCCAGCCTTTTTCCACCCACAGCCCATTCTAAAGTACCCGCAGAGGCCATTGTTTGGGTTGCTCAACTTTGCCCACCTTTCATCTAAACTCCCCAATTATTCATTCCATCGTTTATGGCAGACTCTTTTGTGTTGGCATTAGGGTTGGATTATCAGAGATTTCATAGTGACTTGAAAAAAAACTGCAAACTTTCCAAGTAAGTTGGTTGATATTTGTTTTAAGTGCAAGAGATGGAGGAGAACAGGATTCGATGAGCTGTACGGTTCACTTGTCTAAAGCAGAAAAGTTAACAATTACACTCAAAATTTATCTCCAACTATTGCAGTTTTCAATTAAATTTTATTTAGAACTCACTGTGGAGTTATATCCAAGGTTTCGTGCTATAGCCCTTCCTTGGCCAACTATGTCACGTAAAAATGGCACAATTCTTATATCTGATTTGAACTCACGGAACTTTGTGAACCTTTCTATAACTAAACCTATGGACCAAATCATTTTCTTCTGCCAGAGGCAAATTAAATTAAAAATCCGTGTCAAAATTAAATATCAAATGAGCGCAAAGTCATAAATGGTGCAATGCACACACATTCAACAATAGAGGTGTTATCGAAAAATCCACTAAAAACAAGAATAAAATTAAGTGACGGAACTTTAGCAAAGTTTACCAGAAGATCCTTAGTTATGAGTATATTTAAAATAATTTGATGATTTGCTTTTGCACGCTAGGCATGTAGCGGTGTGGATGAAGTTTTACAGGGCAAATGGAAAGGAACCACAGTTAGCAAGAATGGGGCACCGTAATTGGAGTCCTGGGTTCGTGGAGGCATTTTTGTGACCTGCGGAGCTTATTAAATCAATCATGAATAAATAGTCCTAATTTAAATCACTATGCAATTGGAATCGTAGGGCAGAAATCTATTTGTAAAAGTTACTTTCTTGAATATGAGACTTCGCCTTCCGCCCGACAGAAACTTTCGATTGGGGGAAATTAGAAGGCAGATGGGAGATTGCCTTTAAATAACTGGAAATATAGAGAGGGGTAATGCGGGGAAATCACTTCCGTATATTGCCATCGTCATCATAATAGGGAAAATAGTGATGGGCAAAGTCGGTCTTTTGAGAGATTTCGGTCGCGTCGGTCACTCCCGCTTGTGATTCGATCTTCGATCGTCGATCAGAGAGACCGATTTTCCAGCTAGTGAGCAGTCCAAGTTGCCTACGATCAATGATCTCTCAGGAAAATCGTGATAGATAAAAAATCTGGTCGTTCGTGAGTTTCATACTGTAAGCATGACCGAGGTGTACAGCTTTGCTCTTGATAGCACAGAGCAGGCACAGAGTTTCAGTGCAGCTATCTCGTTCAGTGCCGGTTTCCGTGGAGTTGTGGGTAATTCTTTGAAAACAATTGAAGGCACAATTGTGCAATCGTGCGAAGGTTTGTTATGTTATTACACAATGCTCTTGGTTTGTGATTTTAAGTATAGTTATACGAAGAATATTAGGAATATCCCACTTGATTACAAAACTATTGAAGAGTGAAATTTTATCGACCACAAATTATTAACAACTCATTATAGAAACCAATGATTAATACTAATTTAGTAGCGAAATTTTATTTTGGTATGTAGTTCGAAACGATCAACGTTTTCTTTTGGCTGTAAGAATTTAAAGCAAATTACCCGACTGTAGCACTAAAATTCAATTTTCAATTACAGTCTGTTTCACTTGTTCACGAGACGTAATATTTGTCGAGAATATTGAAACGATGGTTTATCGTGTATTTAAGTGACAATGCAACTATGGAAATTCAGTGATTACAAATTTTATATGTGCTGTGATGTATTGCGTGTGTTCTTGTGGTGATATTTTGATATTTAAAGGTTATTTGTGTTAGGTAGACTTACGCTCCTAATGGATGTGTTATGACAGGAAATACACCGTGGAGGTTATAAAAGTTTCTGTGCTTCTGAAATGGCATAATATTGCGTCGTGTTTCTGGACGTGAGTTACACGAAGAAAGTGTATGTTCAACTTATGCTAAAGTTATAGTTTATGTCGTAAATTTACCAAGAGTTAGTGCTTCAAAAATAGCCTATATAGTGAAGTTAATGGTGGGTTTTTGTTTGTTTACGTCGTAGATTTTTAAGTTACAGTACCCCCTGAAATAATCTCATAGTTTGCTGCTGTGTTTGTCTAAGAGTGAATTGCATGTAAAAAATCGAACGTTCAACTTTGGTAAAGGTTTGTTTACATCGTACTATATATCTATAATTTAGTTACTGTGCTTCTGAAATACTGTCTCGTGATCGTCGAGTGCTTACAATATTAATAAATGCCAAAATCGAAGATTTGTTCATAGGTTAACGTAATATTCGTCGTTTATTGTTTACATCGTAAATATAAAGCATAAATTCAGAGTATTAGTGGAAATACAGGAGTCCAAGACATTCGCTGTGCATATATATATATATATATATATATATATATATATATATATATATATATATATATATATATATATATATATCTGTGATTCTAATAATAACAATCAGTCCTACGATGAATACTTTTTTGTGAAGTTGCTTCTGTCGTGATGTTGTTTTCTTCTCGTGAATCACTTCTTGTGCCAAAGTGAACTGAATAGGACTTCACGTTTACTATTCTCAATATTTGTTGAAATATATGAATTTTTTCAGCCACTTGAGTGATTTATATCTAATGTAAAACGCTCCTTACAAAACATGCTTCGTTTGTTGCCATCGATTAAAATCGTTGGGGTTTCACCATGCACTTCGTCACTTAGATAACTAATCAAACTAGTCAATTATATTGATGTTCAGTAAATATGTTTTTCGCAATGCCACATAGATTCTAAATGTTTAAAAAGCATATTATTAAATGATGGTTTGTATATGTACCTGCGTACCCTAGTAGCACAAAAATATTTTTAAAACATTGAAAAAAAGATTTTTTTAAAATTGTGAAAAAATTGAGGAATGTTATGACAACATTGTCAAAACCTTTCAAAAACGTTTTGCTGCACCATCTAACATTTTTCACACAATCTTTTAACAACTTTGTAAAATGTTTTTGAAATATTATATTAAACATTGTTAAAATATTTTAGAAATATTTTAACAATGTTTTAAAAATATTTTATGAATGTTTTAACAATGTTTTAAAAAAAATTTTAAAATATTTTATCAGTGTTACTATGTTTAACATCAATGTATCAGCGATAATCAACAAAATTCCTAAATTTCAACCTCACATTCTAGATCGTTACCCCTCGTTATAAATACGAATTGCCCTTGCGAATACCTACGTCATATCTTACTCACAACTGATGTCAGCTATTCGAGAAAGTTTTATATATACGGCCATTCCCGTGCGTAAATGTGTTCGCGAGAACTAACTTTTAAATGTCAATGCCGTGATAGTTTGAGGAAACGTACCATTCAATCACGATAACAGTTTTCAGGTATTAATTAATTGAAACCTATGTTGCCACATTAAATGAATATAGAGTCAATATTAATTAGAATAAACAATATTTTTTCCAATTGCAACACGTTTTTTACAATTCAGTGAAGACGTAACTTACTTGCGGAAATGTTACGAACGTGAATATGCATGTATAATCAATGTTACGAATGTTGAAATGAGAAAACTGATAAATGCACCAATATAAGCATAGCAGTAATTTAGTGGACAGCGGAAATTAATTACAAAAAGCTATCAATGATAAGTGTTTACTGGCAGAACCCAAGTCTCTCCGATTCGTTGCAAAGCTTCCCATTTATGCCTAATTTATGCCAAATTTAATATATTTCATGAAATATATTCATATAATATATATATTCATATAATTATAAGAGTTTTTTAAAATTATTTCAACATAATTTCTAAATAATTTTTAATTTGTTTAAAATAGTTTTAAAAATATTTTAAAATCATTTTAAAAATATTTTTAAAAATTATGGGGAAACGTTTGAGTTCCTATTGTCAAATTACTATAGGAATAGGGCATTTTCACTAGGGAGGTACTAATAAAAATACTATAATAGTGACTTATCAATAGGTATACCTATTGATAAGTCACTATTATAGTATTTTTATTAGCACCTCCCTAATGAAAATGCCCTATTCCTATAGTAATTTGACAATAGGAACTCAAACATTTCCCCATATTTTTTAAACAGTATACTGTTTGTACTAATAAATGTATTACAGTAATAATTATTATTGTACTTGTTTTGGGGGAGTATAATAAAATACTATAACAAATTAACAAATACATAAACGTAAAAAGCTAGTGATTAGAATGAAAAATAAGTTTAAATAGCAGGCATAACATTATTAACGTAAATTAACGAGTATTATTTTATATTTTATGCGATGATATATACAGTTGTTTTGGCCTGTATTAACTACAATTTGAAACATTTTTAAAACATTGTAAAACATTTTTTGCAATATTTAATTTAATAATTGCATTCTTTAAAATATGTTTAAAATATTGCCAAAATAATAAGTTTAAAAAGTTTTTTGTAATGTTGAAAAATATTTTTAAAAGATTATTAATATATTTTTGTGCAACTAGGGGTATTAACTACAATTCGAAACATTTTTAAAACATTGTAAAACATTTTTTTGCAATATTTAATTTTATTTAATAATTTCATTCTTTAAAATATGTTTCAAATATTGCCAAAATATTAAGTTTAAAAAGTTTTTTGTAATGTTGAAAAATATTTTTAAAAGATTGCTAATATATTTTTGTGCTACTAGGGTACCTTTCAATAAAATGTATATTCAGTAAAAATGCACTTTGTTATAGTATTGAATCTTTAGTGCTATATTAATTCCCCCTCACAAAATGCTTTTGCCCGTACATTGGAGATGTTAATTGGTTACGAAAACGATTTGATTATTATAGTTATGTCTTACAGGGTATTCAACAGTTATACATATCCAATTCTTATCAGTAAGTGTTAACATATATTGCTTCTAAGCTACCTATAAGAAATGCCTAATACACACAAAATATTTGTTATTATGATGTGTATGAGTAGGGATTTAAAAACTGATTGCAGGATGTGATGAATCTTCTTAAATTGTTTGGCACTGACAGTGCTAATTTTAAACCCACTACATTCGTTCTTCCTCTAGATGATATTGCTGCTATCATTAAGAAGCACCAATGCAATGCAATAAAATATGTAAGCGTCAGTGAGTTTCTCTGCTATCTGATTTTTACCAGCCATTTACTAGACTATATCATGTAACAGGTAGGGAATACTATATCTAGGCAAAATTATAACTAGTTTACTCTGTGGATTTTATGAAATGCATGGAACAATCAGGTTATAAGAATGTTTACTAAATATCTGACCTCAATATATATATTTATTATCTTTGCAAGGAATAGCCTCTGATCAATTATTAATTTACACAATGGTTTAGTGCTTATCAATGGTTATAGCCATCAATAACTTCAGACCAATATCCACTCTGCCAGTTCTCTCTATATTATAGAACTGTAATCAGAAAACAGTAGTGTTTACATATCATATGAGTGATAACAGTTGTATGTCATACCTAGTTTTGATTCAAAGAAGAAAAATCAGCTGTGCATACTGTGACAAATATTTATTTCCCCCATGCAATCATTGAATTTGCTAGAACAATATGCATACCTTCTTGGATTATTAAGAGTAAAGATTCTGAGTGTATTTCATGTTGATTTTTGCTTGATATACTTACTGGATACTTATGGGAACTAAAGCTAATATCTTTTTATTAATTTTCTTTTGACATTTTGAAAATATCTCTTCCTTCATGCTACCGTAATGGACTTTATGAAAGGATTATTCTCTGTGGGTTTGGCAATGTTTAAATAATAGATTAGAGTTCAGTATTGGAACAGGATTGTGATTGAGGAGTGAATAGCGTAAGAGGAAGATGGAAAAAATTGTGGGTTCATGATGTGGTGGAAGAGACATTAAAGGAGGAAGATTAGGAGTCTTAAGAATAGGAGAGAGTGTGAATGAAGTAATGTATGAATGCAATAGAGGCAAAGGATATATGCCAATATAGGGTATTATGGAGTAAATTATTAGAAGAGAGCCAGTTTCCAAATCCAAACAGACATCACTAACAGCAGAGAGCAAACAATATCATGTGATAAGTTGTGTGCCTCAAGTTATCCAGGTACTCAATTACTTAGCAGTCAACTTAAGTGTACAGATGTCGTTCCTGTGTGACTTAAAGTCAACTTGATCAGAATAAAATTATTTTTTATGCTCTAATTTAAATAAAATGTCTGTCATAATTTAAGTCAAGTATGCATTCATAGTTTTGGTAACACCCTTTTATAAATTGAAGAAGTTAATGGAGAAGAGGGTCATGGATGGATAATAAAGCAATGGTAGGTAATCAATGATTTTTCACTTATAACAAAATTTTAGTGTAAAATGGATTTGGTCTATAATGCTTCATGCTAATGAATGCTGTTACATATTATTAATATTATTTATTTCACTGATATGAGGAACCTAAGAAGCTTTCTCGGGTTTCCAACAGGGTGATGGTCTCCATGTAGGCTGACGTTTCGATGTCTGACTCAGTAATTGTCATCAGGGGTGATGAAAACTAAGGGTTGTGCAACCATTCATAGATCCATTTATTTTTAATAATCAATAAGTGAAATAAATGTTGGTGTAGGTTTTTTACAATTACTACTTGGCTTATTTTTAATATGTTCCTTGAAACCCCAATATGATTAAGTCTTAAGTCGACTCCTATTGTCATGATCTTTGGTAAATTTATGAATATTAATCAACTGTTATCAAAGGATATGCTATGATGTATTGTTTACCTGTAGTAGAAATTAACAAGGGTAATTATAGCTGTTAGGCTCACACATGCCAGATTGGACGAAGAGCAGGAACGAAGGGAACATAGTCCACTCAGCATCTGTGGATATTTTTCCTCATGGTAAGTGGCTTGCCAGCTCGTTCCAGAGTACAGATTGAGAATGTTCATTGAGTAGAAACCATTAGAGGCTTAAGACAAATAGCAAAAAACAAATAGTGGAATGAAGTTGTAACTGGGGCAGAATTTTAGTGGAACGAGGTGTCCTACTCAAGATATTAAATGTCTTGTATCAGCAATATTCAAGAATTATGGGGGTATATTATATGTAATGCCTCAAGTCCTGATATAGGATGCAAACAAAAGGTTGGTTTGGAAGGTTTTATAAAGGGTTGTGAACTTCGGTGGATCTAAACCATTGGCTAATGTTGAGAGGGTGAGATTAGACTAAAGTTATATGAGGAGTGGCTCTCGAGAAGGATAATGAAAGTAAGATAGAAGAGAAGTTAAGATATACTTGACTAGGCATTGAAGTTACATATAACAGTGAAGGAAATTTAGGAGTCCACTTTATGTCAGATAGTAGGTAATTAAGAGGAAATGAGGTCCTGAAAGGCACTTTTGAAGGGAAATGTTTGCTTCGTTGGGAGAGGTAGGAAAAATATAGGCCATTGAAATGAATGGATGTGATACGCAGAACTAAATTGAAACATTTTAAGGAAAGAAATTTTTGAAGCAGGAAGGGTGGAGTGGTAACTGACCACTGAAATATATATGTCTGTTAAGCTATCTGTATACCATTATAATGGTGGTAAAATGTCATGGTCAGGCAAATATAAGAATTAAAGTGAATGTGGAATGATAACTGCATGTGGAATGAATAGACGTTGATAAGAGTACAATGCTATAATTTCATTACTCCACCAATGTTTAAGATAGGCATCAGTTTTTAAACTAAAATAAGATTTTCTTTGCCACTATAGGTTTCTGATTATCCTCATGAATGTTCTGCTAACTTCCTGCAGGTTCCTTCTAAATTTTCCTGCTAAATATTTACCAGGGATTTTGGATGTACAATGAGTAATTAGTAATATCAGAAATTTTAATTTGTCCTTTCCAAGGAATTAAATTTTAAATGAATATGGTCTAAGCTCCTGTGTACAAGCCATGTTCGAATACACACTTTGATGGATGATACGATGATTACCAATTTCCAGCACTATTTTACAGTATATGATGCTCTATTGCACGCAGAAATACAGTCTTTATTTATTTAATTGCTCACATACAGCATTTCTGCCAATTTAAAGTGACACAGTATCGGTGGTATGAAGTCATATATTGCCTTACTAAACATGTTAGTACATTTTGATTGAAATAACTCCTTGCCCATTTCAATGGGATGCCTAAGGCAGATGTAATGGCCCACTCATGTAATTCATTTTTGCTTACAACCAATTACAGTATTACGATATTTACATTGTACCGTTTATTGAAGCTACACTCAGTGCAAATGCAAATGAAATTCCGGAAACTCATACTGATATTTACTGATCAAGCCTATGTACATTTTGTTAATTTACTATTCACTACAAAAGTATAATGATGAAAGTATGAATCAAATTACCTGTGGGTAATCATAATTTGCAGTTATCATGTCTCGAACGGTGTTTGGATCTAACCTATATTAACTGGAATCACGCTTTTATTCCCTGAATCAAGTTCTTCAAATACCATTCCTCTAAATAAAAAGGAGAGTTTTTGGCACATACGAAATTTTATTCTCCGAAAAAAGGATTCGCTGATGAGATTGCAGTTAAAAATATTTGAAATAACACCAAAAGCAAACTGCATTCCAAAAACAAACAATTCTGGATGAATTCACCGGTGATTTTAACACGCCGGTACTTCGGAAGACATATGGGAAGAAAATTCAGACGAAGGGAAAGCCAACGGACATCCAATGAAGCACTGGAAACATTCTTCATTGACAGCAACACCATCAAAGTCAATAAAAGTGATTGAAGAGAGAGGAGCGGAGTTGAATTTTTAAAATGCATTGGCAATATGAATCACAGTTGTTTATATAAACAGCCGGTATATATATAATACAGCGGCATGGGTATCAGGTTTGATTTCTAAGCGATCACGTCATAGACTCAGATATTTAATTATCACACAATTTACGACTCGTCGCGGCAAAGGAAAACAATTCATAGGGATATAGTATTGTACTATACTACTTACAAGTGACGATTAACCTATTGCACGTAATAAATAACGGCACTACATAGCCAACGCAGTAACAAATAATGCATTGCTTGGCGAATTAACAAACGGATAAGTACCTGGATCATGTTTAATTTCCATTGCATTCCTTTTGAATCTTAACCCAGCTGTCTCTTTGCCGACAGTGTAACGGATTCGGTCTTCATTTTTAATGATATTATTATTCTACTAAAAAGCGAGCCAGCAAAACTGGTAAAACTCTCTCGATGCAAGATATTTATGTCGTGATGTAAATTGTTGACTGTTATTACGCTGCGTCTTTGTTAGCGCAACCGAGCGGAGCATCGAATAACTGCCTACATCTCACGAAAGAGCGAGTAACTCTGGAATCTCTCGTTATAAAACTCACTCAAGATTTTTTTGGTCGGTCTCAAGTCTCGTGATCGATATTTGATGTTATACAATCATTCCTGTCGCGATCGGTGAAGATGAACGCCTCGGTCATTGGAGAGAAGTCGTTCATCGATCTTTCTTTTAAGAGAACTTGCTCTCGGAATTCGATCTCTCACGACCGACCCATCACTAAGGGAAATGCGAAATTGAAGCATGGGAGGGTGGGTGGGTGCCTAATAATCCCTTTTACAACCGATTCCGCGATAAAGCCTCCGAATTTCACGAATGAACGGATCTCTCAATGCGATTAGATCCACGTGACTTCCTCCCTCGATTGCCTCTCATTAGACCGCTCCGATGATCGCAAATCAAAAGTTCTTGGCCTTCGTCTACCATTCATGAAAAACGGAGAGATTACATGGACCGGCGGAGGTTAATTGCCGATGTATTTTCCACTTTTTTCACACCAAACAGCCAAGGCTCCACATTTCTGGCCCCGATATTTAAAGAAATCAAGTAAATGTTCGGAAAATTTTGGATATAATTCGCACAGTACATTTTCCTTGGAAGAAGAAAACGAAGATCATTGAACTGAAATATGAATAGAATTACTTTAGAGGTATAAACTCCTCTTAAAAGACATTTTCCTTTGTTAGCTACTGAGGAAGCAGACTCTTGAAAAAGCCTTACTTTCTACATACGTCAGATGCCTTTGGTTACACTTGATGTGTGACGACATATTCAATATTCCTCAATAACATTGTCTCGAAAAAAGATTAAATGCTCATTTCCCTCAATACTTTCAAGTTAATTAATTTAAGGCTGGACCTCTGTTACAAATACATCCAAAAATATTATGTCGTAAAATTGAAAATCTTTCTTAAATCTGTGAAAATATTAATGGGGAGATCTTCTATTCCCAGAATTATGATACTATAACACTATAAAATTAAATGAATTAATACTAACTTTGTAAATTTGACAGTGGGTTTTATTTAATACGACTGGTTTCATCCTGCGCATAGGCGACACCTGAAGATTTCGCCTATACGATGAAACGCTATACGAAAAGCCACGTAAACGCTTCAAATGGTAGCAGAGCATGGTTTTATTTCCGCACGCAGACCAAGACGACAAACGAAATTGACATGCATCAGATGAAGTGATGGAAATCGTAATGGAAAAGAAAAAAAAACACGCATACTAGGAATCAATCTCCACACACACTATATTCCCTTTTGGAGAAATAACTAGTCACTTTTCAGGTCCTCACACACACAACACAACGTGGTGTGCCGATAGGAGAACTGCCTCTGCCCTTTGTTGTTGGCGCTGTTGACTGAATTGTTAGATCGTCTCTTCTCTACAGGAAAACTTCCGATCGGCACACGACTGCACTGCCCCTTGCGACACTGTACATGAAATACTTCTTCTTCAGACTCAAATGTGCCGGAAACAAAACCGACACAATCCATTCCTAATTTTTTATTTCCATGGGCTTAATTTCAGCCGGAGTGATCCGTAGCGATCAGTCTCCGGTCCTTCTTGCGTTACAAAAGATGATCTAGGCAACCTTTTATCAGTGTATTCAATCATGCTGGGAGGTATAACATACCCCCAAGGCCCCCGTCTATTCTAATAGCTGTATGGTACTCCTAGACGTTTCAATTTAGATCAGCTTGTTAACTTTCCTAACGAGATATGCGTAAAATTTAGGAATAGTAAGAGCAACTACGGACCAGTCCAATACATTTTAGGTCTTCTTATGCAATGTGGGACATTAGACGTCTCCTATACTAACATCATTATTAGTATAAACATGATATGATGAGGAAGTAATTCTAACA
The DNA here is from genome assembly GCA_963573305.1 of Pyrrhosoma nymphula. NCBI lineage: Eukaryota > Metazoa > Arthropoda > Insecta > Odonata > Coenagrionidae > Pyrrhosoma > Pyrrhosoma nymphula. The sequence goes on from OY754336.1 coordinate 132,456,393, forward strand.
GAGCTGTGAGAAAACATTAAAGAATAACTAGCCGATACTTGAAGAAGCTAGATAAACTAATGACTTTATTCAGTCAAATGAGTGAAAAGCAGCGATACACAGCATTCAGTAGGGGAAGTAACTACATTTCAATAGATCGGCACCTCTTTACCAAACAATTGAAGGGACATTTTCACATTGTAATGCTAACTTCTAAACAATTATTGCAGTTAACCTTTGCATGTTCCTTATGTAAGCCATAAAGTTGGTAACACTACAAACGGTCAAGTTCGACTTATTTATCACTGCTAGAAATCACTTTTTAAATCAGCCACCCTCAGTGCAGACGGAAAATTTGCGCCTTGACTACATGCTGCCGTATTTTTATTGATCGAAACATACCAATATTTGTTATATTCCTTCCATAATTTAGGATATCTTTACACCGTAGAGTTGTAGAATAAATATGCGCCATATTCATAGGTCCTCTTAAGATTCCAACCATTTACATCAGACGCTCTGCCGGAATGAAAATAAGCATGACGTGGCAGGTGATGTCATGTAGGGATTTGACGTCACGGGGGGATGTCACGTCAGTAAATTTTGGTGTCATTCCATACCGCCTCCCACGACGCAAATGGTACTGAGACCAACTACCGTGCAGAGGTGCTACTAGTTAGTTTTTTTTTAAATTTTCGTGCTAAACACATAGATCTTAGGTATAAAAATTAGCATACTCCCTCTTTGCGTTAACAGGCTGTTTGACACCATTAAATCAATTTGAAAATTGTCATTTCCAGCTTCAAATTATCTATCCTTTATGGTGGAGAGTTGAGGCATTTTCCTTTAATATTTTGTTTCCTTAAACTTCCCTTGATAAGACTGTTTACAATACTGCCCTTTTCGGGAACAATTAAGTTCTCAATAAAATATCAAATAACAATAGTATGAATTTGTTGTGACAGAAACAAAACAAACATTGTAAATTTTATTATGGATTTTATTCAAAACGACCAGTTTTTGGGAAATTGGGAACACGAATTTGATTAAAAAAAAAAATAATTTCCACCCACTTTTCCCAATATATATTCACCGCCTACGTTTATTTTTTTGTTAAAACATTGGTGTTGTCCCAGTTTCTCCGAATTTCATCCCCGAAAGACCAGTTTCTCGATCAGAATCAGAAGTTGGCATGGTTCCTAACTGCCTGAGGGAATCGACGAGACCAACAAGAGGAAAATGGAACGACATCAGGAACAGGGAGTAGATAAAGTGTAGTTACAACTTCAGATGGATGTTTACTGCCTTTTCTCCGCAGCGAATCTTGTTCCTCGATTGAAAAGTATTACACGAATGACATTTCCTTCTCAATCTCCCGCATCATATTGATGTAACTTTTTGCCCATTTATTTTGCTCCTTTGACTTGCTAGCTTCCTTTCTGGTGTCTCAAAAACAAGCCTTTGCTGGCGCTATTCAACAGATAACAAGATAAGTCTTCGCTCCATCTCAAGAGTACAAAAAAGCCATCTGAAGGATAAAGAGGGGTCTGGGTTAACATATGCTAACGAAGTGACGGATACGACAACCTTTAGCATTTTAAGTGTGTCCTGAAGACGCTGCTGAGCACTGTTTTGCTAAGTCAAATAACCTACATAAGCTTGGTATTTAATTTCGGTAGTCTCAGTTCAACTCCCTTTAGTTCGACTCCTCACAAGGAACGCTGCGTCGTTTACCGATAGTACGAAGACATTATGAAAATCGTCTTCCTATTCAGGCCCTTGATAATAAACCTTATTTCTGAAAAGTGTACCCCGGGAGACAAAAATAAATATAATTATATACGTTATACTCATAGGAAACTCACAGGAAATTCTTCAAAGAAAGGTTTTAAGAAAAAAGCTTTCATCTCGCCTTTTCCTTATTCAAAAAAGTAACTTTGTGTGTAAATCGTATTGCAAAATATCGCTCAAAATTTGTAAATATTAGAATACTAGCTTTTATAAGGTGTCCGGGGCGTCCACTTATTATGGAAAGATATTGAAATTAAATGACACTTGATATCATGAGTTTATTCCCAACACCAAATTTTGCCTTCTAAACTAAACTTAACAACTTTCCGTTTACTTCTCACATTTTGATGTGAATTGACAATTATATAGTTGATCAGTGGTTCTTGCGTTGAAGGGTTGGGCTATTCGATAAATACTTTCACTTTTGGATGGAAATTTCTCGAGCGAGAGAGAGCAACGTACAGTTGTCATTGTAAGAATACTTTTGTTTGGAGTTGAAGTTCAACGTGGTCAAATGACTGAAATAGCGTTAATAATGGCTTAAGACAGACAATTTAACATGGTTACAATGATATTTCAATAGGGTGTTCCTTACTCCAGCCTCCCAATGAATAGTTTATGAGAGTTATGCAGTGAATGTATTTTCCACGTGACAAGTAAAGGACCCTATGAAACGATTTTAGTATTTTCTTCTTCATATTGAAATTAAATGGAGACCATCTTTTGGTAAAATGGTAAGCCATAAACGTTTAACTTTTCCTCGCGAAGTTTTTCTGCAGCGACAAGATTTTCTTTGCAAGAACCAGAAGTTAAACCACTTAAAAAGTTTGCACATAATGGAATTTCATCACTTATTTAACAAGCTAATTTTTTAACACCTTAAGTCTCAGTCATTAAAACCACGATGAAACGCATGTAAAGTTCATTTTAATAACTTTCGGACTTTATCTCATTTGCCGAATTTAATTTATAAAATTAAGTTCGTAGTAACTCGAAAAAGTGTCGATTTGAAATTTCGAGGTACGCTACCACCATCATCACATTTATCCATCATTCCGGAGAGATTGGTTGGCAGCAGCTCTTTCAATCTACTCTCTCCTCTCTCTGCCATTCTCGTCAATCCTACATTATTATTCATTTTGGCGTCCTTCAAGATTTTCAGTGTTCTACTCTTGGTCTTCCTCTTTGATTCTTTCTATTTATTTCTAATTCCGATACTGTTTTCATTTGGCTTTTTCATTGCAAAATAACATCATCATCTTCATTGGTGCATCCGTCAGTAGACAGGTTTCAATGGTAGCGTTGTCTCCACAGCATTCTGTCCTGGGTCTCACTCTTCATCTCCGCATAACTCCTTCCTTCTTTTGTATATCCCTCGGCATTCCGTACCTCCTCCTTCCTCTTCCTCTCTTCCCTTCTATTTTCCCAGCTATTATTATTTTCTGTAGGCAGTTATTCCTTAAAATATGTCCTATCCATTTTGCCTTTCTCTTTTTAACTTCTCCCAGTATACTTCTTTCTTCTCCAATCCTCCTTAGCACTTCTTCATTCGTGATCTTATCTTTCCATCCAATCTTCTCCATTCTTCGCCATAGCCACATTTCAAAGCTTTCTAAGTACTTTTCTTCTCTCTTCTTCAACGTCCATGTTTTGCATCCATACAACACAATCCTCCATATAAAGGATTTTGCAAATATTTTCCTAATATCCATCTTAATGTACCTTGCTGTCACCAGTTCCTTCATCTTGCTAAATGCTACTTTTCCTTGCCCAATTCTGCTTTTAATTTCTTCAGTACAGTTGCCACTATGTGTAACTATACTTCCCAGGTACTTGAAGGAACTTACTTGTTTTAATTTTTCTTCCTCCAGACATATATTTAAGGGCCCTTCTGTCTTCGCTATTCTCATTACCTTAGTTTTGTTGCTGTTTATTCTCATTCCTTAGTCTTCACTTTTCTTCCTAATTCTTTCCATCATTTCCTGAAGTTTTTCTTCATTCTCTGCTATTATAGCCTGGTCATCAGCATATTTGATGCATTTTATTCTCTCACCTCCCACTTTTATCCCCCCGATGTCTTCTAAAGCTTCTTCCAGCAGTTTGTCAGCATACAAGTTAAAGAGATATGGTGACAGACAGCAACCCTGCCTATAACAATATGTTTGTATCTCCTTCTTTGCAGTATAATGTTTGTTATGCCTCTGTTCTCTCCAACACTTCGTAGGAATCCTCCATTAGTGATTCTTTCCGCCTTAGTATTTAGTTCATTCTATGGTTACACCACGTCTCCGTTGTTTCCAATCTTCGTGTCTCTACTGCTGTTATTGTCCAAGCTTCACTGCCGTATAAGATCATGTTCCAAATATATTTTTCAATTATGTGCTTCCTTACCTCCGGCTTCGTGTTATCAGCTGTGAGCAGACTCCTCTTCTGCTAGAAGAATGCCTTCTTTGTTTGGGATATTCTACTCACAATGTATTTCTTGCTTCTTCCATTACTGAATTTCCTGCTTCCCAGAAAATCTTCCAATTGCGCAAGATTTTGCTGCACAAGTTTAACCTAGATTCTGCCTCCTTGATTTCTTCCACATGCTAAAACCTTATTTATCTTATCATTAATATGCAGATTGTATTTTTTCAGAGTTTTGTCAACACAGTTCAGAATTCTTGTCATATTTCTTTCTTCTCAGTAAGAATTTCTATGTCATCAGATGAGTGTAGCATGCTGATTTGTTCTCCATGCGCTTGTATATCGGTTTTTGATTTATCCCTTATTTCATTTATGGTTTAAAAAAATGAGTACATTGAAGATCATTGGCGACAACTATACACAAAGAACTATAAGTTTCTGAAATTTGAGATGGATCGAAGGTGGAGTACATTTTGTAAATGTAATTTTAAACCTTAAAATGTTTTTTTTAATTTCAAAGGATTTGACATTATCAAATCTGACTATTGAATATGTTAAAAAAATGATTTTTACCGGTACTTCTAGCTTTCTTATATCAGAAAAATATGAGAAATATCTGGAACTCGTTTTTACAAATGCCGAATTTTACATACCACAGTATCTCCGCAAAAACTCAACATTTTTCATAAAAACTGTGTATACAAACTAATGGCCTTGTAAGAATAACACACAAGAACTTTCGTGCGAATCGGAGATAGTGAGGGCAAGTCGTCCTTGATTTCACATGGAATGGAAAACGTATGTGTTATTAAGGCAAACGTTCCAATTTGAGGTCTATGCCGCGGATTCCAAGTAATTAAAATTTCTTTCTTTGAAAAAATGTAATCATTTAGCCAAAAATTCAAAATGAAGGAAACATACAGTGAATGCAATAAGGAAATCATGAATGTCGATGGAATTATATATATATATATATATATATATATATATTAAAAGCCATTTAAGAACGTGACACGAATGTTAAATTCCCATTAATGAGGTTCCGCCGCGACTGTGTGAGTCAAAACAAATACTAAATTCAACATTTATGATATTTTGTCAAAAAAATCCTGCTTTCACTGATGCAATGCGTTACCTATAGAAACTCAAAAGTAAAGTAGAAAATATATTCAGATTATTATTCCACGAATGTATTTTAAATGAACACTTTTTTCCAGCCATAGGAGCCGACTGCAGCGCCAATTCCTACGAATTACCACATTTTGACTTAATTTGACTTAAATTTGACATTTTACTCGTGTAAGCCGCGCCCTCGTGTATCCCGCGCACCCCCATTTTCGGGAAGGCTCTTGAGGAAAAAAATATTTTTTTCAAAAAATCAATTTTTTCCCTTGAGCCTGCATCATTTTGTCATAACATGAATGCACGTTCTTTAATAGAAATTCTGTGCCAAAGTTAAGTGTTGAAGTACATCTTTCTCATGAATTTAATGCGTTACGTTTTAATATCGTCACGATACACAGCCCGTTTTATGGTGCATATTTTTTTCCTAACATCACACAATAATCACAGTTGTATACAATCACATCATTCAGCTCTAAAAATGGAATCTGTTCGAAATGAAATATCAAGCTAAAATAATTGCAGAATTATATAAAATTTCAACCCATGATCATTCGATTACGGAAATCCATCGGCGAATCATCAAATAAAAGCAGAATGCCGTCCGTAACTAATAGATGCCTGAAATGTGATACGTTTGGTTCGTCGTCATAGCTGATAAGTGACTCTCAGCGAGTAACGCCCCCCCCCCTACTTTTGGAAGCCACTTGCGAAGTTAGAGCGTGGGAAAGCGATGAGTGAAATGTGATACTTTTGATGAAATGTGATGCTGACTCGAGAAAAAATATCGTTTTACTCCGACCCCCTAACTATGAGCGCCGAGGCGAGAGTAGGGGGGGGGAGAGAGTGGTGGTGGGGAGAGGAAGAGGCGGGCCAAGGACGCGTAGCCGTTCGCTGGACTGCCGAAAGCGCCAGCGCTCGGCGTGAAAGCCTGTGGAAAAAAAGCGCTGGACATCCTCTTTGCTTTACACGACTATAGTAATTGTATTAAACTTACGTACTAACTTGCGGAGTATCCGCATTGAAAGATACACGATGCAGCTAGAACTTATATCAAAGCTCATTTTCGTATCACTTCTCATAGCCGAGTAGCATTTCCGCGAAATGATCGATTTTAGGCAAGTAAACTAATTTTTTCTCCCATGTGGTTGATATCAAGTACGCACAAGTATGTATCAAGCCCTACGAAATAAGTTCTAGCAACATCCTTCCTGCGCCAAACGGTGAAAACAGAATTTCTTTATCTATTAGCATGGCGATGTAAAAGTCAACGGTCTGAAAATGGATTTCCTGGCGTGGTATCCACTTCCATAAGTAAATGATGCTTCCTATAAAAGGAAGTAAAAACAGATTAGAGTTCCGATTCTCTCTTTGCATGCGCCGATGCACTACGTTATTTATCCCATTGATGTGGCGATGCGTTTCAAAGCTCACTCGGGCGCTACGCAACATAATTTCAGGTTGTGGAAAAATCATGAAGGAGTGCGAAGTCAACCTCACAGCTACCACCGGGGTAAGGGTACAATTTGAATCGACCGAAATAACGGCTCCCTCGTTCGAGCATCGGCCGTATCAATCTAGTGTTGGCTGCCGAGGCCCCTGAAAGGAGGTCCAACCCCTCCCCCACTAGTGAAAGCCACCTGGGTAAAAGCGAAACTGGGCGAGGGTAGATAATAACAGATAAGGTGAAGGAGTGATCCTCTCGGGTTACCCCCTTTTCTTTCTCGCCGAATGAGTCCCTCGCAGATGAATGTCGTCGCGCCCAGAAATAAGGAACGAAGAACTTTTTTCTTGAAGGATCTTCTGGGAAAAACCGGTTTGGACACGCCAATTGTTCAGATCTGACTGAGGTATCACCCTAAAATCTGACAGCTTTATTGTTTCCGGCTGAGTGATTGAGAGGGATAGCTGGATGGAAGGACTGCCTGTAAGGCAATTTCCACAAACCCTGGGAAGGATATTTTACCATTCGTCACGATAACCAGAATAGATCCTCGTATTGCAGGTAATAATTATTATCACAAAACGATTGAATGAATGGAATCATGCCTCTATTTGATGCGAAGGCAGCTTGACACATGGAAGTCGATTTCCATTGAAATGTAAAGAGTAGCAATATCTCCAAATATCAGGGCATCTTTCGGCTTCCGTCTTACTTTTGAATCATCCGTAAAAATTTATGACGCAAGTAAACAATTAACATTGCAAATTGATATATCGAGATAATATTGTTAAAATTCGTCGCGGCAAAGAGGGGTAGTACCAATCCGCGAGTTGCTGCACGCCACACCGCCAGCTGCAACGGCAAAATAACTCATCCGGTGGCGTCAAATTTGACATTACTTCACACGTTTGAATTTTTTGATTGGATATGTATGTTCGTAAGTCAGATGATCGTAAGGCGAGGACTTAATGTATTCAAATTGGAGAAACTAACGGCAAGAACTTAAGGTAAAATGGTGCGCGGCTTACATGAAAATCTAGAGGATTCGTGTAAGCCGCGCACCCCCATTTTTTCACTGGCATTTTCGGAAAAAAGGTGCGCGGCTTACACGAGTAAATACGGTACGGCGTTTATTCTTCAATAACTAAAAAAATAAGGTTGCAAGATGCCTATAATTCATTTTTATTCAATTTCTCTGGATTATTTCCTTCTCATAATTAGTTTTCCTGAAAAATGGCATTTGTATTTTATAGAAAAATTATATTTTTCCCCGTGTTTCTCTCATTCCCCCATTGGACACCATGTAATTTCCAGTTCAATGATAGAATAAAATAGCGTGGGAAAGTATTATTTTGTTGTTCATATCAAATTTTTCTTATATAACTTATGTTCAGATAACTTTTTCTACAAGTAGACAGAATATGAATAAAATGACATTTAAGTCATTTTACTGTGGTACCATCTTAACTTTATAACCCCTGCCATTATAACCTAATTGAATTGCAAGACTCAGTAACAATGAAAACATTTTCTGGCAACGAAAGCGAAGAAAGCTCTAAATTAGCACAAATATTTAGTTTAAAGTTATTAAATTAAAATATTAAGTTTAAATATTTAAAAAAAGTAAAATATTAAAATTATTCTGTTTATCAATAATTAGAGGACAAACAATTTAAAAAAATAAATACTTTGATGATTTTGCCTAATTTGGTCCATGAATCAAACTTCTTGCTTAATTATTTCATTTTTAAATGAGTGACAGAAAAATGTTTTACACGAAAACTTTTATTTCTTCTCGTTTAATCTCAGTTTTAAAAAATCCTCTCTGGGCTCAAACCAAGGATGAAATATCGGGCTTTTCGATTTATTTCTGACTTCATAGTCAATTGTAAACCTCCAAAATTAATCCTCTAGCGTGATTATAAACGTGATAAATATTTCGAACATCCAATCAGGTACACGGATTATCCGCTTTTTATTCATAGGTATTTCCTCTTTATTTCTTACTTCTACTTTTTATTCTAACATGATTCATTTAATATTTGCTTATTTTTTATTGCCAGATCTTATTGAAGAATTGCCTATCCTTGCAAAAACGTTTAGCTTCCGCAAGAATAACACACTGATTAACGTAGGCTATTTTTTCATAAGAATTTCAATGTTCAGTTTGTCGAAGAAGAGACTCCTCACAACAAAGGCTCAACTGTAACTATTCCATTCAAAATCTTCAAGTCAAATTCACACCTTCCATTCAAATTTTTTCTTCACATTCGGCCACTTATGGACCACTTTTTCCGCTTTCTACCGTGGTGATTACGAAGTCGTAATAATGAACAATATTATGAATTATCCGCAATTCCTTTTTTTGTTTTTAATATCGTATATGCCTAACATAATAAGTGGACACTATTGCTGAAATGTAGACAGCATCTTACGAAATTCGTATTCGCTGGAACGCATAAAGAGATGTCATACAATTTTTAGAAGCACGAAGTAAATCACTTTGTAATTTTAACTAAGCTCAATTTTATAAGTTCAGTTTGCAGACACACTAACTTATCTTAAACATTAAAAAAACAGATAAGGAACTGTCTTGAACAGATTGTTATTTCGTGACAGGCTACATTTACTCCTTAGAAAATTCAATACAAGCAATTTATAAAGTTTATTAATAATATTGTACTTTAATAAATATGACAACCCATGACAGTTTTTTACGTGCTCATACTTATGAATTTTCCATTCATTGAGTTTGCACAAATCATGTGGTACGAAGTCACACGCACGGGTGCGAAGATATTAATGAAAGGGGATGAAATTCGCCATTAATTAAGATGGCTTGGTGATGCTACAGGCTAACATCCCTAACAACATACGAGTTTGCATCCCGGGAAAAGCCAAATATTTATTTCATGACGAAGTTCAGCATCGTTTGTGTATATACTGACATAAATTTTGGCGAACCCTTATCCAAAACATATCCCAGTTTTACCCATTTCATTTTTTATAGCGTAATATCGTATTCAGCGCAGAAAAAAGAGTGATGAAAAGGGTTGGAAAAGTGAGTTGCTTTATCGCGTGAGCCGAAAAACAAAAACATGGGCCAAGAATTATTTTCCGGCCTTTTTCTCTCTCCTTCCTACTCTCCCGCTCGTTTTTTCGGCGAACCAATAAATTCCTCTTAGTTAGCTTTTGTGACTGGTCTGGGCGTAAAAAGCAAACGCCGCCCAAAGTGGGGGACAAGTAGAACCGCTACAACACAACGTACTATCGTTTTCACTGAAATGTAGACACCCAAACTGATTGTACTGATTTGATTAAATGGGGCCGGGTCGGAAAAAACATAGAGGGTTGGCACACGAGGCTAGCTGCGGCCTTTGCCTTAACGTCACCGAGAGCCGACGAGGACGGACGTGTATGCGACAGGGCTAGCGGAATTACAGTCAAATAAACTCCGAGAGCATAAGCCCTAGCGAAAGGAATGCACTGAGGAAACTCACGTCCACGCACACGTTGGGCCGATCGGAGTATTTTCTTTCGGGCTCCGTCGCGAGGTTTTTCCTCTCCCTAGATTCAGATTTGGACTCACCGTGAGTGTCTTATAAGGAAGCGGCTCCGTAGCCGAGATGGTTAATTCCATGCGTCGAAGTTGGTGTGCGGTTCTGGCGGGGTTCGAATCAGTAGTCAGGCCAATTTTTTAATCTTTTAGATTAAAAAGATGCATTCTTCATATCAACACAATGTATATAGTTGACAAAAGAAAGAGTTAATGCGGGTTTTTATTTACGGCTTAATTTATAAAAATAATGACTATCTACGTTACCACATTTATTTCTTAACAGATTTAATTCACTGAGAGGGAAAAAGCATTGGAAGTTGCAGTGGTTGCATCTTTGTGTCCTTGCAGTGAAATACCTACTCATTGTATCTACAATCCTCTATAAATAACCAAATGCATTCGTAGTTTCGATCATTTTGATAAACACAAGAGTTTGAAAAAGGTTTGTAATTCAATTGATGTTTTTCTTCTTCAAACTTCTAGTACTTGGTCACGTAAAAATGTGGGAAGTGAGGTGTTTTAAAGAACGAATGCTTTCCTTTCAGTGGGTGTGCGCAGAGCCAGATTAACAATAAGGCAAAAGTAGGCAGTTGCCTATGGGCCCCTTGTTATGAGAATTGTTTTCCCCTTTCTTCTCTTGCGACTTGTTTATTAACGTGGGCCCCGTTGCTTGTACTGCCTACAGGCCCCCAAGTGCGTTAATCTGTCACTTGGTGTGCGAACCATAGTAAGCTATAAGGACCAGGTGGAAATAAATACGCATATCAGCTCTTTTATTCCAAATTATCCTACGATTTTTAATAGTTATATATGTTTGACCGAAATCAGCGTCACCAATATATTCAACCTTTTTATTAATTACAAATTTACAGGAATAAACCTGATGTTTTGATTCTTATTGAAAGTGAATCTAAATGTCATTTGACCATTTTATATTTTGACCCATTAAATAGACTTTTGGCTAGGCGATGAGTATATCCATGAATATGTGCTTCAAACTTAGGAGACAGATGGTGTTACACCGTCGTGATGGAACGTGCTCCGTCTTCTGAGCTCTCTGTTGCTGACAGAGGCGTTATCGCTGGGATGGTAGCCTCTGGAATATCCATCTCAGAGGTGGCGCGAAGGATGAGTGTAAATCAGATCACTGTTCGGAGGTGGGCTCGCCGTTATGCAGACGGCGACGCCGCCTTGATCAGTAGGCCTAGACCGGGGAAGTCACGCTGCACAGCAGCAGCGGTAGATAACTACATTGCTCACTACGCCCGGGAAAACCCTTTTAACGAGCAAAGGGGCTGAGGGAATTCGGCAACATTTTAACCTATAATGTAGTTATTCTACCGTTCGACGGCGCCTCCATGAGGCGGGCTTAAAATCCCATCAGCCATCCCAGAAGCCACTGTTATCCGAACAACACAAACTGGCAAGACTGCGGTTCGCGGAAAAGTTCGTCAACAGACCGCAAGCATTTTGGGACCTTACCATTTTTGCGGACGAGAAGACGTTAAGGAGTGACTACAACGGCAGAATGCACTTGTGGCGTCCACGTAATGCGTGGTAAGTAACCTGTAGGTTCATATATTGTATACTGAATATATTGAATCAGAACCCGAATGTTGTCTCTATTGATTTTTCTCTCGAATGAGAGAAATAATAAATTATCATTAGTAAAATACATTGTAAATGCTAAGTTAAATATTAGTGATTAACTTGGCGAATCCACATAAAATGATGTATTTACGACTTAGGTTTCGCTACAGGACAACACCATCGGGTGATAATCGAATTGATTGAAGGTGATTCAATAATCACCTTATGATGCGGACTACAGTGAAACCTAGATTGTAAATAATTCACTTGATATGGAATCACAAAGTTATTCACTATTATTTTATATGAATCAGTTCCAATAAGTTACGCCAGAAACGATTAATTTTAGTAAATTCTAGGGTAAAAAATGTTTAAAGATTCATAGCCAATTTATAACGTTCGGTAACTGCAAAGATAATAAGACATAGTGCCGTAGACACTGATTTCAATGATGTTATTTGAAATAAATTATGTAGGGATGTTTTTTCTATTACGATATTTAAAAGGAATGGCGCTTAAATTTTAGTCAACAATATTAATAAGAGCTAATATTAAATATGTATTCAATCTCAGTGAAATTAAATAGTTATTTTTCATATTCATTATACATGTGTAATTTTTCTCTCTTATTAGGTATGAATCTCTAAACATCCTGAGGAATCGTGGTTCTGGACGCATATCCCTAAGCTTTTGGGGGTGTATGACTGCTGCCGGCCCAGGACCTCTTATTAGAACCTCTCCGAAGATGAACGCACGAGAGTATGTCGGCATGTTAGAACAATATTTAAAGACCTACGCCAGAGAGATTGTTCCAGAAGGAGAGATAAATTTCATCCATGATAACTGCCCCGTGCACACAGCAGCTATTGTAGAAGATTTTTTTCAGAAAAACGAGGAGATAGTGGTTACACCATGGCCGGCTCATTCACCCGATCTAAACCCCATTGAGAACTTGTGGGGAATGATGGCAAATGAATGGCAACCAAGGGGCGTTACAACAGTGGAGGCAAAAGAGGCGCATGTCCATGAGTTGTGGGACTCATTTCGTCGACGGCCTCAAATATGCGAGAATGCTGTCGCATCAATGCCTCGCCGTCTGCAGCAAGTTGTAGAATCAGGTGGTGACGCCACTAAATATTAAAAAACTGAATGAACTTTGAATAGTTTTACTTTTTAAATACCCTTCCTACCCCGAGAGAAATACATCATGCCAAAATTGCACCTAAGCCTGATAAAAAGGATGCAGATATCGGTGACGTTGATTTCGATCAAACATATATAACTATTAAAAATCGTAGGATAATTTGGGGTAAAAGAGCTGATATGCGTATTTATTTCCACCTGGTCCTTATAGCTTACTATGGTTCGCACACCAAGTGACAGATTAACGCACTTGGGGGCCTGTAGGCAGTACAAGCAACGGGGCCCACGTTAATAAACAAGTCGCAAGAGAAGAAAGGGGAAAACAATTCTCATAACAAGGGGCCCATAGGCAACTGCCTACTTTTGCCTTATTGTTAATCTGGCTCTGCGCACACCCACTGAAAGGAAAGCATTCGTTCTTTAAAACACCTCACTTCCCACATTTTTACGTGACCAAGTACTAGAAGTTTGAAGAAGAAAACATCAATTGAATTACAAACCTTTTTCAAACTCTTGTGTTTATCAAAATGATCGAAACTACGAATGCATTTGGTTATTTATAGAGGATTGTAGATACAATGAGTAGGTATTTCACTGCAAGGACACAAAGATGCAACCACTGCAACTTCCAATGCTTTTTCCCTCTCAGTGAATTAAATCTGTTAAGAAATAAATGTGGTAACGTAGATAGTCATTATTTTTATAAATTAAGCCGTAAATAAAAACCCGCATTAACTCTTTCTTTTGTCAACTATATACATTGTGTTGATATGAAGAATGCATCTTTTTAATCTAAAAGATTAAAAAATTGGCCTGACTACTGATTCGAACCCCGCCAGAACCGCACACCAACTTCGACGCATGGAATTAACCATCTCGGCTACGGAGCCGCTTCCTTATAAGACACTCACGGTGAGTCCAAATCTGAATCTAGGGAGAGGAAAAACCTCGCGACGGAGCCCGAAAGAAAATACTCCGATCAGCCCAACGTGTGCGTGGACGTGAGTTTCCTCAGTGCATTCCTTTCGCTAGGGCTTATGCTCTCGGAGTTTATTTGACTGTAATTCCGCTAGCCCTGTCGCATACACGTCCGTCCTCGTGTCCTCGTCGGCTCTCGGTGACGTTAAGGCAAAGGCCGCAGCTAGCCTCGTGTGCCAACCCTCTATGTTTTTTCCGACCCGGCCCCATTTAATCAAATCAGTACAATCAGTTTGGGTGTCTACATTTCAGTGTAAACGATAGTACATATTAGCATAGTATCTAAAGGGGGCGTGGTGGGAGAGTATGAAAAGGCACTTCGCTCCCTTATTTATTTTTATGCGAAGCAATTTCACCTCTCTCATATATACCGCGTATATAAGACCTATGTCATGCATTACATCTCCCTCACCTGATTAAAAATTCAACAGAACGATTAAAAAATCTTTGAAATAGTTTGGAGGGTCTGAAGAGAGGAGAAGGAATTTGGATTTGGTTCACATTTTTGGAAAGAGAGAGATAGAGAGAGAGGGAAACGGAATGTGTGTATCTCTCTTTTCGTCTCATCGCCTCCAAAAGGAAAAAGTTACTATATTTTTTTCTTCTATTTTTTCTAATCCCATTCCGGCAGTTTCCCTTTCCCTGCCTTTCTCTCTTCTCTTTCCTAAGGGGTACGAAGATTGAATACCGTTGCTCCGCCTGCCCTGGCCTATGAGTCAAAGAAGAAAAAAATTCTTTGCCGCAATTCTTCCGTGAGTCGAGGGAGATGTGCCTCCCCAATGATCTCCGGGTACCCTTGCTATTTACTTAACTACAGTTTTTCTACCTTTCAGTTTTTTAAATGTTAAAATAAAAATTTCAATCCACGTTAACTTGTTTCGGACGATTTCACCTGGTCATGCAAACGTCATGATTAGCATGAGAATGTGTGTATGTGTGTTGAGTGGGCTGAGGCGGATATGGAAAAAGGAAAGGAAGGCGAAGTATCATTTTTAGAGATCCACTGTGTGTCCGGAGGACTTGCGCGTTTGCTACTAATCAAGGAGAACATGAAATACTCCTAGCGAAACCTTATTCCAAAATGTTATGCTATTTTAAATTAAATAATGGCATAATATATCATAAGTGAGTACCTACTAGCATGAATGAAACTACTGGAGTTTATAATTACAAAGATGTTTGCGTTTTGCCAATCCAAGATAATATCGCGCAGTATATAATTTACTTTTTTTATAAAACATGCACAGTTTAGTACACTTACAAGATAGAGTGGACCTAAAGGTATCGGCTGAACTTACATATATTTCTGAACTTTCATATAATAATAATAATAAATTTGATTCCACAACTTCATATATATTTTACATTGACATTAACCCTTAACATTGGGAATATTGATACCCCAACGGAGAAACTCCGCTTTGGGGTTACCGACTCCAAATATATATTCCTCATCAACATTAGTTGATATTTTGTACCCAAGAACCAACGTATTCAAATGACGTTTGTGCGATTATTTGGCAATTTTTCAACATTTAGCAATCGTTCGGATTTCAGCAAATGTTTGTTTGAACAAAAAATGATAAGAATTTTATTGAGTTTGACAAATAATTAATATTTTACCTCAGGTTATATTTACAGGTGCAGTTTCAGACGAAAGTAAGAATAAAAGGACTTACCGAATATGACGAAACAAGAAGAACCTTTCCCACGCAACACCCGCCATCGTAACGATAGGAAAATGTAAAAGTGGATAACTCCTAAGATAAGGAATAAATTTAAAATAACTCAAGTTTCGTCAAGTGTGTTTATCCTCCTTGGTAATGTAGTACCTTTGTAACAAGATTCTCGGACGCATGCTGCACTTTCGGTGCAAGGAATGGGCTGTGTGCTGGTAGATAGTGGTGGCCCCTGGTGTGAAAACGGTAGAATCTCCACCATCGCTCCTTGGTTTCGCCTCTCGCCCGGCGAGGAGAATTGGTGCATGGGTGCGGCGACAACACCCGTTGACAGGGAGGGGCATCTACTGAGACGAAAACTAACACGAGCAGCACTTGCGTTGTTTTCTAACATGGTGGACGATAGAGGGACAAGCATGGGGATGTGAAACAGAGAATTTTTGCACCTGAGTTGTTAGTTTTGGTTACTAAAAGCAATGTCTGGCATGTTACACTTCATGCTCGAGGAGTTTTCGAAGTACCTGGGCAATAGGAAATGATAAAATAAAGTTGTAGCTAAAAATAATAAATAATGCCAGGACTACCAAAGATAAAAGCGCATCTAATATGAAATAAGTTATTGAAAATCAAAAGGCCCAAGAAACGCTACAATTAAAAAGAATAACCTAAAAAAATAAGTGAAATGGAATTTTAAAACACCTAACATAACCTACAATTAAGGATACAACTTTATAAATATTTAAATTTTTTTAAATGATTATAAATAGTTCAAATAGTATTTATTCTCGACCTATTTGTCTATTTTTTTCTAATTGATCATAATTTAATAAATGACATTTAACTATTTCAACAAAGAAATGGATCCAAGCAACCAAATTAAAATTGTAAATAAATAAAAAAGCACCAAACTTTAAAGGTAACATTCTTGAGTGTATATGTCTATGTGATTTAGTATTTAATGACTGTAAGTTAACCATTATGTAATAAAAAAAGAATTGTCAAACATTTAACATCATGTATCATTTGTTTATAGCCCTGAAGATGGATGACGAAAAATCCGAAACGTCGGAAAAAGTTAAAAAAAAGAGAATATTATTTGACCAAAACTCATGACATTTGCACCAAATTATAAATAGTAACGAAAAAAATCGTAAAATATTTGCTCTAGGATAGCGTTCGTGCTATGGTATCCTTGATTAGTATTTGTGATTAAGGGAGAAGAGTGGCGATAGAGTGTTGGCCGGCTTGTCTGAACTGGTGATGGAATCGACTTAGAAACCACGCCCCCCTTCGTCCGATGTTGCCATTATTCACACTCTCACTACTCTTTTAAGAATAAGAAGGAGAGTGAAAGAATAAAATTGGAAAATGTGTGGGCTTTGTATTCTCTGAACCCCTTGGCATAGGGTAGGGTCGGATAGCATTCCTTATAAATGACCCTCTCAGGTGAGAGTAATAAATTAGTGATATATAATATCGCATCCTAGATAACTAATGATGTTGAAAAGAATGAGCAAAGCTTCTGGAAAAGGGTTGAGTTCCGAGATGCGGAATAATAGTATGGACTGAAAGCAGATGTGGGGACTTGAGGGTTTGATGGCCTGGAAAAGTTATACGTAGAAATTGCTAGAGGACAAAATCCGCCAGGGTTCGGAATCGAACCACGGACCTTTAGATTTCCGTGTCAATGCAAATACAAGCCCAGGTTGTTTATTCTCGCGGCAATTTGTACGTATTTCATCGTCGTATTTGCGGAGGGCATACATAAATTCAAAAAAATTTTAAATATTAAGTTTTACAGTTTGATGCGATCGGATTACAGTCTGAAACCTTGCAAGATGGAGCGAAGAACCTGCCTGTTCTTTGGAAATCGACATCCAAACTCGATCTATAGTTGTTGAGGGTGGGAAATAAGTTCTGGGACTCTATGTGGACCATGGATAAATGAAAAGGTTAACGTAGGCAATATTTCTTAATTCAAAGGTAAATCAATACAGAAGGATTCTTAACTCATCCTCGTACTTAATCTTAACATCTACAAGCTGTCAAAAAGGTTGGTAACTCTCCTAAATTCCCCGTGCGGCTTCTAGAATAGGAGAATGGTTGATATACTTATTATGATACGGGTGTATGCCGAGTGATGTTTAGGCTGGCTCGACGTTTCGTGACCCACTGCTGGTCACTTCTTCATGGGAATGAGGGTTGCTACTACTGTTTGCTCTTACATACCTACGCCCACTTAAATTGGTTCAAGTGGGAGAGTTGAAAGGGTGGAGGGAGATAGGACAGGGGGGGGGTTGGGCAGGGGAATTTGAAGGACAAAACACCGCCACAAATCGAAGGGGTATACGAAATTCCCTGCGGAACGTGCGGTAAAAAATACATCGGAGAGAGAGGACGCTCAGTCAAAACTCGACTGGAAGAGCACGAAGAAATTCGACTGGGGATAACAACAAAGTCTGCATTGGCTGAGAACGAACCCTTGGGACACGCGATCAACTTTGGAAAATCCAATGCCATCGCTAAGGTGGGAATATTCTAACCCTGACTCATCCATGAGGAAATCCTCCCGCCTCCCTGATAAAGGCATTCTCTGACAACGTTTATTCAGATTGCATTGTCACAGAAAACACTTTGTAAATATTTCCACACCAATTTTTATTCAACCGACCTAGGTTTCGGCAAACATTGCCATTATCAAGGTGGAGTAACAAATAAGCGTTACTTAACCTTCACTGCAGTTAGTGAAACAAGAGCAATTATTAACTGCAGTGATGTTCCGGTTCCACTCCATCACGCCTGAAACCTCAGATTTTGTTACTTAACCTTGATAATGTTACTTAACCTTGATAATGGCAATGTTTGCCGAAACCTAGGTCGGTATAATAAAAATTGGTGTGGAAATATTTACAAAGTGTTTTCTGTTACTATGCAATCTGAGACAATTTTCTACAAACTTTCACCTGATACTTTAAAAACCAACGTTTATTCAACTAAGTGGAATCTTTCGAGTTGAATATAAAATAAATAATTAGTAAATTAGTAATTCCTTTTGAGAAAAACGGAAGAATATATTCGTTTGCTCCTCCCACTCGGCTCACCCATCCGTCAACGGTAAAAAAAGGGTTCTAATCCTATCCCACCCCCCCAATCAAGAGTATTGAAATGAACATGTGTCGAAATTAAACTTAAAAAGAAATGTCTCTGAGCGATGGTTTTCTGCAGAAAACTTAAGATATAACTTATCTTTCTTCTGAGTTTATTCGTAGATTATCTTTGCCAAGCTAATATAAAGGGGCTTCGTGCTTCACCGATTGGCTCTGCTTGTTATAAATATTTTATTCTGTTCAAATATGCCGGGAGCTGATTTAAAAAATGGGAAGTGGTTCTTCCATACTTCCGAGGCTCTAAGCGAAGGAAAATGAATGAATTTAACGGCCATTTATTTATCCATTAGAAATGAACGAAGATAAATAATTCACCAAAGTAGTATTAATGCCAAAATATTACAAAAAATAAGTATTTATATTATTTGATCAATTTTAAATGCACTTCAATGTGCTACTGGCAGTTAGTTCAAACATATATAAATCTATTTGAAATATTAGCGAAGTTTGGTGTTTTTGGAAAAATTGGTTCTTTTTATTAAATAAATTTAAATATCAATATATACTATCCTAAAGTATAACCGGAAATTCTTCCCTACCGAAAAAGGTAAAAAAGAGTACGCAAAGTGCCGGTAATCACAAGATCCGTAATTCTAATGACTTCTGGGAATATAAGCCTCGGCAATTTTTAGCGATTTACACACCTTAGCATAGATGCAATCAATTAGAGCTTAAATACTATTACCTCCATGAAAAAAAAAGAGGCTATATTATAAGTCACTTTCACGCTTAGGGCTCATATGACGGCTGAGAGGAGATTTCTCACTATCTTCCTCGCGTAAGAAATATCGAACACTCCCAGCTTGAACCCGAAAAGGCTTCACGGGTTCTTAGGAGGGGGGGAGAGATGTGACCAGCTCGTGGATGAGGTCATCCGAGGCATACGACAGTTGGTGAATTCACTGTGAAGAATTGAACCATTGCAATTCAAAATAATTAAACTTCGCATATTCCGCACTTCATATAGTGCCGCCACCACTTTTGCCGCTATTTTCGCGTCTTTACCATGAGAGTTCATTTAAAAAAAAATTCAGGCATTGTCTTTTATACTTTTATTTCCTTTTTGGTTTTGGGGATGGGAGGTTTTTCTTTTTAGGGAATTGGGAGAGGTTTTAACTCACTATTGTGTCTCTTAGTAATCGCTGAAGTAGAAAGACAAACAAGGTCACCGCTCAGGAAAATATAACTGGGAGAGGATAAAGCGATGGAATGGTTAAGAGATGACATGGTGTTCAAAGGAGTTTGGTCGTTGAACAAAGTATATTCTAAAATTGTGTCAATTGATTTTAAAAACTATAAAAGTGAACTTTACTCCCAATATCACAGGTTAACCACTTTCTACAATTACGCCAAAATTTGCTTATATAATTCAGAGAAAAACGTTTACTTAAAATAACTTCCTATTCAAGAATATTTTATTATTATTTATCATGCGTAGATGATGACATTTACCTCAGGACAGGAAGTGTTACAAATATTAGAACTATGAGTCACCCTATCAAAATCCTTTTCTGAGTCAATACCTTTCACCGTCGAATTGGGGGGAAACTATCAACTTTAATGACCCCAGCATAGGCCTCTATAATTAAAACCATTTTTTTACGATGTTTCGGGAAGTTCTATTGCAGACATACTTCCTTAAAAATGATTCTAACTAATGCCACACACATAAATATGCAGCGATTTTGAAATTTTTCGCCGCCTAAACTAAATGCTCCAATCGACCTGGGAAATTTCCCAAAGCACTTAATACCATTATACAAATAGTTACCCGGAATACTTAAGACTCCTCCCTTATTGACATACTAATGAAAAGACGATTACAACAATAAGACACTCGTATCTTGAACCAGACTTTCCCCCTGCTTAATGTCGAAACCAAAATGAAAAAAAGTTACTTTTCACAGGAAAATTATGATAAAAATGTTTAATATTATCGCCTAAGTAAAAGTGTGATTTTATAGCAGAGTGACAGTTGGAAAACTATTGTCCGGTTCTAAAGGCAAATATCAAGTCCAAGAAAGAAGTATTTATGTTGTTCTTATATGTTTAATATATTTGTAGAAGAAATCGATGTTACACCACATCGATTATGTAGCCCTGTGCCTCGAGACCAAGGGTAAGCATCCAATAATTCAAGAGTAAACATTAAGGCACTTCAAGTACCTTCAAGAGTAAGGCGAGGGAAAGACGGTCACTAAGTTAAGCTTGTCACCGCCTTCAGGAGTAAAGACCCCATCCCAAGCGTGACCTATTCCGAACATCGCATAACCCATAAGGAGATGATGTTTAAGGAAGTTGCTTCGATGAGTATGAGTGAGAGAATGCGTATACCAACCTCTTGGCGGCGTCTTCTCTCCTCGTCTCGCCCTCCGCTTCCTATCTTGTACGTCCCAGGATTGGATTCCACATTTGGATTGCTAAGAAGTCGTTTAATCGGCATGGTTATGCCCACGAGTGGAAGAATATCCGTCTGTGAAGCACCAATTGCCACACGCAAAACACTGCCGACTTGCAGCACTTGGAAAAGGAAAGCGACTCGCTCAGGCAAATCCCGGGACGGGAAGTGACATCGTTCTTGCTCTGATGCCGGCCTTGCGTAGAGTGAGCTATTATGGTAGAATTGCCTTCTTCCGCCCTCTACAGACCTCATTCCCCACCACGTTTTCCTTTTCTCAGCTATGCCGAGTCAACAGACCGATTCAACTGGCCGATCGGTTGCGTCCACGACCCAAGTCCTGGTGAGCAGCGGGGAAATAACCGTCGGCCGTCGCTTCAGTGTAAAATGGGAATATCGTTATACCTCCGCAAATCCTGACTTCAATATAACACATTCGCTGCGTTTCCCTCCGCCCGCCACGTGACACACGGCGCAAGTTGGTGCAAACTACCTTCAGACCGAACCAATGGTCCAAAATTTCAAATATTTTAAAAGAATAAAACAAAACGTTCATTCCGAATTCCTAGATAGACCCATAAATACATAATATCTAGTGTCCGAATCGCTTTTGGTGGTGAACTTTTCTAACTAATGTCAGTCAATGCTTGATTGACGAGTGAATCGAACATGGTTTATTCGTGAGTATAGTATAATCGTCTTCGTTTAAAAGTAGTTCGGAACAGCAAAAAAAGTTATTTTCTCCCATCAACTGGTGTTTTTTTATGTTTTTTTATTATTTTAAAATTGAAAATGTAAATCTCTTATGAACGAACATTACATAATTAATCTATAAATTAATATGTATGTCACAAAAAAAATACTCCTTTTTCAAAGTTTTAGCATAACTATCTTTAAATTTAATAATTATATAGCATTTCAATAATTTGATTCAATTTTGGACGAGGATAGTTCGTTGTAAAACGATTTATCAAAAGAGGTAATTTTAGGTAAATATACAAGTGTTCACAGTGCTATAAAGTATAAACAATTAAACAGATGATTCAGGAGAGCAACAATACAGATGAAAACATTTTCTAGAATTCTTTTATGCAATTGCAAGTAAAATGTCCAACTAAGAAAAAGGAAAAAAATATGTTGCAAAACCCAGTTCTCTCAGCCACTTGAAATCCTCATCAACATCGCTCAAAGAAAATACGATTCATACATGAAACATCTGATGTTGTTAGCGAGGAAATAATATATGTCAAAGATGAAGTAAGTGATCTCTATCCGATTGAACTTATCTACGACAGTAATGCCGTTGTTGGGGTAAAATACAAGATATTGCCAACAATGGACGACGGAAAAATGTGCAATTCTGCAACAAGCACAACATGTGCAATGACATGTTACCTGTGTTGTGGCAAGACTTCTAAAGATTATATTAAACTGAAGAAAACTGAACTTGAGGGATCTGATGAATCTAAATACCTCCTAACAATTTTTAATCCAACAGTTCGCTCTTCTGGCATTTGAAAATAAATTATAAACCTGGTTTTAAGCTATTGCCCGTCAACTCATTGAGTTGCTTTATTTAGCCCACTTCTGAAGTTTGTTTTCGACTCGCAGTAAACTTCCAGAACACATAATCAGCAAATAAAAAGTTTACAATAGTGTTAGTGAGTCTGATACATTTTACCTTTGGCTAAGAGTTACGGTGAAGATAGTAGAATTGCTCTCGTAAAATGAATGAGACAGGCTGAAGTCCATCCAATAGTTACGGGGTTCCAACATAGCGTGTGGAATTGTTCACTTCTGGGACCAAAATATCCAATATATAAAAAAAAATAAGTATTTTCAATGCTGTTCGTCAAAAACATCGAAACAAATAGCCTAAGGTGCTGTTTTCTAGGTCATAAAAAGCAAAATATGTTTATTGCCCTCGCTTTTTAGTCTTCTTTTACGGTGTTTAACAAACCATAGTTGGCCTACAAATTAAATATAATACTTCAGTAATATCAAACCACCTCTAACAGCTTAGATCTATTTATATATACCACAAGTACGCTAATATGATTTATGTCATTTTTCTTCAATTTTATTCTTGCTAAGTGGTGAACAGCGTAATACCAAGAATAATAGTTCGATTCTAAAATCCCTTTCTTTAAGGAAATTAATCCGCTACGATTCCGTAGAGATTCAAAACTACATAAAAAATGAAGCACTTTTTACAATTCATATATTTATTGAAAAAATACATTCCAAGCTTTAATTTATATGTATAACATATAAATTATATATAAAAGAAAAAACTGCGACATTAAACTCTCTAAAATAGAGAGTGCATCCATGAAATTAACAATAAATGGATCACCCTTGTCGAATACAGGGATAACCAAAAGGTTTATACTGATTTGCAGGCATCACTAAGGCTTATTGTTAAAAGAAATACCATTATTAATTATAGATTAATATCAGAAAAACATTACAATTATCTGATAATATATATATATATGCATAAATAAAACAGTGATACACTAAACAAACACAGAAACACGCAAAAATGACACTTACAAAAGAAAACTTGGACGTTTCGACAGTCAAGCCGTCATCATCGGCGGTTGAAGAAAAAAAGATTTTTCTTCTACCGCCGATGATGACGGCTTGACTGTGGAAACGTCCAAATTTTCTTTTGTAAGTGTCCTTTTTGCGTGTTTCTGTGTTTGTTTAGTGTATCACTGTTTTATTTATGCATGTGCATCGTCGCCGAGAGCGATTTTCTACCAAGACATTACATACCACAATGTGATGGTTTGTAAATAAATTCACTTTGTAATGTTCCACAATAAGTTTTAATTTTCCGAATTAGGTTTCGACTTAAGTTAAGTTAAATCATTCTTAAGGAGAGAATGACTTAACTTGATTCAAAACCTAGATCGGATTAATAAAAATTATTGTGAAACATTACAAAGTGAATTTAATTTACAAACCATCGCTTCTGATAATATTTTGACGTTGCGAAGTTCTTTTAGAATAGTACCCTGCAAGTAAGTGGTTCAGGAGACTAAAACAGAAGGAACTAATGAATGAATCCTCAACAGCCTTTAATTATTGAAGCTAATTGTTTCGATTACATTTTTGATTTTAATTCCTCTACCGAGAAGCCTAGTGGAGTTGTCACTTCAACTTCCTGGTATTTTTGTAGAGGGTAATTCCAATGCCAGCAAAGCAAAATGGTTTACAATTTATGGAGAGTAAATGCTTAATTAAGCCTTTATACTAATAACGTTGTCTTAGGACTGATGTGGTGGGCCAGGCGAAAGAAGATATCCCCTTTTTAATCTCGCCAGTCGTAGAATTCTCAAGTGGACGACGTTGATGGGCTTTCTCTCTGGTCCATTTACTGTTACATATTTGATGACGCGAGGGAGGGAGTTGACGCTGATTGGCTGGCGGGAAAGGGGGAGGACTCCAAAAAGAAATACCGCAGGGTGAATGGGAATAAGGGAATGAGCACTCGCTTCCATTTTGAGAGATAAATACTGAATGTTTACTGAACGAATAAGTTACCCCTTTATTTTGAGCCCCGTCCTCTGACTAAAACGCACGTTTTCCCACACTCCTTTGCAATTTTGTTTTTACTAAACAATTTTAAAACGTAATATTCTTTTATACTTGGAGATAACAAAGGTGCACTTATATTTTACTAATCATGATGCAACCATTTGCCAAGACGAAAGAGAAAATATGAGTTTGAAATACGAGAATGATTATTTTTTGTTTGGAATAAACAGGTTTGAATTTGCGGTCCAGAGCGCAGACTTCTGCCTTGCTCAAGGTTTCCAATTTCAAATTAAATTTTCGGAGAATCATTAGGAACGTTGCACTGTGCCTTTGCCACCCATCAATATGACACTCCAATGGAACAGTCGTGCTTAACGAAGTCACTGATACATGGTGGTTTGGTTCTTGGTGGATTGATTCCCAGTCCAGGAAACATTTTTCCTTTGACAGTTTCCGCATTTGTTAAGGCTGGATCTGATTATATGAAAACGTGGCGTTCGTCAATGTCCCTTGTTCAATAATTAGTATCATTATTGCGAATCAGACACTTACCGAGAACATGCAACTCTTTTCCAATGATAAAGCTTCAAATAACACACTCTGAATATAACACACGGTTGCTTCTCTATAGTTCTGACAGCGAGTATTATTGTTCAGTGATGTTAGTTTTCAAGAAAACGTTTCTGGCCTTACTCTTGGAAATTGTTAATATGCACATTGAAAAATCACATGGTAATATTTCATGCTTTAATTACGAAAAAACCGACCCAGGCTTCAATTTTGATTCAATATATATATAGTGATCAAAATACCCAAGTGGTAATTCAAACGTTTCAGGAAAGTTATGTTTAAACAACCACTTTAGCAATGTTGATTAATAAATTTTATATATAGTTGGCAAAGGCTATAAGGTGGATTTTTTTGAGCAACTTGAAATTGCTAACGGCCAAAGTATTTTATGTAATCACCATATGTTCTCCACCCATTCTCCTCTCCTAAAAATGAGTATCCCCCCCCTTCCCACAACCTCCTGCCCTCGTAGTCACCAACAATCGTCCTTCACCCTGTTGTTCTCACTCCTCCACAAAAAGAATCCCAGATTGATTCATCCCTCCCGCTTCTTTCTTTTCAATTTTCCAGGATCACTCTAACCCCCTCCCCGGCCTAGCACCTCCATCTCCCCCTCCCACTCCATTTACCTCCCTCCCCCTCCACCCTACAAGGTATATATACTCGGCCACCTCACGATAAGCTACCTTGAAAACGATTCTCACGTACGCTGCACCTGCCTGGAGTGGATTCCTCTCGGGCAAATCGAGGAGAATCCTCGAAGTAGCAGACCGCTCAGCCCTCCGATCCGTTTTACGGCTTGGATGGAAGCCTCACAACGATGATCTCCACATCATCGCCAACGAGGAACCGCTGCACCAAGTACTACAGCGCCTGACTTCCCAGTTCCTGGAACGGTCTTCCACCTCCAGCTTTGAAGAGCTCCAACGATTAGCGGTGCCTAATGTCATGTCATGTGACACTCTTCTTGGCCCCCGTGCCGGGACTGGAGATTCATCGGATCTTCCACCCTCCAAGCGCCGCCGTATCCAGTAATGTGAAGTCGACGGACTCGCATCCGTGGCCCATAAAGGGCCTTCGACTTCCCGGTCCGGAAAAAAGAAAAGGGAAGACAGGGGCGTGAAGATCCCGGCAGAAGTATCGCACCGCATTAGGTACATATCCTAGGAGCCTTTTAGAGCTGGAGGGATAAGTACCGTTCCCGTTAATGGAAACTGTCATCACACGTCTAGATACCTTGAAAATGGCACTGAGTGACCGAAACCTGGGTCGGTTTTTTCGTAATAAATGTGTGGAATTTTACCAAGTGATTTTTCAATATGCAAGTTAGTTTTTGACTTGTGAATTGTGAAAATGAGCAGCATGTTTTTAAAGATATAAGAAGCTTTAAAATCACTCAATGAAGCTATATATCATCAATCAAAAGGAAGAAAGCTTTGGCGAGAAACAACAATTGCTCTGAAGAAAGCGACGGACGCACGTGCCTTTAAATTTTTAGACGACCAGGATCTCGAAGTGAATCATTAGTTCACGATCACACTTCCATTCTGATGGAACTTAATGTTTAAGACCGATATAGTTCATTGCTTGTTTGCTGTTCTGCAAATCCCCAAAACCATCACACATCCTCCCACGTTTTTCAGATGGTAACATATCACCCGTTTTGGTATTATCAATTACTGTGGAGAAAAAACAGCAAACAGAAAAAAATGAGATTTCATAAAACTTAATAACGCACAAATCCTGGAAATTATTTTAAAACGTGATCATCATAGAGTCACGTTTCCTATTTAAGGCATTGACACACGTCTTAGTGAATTCCTAGTAAACTTATTCAAATTAGTTCCTACTCTCCCCACCAAAGTACACGTACAAATGCATCTAATTCCTCCGATGTTTGATTAATAAATAAATAAACATACTTTAAATCTTAATAAAACAATGAAACGATAGGTGCGTGATGAATGAACACTTCCATCCTATTCTCTTGTCTCATTTTCTACGTAACATATCTCTCCACAGCTCACAGCATCCAATAATTACCCCCCTTCTAATATTTTCCTCGGCTGGTAACACAGCACCTTTTCTCTAAAATTTGCAGTCTTTGGCTTACAAAATGACTCGAAAGGATTCAAAACATTTTGGCACAAATATAACTAGATAATGATACAGTTTGTGGAAAATGGGAAGTAAATACAACATTCCTATTGCGATAAAACACACTTAGTTTGAAATCATGGAAACCGTATCAATCATGCCATCTCTTCCCTTTCTGAATTTAAATTAAATCCGATACATCTGGGTGACGGAAATAACGATTAGTAAGTTTTCCTGTGCAGAAAAATCTGCGGAACTCAAATTCGGCGGATTTTGAGCTTAAAATGCGACAGGAATACTGCAAAGCATAAATGAATGGTCAGAAGCAGTAAAATTAATACTTCGTCTAATGTTTCTATTTCTTTTCAGTTGTCATGGTGTAATTTATTGCCTCCTAGTTACCTGTGGTGCATTCCTTCCTAATCATCTCCTCCCTGCTTGGTTTGCACACTGTGCCAGATGTCACCGGTTTGGGTGAAGTAGACAGATGACTTACAGTTGCCCGTCGCCCCTAGCTCACTGAATTTTTTAAGGACGAACCTTTGGAACAAATATATTGGGCGAGGATATCATAGTACAGACTCCCATGCTCATAGATTAACAGGCCCAAGTGTTAGGTCCTGTTTATCAAGATGGCATTTAAAAAGCTGAATGTTTCCAGAAACCCCTTCGTTCCCCCATCGCATACTGATATTTCCATTCCCGAAATAGTGTATTTACATCAGGAAACAGTTTTTCAAGACATAAATTGGACTACCTGAGTGGAGGATATGCCATTTCAACAATCATCAATAGCTTACAACGACACGATTGTCTTACAGTCTCTTCTCTTGCACTTAATCTATGGTGCCGTCCACACTCTTGAATGATTAAATAGCCACTCAGAGTGAGTATTCAGCACAAGTAATTTCGTGACGACAATCAATCGTAAGTATAAATATTGTGGCTCGCCTACCCTGTAAAATAAAATTACGAAATGTCTGGGCAGGATACATTAGGGCAGAGAAGCTCAGAAACGTAACATATGTCCCATGGGGATGTGGAATTTGTAAACCTGCATGTAACCCTACAATGCTTTGGTGAAATTCTCTCTCTCATGCCCTGGAAAAGGACCTGACCGTATATTTTATCAATCCAGTTAAACTGTTCCATTTCTTGTACAAGGAAGGAAATATTCCGTTATTCTCCCTCAATAATTTTCTTAGCCATTAAAAATCCTAAACTCAACTGGTCTCCAGCATGTTTCTCTTAGGGTTCGTTCCACTTCACTGGTTAAGTCACATTGGAAAAACGAATAAATCAGAATACAAATATGTTACTAACTCAGGAGACGCCAATTTCGAGCTCTCTGCGTTTATGCTACGTAAAAAAACAAGAAAATATCAATTCTATTTTTCGATTATCATCTTTCTCATTAATTACAAATAATATTTTCGCGACAGCTGATCATTTCGTATTCGTAGACACAGAATATACTTTGAAATGAAAGAGACCCTAAACGTTTCAGCGATTGCAGAACGTGATGAGGCAGACAGCGGTCACAATAGTCAATTTTTTTCGACCATATGAATTATTCGGTGAAGTTTCATTCCCCAAACATAAAAATGATAAAATTGTCACCTTAAGTCAAAGCGTCACTGTGCATCGCATAAACATAGGAACACTATCCAAATTAGGTGAGTGGATTTTTTTCAGACTTCACCTTCTTAGAATCTTTCATTATAATCTAATGGTTAATAAAGCAGCCCAGAGGAGCAAACTCGAACGAATACGGTCGCGAGGGCAAGGACGATTTCTACTCGGAAGATCCGGACAGCACTCCCCCTTCATCGGGTCCTCTTAGCGCGGGAGGGTGAGTAGGCGTCGTAGTTGCAGAGAAAGGAATTCCGCCAAGGTCAGTGGGTGCGCGAGAACCTCTCCAGGAGCTGGATCTGCCCTTCTTCGAGAGTCACACTCGCACCTCGTTGTGTCGGACGTTGTTTCTCTCCGCTTCCCGGAGGATGGCGTCGGCATAAGAGTCCGGGTGTTGCGGCCACCGCTGGTGCTGCCCCACTGCCTCACTGGGCGGCCAGCTTCCGTCCAAAGGGGGTGGCCAGGGGACGGTGGGGATGCCCTCGCTGTCGGGTGCCACCCCTTGGTGCCTCTCCACAGGACTCGCCCTCCTCACCCACGCCATCAGGGCCTCTGCTGAAGACCGCTTAGGGAGTAAGAGTGAACCTCAAAAGAAAAAAGAGAGATAGCTTCATCAGTTACAATTCATCCAGGTGTCGGATCATGGGTCATTTGTTATTTCATCTACATCTACATACTACCCCGCAAGCCGCCTCAATAGGCGTGTGGCGGGGGGTGTTAGGACACCAGCCGTTTACATTTTAAAAAGGAAACGCTATAACGAAATTACGCCTTGCATTTATTGTCCCTTATTGTTCGGGGGAAAAACGATTTCCCATACCTATCCATTGGGCAAAATATCTCTCTTATTTTATCGTTTCTGTCGGACCTGGAAATATAGTGGGGTTCTAATATGATGTTCTCCGTGTCGCTCTGAAAGATATCTATTCTCAATTGCTCAAGTAATCTAAGCCTACCGCGCAGCCTCTGAGTCTCTAGTGGCTCCCAGCCTAATTTGTTTAACATCTGTGTAACGCTGTCTGTACGCCCGTAGCAGTTTCTGACGAATCGCGCAGCTTTCCTTTGTATTTTAATAAGTTCCCGGATTAAGTCTTTCTGCACCGGATCCCATATGCTATATTTCATACACATTGAATGAACTATGTGAAAGCAATTAGTCATTCGTTGTCATCAGTCGTAGTTTCATGAGTTGGAGCTTGAATTTAACCATAGTAAATACTCTGCAGTACCTACACCTCTGGCAAAATAAACCACACCAACGCTATATCTATATACAAAAAGTAGCTGGTTAATAGAAAGATAACAAATCAATTCAAATTCTTTGTAATCACAACGACTTTAGCCTCAACATGGGGGAACATATTTAGGAAACATTTGAGGCTTTGTGAAGAAGAAACTAAGATTGGTGAAGCGACTACTAGGAAGGTTCCAAAGAGAGATGCATATTTTCTCTGGTTAGGCTACATCTTGCATACGCAGTGAGCATTTGATACCCTGAATAGAGAAATATTTAATTCGCGAAGTAAATAAAATACAAAGGAAAGGCGCACTCTTTGTAAAAAACTGATAGGAGCGAATAGAGTGTTACACAGCTGATGAAAGAAATAGCTTGGGAACCAGAAGACACTGGGAGGCCTCTCGTCAGGCTTAAACTATTTGAAAAACTCCGGTCAGGCATGTTTCAGTACAACACGGAGGTGGTGGTGTGGGGAGGAGGAAGAATGGTCACCCCCTCTCTAAACCGTAAATAGAAGGGGAATGGGAGGGAAGTTGTGCTCGTCTTTTGTTTTCTTAAGTCGCCGTCGGCATAGAGAACAGAGGATCTCTTCTAGGTGCAGAAGAAGGGGATGTTGCGTTGAAAGGTCTGCTCAAGACTGCCTCAACATCTGAGACTCTCTCCTCTCCTCTGGGTGAACACGTCATTCATTGGAATGCATTGTATTGATGTCTACCTATTATTTTATCCCAGCGATGTATCTTTAGAACTGATAGGAGTGACAGGATAAGGGGTGAGAGATACATTGCCGAACTGACAGGTACGGAAATTTCTTGTTTCCACGCACCGTAAGTAATTATAACAAACACAGCGTGACACAATCTTAAGACAAACAAACAAACCATTCAACTCTGTCCTCTCCTCCTCCTTTTCTATAACCTCCACCCTTTTCCATGTCTGGTGTACTAACACCACCTGACCCACGCATCTGCGGTGGCTCGCAACGTGGGTTAGTATGTAGGTGTCACAGCTTCAACTTGAGTTTTCATAAGCACCAATCGTTGCTGCAATTGAAAAATGAGATAAATATATTCACACCATCAGTTTGGCGTGTCGCTTGGTCCTTCACAAGCGGTATAGAGACAAAACCATATTTCAATATCACTGATCGAGTAAATGAACACTGCTATAGTTTCAGAGTCGTCGCGCGACAGAGTGAGCGGTTTCTATGGAGAGCCACTCTTTCCCCCTCCCCCACCTCCCTTGGATGTGACCACTCATCGCACGCGGAAGAGGACAAAGGGAGGTGCTTGGGGAGAGTTGGGAAGTTTAAAGAGGGAAGGGAGACACTGTAAGAGCTCGTTTTCTTCCTTGTCGCCGATGAAGTGATGAGGGAGTGTCTCGGAGGGCGTGGTGCTTGGAGTGGTGGCTCTCGACGTTGCTCTCGAAATGAACGCTTTCCTCGAAGGGCTGCGTTTAAGAGAGCGCCTCTTGGGCCGGGGAGTAAGCATTAACTTAAAGATGGAGGGTGTGGAGAGGAGGAAGAATGGTCACCCCTCTCTCTCTAAACCGTAAGGAGAAGGGAAATGGGAGGAAAGTGGTGCTCGTTTTTTGTTTTCTTAAGTCACCATCGGCATAAGGAACATAGGATCTCTTATAGGTGCAGAAGAAGGGGATGTTGCGTTGAAAGGTTTGCTCAAGACTGCCTCAACATCTGAGGCTCTGTCCTCTCCTCTGGGTGAACAGTGTTCACTGAATGTACAATGCATTCCAACGAACAACGAGTGTGTACAATGCATTCCAACGAATGACGTGTTCACTGAACACGTTATTCGTTGGAATGCATTGTACGTCGCGAGCAATGTCAAGTGCCAAGGATGATGATGAAATATCAACTTAAGGTTAGACAGTCTACGATCGTTTTTACAGTCGAAAATCAGACGCCAGAATTGCATAAGCTATAAAATTTAAATACTACATTAAAACGAAACTAAAACAAATTTAAATAAAAATACTCATTCATGTTTTTTTATTAATTCAGAGGAAAAAATACTTTCGGAAAATGTGAGATAGGTCTTTCAGCTAATTTCCATCATGTTAACCACTGAATGACAGACATCATCAACATAGCTGTCAATCAAAATGAATATTCGGTCCACGGCCAGACCATGGCAATTATTTTCCTAGCCGTGGAGAGTTTTCCTAAAGTTTTCTTTCTTCTGTTTTTTTTATAAAAATCTTCCATACTTAATTGTGATTGTTATTTAGAGATAGATTCTTACGAATTCTTTTATAAACTGTGTCACCACCACTAAAGAGGTCATACTTCTCGCTAGGGCCTTTAACAGCCGTCTCACTAAGAAACAAACGCTACACGAGTAACCTTTTGTCGGGTTCCTTCCCTTAGCCCTATCTAAAAAGTGTGGCAGAACTAGGAGAATTTATCATTTACGACTTAAGGATGGCTCCAGAGATGATATCTGAACGCGCAATACACTAAACCACGTGTGGACCCTTTTTCAAGCGGTATGAAGGAGACAAATCTCAGAATGTCGTGGTATCGTGTTGGTGCGGTGGTTAGATGCATCTTGGAGATACGTTTCCTCAACGTCAGGGCCAATACTCTTGCATATGTGGTGGTTTGTGTATTGGTTTCCCATCCCGAGTGGCCAGATTTAAATCCCGGTGGTGGGGGAAATTTTTCAGTGAAATCCCGATCCCTTACTGGGTGTCATGTGGAAAGCACTTTAAGTACAGGTCTCTATCCGTTGTATGCGAAATTGAACCGCAGTCCCAAATAGCAACTTCCATTAAAACCATGCCAACGCTGGGTTACTCTCCGTGCTCCAATTGCCCTTTCCCTAGAAACCAACCCACCTTTCCTGAATGGTGCAAATGATCTAGGTGGTGGTCCCCTCCACAATCAAACAACCAGCCCTTGAAACTTCGTGTGTTAGCAAATCCCATGAGATTAACTTTTGATGATCAATGTGAAAGGTTTGAATAACAAATGAATAAAATACACTAAACTTATTGCACACTAACCATATGTATTGAGCACTAATTATATCTTACCTTTTTTAAAATTCAAAACTTAAGCAAGACCTAGTTCCATTATTTAATTTTTACGAAAGAAAGGGAAAATATTTGTCACATATTCTGAAAAAAAACTCGAAAAATGTCAATGAATACCTTGAGGGCAGACACGGGAGACTTTAGACCATAAAATGTTGCTGAAAATAATATGAAGGAAGGCTTAGGACGAATATGATTCAGGCTAAAAATGATGCGATATAATCCAAGCCACGGAATACAACGGTAACAAGAATAAAGCGAAAACTGACGGAGGTTGAAGAATAGAGATAACGAGATTCGTTTGTCTCGTAAACCAGTACTGCCAGTGAATTGTAAAACGTCTGCTCGCCCATTTTTTCAGGAAGTAAAAACAAAACACTATTTATCCAATGAGAATCTAAATTGATCTTTGAAAAACATCCTTATGCAACATGCTCCATAAATAATTTGACAGATTGGATGCCATGTTTTCAGGTTCAACTGCGTGCGTCAGCGTTGTGATGACAAATTTTTTCACATCCGTCACAGGAGAGGAGTCTTCAGGATGAACTGGAGAACCTCCAGTCTCTGGAGGTCTCCAGTTCTTCAAGCTACTGTGGCATATTCGCTCCAACTAATTTGATGGATGTTATGTATCCAACCAAATTAATGATTGAGTGAGCCTGAAAAATGTTGAGCATCTTGCGTTGCGATACCTCACATCTCTCAACAATAAGCTTACTGAAGAAAGGGAGAAAAGTACTGAAGATACCAGAATGCTTTTCACTCTGACGATCGCATTGATACATTTCGTGTTTCGAGGTGGCAGCACACACTCACTCACAGCGCGATTCGAGTCCATCATGCCCGTCTTTGAGCGTCGCCTTGTCTGGAGTGGAACAGGGCCGGCGTGACTGCCACACCACCAACATTGACAGGGCCGCAAACATGAAGAAGACAATGAGGGCCGCCCCTGCGCCCGCAAACACCTCCCGCCCCGCCCCTCTCCCGTCCCCTGTCCTGTCGGGCCGGACCGAAAGCGGCGCCGGCGCTTGTTGGTGCGCGGCGTCCGGGGTGAGCACCACGGGTGCGGCCCTGCGGGTGTCCAGGTGCAGCACTTGGCTGCGGTCGGGGGGCTTGGAGTCACCCGGGGTGCGCGACACCACCTCCACCTGTGGACGAAGAAGGTAAACGGATGTGTCTATGTAAGACGAAGCGTAGGATGAGGCGATATAAAGAAAATTGGGCTTCCCGCACTTCAAAAACCCAATACATACGTACAATGGGTCATGCTACTCTGCTACACTTGCACATTGTATCCACGAGTGAAATCCTAGAAGATTTCTTCTTGTTCCTTCTATACTGATTGTAAATTTTCTTGAATTAATTTTAAGTAGAGCACATTTTCAGCATTTCTCCTTAACGATTTTACAGTTTTTCTCTTTCTTCTCAAATTTAGTCAAAATTCCGAAACATTCCTGTTTATCTGGAAATTCTTATTTGGATATAGTTATAGGTCTTAACCAAATATTTCTCCGATGAGTCCAAAGTAAAAGCAATACGTTTTAATTTTGGTCCTTTGGCAACCAGCAAATGGACGGGAATGAAAATAAATATAATATAGTTAAATAAACAAAAATGCCGATAAGTGATCCTTCTTATTGAGCGAGAGAAATAAAAATCTGCATCTGGATTCGAGGTAATATTTTTCAGGAGATCAGCCAACGCTTCTATCGACCGCACTTCTTTGCCATAACTCTGATGCTGTGTATGTGGAGGCCGGGTAGAAGAAGGAAGAGTGTTTCAAATCACACGCTGCACTCCAGAGAGGGGAGGGAGGAATAAAGATATTATATATATTATAAACAGAAATGGCCTTGAAGAAACTCGCTTTGCTTCTTTCAGAAATCTCATATCTTCTTTGCCAAAGTTTAATTGCTCACTCTCATTTTTTTCCATTCGCGATTTTACATAATTGTTTCATTACAGTTGCAGATGTTACTGAGTTACATTTCAAATTCATCATGATGTAAGTTCACTCCAGAAAGTAACTCTTTCAGAAAACCTCACTTTGCAAGTGTTCCCTCTGCCCATTAGAGGAATGGCATGGTGGACCCAAAATTGAGCTCAAAAATATTGGCCAGGGGGAATAGATTTTCCAGGAGGAACACAAACGAGAGGAAAGAGAAGTAAAAACTGGCTTTGCTACACTGATTGAGGCTGGCGATAAATCGTGGGAATGTGCTACGTTTAGTACGGCGAAAAGAAATCACTTCTTACTATTCCACTAGGGTTCCTTATTCCCAATCGATTTCAACGTCTATGCGACATTATAAAAGGTAACATAGACCAAATTGGCCGAAATACTCCACGCGAGTGAGTCTCATTGGGATAGCAAGGCTAGGAAGCGATCATCGTCCAACAAAATTATAGAGTTGTCACCTCAGTCATTGATGAGGCGGAGGTGATGGCTAGTGGCGGAGGTCAGCGGAGTGAGGCAGGATCGAGAGGCGGCGATCAATTTCCATAGCAGTTAGACGATCGATCAAAGGAGCTATCGGGTTCTTATATATTTCATTCTCCCCTACGTAGGACTCAAAAGACGCTCTGCTATATGCATGTCCGGCAACAGAGCAACACCAGCAAGGTTTTCTGCAGTGTAGGCTAGTAATGGATAAATCGATTTCGATTAAAATCGAAAATCGAGTTTTAATAGTCAAAGATCGAGGAAATCGAGATTGAGTCATAATCTTCGAGTTTCGATCCAAACTTCATTTTTCAACTTCGATTTCAACCATTTCGTACCATTTCGCGATCAGAGAGCTGAGTACGATAACGTCATCCGTCCCATGTGGATCCGACTTTTCTGTAAGGCCGGTGAAATTGGAAAGGCACGCCCTAGATCATCAAGAAAGCATCTCAATCAGTTGATCTTTCTTAAAAATTTTAGTGAAGCCGAATGGTTCCAAGCGGTGATCCGGTGAGCGGTTAATGTGCGTGCATTTGTAAATTTTTACTACTAATAATTCAAGAATTTATACTATGTAAATTTTTAGGGATTTCTTATACCATTCAAATATGTATTATGAGCGTTTTTCGAATGAATAATAAAAATTTTTTTGTACCAACTGTATTTTTTTCAAAAAAGAACAGTCGATTTTTTCGAATAATCGATATTTTGGTTCAAATTTCGATTTTTGTTGAAAAGTCGAGCTTTTCATTTCTATTAAAAATCGAATACTCGAAAAATCGACATTTTTCCATCACTAGTCTAGGCGTCTCTCCAATGTCCAAATGCAATATCGAATGAACGGATACCGACTGCTCATTCACCGGAAGAGGGTGGAAAGAGGGGGGAGGGTGCAGGGAGAGTGGGGGTGGGGACATTGGGGTTACAGCGGCACCTTGAGAGAGACGGCGTGAATGAATAAGACATGAGAGGCGATCGAAGAGAGCAGTGGTCGTTGAGCAATGAAGGAAGAGAATTTAGCCAAAGGCAAAGAGTAGGTATTCCGAGGGCAAGGAAAAGGAGTAGAGATGAAAGGGTAGATAAAAGGGGAAAGGGCCGGGAGGGGAGATCTTGACCCTGAATCGCAATTTAGGGCACGAAAAAATGTGGAAAACGGTTTCATCGAGGATTGCCAATCGGGGCGTGGATACATATTCTGAGCAGCCGCCTCCAGGAGCATCTATAGCTTCCATTGTCCCTTTTTCCAATATACTGCGTGTTGCCATATCTTGTTCACGGATGAGGAAAAGTATAAAAACGAATTCAAATATTTGGCATTGAACATAAATTCAATTTCCAATCGACAATAAAATAAAAATTCTAAATTTGCTCATGATAAATAAGCATTTAATAAATCAATTGAATGTCCTGTACCAACTATAATCAAATTTTTTCAGAGGCAATATCTTGCCAGCAGGAGTAAAGACTATGCCGAGGGTGGGGAGGGGGTGGAGGGGAAGTCTCTAGCAAGTGGTGCGGGCCGTACCTCAGCGGCGCGGCGCCGCGGGGTGGGGTAGCGCCCTGGGGGGTGGATCGCATTACGACGGACGATATATCGTAAACGCTTAGAGATAGGTCAAAACAAACAGAAATTCGGCCCCGAAGGTCACTACTATCACGTATTTCATAAGAATAGTGCATTTTCAGCCCCAAAAAATTCAATTGAAGGTCCTCAGTACTTACGGCCCTTGGGGCACGGGTTCCCGTTATTTTAAAGTAACCAAATTTTAGCACGTGAATATAAACCTCATTTGGATCATTTTGAGACTAGAAAAACATAACTTTTCTCAATTCTGAAAAATAAGGGCCGGCCTAAAATACAGTTCATTCATGTTTCTAAGTATGATGTTGAAAGATGCCAGCCAGTTGGAAATAATCGGTAATTGGTGTTCTTTGATATGTATCGATGTAAGTTGGTCAATTTTTTAAAATATCAATACATTTCGATGTCCCCGTCGCGACGCGTCGGTTGCTGTCCGGGAAGTTACAAATTGTGAGCGAACACACAACAAAAGGCGACACAATTTGATTTTTAATAATAGCTACTAGAGTCTATGCAACTACTACGTACAACTAGATATGTTTCTGTAAATTACGACAAAGTCACCACTTTTCAATGAGCTAAGACCTTGAAATTCAGCATGGACCTTTGCAAAAAACATTTCTCATGATGATAAATCACGATTATAGGAAAGTTTGTACCGCAACCTCCCCAAAAACTTTAAAATGACGGATTTTTACTATCCCAAAATGTACACTTTTGGTTTTCGTGCCCTATCTTTTATACTATGGATCGTAGCTTAAACTGTTCGCTAATTCAAATTAGCGAACAGTTTAAACATCGGCCGTCTACGTCTCTCCGTTCGCTAACAATCGCTCCTCCAAAAGGAACATTCATTTTTTCCGAATTTCACTTTCTCCGATCTTCTCCCACTTTCTTTTTTTCCTCTCCATCTCAAAATACGCTCTTTAGCGAACACATGTCGATGTCCGTCAGTCACAGAAAGTCCCTACAAGGTCAGATGTGAACAGGACCGAATTCTTCGAAAAACATTTACGATTTTTTTACCGATTCTACTCGTTTTTCCGAATGAACACTCTTTTGTTTCTATTTTAAATTTCGACTCCCTCACTCGTCCGCGACCGGAAGATATCCCACCTCGTAAAACGACAAGTCTGCCCCACGCCCCGAACCCCAAGCAGCAAGCAGATCGAATTGCATCGCGCGTTCGTCCTCGCAACTCGTCCGTCGTAAATTTAACGCTCTAGCTCCAGAGGAACCAGAAATACGTCATTCTCGTGACGTCACCAGGGCCGAAGTGCATCAAGATTGACAACTATCCCATACTCGCGCGTTGGCATTGAAAAATTTTCAAGCGCGTTCCTTTTTCATGGGAAGTTTTGAAATTTATAAAAAATTTTCATTTCCCACAAACCGGCGTAAAAACGATTATTATCGCTGTTACTACCTTAAGAGAAAGAAGATAAGAAGAAGAATAAAATTTTCCTTTAAAATCCATCCTTTGATGGCAGCCTCCCTGAGTTCATATTACATCCAACTTCTGTCGCTGAAAGACGAAATATTAGGCAACTGGCTCTTTTATGCATGTACTTCTACTAGGCGTTATTAAAGACCGACTGCCTAGCCGTTCTTATGAAGAGCTTCGTTTTTGGCGTTCTGTAGCGCTCTTTCCAGTAACGAGATCGCTCCAAGCCTTTAACTTCACGGGTGGACGTTGTGAAGTGCCGGCAAATTGCAAACAACCAATAAGTGATGGTGAGGGGCGTAGTGCTCTTCTAATGCGCCATGTAACTCCAAATTGGGCCGTTGTCGAGATAGGTAATCACCCTATAGGTATCCCACATGGGAGTATCATAGGCCCACTTCTCTTCCTTTTGTACTTTAACGAAATCGGTTACTACTGTTGGCCCCGACGTTTCTCGTCCATCATACTTCCATTTGCTTTTTTGTGATGAGGTTCGGCTCGGCCAGTACGTTCTGAATAAAAACCTCTTACTCCTCTATAGGCAGTCCAGCGAGCAAAAAAACCTTATTCTCGACATTCTCCCTGTAGAGGTTCGCAATTATTGGGGATAATGGTGAGCACATGGCCACCCCCTCTGATTTCTCTTGTTAGTTTCCGTTCCGCAGGAAATATGAATTGCGGAGGCTGTACTCTACAAATTAAGGGAAACTTCTTGTTCTGCAACTGACAATGAGATAAGATCTCTGATGATTTCCACCGTGTCTTGGATCTTGCGATATTGGTAAATAGGGAGACAACATCAGGACTGACTAACATGTCTTCGTTGGTTGTGGACCATGTAGATGCATGTGCAGGAGGGAATTTGTTAAAGAATGCACTAGTATATATAGAAGGCAATAATGGTGGACAACTGTCTTCGACGTGAAGACCCGGGCATAGTTCTGCATACGTCTCCAGTAAATTTTTCGGGTTGAATATTCATTGACCTACCCTATGTCTGTGTTCCTACATATTCTCCGTTGAGCAATTAACGGTATTATTTTCAATATTAAATCATATTTCTGACCAACGCCTTAACTGCCATATAATGATGCATTCTTCTATTTCCTCCATTCATGAAATGTTATCGTCCTCATCTCTCATGTTTTTGTTTCTTTGTTCTCTTCAGGAGAAAACTGTGCAATTCGACTCTTAGATCGGAAGGCTTGGAACCTCAACGGACGAACATGGCTTCTGAGAATATACACAAGGTACTCAGAGAGGAAATAATAAAGAATGACAAGAATGAGGTGAATAATATTTTGAATGACCATGCAGACATAGACTTAAACATGATGAGTGGCGATAAGGAGAACCTGATCAACGTCGCCATCGAGAATGCTGATGTTGAGATGATAGCGCTTCTTCTGGGCATTCAGGGTCCCCCGTATGATCGTGCCAACGCAATATCCAACTCTAAACGTCATCTTGTTAACAGTGTATGTGATTCAGAAGAAAACACACCTCTCCTGAAAGCCGTGCAGCACGGAAAAGTGGATATGGTTTCTCTGCTCTTGCTAAATGGCGCAGAAGTGAACTACTTCTCGCAGCGATCTAAAATAACAGCGATAGACCTTTCCACTGACCCCGAAATAATCCTAGAACTATTAAAGAGCGATTCAAAATTCCCCATCGATGATGAGAAATCCAAAGAATTGCAAAAACTTATCCCTAAGGATAAGGGTCTGAGTGATTTCTTCAAAGAGAGGGATGCTGTGCATGAATTGATAAAGAAGGGAAACACAGGAGCAGTGAAATCTGTCCTGTCTTCTTTAGAAATGGACCAAAAGCGAAGAATGTATTTCGTAAATAGCCAGGGATATTCCATCTTACACACTGCAATTGAAAACAAGGAGTTTGAAACCTGGGCCAGATTTAAGAGCCTGGATATGTATTATGCCACTGAGAAGGAAAAGAGAAAAGAGGAAGGTAATGAGGAGATGTGTGAGCGAGCCTTGTCCAAACTCCTCAATTCTCTTGAAGGCTGCCATTTAATGAAGCTCTTCTCCAAATCTGCTATTCTAAATGGAGACGGTACTGAGTTGAGGACTGTTTCACAGTATTTCGACTACTTAAATGAAATCGAGAAAATAAAAACTTTGATGGAGGTGCTGCAATACGTTGAAGGGTTGCAGATAGCCTTTGATTTGGAGAGCACGAACATTGAAAAGCTACGACCGTGTAGTTCAGATGGGGAACGAGGTACAACAGACTTTAAACAGTTAAAGATATGTGCTGCAGCAACGAGAGATAAGGATCATGGGATACCAGAGATATCCAGCAATTTAGCCCATGAGCTGTGCCATTTAGCTATGGAAGTGGTTTACGGAAATAATGGCCTTCCATATAAAATAGATGATATGGAGAGGAAAAGGGAATATGATGGGGTGATGAAAAACATCATCTGGTCTACTGGGTGTCAAAAAATAGTCTCAAAGGTTTGGGAAGGGGAAAACTACAACTCGGGTGTCTTTGGACAAGAATTGATAGTTCGGGTACCGGAAATGATGGCATTTTACAAACGTAGTGGACACGATTTCTATATACTTTTAAACGACCAGGAGAAGGCATTGGTGTCCTATTATGAAAAGAATGTAGAGACTGATTTAAGGAAAAATATCGAGAGTAGTCGTACAAGAGGCCGCATTTTATGTAGAAGTCTGCTAAACTACCATCAACTTTTCTCTTCAGGAGAAGGAATTCAAGTAATAGAAGACATCAAGAGAAACCCAGTTATTGAAAATCACAATTGCCTTAAAATACTAAAAGCGTCCAACGTGAAGCTGGCACAAAGCCACTTAAAATCTTTCTCCAAAAAGGAATGCAAGGATTATCCGTACTTTTGTGACTGGTCCTTTTACAAACAAATCTTAATGAACAAAAATTTGGACCGAAATTCCCGAAATTGTATCAAAGAATGTCTAAAAACAGGAGATATAAAGACGCTAATAATGACCTGGGACATAAATGAAAAACCAGAATTCTGCGCAAATTCAAATTGTATTGGTATTTGCCCAGGTAGTTACTTCAGTGAGTATTCAGATTGCGTTTACCTATTGGTCAGTACAAAGTGGAGTGTTATGAAAAAAATTAAGTCAAACAACTACTCCTGGGATGACCTCTCTCTGCGCACTAAGAAAATGATCCAGGAGAAGGAGGTTAAATTTTGTGGTAAGAATGTGCAGCTAAATACTATAATCTCTAGTTTAGAAGGGAGGGATTACTTTGAAAAATTCATGAGTGAGTGTTTGGATTTCAAGGACATTAATTTGCTCCTAGGAAAAGAGGACATCGAGGTGGGTAAAACCACAGAGTAATACAGAGTGCCAACGCTTATAGGGATTTGCGAATAACTTTTTGGGTGGCCATGTGTTTCGCTTTTTCTCCGCTAGATGGTGTTGCTGTTATCAACCTGAAAGACTCCCGCTTCCTGTCAAGGTCAAATCTCCCGCGTAACCTGATACGTCAGGAAAATGCTCACGCGATTCTTCGGGGACGGTCGAGGCGGCTGAGTTCTGCCAGGAGTGGATGTCTTGAATCCACGGTAACGATGCTTGTTTCCCAGAGCCTTGAATCCTACTCTGTGAGCGGGCCTAGGCCAGTCGCCCGGCACCAGGGGAATGGCAGCTTTCCGAATGTTTTATTGTCCATCCATCATTGTGTAGGGGAATGTTGAACCTCCACTTGTTATATTCCGTCGATTTGATTTTTCTAATTCTAAGGCACTGAGTTCAAATTGTTCACTTCCCGTTTTAATTCAGAATTGAGTCTGCAGTTATGCCGCAGAAAATGTCCGTCTGCATATATGGTTTGTATCATTCCACTACACCCTTTACCCCAAATTTGAAAGGATCGACAATGGAAAATCATGATGAGTAAGGTGGTAAAAATATGGAATCTCTGACTGAACGTGAATTCAAGCCTTATTTCATTGCGTTTCTTGTAACTCACAACAATGCGATAGAAGTAGTTTGGTGATTATTTATCGTTAAACTGTATGAGTTGGGCAGCGGTATGAAATATTTGTATTGTAAGAGACGCAATCAACTATAAAAAAATTTAACGCCAAGTATTTCGTAATTGGTAAATATTAATTCGATCTGTTTTCCGTGCTTGCATGGAGGATACACCGGCTAAATTTCCACCAATGCTGGTTTTCTATCTTACAAACGATGTCCCAAATAGTTCAAAAGACCATTTTGTTCCTCCAATCTCGATCTACCGACCCGATAATGTTGCGCCTTTCCAGTGAGAATGAAAACGATAACTTTTTAAATGGATCACATCCTTGGTCACTATCACTAGCACTCTTTACTAACCCGGAATACTACAACAAACTTCATATGGCAAATTTTAAGCGCAATTTTTCTCTTTAAATCTGCCGTTTTTATGGTGCCTTCCAAAATGAACTTCGAACCATTTTCGTGAATTCTTTTAAAGTACAATGAGGAACTATCAGTCGTGCCGACCATGCCTTTGTATTGT
The DNA here is from genome assembly GCA_963573305.1 of Pyrrhosoma nymphula. Classification (NCBI taxonomy): domain Eukaryota; kingdom Metazoa; phylum Arthropoda; class Insecta; order Odonata; family Coenagrionidae; genus Pyrrhosoma; species Pyrrhosoma nymphula. The sequence continues at coordinate 132,499,787 of OY754336.1, forward strand.
AAGAAAATATACATGGAAACAAGTTACTGGCTTACAAATAACCGAGGCATTTAAAGAGCCGAGTCACTGCAAAATCAAGCATCCGGTCATTGTAAAAGGGAAGGTTGTTGCTCAGTCGGATCAAATCGATGACCGTTTCAGTTTCTTGAGGTTGTGAGTTACAAGGGGAGGAGGGGGATTGTGACAGGAATTCGGGATTATGGGTGGGAAGGTTCCAGGTCGGGTAAGTACTCTCCTATTGGTCTCGACCCCGACGTATAGAGCCTGAAATCGAAAAACGCTGACCAAAACTCATAAATTCGTTATTATTGTAGTCAAAACCACGAAATTTTCATCTTTCATGATCTTAGCTCCTGGATCTAAATTTTATGACATTGAGCTTGTAACTAATAAGGGACCTATTTTAACAAAATAGTGAGAACCGTAAAATCCATCTTTTCTAACATTAAAATTCTGGTATTCCCGCTGTATCAACAGTGAGGAAGTGGATCGGAACATCACGATATTTGACGGGATTTAACGACTCTTTTTTCCGTCAGCTGAAGCTCAAAGTCTCCGTAATGTCGGATGTTAGCAAAGAATGCGTAATTTTATTTGACGAGATGTCCCTGATGGTAAATTTAGAATATTTAAATTCCCTGGACATGATTGACGGTTATGAATATTTAGGGCATCTGGGTAGGAAGAAACAAGTGGGAAAGTATGCATCCGTGTTCCTCATCAGAGGTATTCATCAAAACTGGAAGTTGCCTGTAGGGTACTTTATTTCTGAGCATGGGCTCATTAGCTCCAATATACGGAAACTCTTATTGTCCTTGATTGAAAAGTTGTTAATGGTAGGCCTGCATCCCAGAGGATTCATTTGCGACCAAGCCAGCACCAATAGAAAAGCAATTAAAGAGATGGGGGTTTCAGTCGAAAAACCTTATTTTCAGATTAATGAAAATAAAATTTATTGCATTTTTGATGTTCTTCATCTTTGAGAGTCTTTGTCTTTGAAGTATTTGAGAAATAACTTCCTGAATAGTGATTTTGTTCTGGAAGGAAAGACCGTTTCCTTTGAAAATATACGCCAGGTTTATCAGAGCGATACATCCAGCTCGACAAATAGAGCTCTGTGGAAACTGACTAGTGCACACATTTGGCCCAACTCTTTCCAGAAAATGTCTGTGAAGCTGGCTACTCAAATATTCAGCTATTCCATTTCAGCTGCTATTCGCATAAGCCACTCCACTGGAGAGTTAAAACGTCCATCAGCACTTCCAACTGCTGATTTTATAGAGACAATAAATAATTTATTCGATGCCTTAAACACCAAAGCTTACTCAAAATGCTCTAGTGATTTCTGCTGGGATAAAAAAAAATGCTCAAGTTATAGAGCTGCTTCGGGAAGGGCTGAGAATTATGAGCGTCATTAAGAAGAAGGACGATCGGGTGGTTCCTTCCAAGCTCAATGAGTAACATTTAAAAGAAATACCTGATAACGATTCCAAAGACAAACAAATGGGTATGTACCTACTAAAAATGGGAAATGAGACAAATTTTTAGACGCCACTAATGGTTTTAGCCTACCACCGACAGCTGCTGTTGAACGTTTTTTGTATGAAAAGGAGAATAAATCGGAAGTCACTTGGCTGCGGCCCGGGTGGTCCCGGGTTCGAATCCCAATGAAGCCTCTCTGCCCACTCCCACCTAAAATCCTCGCGGTGATATTTTCTGTCATAACTTCGTGGGAAATTGCAAGTGGCCAGGGAAAGGAACTGGACCCCCTACCCTGGATGTGAGAATTTCTCACGCCAATGGCTTAGTACGGAGTGAGCTTTACCCTCACCTATCAAAACAAAGCTTTGGGTTGAAATGCAGTGAGCGAATCGGAAGTCGGCAAAAAATGCTTTTATATATAACGCTGAATAAAGTAAATGAAAAATACATTTTTTCATTGGTAAAACCGCACCTCGAGTACTCCGCTAGTATTTGGGATCCAGAAAATAAAGACTTCATTCGTAAATTTAACAAGGTACATAGGTAAGCAAGCGACCTTCGTCAGTAATCCCTACGAAAGATCAAAAAGTGTCAAGCGGCTTTAGAAGAACTTGGGTGGAAATCTCTGATGATTCGAAGATTACACGCCAGATTAAGATCATTAGATACATTCGAATCGACTGAGTTCCTGACTGTCACGGCAGGTATAAAGTTATTTCAATACTACCTCTGCGATTCAGACGCAAAAGTGACAAAATTAGAGAGATAGACTGTCGAGCACAGTGATTAAAAACTTATTTTTCCCACAAACCATTCACAACCATAATAGAAACACTATTTACATATAAACGTCATCCAATCATCCCATTCCCCATCCAGATCCCTAAACGTTTTCCCCTTTTGCTATTACTATTGGTTCCCTACACCCCCTGCCACACGCCCTTACGTCGGATTGCAGGGGGATATGCAAATATTGATTCATTCCGCCGTAATCACAAAAAAATATTTGCCTCCATACCCAAGTTAAACATGTTTCAAGTACTTCAGAGTAGGGCGGGAAAACGTTTAAATAAGTACTAATGAATAAATTAGACAATTATCTATTATCAATTATTATAAAATATTCTACAATTCTATTGTTTTGAATGACAAACATGCGCATGTACAATATCAGAAAGTTGTAACTTGAAAATTGTAGATGATTGTTCGTCAAAGTCGTTTACAACGTCGAAGAATAAATTCCGAAAAGTTTGGAATCAAACCTTGTTTCCAACTGTGGGAATTTATATTATCTTCCCGTGATTTCTTTTGCGCCTTTACAATCAAAAGTAATGTCAGCAACGTTGGCTAATTGGTTGGGCAGCGAATTCATATCCTCAAAATACCGAAAACCTTCTGTAGTTCCGTTTCACCAGTGGGAACAATTTAACATCGATGGCATTTTCAGTCATTATTTTATTAAAATACTAATGGAAAACCACTAAACAGCACCCAAGATAAAGAAGTAAGCAAGTAATCTGGAGCCATAAACTCTATAGCGATAGTAGATAAGCCTTCAACGGAACGCTTAAACCTGAAAATTCTCTTACACATACGACTCAACCGCAAACGTTGACGTTTTTTCGGAGCTTTGCCGAAGCTGTCTGAGCTCTCGGAGCTTCTCGGCTTCTATCCTCCAGTCCGACGCGTCAGCAGTTCTTCCCCCGTTATCAATTCAAGTCCTATCGGTTTCGTTGCGGGATGAACGCGGAGCGAGACACGCATGTGACGCAGCGAAAAGGGATTCGAATTGCGCGGCTGAGGAACCGACGACCGTAGTGACATCTATGCAACAGTTCCGAAACTACGTCAAAACGTATGACGCTCCTGAACATGGGCGTTAGCCCTCTCATACCTTACTCTATGGTAAAACCAATTTTTTTATGGATGGACGAACTGAAAACATGCTCTTGAAACAACCTGAATTGTTCATTGTCCGAGAAATTACCCAAAATGTCGTAAACCTCGATAAGGATATGCTCGAGAGATTCGACAAGGATGTATTTTTTGTGAGTATTGCTGCTATGAATGATCTTTGCAAACGCGGAATAAGTGACAGTGACATTAGGCAATGGGATGTTAGCGCTAGTAATGATCCGGCACGCTGCTATATATTGCCTCCATCACTTGCTGTTAACGAAGTTTCGGCTTTCCAGCAGGTTTTAGAGCATCTCCGTGGTTGGCCTAAAGGACAGGTGAAAACATTGCATCACTTGAAATTGAGAAAAGACCTCTTTGCTCACATTAAATCTGTGAGTATTGAAAGTGAAACTGATTTGGATAAGGAAGACTGTTTAATATCTTGTACAGTCAATAGACAACTTAGAGCACCAGACTTCGAAAGCTCAGATCCATTCTTGCTAGCTGATGAACCAGGAGCTGGGAAAACCTACTTCCTTTACTCCCTGCCTATGAAGATCAAAAAGTATCATCCCGAAAAATGGGTTTCAATTGTAGACCTAAGTCTACCAACAGTACAAAATATTTTAGAGACAATGGAAAAAAATAAACCATCTTCAGAAAAAGACTACTTTGACTCTTTGTTCTCGTTAGTTGGAAGTGGGAAGAATGAGTCACTGGAGAGGAAAATGTTTGATAAATTATGTAAGGAAAAAAATAAAATCTTTGTCATTTTTGACGCATTTGATGAGATCTGCCCATTTCACAAATTAGTTGCTACCGCATTCATTGTGTATCTTAAAAAAAACAACATGAAGATAGCTGTTTCCACTCGTCCTCAAGAGAAATTTCACCTTGAGGAGAAATTGGATGTCATATCTCACCATCTGGAGCCATTCGGGAAGGATGGCCAAATGGAACTCCTGGATAGGTATTGGAGACAGCTCTTCGGTATGTTGTCGCTTCCTTTGTGGAAGGAGAAAATTGAGTTTTCCATTGAAAATATCGAAATTTTACTGAAAGAAAAGCATGATGGTGGCATCGAGATATTAATATCTGTGATGAAAGAATTGTTGAAGAAAGAAAAATCAAGGAAAATGAATGAAAAGAAACACACTTTTGCACCAGTGGCGGAAAGAATTCTTTTAATCTGTGAGCAATCGGTCAAAGGCCTGGACAGATTCACGGAAACTCCACTCCACCTGCACATGCTTGGCGCTCTTGTTTTTGAAGATTCCTTTAAGATGAATCTAATACTTAACATTGGACACCTTTATAAGAGATTTTTTGACCTTAAGATAAAAATGCAGGAGAAGGCTCATAGTTCCAGAAACGTCCAGTCAAAAGAAGTGATCAGGAGATTTCAAGATTCAATAACCAAGACACTGGAAAAATTATCGGCCAACTTATTAGAGGAAAAAAAATCATGTGAAATAACTAATGATGAAATGAGAGATGCCTGTAACATTGGCTTGGTGAGTCAAAGGGAAGAAGACTGCCAGTTCATCCACAGGACCTTTGCTGAGTTCTTCTTTGCCAGGAGGATGCTGAGAAAGGCAGGAAAGAGTGAGGTGACAAAGCTGTGGCTAGAAAAAATTTTCGTTGATGACCAGTATGCAAGGGTGAGGAAATTCATCGAAGATATTTTATATCTGTTCTCGGAAGAGTCGAACTCAGCAGGAGATTTTTTGATGCTCAAGAAGGCTACCTTGAATAATTCTGTCTTAGATGATAGTTCAGACCTATTGAAATCTATCATCCGCATTGTTTATGAATGCAGTGTCCATACTCTGCAGTATTTTGCGGACTCGTTTGAAGAAAAGGTAGCACAAGTGTTAATTCAGGAGTTTGATATTGAGATATTCAATGAATCTCTTAAAGGTGTTTATTGGAGAGCTAACCTTTTTCTAATAAGGAATCGTAAGTTGGTCAATTTATTTAGGTTCTGCTTCACTGAATGGAGTATATCCACTAATTATGCAGCAATAGTGAAAAAAATGTTGGATTTGGTGAAGAAGTACGAAATGTGTGATGACATTAAACAGAATTTATTAACCATTGAGGCAGAATGGTTACCTTCTGTACTGTGGCATTATGACATTGATGGTGATTGTCTTTTAAAGCATACTAGAGAAGTTTTTAATATCTTGTTGGAATACAAAGATATATTTGGTGATATTATGAGGGGATGGATGACATTAAAATGTGATTGGTCTTCAGAGAAACGCTTAAAAATTATATTCACCCTATACTTTGACTTACTTCCTTTTGTTATGGAAAGCCTTTACGATGAAACACAGCTGAAGAGTATGCTTAAGGAAGAGGGGATAGTTTCAAACATATGGATTCATGCTACTGAGGAATGTGGACGTTCAGTGGCATGGCAGGTTTGGAACTATATCAAGAAGGGTTTGGAATCGGATGCAACTCACCTAAAAAATTATCTTGTGTGGACAGATGATGATGATGGGTTCAATGCTTTGTTCCACTCCGCATTCAATGATGACCCTGAAGTGATCGAGTTCATCTGGAAATTAGCTGGTGAAATAATGGATGTTCATGATAAGAAACAGTGGCTATTTGATTGTTTTGACTTAAGAGATAATTGGAAACATCGCAGAATATGGTTAGGTTGGAGTTTCCATAGGTTTCTGGAAAGACGGTTGAATTGTTGTTTCCTGTCCGGAGATGAGATGTTCCGCTTGCTGATATCTAAAAATGAAAATTGAGAGTGTTATATCCTAAATGGATATCCTTATGGATTATTCTCTCACGTATTACCCATCCAACACAACATAAACAATGAGTCTTTCGTGAAAGAGATGTATAATGTGGAATACTTTTCTGGTTTAAAGATTTGGTTGTACGACAAGTCATCTCATGCATTGAATGAAGATCTGAAGGATGAAGTTGATAAAATATTCAAGGAAGTGATATCTCGTGACACGTACGGGTTGGCAGACCAAATGGAAGTGGACGAGAGTGGGCTATTAGTTGGCGTAGATTATAAAAGAAAACAGATCCATCAGGACAGACTTAAGTTCTTTGTTGCGGCTTTCTACAAACAGGTCGAGTTCTGCAGGGACCATTTCAAAGAAGATGGACTCGTCAAGTGCTTGAAGGTGGAAAATATATACTCGTCGACGAGACCTAATATTTTACATGCAAATGTTTACTTTTACCCACCACTGATCCTGGGCTATGTCTCCAGCATATTGATTCAGTTTCTTTCCCGAGATGTTTTCCTTGCACTCTTGTTCGAACCAGATGATAAAGACGGAGATACGGTGTTTCATTTAACGATTTGGAACCATCATACAGGTGAATTAATCAGCAATGGATTTCCTTATTGGAGCAAATTGAACAATGTGGTCTGTGCTCTTCTTGGTGAAGATGCTAAAGCCAATCTAAACAAAAAATTCTTCGAGCAGCCAGGTCTTCGGTCATATGAGGTTTTTGAGGAGGAATTGTTCAGATGGAGGAGGATTTGGAGAAGTTTCAAGATAGAGGAGGGTCAATCGGAGATAACACTCCGGAAGGATGAGGAGGAGATTGAAGAAATGATACGACTTGAAAAAAGGAGGATACATATTTTTCAAAATGAAACAATGGAAAAGAGGAATAGAAATGAGGACCGAATGACTCTGACTCTAGATGACTCTGACTCAGATGAGGAGAGAACCGAGAGAGAGGAAGAGAGTGAACCATTGGGAGATGAGGAACGAATGAAATTGATTTCAGATAAGATTCTCCTAAAGGAAAGAATAAGAAGGCTTAGGGAGCAAATGAAGATTTCGAAGAGACCAGAGATTCAGACTCAATTGAGAAGAGAGAGAGATATGAAGGGAGAGGGAGATGAAGCAATTGGTTTCCGTATTTAGAAAAGAGAGAGAAGGTAGTACTTGTAATCAGGGCACCACTACTCCGTTTTTTTATCCGTTTTAATTTAAAAGAACCCCTCAGTTGAATCATTCTTCAATCAAGAGAGAAAAGAAGCTTCCGTCCGTCCGTCATGAGGGTTTGGAGGAGATTTCGGACGTATTGAAGAGGATGTGTACAAGCCAGACAAAGAAGGAGTAATCGGAGATAAAAATCCGTCAGGTAACTGATGAAGAGGAGATTGATGAAGATGAATGGGAAACGGTGAGTGATGATGGGGAAGAGAAGAGTGATGAAGATCGAGAGGAAGAAGAGATTGATGAAAAGAAACGAGAGGAGCAAAGAGGAGGAGATCGTTTTAGAGGAACGGGAAATAAGTCATGAATAGGGATTAGTCAAATGGAGAGCATCCGCCATTATAATGTCAACCTCAAATACAACACATGCTGTGAACAATTTTCATCCAGGTTTTTAAAAATGTGTTTTAGGTTTTAAAACATATTGCATATTTTTTTACACTGGCCGTGAACAATTTTTAATTAGTTTTAATTCAACCCAAACTGTGTGATCAATGCCAATATACCAAATAAGTAAATCTATTCCTATTCCTATATTCAATCACATTCTTCATATATATATATATATACTGAGTACCCTGGTAACACAATGTAATTCTGTAATATAAATGGGACTGAGCCTGAGTTAACACGCTGGATATTCCTTGTGTAATTTGAACAGAAATGAACATTGGGTATCCCATCTGTGATGGATAATTAGCTGCTGATGTTTTGCAAATCAAGTAATGTAACTGAATCAATACCAAAAGTATGTGTCCATGTAAAATCTTGTAAAGTGTGTTATGTATTTTAATTTTTTATTGTACTTTATATTTTAATTGGGCCCTGCTTTCAATTGTACCAATATTAGTAATTGCATAATTGTCGTTATAAACATATTTTTGGAAAATCACAAGCTATTATAATATCAAAGAAAGGGAAAGGTGTGGTTGTTTATTTCAATTGATTTGGACAATGAATTTTTCGTATCATTAAATATCATTTTACTCCAGGATGATGATGAATTATTCGCAATTGTTTATATATTGGTTTCCCTGGAGATGATCAAAAGCTATGCAAAATTCCATTCCTAATAAATAAAATGAAATATCACCTACTCTACACCTCTGAAATTCCTCTAAATGGTCCTGGACCCATTCGATTTCTCCCTGGCCTGTAATTTCAGGACTTTCACCTTGTATGGAGGTAAGAAATGAACAAGATAGGATATGAACGTAGTTAACAGAAGAGGAAAGGACCATATGAAATACTGCCAGTCCCCGAGTTACGCAGGCCTCCACTTACGTTCACCTCAACTTACGTAAATCTAAACATTTGTAAAAGGCAATCTTAATAAAAAAAACAAGAGATGTTTGAAATTTGAAGGATGGATGCCTACATTCTTAGGAGCGCATGGGCTTCAATGTAAGTGTAAGGTGGCCAATCTGAGAGGGAATTAAAGACCGGGAAATTGTACTGGTCAGCAGTCGGTACGTAGCATTATGCCACTGTACTTTCAAAAATCGGGTGTTAATTGTATGTGCTATATTCCCTAGATAGGAAAAAATCATTCGCCTTTTTCCGGCATTCGAACCCGGATCCCTCGATGTTGTGCAAAGTGCTTTTAAGGAACAAGTTGTACTGGACTGCCACAGACATTGCAACACACATTGAACACAATGTTTTCCTTAAATTGATACTAATGAATCCTCAAATTTTATAATTCTCAGTTATGATATTAAGTATTTTCATAAGAAATTGACGAGGGGCCACTTACGGGCGACAACATTTTCAATAAAAAATAACTAACGCATTCAGAGTTTCGGAAATGCATCAATTATTTAACTCGGGGACTGTCTGCAAAAGAGAAGAAGATAGAAGGGGTTTGATTGGGCACGCTCTCTGAGGGTCAATGGGTTCGGGATAAATGTGTATTTTAAGGAAAGATGGAGGAAAAAGTCCTCAGAGGAAGGCCACGGTTTAAATGCGAATACAAAGTAAATAGGAAATTTTCATTGGAAGAACTATTTGAAAGGAGTAAGGCAATAGGAGGGTTATTGGGACTATACGGTAAACCAATCTTAATACCTAATTTTGAAGGAAGTGAGGGTATTAAATGTATGTATTTGGAATTACTAAGTTCATGCAGAAACTACTTAGTTTCTTGCGTTATTTGGTGGAATTAAACACTAGGAAATACAATTACTTCATAGTCCGTCGTCGAGTTACGTAAGCCTCGACTTAAGTAGTCCTTACGTAAATCTGCACTTACGCAACCGGGAACCTTACCCAAAAAAACGAGAAAGACGGAGGCTACGGATTTGAAACGAATGTTGCCTACTTTCAAGGAGGTTGTGCGAGTGTAGTTACTAAGATCTGGCCAATCTGAAAGGGGTAACTTGGCCTGGCAAGCAGTCTTTAGGTTGCAGTAAGATGTCGTGCTTTCATTCAGAGGTGGAGTTGTTTAATTCGTAGTTATGTTAGTATGAATTTTGATATGAAATATATTGTGCAACTTTCAGGCAATACTAAAATGAGAGCCCAATTCCAGCAAGACCCGATAGTAGAGTCGATGGAAAGAAAAACTTAAAGATGGTATGGACACGTGGTTAGGAGAAATGACAAAAGGAAGCCAAGGGAGAGGTGATGGAGGCAAGACCAGAAGGAAGGCGAGGAAGAGGACGACCAAGGATGGAATGGGAAGAAGATGTGGAGAGATTGGAAGTCAGGCAAGGAAAGGGGATTCGAGAAAGAAGAAGAAGCAACTCTTCCAGGCCATTTTTAACATTTGGTTAATAATGAATTAAAAGAACTTATAAACGTTTTTAATTGATATTAGTAATTTGTTATGAATGACTAAACAAAGTTTGCGAGGCGAAGTCATTTATAATAAAACCTTAAAGGGAAACTAAAAATCAGTCTCAACTTGGAGCTTGGAAGTTGCACACAACAAAGGCTTAAGTAGTACAGTTAGGCAGCACGAGCATAGCAAAAGATCCATCCGCCTGGCTTGCTGTCACTCGAGTCGCAGGTAAACCCTTCCCCGTATACTTCGAGCGGAAGATACCCGTTGAAATTCAACGGGTGTGAAAAACATTAAACTTATTTTTTATAATAAAACCACAAAGCCCGAAGAAAAACAGTATGCGTGGTCATTTGAGGAGTTCGTAATCTATCTTGTATGTTGTGTTCGTTGTAGTAGACACGCTGACCGTTTTCCAGGTGCACGGAGACATGAGTGACTATTGGTTCACTTTCATGCACGGGAAACCCAAAAATCGGCCTTGCAGACTCATTACTACTTAATAAATAGCACCTAGGTTGATAGATGGTTACCTCGTCCCTCCGGTTCTCTTGAGCCGTCTTCTGAGTGATAAACAGCTTGATCGCTTTGCTTGTGTACATACATATATTTGCATTCCATGACTTAATTCAGTTGCATTATTCAACGTTGATATATGCGTTGATTATCTTAATCAGGATTGGACAGAAGAGTAAAATTCAAGCGGTTGACAACGTGAAGAGGAGTAATAGCAGCAAGAGCCATGTTTTTTTGACCTATGAATCCTCCATCAATGGGACTGCGCCTTCGACATTGCCATTACCATTGGTTTCGGTTGCTAAATAAAAAATCTATGGTGATTCTTAGTTCACTTGTCGATTTTCATGCACGGATGTCGTTAATTGCGCAGAATTTCCGTTCTTCTTTCGGGTAAGAAGCATGTAGTGACGTCATTATAATTTCCGCCATCTTAAAGCAGATTGAAGGTTAGAAACAGATGGGTCTGTATTTGAACCAGATTTAGAGCTGGTTACCCGTCCGTATATTGGGTAAGGATGAAATTTGTGCGGATCTTAGCGTAACCCGAGAAAAACCACGGGGAGAATCTCATGAGATCGCTGGTGGGCATGTCATTGACCATCCAAGTCTAACCTTTGTCGTTTTTCTTACAAGGGCTCATTTTCTCGCAAATAAGACATTCATTTCGCTTTAGAAGATTTTTTCGAAAGGTTACTCTTTTTTCTATTAGGCATGTTGATGGATATATTTTTAAGTCCAAGGAAGGGAGACACAACGGCAAGTGAGAGTCTAGAATAGGCAACTCGATGATTGAGTGAATGTACCAAAGTTAACTGCACTTTAACACTGTTAAACATATATAAATAAGTCATGACGTTAATGATGTAGGAATTGGTCTAAAAACAGTTCGCAATCGCAATGAGAGGCAGACGGTTTCACTACGTGTAATACATATGAGTATTAAACTATAATAAACAACGCCGTGTTTGTTGTAGCAACAGAGGCATTATTACCATTGATATTCAACCACGTAAATATTCTTGCACATTTAATTAAGTGTGTATTCTATTAATTCCTTTATGTCTAACGTTTATTACGTAATTGTTCTCTTATATACATGCAGTGCCCCTTTGAGAGCTACTTTGAGAATAGACGTTAAAGAGTATACTTGTTAAATATCCATTGACTTTATGGATTACCCCCCGAAGCAATTTATCATGGGGCCCTTGGGACTCTGGGCTCTTCTTATACGGATTTTCTTTCTACGTACTACGTACGTCATGGGCCTGCAGGAAAGCGTGATATTTAAATGCTAGAGGCGTGAATCTTCTCAGAACGTAAAATCTCTGGTTGTCAAGGAAATATGTTATTTTTGATTTCAAATAAAAATGTGAGATTTTTCAGCTGAGATGATGAATTTTAGACAAATACGGATCGTAGAAGAAAATCGATTGATAAAATTAGAAACTTCCTTTATTCAGCCATCCAATAAAAAACATCGCAGGCCTATATCTTGAGTTAAAGTACTTTTAAAAAGCAAAAAATGAAACCACTGCACCGAACCCAATGCTTAGCATAGACAACCAGGGGTGACCCTCAGGGGCTTTTGGATGCCCTGAGGGCTTTTTAATATAGCATACATTACAACCAGACATCTTAATGCTTTAAATTTCCTTTTTTCTCATTGAGAGAAAAAATATTACTTTATTAATTCCAAAAATCACCATTTTAAAACAGGGATGTGATCCGAAAGGGAAGTTTATGTTAAGTGCCGGACCTAGGGGGCTCGAAACCACCCGATATGGTAAAACCGGTAAAATGCTGGACCTACTGTCCGTTTCAAAATTTCGTCACCCGAGTTTGAACACTAATATCTTGCAGATTGCTCAATCGATTTTAAAACGAAGTACATCACATAAAAGCTTGTTTCTTTCTGCGTTTATTGATTGTGTACAAAACATTTTACTGTTTATATTGATTTCAGTGTGAGTTTAAAAACAGAATTTTAGCGCATTTTTCAGGGTACCGGACGGATGCATCGCAGTTACGGCTTCGTAATAACAACTCGAATCATTATATAAAAAATTACTTTTCAAATATTGTAGAAAATATTTTTTTAATAATTATACGAAGTTTCATATTAATAAACGCATTCGTATTTTAGTTATAGATGCAAATGCACGGCTACGTTATTTTCCGTTCCGCGCATCTGCAGAAATATTCATTGCTTTATATGTATTTACGATGAGTATCATCCGAAAGTAAGCAATTCCACGCCATGAATAAAAAGTTTAATTCCTTCAATTGAAATAAACATGAGGTGGGAAAAGAAATAGTGTTATCATTGCGTGATATTTTTGAGCTGGAATCTTATATCTTCCTCTCCCCCACGATACAGGCTTACCTTCAATGTAATATGTTGCTCCGCAAAAAGGACATAGCAAATATTTTTGCATAACCTCGGAAACAGTTACCATCTCTTTTCTACGAATATCATGTTCACTATTTAACGAAAAATTGAGTTACAAAAGTCATTATTCAAACGCAGTTCCTGGGAAATTTGAAGTGCATGCATCGCTGTGTATAAAAAAGTAAGAATCCGTTCATTGTTTACCGCCTTCAGAAAGAGCCACGGACCATTCGAAGCCCATCCTATTTACGGAAATATCCTTGTATTTTCAAAATCTACAAATTTTAGGCCTCTCGGCATGTGAAATCTCTTTTCGGCCAAACAAGAATCCCGAAATCAGCTCCGAAAGTCTCCCAAGGGGGCTGATTGAAAATCCAGAAAATAGGTAGGTAATTAAAAAATATTGTTGTTACTGCCATAAATGTATGGGAATGGGTAATGTACAGTGACTCCGTAAAATATTCAAAAGAAAAATATTGACAGTATTGGTATCCGAACCCGAGCCACAGTTTGGGGATTACTGTGCCTTACGCCTGTAGCCGCTCGGCCACGGCTTCAGTTGACAAGCATTCGCATTTCAAAAGGATTTATACGGAGGGAAATTATTTAGTTGCGTTTTTTCTCGAACCCGGGTCCAAATGGAAGAAAACCATGACACATTTCCCGCATTCTCTCTCTAGTTTCAGAAAATAATTGCGTCATTTGGATCCCTAATATCATTCACGCGATGTCTTCTTGTTAGTTTTACTGGGTCTGGCTACATCAGCGACATAAGTAATCGCTCTTCCGTTATAAAGAATGAAGAAGAAATTGAAAAGGAAATGGCTGATCAGACACCAGCATCGACTGCAAAAAAATTTCAATTCACTGAAAGATTATCAGTTGAGGGACGCGAACTTTTATGCCTCGTAAGTAATTCTAAAATGTGAGTCATTAATGACTAAAGAGAAAGGCAAGTTTCTATCTCAATTCCTTCACAACAGAGAATCACCTCTTTCTATTGCCATTTCAACGATTGAATCCGAAAGTGGCAAAAATGGTTCTTTTTCTATTTCTAGTGGCACTTCTGATACATTTGCTGTTACAAACATTGTATTCGCAAGCCCTCACAGGCAAGAGAGTCATTAAGAATACTCAGGTTCAAATGAAGTATCTCTTGAGATTAACTCAGATATATTTTCTGGAGTGGATGTGATTAGAAAATATGCCCAAAAATACAATCCTCCTCGTGAAGGCCTCAAGTGCATATTGGATGGATTGCAACCCTTTTTACCTGAATACCAAGGGATCCAGGAACACTCTTTGGAACACGCAGGACAGTTGTGGTTACGGAATTAGAGCAAAAGTACACAATATAATTTTATTTTTGTTTGGGAGAGAGAAATAAACGGAGCTTACAGTATTTTTAAATATCAACTGATTCAATGATAACATTAAACTTCAACATTGATCCGATGTCACTTTGCAAAAGCAAAACGCTAAATCTCATTCCACTGTTGTGTACTGACTCAGATGACTCATTTCAATTCATGTAGCTACTTGGACTTCAGGTGAGGACCGTGTGTTTCACACTCAAGGGAATGAGAGGTAAGGGATTTTTTTCTCGTTCGTATACCCGACGGAAAGAGCTGGATAGGTAAAGAGAGTCGAAAATAAAGACGCAACTGTCTCGAGGAGTCTCTTCAACACGTTATCGATAGCCAAGTGTAAACAGCAAGTGAATCCGGTTATCTGTCTCTGTTTGCAATGGCTCCTCGCCTTGCGTCATGTTCCTAGAGCATTTTCTGAAAAAAAAAGCAAAATTTCTGTCTAAATATAGTTGAAGCAACTTGGTTTGAGCACTGATTTGTGGGAAAATGTGATGAATTTTCTTACTGAAATACTTATATCCTATAGAAATAAGTGACGAGAAATGTAGTTTATTGAATAACTTTCTTTTGGCATTTAAATTCTGTTTTCATTTTTCGCCTGAATGCACATGATTTATATATTAATATACAATAATGGAATTAATTATACGCATATTCCATTCTATACAAGGAGAATCGCCTTTTATATTATTACACTGTTTCTAATAAATATCTGGGCCTTACTTCGATTCGAAAAAAAAGTGTGCAAATATATTAATGTTATGGAAGGCTAAGTACCTTTGTGAAATCGTGACCTAGTCGCAGAATAAAACACGTAATTTTGGATACTTTTTAGATAACCTGGCCTGTATCCAGTGTAGTGATGTAACGAAGTAAAATACACCGAATTACTTGTAACGATTATATTTTTGGTAATTTTTACTTGAAATCGATACATTTCTCGAAAAGTAATTTATACTGGTAATGTACTTCAAAGCACGTTTGAGTAATCGTCAAGTATGAGTAGTCGTTACTTTTGAGTAATCACTACATTTGAGTAATCGCTACATTTGAGTAATCAAAGTGAAAATTTGAAGACCTCGTACAATGAATGCATGGAGAGGTAGTTCTATGTATGTACATTGTAAACCCTGAGCTGAGTGTCGGTTCTCTCTTTGACAGAAGGGTGACTTCCCGTCTAAGAGTAGAGTGGCTTCCATGAACTTGAGAACAACCCCTTGCTGGGAAACCATAAAATTACATGGGGCTGCAATAAGGCACAGAAACCTCAGAATGACTTCTCAGAGTGTAGGTCGTTCTGTAAACATGCATATCATATATTTGACGATTTACGCGTGGCATAACTATATATCATTCCAGCCAAATGCAAAAGCAAAATGGCTTTGGATGGAACTCTGTGCATTAACTGAACCAATTTACCCAATAGGTACTTGAACCAATTTTACAGTAAGATACCGGACTGTAGTGACGAATTTACATTTTCTTAGTTCAGTAATGGTCTTAAGATGTGGGATATTTGGGGCCCTGAGTTCAACTGTGGGGTCCAAAACTCAAATTACCGCTTCCCAATGTAATGAAAGACTTAGGTCATCAAATTCTGTTTTATGTCATTGTGGCCACTTGTGGTTGGTTCTTGGCAATGTCTATGTTTAATTCACGTTTAGGAATGGGCTCCAAGGACATTCAGGGTCCTGCCCTTTTAATTCGAGAGCCTCGAGACCATTATGCATGACATTCAAGAACGAGGTACCTGGGAAGACGGCATCAAGGCAATACACCTCACAAATGCATCTTCGTCTTCCAATGCATCCCTGCTTCAATTTTTCAATTCTGTCCTCACTAATAGGTCATTTACCTCGACTCGTGGGATAAGACGATTATGGTCATGCTCCCTCTTAGCTCTCCATGGTCGTCTTAAAGGCCATTAACTACCGAACCCATAAGCCTGACCATCTCCGTCGTAGAATGGTCCGAGAGGGCATTCGAGTGACGCATGGCGATGATACTCAACAACAATGGATTTATGCTCAACCACCAAAACGGTTGTAGTCAGGGAAGCTGCGCAATGGACCCACTTGCCCTCCTTACCAACACAGCCGTGGAATCTATCAACACACAGTTGTCCTGCTCTTGGACATTGAGAAAGTCTTTGACAACGTGTGACATGATGGGCTGCTATTTAAGCTCTCGTGCATATTAGGGGTCTCCCCTATCCTTCTATGCCTCATCAACAGCTTCGCTTGGGGTCGTTGCGAATTACGCGTGGGTAGATATATCTCTGGTACGTTCCAAATACAGGCAGGCGTCCCTCAAAAAAGTCCTTTCCTTGGTCCTCTTTCAACTTCATTGTTGGGACCGGTGACTGATGGGGTCACGCTGGTACAATACTTCCTGGAGAACCTTCGGAGGAACCCTCTAAGGAATATTTAGCTTAGATTTTCACGTTCTATTGAATAGTGTTTCAATGCTACCTGTTTTATTTAAGACAATTTTTATGTTTGTCTATAATTCATAGGTGAAACAGGCCAGAGTCATAGGTTGAATAAACGTGGAGGTGCGATGAACGCCGAACTAAACCGTCGAAGGGCGGAAAGTTATGAGAGAGGTCCTTGTCACTCGACAGCCGCCCGACACGTAGACAAACACACACCACGTGACATCAAGAAAGGGGATGGAGAAATAGGATTTAAATTCTGTAACGGTGCGCTCTACTTCCTCCTCTACCCCCCCCCCCTGCCCCACTTCCCTCCGGCTATCCAAAATGACTCCTATATGTGTCGCTCCTCGTCGTCTTGATTTCTGCCACTTTCCATGCACTCCCTCTTACCTCAGTATTTCTCCCCCCCTCCCTTCATCTTTAAGACAATGGAAGAACGCTCCATCCCCTTCCGCTGTCGTAACTCACTTACAATCCCTTCCATCCTAGTCCACATCTGATTATAAAACTCTTGTGTCATCACAATAAAGAGCTTTCTCCGCTTCACCCATCAAGGACATGACATCGAATGACAGCAAAGCTTTCCTATCGAACTCTCTCGTCCGAATCTTCAGCTATGCCTGAGCAGTATGTTTCCACTTTCAATTCAATGATCAGCAATCGAATAAATATTAAAGTACTTATGCTAAAGATAGTAAATAGTACAGTATTATTCTTATCCATCTCTTGATTTATAAATCCATCCAAATGGTGAGCATAGGTCAGTTTAGGTAATCAAAATATCATCCTTTTCCAACGTTTAATGTCAACAGAATTTAACGAATTCCATCCTCAGAGCTACATAAGATGAAATATATGAAGGTACAACAATCACATTTCATAGATCATTGAACACATTAACATTTTTTACTTCCTAAACTGACCTATAGGTACTCGCTATTTGAATTGAGTGAGAAATAATAAGCCAACAACTTTTCGTAAAACTTTTACATTTACCAGATGAATACCTTGAAAAAAAAGAATAAACAACTTAAGAATCGTATTCATGGTCACGGCTTAGTTTAAAGAAATGTCTGAGAACGACTAGTATGAGAGAAATAAACTAAGTGGCTTACAACAGCCACTCTCCGAAACACACATCAGTAGTTCTCACTTCTACCGTAGCCTAGGAGAGCTCTTTGCCTCTTCGCCTTCCCCCTTATACAGAAAAACGCTGGCCGTCAAAAAGTGAAGGGAAAAGAAAGCTGAGAGAGGAGAAGATAAAGGCCATCTCTCACAACCGGTTCTTTTGTCCTCCACAGGACAATGGGCTTCTTATAAAATACAGACACCCTCTGGCTCTCCTTTCAATAACTACCACTCACAATGTCAGTCCTTATATGTGAAGCCGAGAGGTGAGGAAGCATCATGTTAAGGCGGCTCTAGATCAGGGCCAATGTGGGTGGCAAGAACTCTAAACGGTATTTCGTGTATGAAACCAAGGCTACAGGTTTCGTGTTTATTGCTGAAAATGTTAAAAAAAATCAAGAACAAAAAATGTTAAGAATGTCAAATTTTGAACTTTTATAATATCCTTAATGAAAGACTAGGCTTCCAATGTAATCCTTATGGGCTAAAATAGCGACAAATGTTGAAAGTTTTTGACAATGCATAATAACTCTATTATTATTTATTATATATTACTAATATTACTTTCGGAATGTGTTTCTCTTCTAGAAATAAAACATTTTTGTCATCAGATAAATTTGAGATTTATACTTGACCGTTTTTTTTTCGAAAAAATAGTTTTCGACTCTTGCATTTCCAAAGTACCTTCAAACAAATTTGAGTTGTTTGAGAAGACTATCGCGTAGTAAAGACTGCCGTCCGGATTTGATAATCCAACGAGAAAATAACTCATTTTAATTTGAATGAATATGGAGGGAAGTAAAGCTGTATAACTTCAGGAAATGACGAATATACGACTCCTGGTGATAGTATTCATAACTTTTCTTGCTGTAAATTTCATGTTTCGACATTTATTTCATAAGGGAAATACGTAATTCAACATTGCATCTACATATATATATCTACGAAGTACCGTGCAAGCCACCAATATGGTGTGTGGCACGGGGTGATTCTACACCAGGCATGCAGCACTTGTCCCAGCACAAGTCAGAATATTGCTCGTTACTAGTATGATCCCTTATTGTGCGTGGGAAAAATGACATTTTGAATCTATCGGTTTGGCAGTCAATTTCCTTTATTTTATTCCAGTGGTCGCTTCTACGTACATTGACTATAGCAGAATATGTTGAACCTCCGGTAAAAAACTTTCATCGAACGTTCGATCGTTACATAACATAGAATTTAAATTATATTAGTGCATAATTTGTTTTACACAAGAACCTGAAATCATCATGTGATATAATGTCGTAGGTTGATATATTTGAACATCATAAAGCAAATCAAACTAAATGAAGATAATGCCAAGGAGTAATGTCATCCCTAAAACATCTCCCCTTCATTTATATGACGTGAAAAACATGGAGGTGGTTCCTAATCGGAAAACATCTATGTTATGCGGTTCGTGATTCTGTTGAGGCAGAACAATGGAATCAGTGAAATTTAAGAAGCTAATGCATATACGTATTACATCTATTCTCCAGATTCTAAATGGGACCGATTTAAGAAAACCGAAAAAGTTGCCGTTTCCTCATTAGAGACCACAGCTATGACGATGAATGTGGAAAAGAAGACAAAAAAGAAAATTAATTTTTATTATCACATTTGTTGTATTCGTATTCAATCCTCGTATATATTCCACGCTGAACTGCTTGGGGTAATTGACGGACATCTTAGAGAAATGTAGATATCATAAAGCCTGTTGAAAACATGTGTAAAGATTGTGATGGAAATCAATGTGAATTCGTCGCCACGATTGAACTGACAGAAGCGGGTCGACGGAGTCGAAGGAAATGAAATAACAACAGGCATTTGCCTGATGCTAACGGTAAAATTTTCCATAAAACA
Source organism: Pyrrhosoma nymphula (assembly GCA_963573305.1). Classification (NCBI taxonomy): domain Eukaryota; kingdom Metazoa; phylum Arthropoda; class Insecta; order Odonata; family Coenagrionidae; genus Pyrrhosoma; species Pyrrhosoma nymphula. The sequence goes on from OY754336.1 coordinate 132,519,672, forward strand.
GTTTAATAAACATTTTTATTGAAAGTTTTATGATTCGTACATAAAACGTACTTGCTAGCTCACGGTAAAACTGTTCATAAAACCGCAATTTCCTGCCATCTATGAGACACTTTGTGAACACGTGAAGTGATATATGCACTATCTTTTGGATGACTGTTAACTTAAAAACTATATGTAATGTTTATTTACTTATTTTCTGATCACACTCAACGGAGCTAAGGCTCGAACAAATTCTTCTAACAAGAAGGATATTGTTTCAACGTTCCATAAACTTCCAGCCATGTTTGTTTACGTTTTCCTTGTTTGGCGTCCCATGGATACGAGATTATTATCAAAGCGATGAGCGGAACGTCTCATTGGTTGTTGCATAAAACGGATTTATGGAAATAGAACCTGTCCTATTCCGTAAAACATTTTATAAAACAAGGTTTTATAAAACGGTTTTATCGTTAGCAAGGTTATTTTTATAAAATTAGTCGATTTTATAAAAGGTTTTACCGAAAATGTTACCGTGAGCAACAGGCAATAGAATGGGATTCCAGATGGAACGTTTACATTACAAGATATAGTACTAATCAAACTTGACCGTTGGCTAAGAACCGTGAAGTCTTGGTATATCGATAGGATCTCCCCGATGTGGTCTCGCTGTCGGACGAAATGAAAGGAGGGCGCTTCGCTCACGGGGATGTCGGAGGCAGCAGCCTCTTGAGGGGAAATACCGTGGTGGAGTGGGGGGAGTAGAGGAGGTCTGTGGAAACGCCGAGCATGTTAACAATTCAACATCAAAAGTATGTGCTAGGACATATAGGTCATAAGTGTCGGACGGGTGGAACAGCTGCGCAGAGTGATCGCCTCGCGCACAAATCGCGCACTTGTTCCGTCTCTTCTCCCCTCGGCACTTCTTCTCTCGCAGGTTACGAGACTGCAAGGCCTATAAAGTGTACGCCAAAATTGGCACAGGATAATAAAATACGAAAGCAAGATTGCGGGTCAGCTAATGCTCACAACACAAATAACCAATGGCGTGTGACTGCGACCCCCTAAGTTCCCGACTCGTAAACATAAGTAAAAGGAAGTTATAACGGGAAATGGGTTTGTAATGCGGACATGAACTTCAAAATACCCATATGATGAAGTTTTATTTTCGGAGAGTGTAAATGAATAACTAAGGAATTTGAACAAATTTTACCTGAAAGCTAAGACTTCCAGAATGTCTTATTGGATTGCAGATCGGGATGAAATGACAATTATAAATATCATACGGCTGTCTTTTTGAGCAGCGCACTTATTGGTGAAGAGACCAGGACTCCACTTCATAAGTCTTTTATGAATTACCGAGTGCAGCTTCGAGCCCACGTTATGGGCTGTAGCCGCAACCTTGCATAGGGATTTTTATGAACCCTGTAAGGAGATGTTAGCCCCTTATCCCCAACAGTATTTGGCAATGAAAGAGTTATACGTTTCCGCTTGATTATTGGTGGCGTTAAAAACTACACTGTCCGCTTGACCAGCAAGAAGGGTGTTGGAATACAACATATCCATGTCCGCATTCCGCAAGCTGGGGTACTGAGTTTATTTCGTTTGTTTATGGGCCCTGACATAAATAACTGCGCAGTTCCCATGGCCCCGAAATACATGATGAGGGCCATTACAAATATTTTCATCCAGGAATTTGATTGTTTCTGGTAACGCATTTTTGCCTCCCTGCCCCCCTGAGATGGATCCCCGAAGTCGTAGATGTCCTCACACGGGACTTACAGTTTCGACGAACATGAGAGCGCTGCAGGAAACTACCAGAGATGAGGGTCTATTCAAATATTACGTGAAGACATTTTAGTAGGGGAGGGGAGTTGAGTTTTTGTTACGTTGTCTTAAGTAGGGAATGAGGGTGTCCATGACCATCTTACGTAAGATTTCACTTGCTCCTGAGATAGTGTTTTCATCACTTTTAAATTAATGTTGAAAGAAAAGTCTTACTTTGTAGGATTACCACCGTGGCATTGCCCCTGAAATTATGCTAACAATTGAAAAACGAATACGCCCATTAGATTGGAGATACATATTGAATTTTAAAAGATCACGTGTTTTACGAGTCGTGCCTATTGTACATCGTGAAATATCATTAACCGTTATCTATCAATTTGTGCACACTTGGGCATGGAATCATCAATATATATTTACATATTACATATCTGAGGGCATTGTTCCAAAGATTTATGAAAACTTACGTAAGGTGGGGATGAGGGAGAGGGGGTGTTCATAAAATCTAACGTTGTCTTACACAAAGGGAGAGGGGGCGTTCAAATGTGGCCAAAATCGACTTACGTAATACTTGAATGGCACAATAAAAAGATGCTACGACCGATTAACGATCCGAATTCTTACTGAGTATGTCAACGTGAGTAGCAAAGACGCATAACTGCGAAATCTTCCACCTCCCGGGTTTATTGAAATTTTCAAAGGTGGCAATAAAACAGTGTCAAATATAATACCGACGCTGAGATGGCAAAAGGCAAACTGAGGCAAAAGGGAGTAGTTTTCTGTTTCACACTTCGCCCTGAATTCGTAGAAAAGAGAGAAGGCGTATAAAAATATTGACAAATGATCATCAGGATTCTTGAACTTTCTTCTTCTAAATTTCTTCATTTCCGTAGTCCGTCACCGCGTATCGCACCTTCGTAATTATTCTCGTACTGAAATCATGTCTGCTCTACCATTGACCCCACTGGCCACCCGTAGGAATATCATTGACCTTTCATTTATTTACACTGCGTTAAATGGTCAGTACCGATCCACTGAAATACTCCCATACTTTTCACTTCACATCCCCGGCCGTGCCTTGCGCAACAATCACCTTATACTCCAACCTAAATTCCGTCTTTCTCTCTCTCCCAGCGATCCTTTTTTTAAAGGGCTTCTTGCCTTGTATGTACTATGGTTTTCAAAAGTCTCGGTGCATCCACTTTGCCCCATTCTACAAACCGTAGAATGGGGCATGGCCGGAAAGGTTTTGAAAATTGGCACCACCTGCGGACTGCGTCTTTTGCTGGGCTAGCTTCACTTGTCGTGAGAAGACGGTGGGGTATGAGGTACCGACGAAAGAATCGACGGGGACGGAGTAAAACACGGGAGAGGAAAACCCCATCGGAATGCACCGAAGGTTATTCGCGCTCATGCGGTTGCGACGCGACGATGAGGCCTCCGACTTGTGTGATTTTCGCTTTCGAAATTCACATTTGTGCTCACGAGTGACCCACTCTGTAAAAGCGGCGCGGTAGCCGCGTGGTTAAGACTGCCTCGAAAGGCGAATTTGAAACATTCCCAGGTTCGATGCTCAGTCGTTGTCTTTTTTGGCACTCAAGTAATTTAAATATGACTGTGAAAATGAACCTCCAGTACAGTCTCATTACATCAACGCACCCGGTACCGTTTATTATATTACAGGAATTCAATAATGATGCAGGGAAACCTAATACTAAATTAGAATCCTTGAATCCTTATTTCTCCTTAAGCCAATCTATTCACAGTGAATAAATACTTACACGTCTCACTAGCTGAATATTTTTGGTCTAACATTGAGTATGGCAAAATCTCCCGAGAGGTAAGATCCCTATGCTCGAAACAAATCTCTCGTTCTACCACCAGGATATCAAGTCACATTCTAGGTATGATATTTTTGGTGATCCGCGAGTGATACGTATCATCGAAATGTCTTAGGTAGGCCTCTTATTCAAACTCCTAGTGCTCAAAGAAATAATATGCTGTGAAAAACAGTATTTTGATGCTATAGAAAGATGGTTTCTCAGGGTGTACGAGCGAAAGTAAATCATACGGCTCGGGCCGAAAAAAGTATCCAGTTATTTATTTACCGTAGTCTTCTGACGATTATTGTGTTCTGGATATATTGAGTAGCGTAGCCAGGGGGGTGGGGGTGAATGCCCCCCCCCCCGTTCCCTATGTTCTGGCTATCCTAAGTATGTGAATGTTACCGCCCTAAAGTCCCAAATACGTGCGTATATTAATTTAATAACTTCATCATCAACAATAAATTCTACAAGGTCTACAAGTTGGAAAGTATGTTACGGAAAAAATAATACAGTTCAAGTATGTAACAGTATGTTTAATAAACTGCTAAATATATGAGTCGGAGCCCCCTAAACCCCCCCCCCCTCCCCCCGGTGCACCCTAGACCCGAAACCTGGCTACGCCACTGAATATATTATTTTAAAATGCCATTGGATGCGGCATAGTTTTTCGAAAACAGGAGTCACCTTTCTCTGTTAACCCTTTCTAGGGTAATTTCAGCGAGGTATGCATTTCTGGGCTGGGAAAGGATAAGAGAATTCAAAAAGGGAATTGTTAATCCTTGCTTCTTTCTGTCGTTAACACTATTTATTCAATAGTCACACCACCAGACTAGCTTCCAAAGTTCATATTTTCTTCATTTCTTCGGAAATGAGTGGATGTTGTTAGTGAAAATAATATGATCGGCAAAATATGACAGTGATAATATTTGTGCTGACATAATTCTACCAATTGTTTATTAGCTGCAACGGACTGTGATTCGTCTTTGTCTCTGTATGCAGCCGCGAGGAAAGGGGTGAAAAAATAAACATGAAATTTTTTAGATTTTTTATAATTTGTTTCGTAAACCCCCTGAATCCACCACTTCCTGTAACCGGCGATTCTCTGATGCGACTAAGTTTTCGCATATTTGAGGCCGTTTGTGGAAAGTGTCCCATAACTCCTGGACATGGGCTTCTAATCCATCCACAGATTTTGTTTTAACCTATTTCCACTCCTGAACCATAAGTCCCAGCGTTGTAGCTAGGGGCGCAACCCTCAAGGGGGCGCACTTTGCAGGCCCACAGCCTGCGGGCCGCTGGGGCACACGCACAAAATATTAGTACATGATTTTACCTCACATAAAAAAACTTACACTTGATTACAACTGGCCGTTTCTAATCGACTCCGGGGGAAAAAACAGATTAGAAACGGCGTGGCGCCCCTAACTTAACACTTAAAATTTGTACCAGACCCTAAATATAAGGGGTAAAATATGGCGGGTAAATATCAAGGTGTTCAAGCGCGAATCTTACATCTGAATGAACCTGCCAGATTTTTAACTAGTCGAGCTTACTAAATAAATTTAGTTGGAGTGCATACATCTTTTGTAACACTAGAAATGACTAAGTTTTTCGACACAGTGCAAAATATTTTTAATTATTTTTCCGGATCGATTGAACGTTGGCAAGCTTTATCAAATTTAAAATTTACTTTGAAGGGTCATTCTGATACGAGATGGTCATCAAATTATAATTCAATCACGCATTGCATACTCAACTACCGCAAATAATGAAAACATTACATACCATTGCAGAAGTAACTGATGAATGGAGGACATATAGCTTGTATATTTAGCTAAAATTATTTTTAAAATGATAAAATTCGTATTTATTTGTATTGTGGTCGTATGGGGATATCCTCTTAGAAGTATTGAGAACCTTTATATCATTTTACAGGAAAAAACTGTTTCCATTGAGGCTGCATCAAAACACTTGCAGGGCCTTGTGGATTTTTGAATTATTTCAGAAGAAGCCCAATAGCTGTGTATTGATTCAGCAATTAATCTAACAAACGAGCTGTCGATAGAACCATAACTTTCTAAATAGAGTAAACGAAAGGTTAATACAATGTTCGATGAAAGGGCCAAGAATGCGGCCATAAAGAATCCTCTTCAAAAGTATAAAATTCAGCTTTACTGTGCACTAGACCCACTTATTCAGCAAATGGGATGGAGATTTCAAAGTTTAGCTGCCGTAGCTTCTGATTTTGGTCACCTAACAGGACTTTTGCTGCATGAAACCTCCACTGAAGAACTAAAGAAATCCGTAGCGGATCTCGCATTAAAATACAAAGATGATTTAAATGCCAACGAGTTGTGTTTAGAAATTGAAAGGTACAAATACCAAACAAAATTGCCTGATTGCATTTTTACCTGATTTAAAAAATGGAGATTATATTGCACGTCTTAATTGCCGTGAAGAATATGGCTTAGTGGCAAGTTATCCCAATATAGGGATTGCACTTTGCCTAGCATTGACGTTACCTGTGACTTCTGCCAGCTCTGAAAGATCTTTCAGCAAATAAAAATTAATATAAAAATATTTACGATCGCAGATTGTTCAAGATCGTTTGAGTAATTGCGCTATACTATTGATTGAGTATGAAATTGCAAAAAACCATTAATATAGACGATATTATTGTCAAATTGGCCACAAAAAAAGCCAGAAAAGTAAACTTTTAAGAGATTTTATAATGTCTAGATGAATGAACTCGTATTTTATTATTTCCCTTCCTTCATAATAGTAAGAACTAATTTTATGCTTAAATGTATACAAAATTTAAATTACACTTTCAAAGTTATAGTGTTGTTTCTCTTCCTAGAAAATAAGTCTTGGGGGGCGCAAAATTCAAATCTTGCCAGGGGCACTCATGACCCTAGCTACGACGCTGATAAGTCCCCACAGGTTTTCGATGGAATTTAAATCTGGTGAACATGCCGGCCAAGGTAACACCACTAATTGTTTATTTCGACAAAAAAGTCCTCCACGGCTCTGACCGTATGTATAGGACAGTTGTTCTGTCCAAAATTCGATTCCCCGTCCGGGGCAACCTCTTTTGAGAACGGTATCAGATTATCTTCTAATACGTTAACGTACTCCAGCGCGTTCATTCGAGTCGACATCCTCACTAATGGTCCAGGACCAGAAGCGGTCATTTACCCCCGAAAGCTTGCAGTAACACGCCCAGATGTTATTGTTCTCAAAATATGGCTGGATTCGTATCTATAAAGACAAAATTCATCGAAGATACATTAAGAAACATTATATTTTACATTTATATATGTGTGTAAAATGGCAAAATTTGGAAGTTTTAAACTAAGCTATTGTCTTCTACTGCGTAACATTAGTCTAAATGAGATCGGATAATTTTCAACGTCAATGATTTGCTTTAAATATCAATTATCAGTTTGACCTCTCTTCGTAGCAGTTTACCGACGCACTTCTAAGTGCTAAAAATCTATGCATTTATCACTAATAACTAACTTTATTCCTCTAACACTTAAACACTTTATGATTGAGGGAAATATCAACAGAAACAGAGGAAGGCGTTGATTAAGGTAATTCAGATTAAGGCCTGAATCAATTCAAGATGAAGCATATGCAAACGGAAAACTTAACCGTGTATTACGAGGACGCCATAAGTGTATTCGGCCGCTGCAATCACTCCTGAATGTTTTCTCGTCAGAAAATATGGTGAGGTCCCAAAAAGCTTGAGGCAAATTCATGCAAGCGTTAGCAAAATGCAGCCTTGCAGAACATAGGGGCCCGGGGGGGGGGGGCATTCACCCCCACCCCCCTGGCTACGCTACTCAATATATCCAGAACACAATAATCGTCAGAAGACTACGGTAAATAAATAACTGGATACTTTTTTCGGCCCGAGCCGTATGATTTACTTTCGCTCGTACACCCTGAGAAACCATCTTTCTATAGCATCAAAATACTGTTTTTCACAGCATATTATTTCTTTGAGCACTAGGAGTTTGAATAAGAGGCCTACCTAAGACATTTCGATGATACGTATCACTCGCGGATCACCAAAAATATCATACCTAGAATGTGACTTGATATCCTGGTGGTAGAACGAGAGATTTGTTTCGAGCATAGGGATCTTACCTCTCGGGAGATTTTGCCATACTCAATGTTAGACCAAAAATATTCAGCTAGTGAGACGTGTAAGTATTTATTCACTGTGAATAGATTGGCTTAAGGAGAAATAAGGATTCAAGGATTCTAATTTAGTATTAGGTTTCCCTGCATCATTATTGAATTCCTGTAATATAATAAACGGTACCGGGTGCGTTGATGTAATGAGACTGTACTGGAGGTTCATTTTCACAGTCATATTTAAATTACTTGAGTGCCAAAAAAGACAACGACTGAGCATCGAACCTGGGAATGTTTCAAATTCGCCTTTCGAGGCAGTCTTAACCACGCGGCTACCGCGCCGCTTTTACAGAGTGGGTCACTCGTGAGCACAAATGTGAATTTCGAAAGCGAAAATCACACAAGTCGGAGGCCTCATCGTCGCGTCGCAACCGCATGAGCGCGAATAACCTTCGGTGCATTCCGATGGGGTTTTCCTCTCCCGTGTTTTACTCCGTCCCCGTCGATTCTTTCGTCGGTACCTCATACCCCACCGTCTTCTCACGACAAGTGAAGCTAGCCCAGCAAAAGACGCAGTCCGCAGGTGGTGCCAATTTTCAAAACCTTTCCGGCCATGCCCCATTCTACGGTTTGTAGAATGGGGCAAAGTGGATGCACCGAGACTTTTGAAAACCATTACAACACCATTTCATCTGCTTTATACCCTTCCCCCTCGATCTCTCTGCTCCCTTCGGATCATTCAAGCGCCAGCTTAGAGAAGCGCTTTCCTCCTCATTCCCTGAATTTTCCATGTTGTTTTAGTTTATTGATTTATGTTTTTGTCTCTTTGTTTTTATTTGGATACTATTTATCAAAACATTTTTTCTTCATATTTTATTTTGTTAATGCTGCAGATTCTAATTTGTAAATGTTCAATGTAAAGGCCGACTTTGGCTGTTTATTAATGTTTAAAAATAAATAAAATCATATCAAAATTACATGGCTTACGTTGGAATTGCTGTGAATAAAGTTTCGCGAGCTGTGCGCCGCTTTCGATCGCTACCTGGCTCCCAGCATCTTGTCTAAAGCCCGTTTCACACTATACTTGATCCAGCACAAGACCTAGTATGCTAGCTGGTACTTGATATTGAGGACGGAAATCAGTATGATATAAACTGTGATAGAAGGTTTGACACGATCATTGAACTTGTGCTTGCGATGAAGCGGTACTGTCGTTTACTGTTAAAAGAAAATGGAAAATTTCCATGGAAGAAGGAGACTTTTGGCTGCTGCAGTAAAAGCAGGGATTATCGCGACATTTTCACAGCCAAAGAGTGCGATAAATGTGAGGCGCCGATTTAAAAAAGTGAAGATCGCACTGCAACTGTAAAGGCTAATGTGATTGGTCGACGGCTACTAGGTCCTATTGAGAGCTAGCAGCAAACTAGTACCGCATCAATTACGAATCAAGTAGCCCAGCGAGTATAATAGCTATCATGCTTGTTAGCCAGCGTGCTGGCTCTATATCACACGGTACTGGGAAGCTATCATACAAGGCGAGTATTCTCCACCTTGTGCTGGATCAAGTGTCGTGTGAAACGGACTTAACTCATAAGATCCAAGATCCTCTATTCGAAAGACACCGCTCTCACGCCCGAGGCTAAAAGAACGCTGACTCAGGCCTTCGAGGGAATGGTCGTCCTCCAAGGGATATCCCACGAGGCGTCCCCTCCCCTCTCCCCCCTTCCACTACCCTCCCCTCTTGCCGTGGCTTTCCCCTCCTGCGCGCCAAGAGCGAGAGAGGGACGGAAGGGGAAGGGAAAAATACACAGCGCTGGAACACACGCGAATAGGGTGGTTTCCTATTTTTTTTTAATTGCCTAAATCTGAAGTTTATAACCCCTGGAGTACGTATTTGAAGCCGTTCGATTTTTAAATGGCGTTAAGTATTTTTCCTTATTAATTAAAAAGTGAAAAAATTCAACGGCGCGAAAACGCGACGGCAAACTATTGCATGCTGGTTAATCCTAAGTGTGACGTCACAGGTACGTACGCAACTACCGCAATCTGCCGCTAGGTGTTTCGCCGCCGCTGCTTATCTGCAGACGACGTCCGCCGAGAAAGCTTTAATAATAATAATAAATTTATTGACGGGAAAAAAACCATTTACAGAAGTAAACTTGGTGTAAAATGGAAATGACCCTTATTTATTAATTCAGCTGCTCTAGTCGCATAGAGAAACCTCATCAAAATAATGAAACACATTTATGGTTACGGTATGGGGAATGAAAATCGTATAATAATATATTCTCAAATTAATGGTGCTAGCTCCTATTTTTTAGGTAAAGTTAGTATGAAAAGCATGAAATAAACCATTTTGTTCGTATTCATTTCGAAATATTTCCCGCAAGCAAGCACGAAATTGTCACTTAATAACTATACTGAGAGCAGGTGCTACGCCGCAGCTATGATACGAGAATACACATTAATTTAATTCATCCACTTTGTCGAGGTGTCATTGCCAAAACATGAAAGTAGCAACAAAAGCTTACCGCCAATAGCATAATGGATGGCAAAATCTCGAAGCAAACTATGTATGATCAAATACTAAAACAACTAAAATGCGTTGATCACCCCTCACTGTGATCACAGACCATTAATGGGAATTCGTGATTCACTGCATCAGCTGATCAGCATCATATTCCCCAAGGAGTACCAGTAACATGCCTCCGAGAACATTGCTTTATAAAAATTGTTTTGTGCCGCAGCGTTACACAACAACGCAATTAGCGATAGCAAGAAAGCTTACGTCGCGGTTCCACTAAGCGAGAAGAGGAGAATTTTGTGGTTCAAAGCTGTCAGAAGAGAGTACCTTGCTTTACTTTTCTGATTTCACCTGCACTAAACCGAACATCTTCTCTAAAGAATTCCACCACCATGGCTACATCCACTTTCGGTAGATTGTCCGTACATAAACAGTTTGAAAAGCCATTGAACTTGTTCTCATTAAACCTTGTGGCTTTGTATATCAGCAAAAGGAACTGATGATGAAAGGTAACTAATGGAATATGCAAGGTATGAATGATAGGAATGGTAAATGAAAGGAATAGAAGATGAGATAAAGGAAATGTTTGTCAAAAGGAAAGTGATTAAAACGTAAACATCTTCGCCGGAACACCACAGAACGCGAAGTAACAGGTACGCAGTTTCGTTATTCATTTCACTGCGCATGCGACGCTTGCCGCGAAGAACGCCTTCCCGGTAGCTCTGTACTAGCAGGGGAGCGTAGGAGCTTAGAAAACGTCTTTTAATGGCATGCTCAATGGAGGAGGCTTTCCGAACTTTGAGCATTTTAATCGAGGTATATTAATACATGTTCACCAGATATTAGGGACTCTGAAATACAATAGTAAGTACAGTCGAAGATAATTCCATATACCTCGCAATGTTGACTATCTACCTGTTACGTCATCATAGAAGCTGCCGCTGTCCCGCCATTTCCGAGCCTTTTCAAAGGAACTTAAATTTAACATTCAATTTTCTTGGAAACTAAGACTTTTTAATACAAATAATTTCCGTGTAATGAATACGTTTCTGGTGGGGCACCTGTCGCAATTAATGAATTCTGTTTTCTTTGATGAAGGAAACTACCCTATTAGATATTGCGGAAAAGTGGAAAATGCGCTACATGGGTTCACGAGGATCTTCACTGTGACGTCATAACGCAGCAACAATATGTTGTTGCATGCACAGCAGCATTAACCCAGCCATTGTTGTGGTAAATATTTTCGGGAAATTACCGGTCAAGCTAATCGTAAATTGGGATTTGTTAAAAGAGTACTTGGCAAGTGCGACGATAAAGTTAGGGAAATCAGCTAATTCTCCCTCGTTAGACCCCACTTAGAATATGCTGCCAGTATTTGGGATCTTTATGAGATAGCCTTGGAAACTGAGTTAGAACGCGTGCAGCGAAGATCGACATGATACGCTAAAGGCCTTTATGATAATCTCGTTAGTACTACTGTCCTTTTGCAGCAACTTGGATGGGAAACGCTTTCAGACTGTCGATTATATATTTTAGACTTATTATGTAATTATGTATTTTTCAAACCGATTAATTTTTTGACAGCGTCAATAATATTTTACGATATCCGACATACTACGATGTTTCAGGTCATGGGAATAGAATTAGAGAACTAGACTGCAGAACGTATTGATTTAAAATGTCATTTTTCCCGCGAACAATAGGAGAACATAAAAGCTGTCAATGAGACTTTTAACTAGGTTTGTCGATACGTAATGTAGCTCTTATGCCTGTTGCTCACGGTAAAATTTTCCATAAAACAGTTTTATAAAAATTTTTATTGAAAGTTTTATGAATCGTACGTAAAACGTACTAGCTTGCTCACGGTAAAACTCAAGAACCTTATAAGAGGAAAATCGAAGCAGTACTAATATGAACCGCTATGCCGTAAATAGCGCTAGCATCGGGTATACCTTGAGGTTAAACCAGTTAAACCTTTCTCCATTCTCTAACACTCGTTGCGGGGCGAGTTTCTGTGGAAGGAGGGAAGAAACTGTGTAGGAGAGGTGTGTATATCCAAGAGCAGCAACTGCTCGATCGCTGCGCCACGTATAGTGGATAAGAGGAAACGGCATTATTTCACAAGATGGCGGAGAGGAAAAATCGCACTTCTCAGGTGTGTAAGTTTCCCATTTCTAAAGTAGTTGATGCATTGTTGTGTTGAAAGTGTTAAACAAATTGGCAAAGTTTGCATAATAAGTGAGGTGAATTTGGTTTCGATATCTCTGTTTAAAGTGGGTGAAAATCGTGAAAAAATGTCCGAGACGAAAGCTCACCTTCGCGATGAGCGGAACATCTCATTGGTTGTTGCATAAAACGGTTTTATGGAAATAGAGCCTGTCCTAATCCGTAAAACGTTTTATAAAACTCGGTTTTATAAAACGGTTTAATCGTTAGCAAGCTCATTTTTATAAAATTAGTCGGTTTTATAAAACGTTTTACCGAAAATTTTACCGTGAGCAACAGGCATTAGTAGTGGTATTACTCCCTAGTACTTGTATCATTTCCTGCTACCTAGTACTTACAGGACGTCATTCATGTTTTCAGCATAATTCCTTGAATTCTTTCCGTTTATGTAGATGCAAAGTACATAAATACCAACGTTCCTATTAACATTGGTACCACACCTATAGTGCAGTGCATGCTTGTGAGGCTTCGCGTCTTGACAAGTGCATTAGTGATTTATGACTTCTGCATTAGTGATTTATGCTAATGCATCAATAGTCGTAGTTAGAGAAACTTAAATGTATAGTGTATTACCAATAGTGTAGAATAACCAAATGCATATTGGTGACTACTCACCTCCTGCCACACATCCTTGAGGTGGCTTGCATGGTATTTTGTAGACATAGATATGATGGTCCAACATGGAGGTGAAGGATTTCCATTTAGAATAATCGCAAAAAGTTTCATGAGATATTCGTCATACGCGTCATGGTGATCAAATGATTTGCGAAACATTTACAATTTTCTGCGGTCGAAAGAATTATGCAGAAAGTAACAAGCGAAAAATGGCAAACTGTTATTTTAAATATTATTTCATTTTTCTAAATATTAATCGATATTCTAACCATCATCATTATTCTGTGAAACATGTCAGTTAGGTAACACTCGAAATACCTAAGTAAAAGACCCCTTTCCTTTCTTTAATGCAATTGTCAATACTGAAAGAATCAAACCAATGGTTGGCGAGTATACTTTGTGGAATAAAGACATGATTTTTTAAAGAATAAACTTGGATTTATATTCTACACAATATTTATTACACTCAACCGGTTTCGACCTGTTCATGTAATTTTTGTTAACTCCCGATAATGAGCTGAAGAGGTCGAAAACAGTGCAATAAATACTTTGCGGAATATATCTAAGTCTAGTCTTAAAACATCACCCTGAAAGAAACTTCCATTAATATTTTTGCAACGAGGAGCTGACCCCAAAACCAAGCCTCACGTGATGAAAGAAACTCGTTCTCGTTTGAGCCAACACAAAGGATTTAGACATTTGATTTCGCATTTTTTCTTGATGGGAGTTATAAAAATGAAACCCAATGAATGTGGTGTCGCACGATGTTATCTCCGCAGTTTTAATCCCTTCTTAGTGGCGCCCCTCATAACCTACAAAACCTCTCTCCGAACGGCAGCGCAGGAGGGGGCGGGGCCATGAGACCAAACCATCGGACGGAGTATGGAAGTAGTAGTATCAAAGGGGGAGATTGAGACATTATATCGTCGAGTCATTATCCTCACCACGACCGCGCTTCTGCGGGTGCGGCATTTGGCTTGAATTGAGGGAGCAAGGATGGAAAAGATGTGGAGAAAAGTGGCAGGAAGCGTTTTATGTTCCGAGAGTGGATAGCGGGGCGTAGATTAAGCCCTCACACGGGGGCGGGGGCAATTTCGCCTCTGATTTTTGTGCACGAAGGTCAAAGTGGATCTCGCCGATGTTATCAGAGCACACTGCATATATAAAGGAAGTCTTTTGGGTTAGATTGGGGTGGATACGAGTGGAAACTACTATACTATGGCAGTTCCCTTCTTCTTCCTTTTTTTATCCCTCTTTGAAAATAACCGCCACTCATATACTACTAACTATTGGAGGCCGAGAGGGTTTCATTATATATTCGGAGAGTCGTCGATTCCATGTCGTGGCCGAGCTCAGTTAGTCACTTAACACACACCCTACCAAATAAAATGGAGCGCGCAACGAAAATCACTGCTTTCCCATCGAGAGAGACAGAGTCCGCCTTTGCTATATTTTCTACTTTATTCTTATGTCCTCCACGCCCAAATGCTTGCATGTAATACCCTCCCTTCAGTATTTGAAAATTGTAATCGAAATATCTATCACTAGATCACGAATAATTTCCTATATTAATATTCCTGGATGAGTCAGTTAAAACGCACGGAAAAACATTTTAAAAATCATGATATAGCAGTCGCATGGTAACAAATTGTTTGGACACAGAAACAAAAGAAGCACTGAATGATCTTTTAGCATCAATTACTCAGTGATTCAACCCGAATCGATTACTCTTAATTCATTATGATTGTTGAATGGTGAGTAGAGAATTAACGAATCTTATTGAAGATCAATCAAAACATAATAACCTGGAGAAAATCACAAAAATAAATGTTGGCAATAATTGGAAAACATTTGGAATAAACCAGGTACATAAATGTATTCAATACTATATTTTATCAGGTGCTGACTATACCGATGTTCTCTTTTTTGGGAATGCTGCAATTAAACGTATAGATAAATAATGGTTCATGCACCCAGATAAAAATTACAGTGAAGAGGTTAATAAATAACGAGTTTGTGATCATTAAAAATTCGCATTACACAAAGTGGTGGAACGAAAGAGCTAATTAGCGTTGTCTTTAGACTTGAGGTTGCCTCGAGTGCGATGGTTGGACAGAGCTCAGCAGAAGGTCAGTTATACATAAAAATCGCCCCCGTTGGCGACGGGATGATGTCTTCTAATCCGACGGTCGTGGGTTCGAGTCCCGCCTGAGTGGATTTTTCACCACTCAGGACAAGGGTGCTTGTGTTCGTCTATTATTACATGTTAAAAACACCCGATTTAAAAGGCCATTAGATCTGTTTTCGCGAATGTGGAATTAAATAAATTAAATAAATAAAATTAAGCCTTCGGAACATGTCGAGGAGGCCTGCACCTCACCCTCGTATTTTTCCGAAATGAGGAACGGTTAAGCAAGTTCCATTCCGTTTTTCTTCGGAAACTCAATGTATTGCTTTCAAAAACACGCATTCAGAGGACGTGCTCACTCTGTTCAGACGGTAAGAATTCCGAAACGATCGAATTCCCATGAGGAAATGGAGTGGAAGAAATTGATTGGAGTTTGGAATGAGAAAAGATCGTTCAATACGTCGACTATCTACTCATCTCTATCTACACACACACACCAGCGGGTTAGAAAGGAATCGTCAGTGGAAGTCGCTAAAAGGCGGAGCAATAAAATTAGAAATAACGATGACGTAACTGGTAACGAAGGAATACTCAATGCCCAGAGTAATTTGGCAGTAGAGTGGTGTAAATGCTGAAATATAAGTAGAGATGAAAAAATCAAAGAAAATAGTATTTTTCAATTACATCAGCAAGAAAAAAATTAGAAAAGATGGAATTTACCTGAAGGGCAAATAAGAAAAATCGAATTATTTATTCTTAATGCGTCTTTCCGTTCAATCAACTTACTATCCTAATCCCTCAGTTTTAGAAGATTACTTTGGGTCGTATTATGTGTACCTTAAAGACGGTGACTAAGGTTAAAACGTATAACTATATAAGCATCGCCAGTGAATTTCATAAATATTTGGGGCCAAGAATATAATTTCCTTAAGTATTTGCTTATGTTTCAATACGGAGCTAACTGGTAAGTAATTTTTGCCAACAAGGCAACCACAGCGCGTTGTTAAGGCACGTCAGGTTTATATATTACAAAGGTTTAGAAACTACGGGACTGTTTCACAGTCCGACTACTAGTAAGATGGTTTCATTGCAATGAAATGAAACCTTAAAATATTTAGATCATTAAAACTTAAGTTTATTGACAAAAGAAAATTGAGTAACAAAATTACTTCTCAGCATTGTATGCTTTACATAAAAATCGGGAAGAATTGGTGAATGAGATTGAAAAATAGAAAGGGAATCCTAGTTTAATCAACTCTAATGATTTGAGAAAACGATCAAGTAGCAACAGGGAAACACTAATACGTTCACATTAGTTTGTAGCAATGGATTGAGGGCAATGGGTGCAATGACACACTGTATACAAGTATTTTCTGAAACTACTCATTTTTTCCCCGTGGTTTCTCTCATAGCTGGGAAATACCCGGAATTACGAATCACGGTACAATGAAACAGTCACTAATTTCTGATACTGGCGTGTTTGACTGCCATTTAGTTTGCTTTGTCAAAACCCACATTACGTCTGCTGTTTCTGAGCGCCATTCCATTTACGGGATATCAGAGCATATGGCACTAACACCTTAATCAATCGCATTCCCACATATGCATTAAATTCACGTAAGTACACTCACCATGAAGCAATCGGGTCCTTGCATGCACACGGCGTCCTTGCTCGGCTCCCCGGAAAACTGTGAAGAAATAGAATTGCATTATAAGTCAAAGATTAACTATTGAGACATGGAAAAACAAGTTATGGAGGTTTTAAAAGGGCGGCGATTAGAAAAAACATGAGCTGAGTAGGTAGGACACAGCGAGTGATTATGGAAGGAGCGTT
The DNA here is from genome assembly GCA_963573305.1 of Pyrrhosoma nymphula. Lineage (NCBI taxonomy): Eukaryota > Metazoa > Arthropoda > Insecta > Odonata > Coenagrionidae > Pyrrhosoma > Pyrrhosoma nymphula. The sequence goes on from OY754336.1 coordinate 132,536,732, forward strand.
CGTTTGTTCTCGGCGCCAGCAAAGCAACAAAGCAGCAAAGCAAAAGGTGGGAGAGTGTAGCGTCAGATTTCACTTTGACCTTCAATGGAGTTTCATTTTCAAAGACAAATTTCACTTTGACCAAGGAGTCACCATGGCAATAGAAATAGCACTATAGCTTTGCAAACACCCATTTCACTCACACCAAAAACATAATAATTTGAACCTTGTGGTTTTATCTAACAATGAAAATTCAATGTTAATCCTGAAACGTGTTCTGTAATATGTACACATGAATGTCAACAAAACAATCATTAGTTTTAATTCTATCGCTGGCTTCCGCGGCGTTTAGTGATTTAATGTCCAAAGGTTTCTGGATATCCCCCGTGCAAGATATCCTCAGGGGACGTACATTTCTTATTCCGGAGCTATGTTCAGGCATAGAAAAATTTTAATGCGGAGAGAAAAGCATAACAGGAAGGAAAATATTTCAACCCTGTGTACCATTCATGTGGTATGCAATATTATTTCTAGTGATCAGTAGTAAATGTGTGTAAAAAGGTTCAAGTGAAAAAAGGCAAGTGATTGCAACACCGAAGAGGACGATGGTCTACGTTTGAACTGTTTCAAAGTAAAATTTTATTTTTTATAATTGGGTAAAGGCAGGGTTATAAAAAAACCTGATTTCCAATCTCATGAAGGAGAAGAACGAATTTCAGTTGAGATGTTAAAATTAGCACCGTCAACGGAAATTAACCTCTTGAGAATGATATTGAATTGAAAAAAAAGCAGACGAAGTAAAATACCACCATACCGAATAGAACACAAAGTAAGCACAATACGTAAACTGAAATATGGCGTACCAACCATGAAAATTTGGAAAAGGGTCTCTCCATTTCTGAAGTGGAAGCAAAAAGTCAATTTTCTCTTTCTATTTCGCGGGGATGGTCAAGAGAAAATGAAGGATACAGCAAGAAGAGTGCATAAAGGGCTAGAGCGAAACCACATTCCCCATTAATGTGCTGAGATTTAAAGAGCAGAAGTAGGGGTAACTTTTTTGGAGCAAATTTGGAAGTGATGAACTAGGTCGACTTGCCCATGTGGGCAAGGTAATGGCTAAGTAGGTTTGTTTGGGCATCAAACAGCATGGAAACGATTTCAGGTGTCTTATCAGTGAGAAGCGTAAGTGAAAGGTCCTTCAAGAAAGTCGCAAAAGCAGCGAGGTTGCCAACGAATGTACTACCTTGTCTCAGCGGAGGTACTTAATGCTTACATATAACCATGCACATTGCACAACCGTTAAGGAGAGAGCGAGTCAGAACATACTTGTCCATTATGGGTTTGCGGGGCACGGGGGGCAATTAGCTTCCTCGCACGTCAAACAGTTCCTCCCTTGTACCTTTCCATTCGACTGTGAAGAGCAGACGCCGTCCGTCTCCCTATCTTCACATTCCGCACAATTTCCTTTTAACTGATTGCTTTCTATGTTTGTGAGTTCGCCAAATTAACGCCTATTCCGAGACTTTTGATGAACGTTTAATGATGGGTTTTGCTTTTTGGAAAGGGCACCTGTTGCTAGAGGAAGGTCATCAATCAAAAAATAAAGGAGTAACCCCACCTTTCCTTTCAAAGGCCCACCCTCGAAAGGGTGACAGTTTTAATGTGACAACACTGTGCAAGGGAGGAAGAAGAAGAGGGGGGACACTGTCAGTAGGCTCCGTCACTGTCAAATCCATTGGCCCCTTCTTACTACTATCACTCGACCTCAAGAAAGAGAGCTGAGTCGACAAGGACAAAAAATACACGGAGTATTCTTAATACTCCCGTCGGATCTTTATTTAGTGAATGCGAAAATGCATACGTTACCTCTCGTCATTGGGAGATTCTTCTGTTTTGTTTGGCAGAAAGAAAGTTGAAATGGAAGAAAGAAAAATATGCTTAACATAACATTTATTCAACGAAATCATTAGTACAAATGGCTAACCTATGAACAACTGGTCGATGGTAACTAATAGTTTCTGCTTTCCAATTTTCATTTCATATTTCTAGTCGTATAAACGTCTAACTCACGTTCTCAGCTCTTCGTAGACACCTCGAACACTAAAATCGACCGACTCGTTCCGGAGATGCAAAAGTGAACTGAGCGCGTGCAGTGCTCACACAAGCCCGAATTTAGACCCCCCACGCACAGCGCTGTGAAGTCACCTCGCAATTCCCTCTCTGCTCGCGACAAACCATATCCGGTAGTCGACAAAATGGACTATCCAGTCATAGTTTTAGATATTCTGTAAACTTTATAGTTTTTGTACACGAGACCCTCATAGGTACACAAATATTGGTCGCTGCAAAATCTTACAAGACACTGAGGACGAACCATAAGATGTTCATTTGCATTCACATCAAAAGGTCAAACCACAATTAGTGAGGCAAAAAGATTATTGCTTCGAAATTCCAAATCGTCAGAGATCATTCATGAAAAAATATTTTTTCAACTTGATACTAGGTAGTACAAACCTCCAAGAAAAAATTACAGCAATCGAGCAACATACATTTAAGAAGAAAAATATATAGTACGTCAGCGGATTTGTATGGGTTGTTCATACTCCGAAATAAATAATTAGCACAGGGTGCAAATAGCTCTAATAATGTTTGAAAAAATCAACCAGAACAAGAATTTTTTAGACCACTACTAATGAATTCCGTTCCATGAATCTCTTTATACAGCAGTTTAGACGCCTCTTTATACCATAGTGGTAACATTCCCAAATCTCCTAAAACAAAGTGCCAACATTAATTCGGATAACGTTAAACTTATGGCAACATGAGTAGATGCCCAAACAAACCCGTTGCGTCGCCTAATATAACTTTTATTCACATTTGAGTCCATACACTAACACCATGAGCAGGTATACCCTGCGAATATATAAGTTACAGTTTCAGGCCTAACATTCTGGAATGTATGTACAAAGCGAGAAATTATTTCATAACCTCCTTATCCCAGGTTAACCTTCAAATTTGTAATACAACTGCTAGTGTTCAACTAACAATAAGAGGACATCAAGAAAGAGTAGTGGAAAATGTTAAATGAAGGCGAGAAACAGAGGCCGTGCTCAGATGTGGCCAAAAGATTAAGAGATATACTGAACCGATCTGAATACTGATATATATTTTCACCGGCCACTGAACTGAAGCCTTACTCAAGTTGGACAGCCCTCCTCACATCTCCATTTCACAGCGCCGACGTAAGCACCTCCCTCCGCCTCCCACCAAACGGGGCATATTGAGACATACCGTTGTATTGTGCACACATTGCGTTGCCATGGACAAAATGTCGTAGAGCGTTCATAATATTTAAAAAATGAGCAGCATTGTAACGTGACGAGTTTTTAATTAAAATTGCATCCTAAGAAAGTCACAACAGCAACAATATATTCGCAATTTACAATTTTTCGACCTCGAACTGATTAGACGAGATGAAAAAGGGGTTGGTGAGAACTTTACAAAATACGATGAAAGAAAACAGAAATCTTCAAACAACCTCCTTCACTTTTGCTGAATAAAATCTTCACAAGGCACTAAAACGTATCAAAACACGGCGTTGAAGATTGAGATCATCTAATTTACCTTTTCAGTTTGATCCAGACGCGATACTACACACCGTATCTGCTAGACTCACCTAAGTTCATCACCTATGAGGTGGCTTACCCGAGAGAGACCGCCATGTTCAGCAACACCTATAAACAAGACGGGAGTCAGTAGCACATTTTGCACGACTATGCTTAGCAGAAACAAATATGAGTACTTGTCAATTTCAAATAGCTTGCTGGTGATCTACTACGTTTGTCTTCAGCATGTAGTTTACTGAGGAATGTATAAATTAGGCCCTATAAGTCTGCTCTTCCATCACAAGAATTTAAACTATAGAAAAAGCAAACGCCTATTGAACCCACCCGTACGATTTTTTCCGCCTTAATTCATGTCCAGAAGTTAACGTACGCATGAGACACACACGTTCATCTTGTCAAGATTTGTTTAAGTATTTTACAAATGTCCCTCTCCCCTAGGCAACTACCTACCGCAGCATACCTCATACGAGACACTTCGAAACGCGCCGGCTTATCTTTTATCACGTCCACCAGGAAAGCTTGACTATCTTTTTGCGAGTGGAGCGGGAGGGGTAACTGTTCATTCGCCGCAACGAACAGACATAAAAGATCGGAGAGAGAGCAGCGCCCGTCACATATGAATTAGGGCACTATAGGTTCAGAGGAAGAGAGATTTGGAGGAGCGCATTCACTAGTCTCATGACTAGAATACATATTGGAATGACTCTAACTTTTAGAAGCATATTCCATATGTGGAACATATGAAAGATAAATAATTATGAAACCAAGTGGATGTTAAGTACTATATGAGAGTGTGGAAGGAAGTAAGGGAGTATACTCATAAGTAATAAATTAAATATTTAAGGTTTTATCAAGTGCGCTGTGTTAGGAAAAGGCATGGTTATTTTGGGTATGAATGATATTTCAACGATGAATTAGAGAAAACGTTCAATACAGCTCTACATTCATCGACACTTCTCCCACCCTCTGCATTTAAGACAACGGAGGCACCATCACGTGACAAAGTCTAAATACAAACTATTACTATTATTATTCCTCTATTATTCTGATTCCCTCTTTTAGAAATTATAAAAATTGAACCTCTCCTTATATATCAATAATTTATTACCCCCTCTCATATTGATTACGTTCGTTTTTTTCCAAATTTCAAACTATTTCTTAACAGTTCAAGATTCATCGACCGGCCTTTTTTATCGTGCACGTTAATTCTTCTATTTGCACATATGTGGAACAACAGCGTATAGGAAGATGGAACACATTATTCACCCGCCATTAACGACGCTTACCTACTTGGTGATGAAACAAAGGGTCAGGAGGAATAAGGAGAACAGTCATGGTTCGGCATTCAGACGAGGCGGTTGTGTTCTGGTGCTCCTCTTGCGAAAGGCAGGTGCTGTAGTGATGTGTGCAGTTTAACCTCCAGTACAAGTGCGCTTATCTTAGTTAGCTCACAATTCGAAAGTGATATACTTATTCGCATATCTTCAACAATGGCAGAGTGTGGTGTGTGCAAAGCGATTGTGCAAAGGCGTCAATTGGGAATCACCTGCGATGAGTGTGAATCGCAGTGCCACGCTGACTGTGTGCAAATGTCGAAACAGGATATTGAGTATCTCAAAGAGGAAAAGCAGAAGTGGAGGTGCCCAAACTGTAGAGAAGTAAGACGAAAAAGCATGATCGCTGCTTCACCTGAGGACTTAGATTCAGTGAGTGTTTCTCAGATAATTCATATGCTTGATGAAGCCAAGAAAGATAGAAAGCGTATGGAATCTGAGTTAAACAAAGCTCTCGAATTTGTCAACGAAAGAATAGCCGAAAACACGAAAGTTCTGCAAGAAAACTCTGCTCAAGTAAGTGAATACTTAGCTACAATTGACATGTTAAGGCAAGAAAATGTGAGCTTGAAATCTCGTGTGAGTGTCTTGGAAAGACAGATAGACGACCAAGAACAAAATGCTCGCCAAAATGACCTTGAGATCCATGGGATTCCTCAAAAACCAAATGAAAATATTCTACAGGTTGTTAAGAGTGTGGGGGCCGCGCTAGATGTTGAAATAACAGACGATATGGTGGACTCCTGCCACCGTATTGGGAAAAGTAGAGAGGGGAATGGGTCAAGAGCTATCGTGGTCAAATTCGTCCGCAGGTGTACAAAAGAAGACGTCCTCCGTAAGCGACGAGTGAAGAGGACCTTTTCTACGAGACACATGGGCTTGGCGACTGACACACCGGTTTACATTAACGAAAGACTAAGCCCTGGGCGGAGACGACTCTTTGCTGCCGCGAGAGAACTGAAGTAAGAAAAAGGCTACAAATACTTATGGTTACGTCACGGGTCAATATTCTTGAGAAAAAAGGAGAATGAGCCCGTCATTTTGGTTAAATCCAATGAGGACCTGGAGAATTTGTAAGCATTCAAAAAAATTGTTACACCATTTGTTTTTGTATTTTCCCTTGGTGATTATTTGCTTTCTTTCAGAGTTATATTTAGTATTCCAGCTCTCTGTGCGCTCGTCTCATATATATTCTCAAGAATTTGTCTGCATAAATTTTGATTTTTATACCTATAATATGTCTAAAATCACAAAAGATTTCAATTTATTGGATGATTGGAAGATTTGTTCCAGTATTAACATATTGCACCAACATTTTATAAGTCTAGGGGAAAATCTGGAAAAATTAGTACTACAATTAAGTGTTTTTACTCGCAAACACCATGTCATGAATCTTTCATTATTGGGTATTGCGTGTTCATGTATGTCTTCCATTGTTGATAGTGGTAATTTGTTGGATGAATTGACTTATTCCAGTTTAAGTGAGGCTACTGTATATTTATTTTTGATATGATTCAGAGTTGTGAAGAGTGTTGTTCAATTGAAGAAGTTAATCTTTGTACTAATATTAAGATAATGCATCAGAACATAAGGAGCTTACGAGCAAATTTTGACAATTTTGTATTGCAGCTTGAAAATCTAAAGTACAAGCCTCATATAATAATTCTGTCAGAAATATGGATTAATGACCATGAGGTATTGGCTTATACATTAACTGGATATAATCAGTTTGTTAAATGTAACAATAATTATAGAGCTGGGGGAGTGATTGTGTATGTACTAGAAACGTATTCTTCTCTCTCAAATGAGCTACCCGAATTGCTATCTGTTGATATCGTAAAAATAACTGTGACTTTGGAATCCAATGTTTCAGTAACTGTTATAGCTATCTACAGACTTCAGTCTCACTCAATTAATGATTTTTTTAGAGAATTGCAAATTGTACTAGATGGATCTGTAGTTAGAAATGTAATTGTAATTGGCGACATAAATTTATGTCTTCTGAGTCAGAATGATTGTACTTATCAATATCAAACGTTAATGGCGAGTTATGGCCTGGAACAATTAATATTCACTCCCACAAGAATTACAAAAAACACTTCGTCATGCATTGACCATGCATTCTACAGGAGTAGAGATAATTTTGAATGCATAGGAAAAGTGCTAGACCTAGGTATATCCGATCACCACCTAATCTTATGTGATCTTAAATTAAATACAAGTAGCAAACGGGAAAATGTGATTAATGAATCTCTTGAAAAAATCGATCTCCTTTCTTTGAATGAATATTTTCGGCAATGTTGCTGGGATGAGGTATATAACCAAAAAAATGTCACCAAAGTTTATGCGGTTTTTCTAGAAATATTTGAACGAGGTATCGAAGGTGCTAAATTTATTACTAAAATAAGAAACAAGTACAGGAAGATAAAGCCGTGGATAACAAAGAAATTATGCATTAGAATATCGAAAAGAAATATTTTATATAAAAAAATGAGGAATCAACCTTATAACGATAAATTAAAACGCCAATACAAATCCTTTAAAGCCCGTCTTGACTATGAAATTGCAAAGTGCAAAGAAGCGTATTATTTGACACTCTTTTCAAATTGTAACGACTCAGCTAAACAATGGAGGACTCTGAACAACATCCTAGGTAGGGACCATATGGGTAATAAAATTGAGAAGATTCAATCGCAAGAAAAAGGCAGTCTGTTGTTTCGCGCTCAAGACATAGCAAATGAGTTTAACATTTATTTCAGTGTAGCTGTACCAAGACTGACAAGTGAATTTAATAACTTTGACATTGGCATTGAAAATCATCACGAGGGGTGGTTTCCAAACTATGAAATACCTCTATCATTGTATTTCTTTCCTACTGATGTTAAAGAGGTCAGCAGAATTATCGAAGAAATGAAGCCTAAAAATTCAATGGGTTACGATAAAATTAGTGTCAATATTATTAAATCAGTACATGACCATATTGCACCGGTTTTTACACATATAGCAAATCTGAGTATGACAACAGGTGAATTTCCAAAGCAATTAAAAACAGCTGTAATAGTGCCAATTTTCAAAAAAGGTGACAAAACAAAGGTTAGCAATTATAGACCAATATCGCTCTTGCCTGTCTTCTCAAAAGTATTGGAAAAAGTTATTAAAATTCGTCTCTTAAATTTCCTGAACGCCAACAACTTCTTTAGCACTAGGCAATTTGGTTTCTTAAAAGGTAAAAGCACTGAAGATGCAATTTTGCAGCTGTGTTCTGATATCTCTGACGGACTCAACAATAATAAGAGAGTTGCAGGCTTGTTTGTAGATATTACAAAAGCCTTCGATTGCGTAGACCACACATTATTACTGAAAAGACTAATGCAAGCTGGAATAAGAGGAGTTGCTAATGAATGGTTCAGAAGTTACCTAAGTGGGAGAATCCAGTACGTGAAAATACATGATTGTTATAGCCAAGAAACATCGCTTTCCTGTGGAGTCCCTCAGGGCTCGGTCCTTGGACCTATTTTGTTTCTAATATATGTGAACAACTTCAATAATGGATTGTTCAATGGTAAAGTAACTTCCTTTGCGGACGATACAGCTTTGGTTTATACATCTGACAATATGAGCGATCTATATTCACAAATACAAATAGATCTTGATCGAATAAAATTCTGGTTTTGTTCAAATAAACTGGTATTAAGCGAAAAAACAAAATATGTTATATTTAATTTAAAAAGGAGATTATTCAAGAAACAGAGTGTTTATTATAGATGCCTTATGTGTGACAACAAAAAAACATGTTCTGCATGTTTTAAAATTGAACAAGTGAATTGTATTAAATATCTTGGAATAACTCTTGATGAAAACCTTACATGGAAACTACATGTTGACAAATTAAAATTGGAAATGATATCGATTCTAAGAAATTTTTTTATTTTAAGATATCTATGTCCCATAACAGTAGTTCGTTCTGTGTATTGTGCCATGGTTGAGTCTAGACTACAATATGGCATATCTTGCTGGGGAGGAGCCTACATGTCTAATATTAATCCTCTACAGATTGCCCAGAAAAAAATCATAAGGGTGATATTTAGGCAGTCGAGAACTGAGCACTCGTTGCCCCTATTCCAAAAACTAAATGTTCTACCACTAAGATATTTATTTGTATTTAAGGTGCTCAAGATATTTTACATTCGTGGGGGAAATAGAGCAAAACCAATTGAATATTCTGGTAAACTAAGGGGGAAAAAAGACATGTATCGTTTAGGTTTTGGAACTGTTGTACCTAAACCCAATAAAGAAGCCTTTAAACATACATATGCTTTCCTTGCCCCCAAATTGTTCTCTTCCCTCCCGGCTGAGTTACTGAACCAAATGTCCACGTCTTTGTTTCTGTCAAAATTTAAAAAATGGCTCCTCTGCCAAGAGAGTGAATACATTGAAAAACTGTTAAAAGTTGTTGTATAGACTTAGTGATTATTACTTTGTTATTTATACTGTATTGCCATTGTACTTAATCATCTTTTATTTGTATTGTTGCAAGTGAAAATTCTTATGAATTATTTTACTCTGCTATAATTCCGCACACAATATGTATTATCTCCAATTGTTTTTCTGTTATCAGGTTAAAAAAAAATGATTATACATATGCACCAGCCGCTTCATGTTAATTCATGATGGTAACCCCAAAACAGGTTTACCTATGGGGTACCTAAATTCCACCTTATTGTGTTTTTTAAATATTGTATATATATACTTTGTTTACTTCACAAGTGGAATAAATATTATTATTATTATTATTATTATATTACGCAAACGCCAATATTAGAACACATAGATCAAGCTGGTGGATTGATGGGATCAAGACAAGCGTACACTGACGAATGAATAAGAGGAATGGATGTTCTATTAATGAGTAGCAATAACATGTCACGTTGCGCGGGAAATTACATGAATTAATTGGCCAAAAGTATGAATCCGAAAAACGCACTTGGACAGAATTTTATACCATCTGCCACATTGAAAAGATATTGCCAGAATTCTGAATTCATAGAATGACTAAAAAAAATGGGGTTAAAAATTAAAAATAAATGCCAAAACACTTATCTGGTCATTTGCCTTTTCTGTCAATAAACCAAAAATAGAAGTAAAATCTTCCATTTCCCACGAAACAGCTTAAAACTATGTCATTAAAATTAAGTATACGACTCGTGGTTCCGCTGTTCGGCATCGATTTTATTTTAAATATCAGAAATTTGGATCACCGTTAAACGAAATATATGGACCTGCATTTTGGTGAAATACCTGCAGATCTACCGTTAAGGCATCTATTAATTATAAGAACTTTTTCGAAATTAAAGAAAGACATATTTGAATAAAATAGAATTCTGTACGCATAAAACTTAAAAATTGACATTTTACAATATTTTTTTAGTCCAATAATTTTTCTATAAGTGCTTATTGGCTTCTAACTTTGGGGTATGCTCGCCAAAGCATAAGAACATCTTTTTAAAGACGTATCTTTAGCCAAGGCACTGGTATCCCTTGACGGGAGAACCTCATTTCTATGGTAAATAAAAAGAATTACTCTACGCTTGGGAGGTGCTTAAAAAGGTGTTCGTTCCCATGGTGACATCACTATGCCCCAAAAGGTTTGGCATTTAAGTTTCTTTCCATAGTGGTAGCACTGGAATGAGTAGCACTTAAGTCAGGGGTAAATGGACGCATAGCTCCATCCCCTAGGAAAATCCGGGGAGAAAGGGAGGAACTTTGCAGGGTGAGGGAAGTTGGATGGGAGCTTGGGTGCCTGAAGGGGGGGTAGGGGTCACGAACGGGAAGGGTGGGTGGACGGGAGAGGATTCCCAACCATTCCAATAAAAAGGCCCTTGTGTTCCTCGAATCCCACTACAGTGAAGAGATAGAGAGGGCTATGTTACAGTGAAGGGCGTTATTGCTCGGAAAAGCGCACAGGAGTCGTTCGAATCGATCCCAAATTGCGGGCGCCCGCGTGTCAATGGGCTGGACAAAAGAAATTGAAGTGAAGGCTGGTTTAGCTTGAAGAAGCGGAAATAATAATAAAAAGAAGACTTGCCCTGTAGAGACCTGGATTGTCTATTACCTTGGTTTCCTATGAATCCTCCTCTCCCAAAACCCCGCTGGGCTGAGTTCACATGCAACACAAAATACGGACACGAAAGAGACGCAGATAAAATTGTCCAGGCGACATTTTAAGTCACTTCGAAAGGGCTTGAAGGGATTGCATTCATATCTGGGATTGAAGAATACTATGTCGCATTATCATGGAATCAGGGAAAATAAACAATATAGCTTGGAAGCATTGTATACAAGAAAATGTTTTATAATAATAATTGTTTTTATTTGTTATTTCATATCGTCCCCTTTGGCGTTCATGACGCCATCTGGAGTAAAATTTAGTTATATTTACGAGCATCGGGGACAGCCTGTGAAAGGACTTGAATATGAAATTACGGAGTTGGTTTTTGAGTCTTTGTTTTGGAAAAAATACAACTTGCACGCTGCCAAATAGAATCAGTCACTTTCCAATGCGCAGTAGTTTCAGCCATTTTACATAAATATAGCGTAGCACCTAAAGGTCCTTAGATTTACCTCTGAATGCAATATAAGGAATGGACTTGTCGAAGGTGGCATAAGTCAAGATAATAGCGAGCACAATTCAAAAATAGGAAAGTGAAAGCATTCCTAAGTAGGAGCATCTACCTCAAAACAGATGATCTTAGGAAAGTTAAAAAGGAAATATGTTGAAACATCCATTACAGATTATTAATTTTTATCGTTGTATTTCATTGTTTTATTGAAATTAAAGTGTTCCTAGCGCGAAAAACTATATCCTTGAATATCCTAATCCTAAACTTGACAGTGGATATGAACCAAAATGGTTGTTTACCACTCGAACTGTACTTTCCGAAGTAGAGAAGTTATATTTTAAATATATTTATTCTGAAGACGAGCATGATGTATTTACTAAGAAATGATACAGAAACAGCAAAAGTGTATAAAGTTGATTAAGTTTAAATTACGTGTGGGTTAATGGTAGTTTCGTGGGGTCCCCTCGGACCACAGGTATACGAGACCCAAGGAAGGGGTAATTAGTGCGGTCCTCGCTCGAAGAAGACCCCTTTCCGAACCCTTCCTCGGGCTCCGAGAGATAATCCGGGTCCGCGGGCACAGCGTGAGGTTACCCCGGCAGACATGACCATCCGTAGTACATTTTTTACTTTAATAATTCGAAGCTATGGGAGTAGAGGGGGGAAAGCAAGAGGCGCTCTTTTCTCCCCCGACTCCTATTTTAAGCTAACCCACGTGGGATGAGTGAGTGAGGGAAGCGCTAAGGCAGAATAGAGTTTGCCATGCTAAAAGGGAGCAAATTCTAGCAACTACATCTACATCTACAAAATACCTTGCAAGCCACCTCAGGGGTGTGTGGCAGGGGGTGAGTAATCACCAACATGCATTACACTATACCCTAGAGTTAGTGTAACTACGACTAATTATGCATTAGCATAAATCGCTAATGTTTGTCACGAGGAGAAGCCTCACAAGCATGCACCACTACACTACAGATGTTATCAAAATGGAGAGTGACCGTCAATATACATGCATTCTACAACTACACAGATGGACAGGGGCTCAAGAACCATGTAGAAAACATGCTAAGCGTGCTGTTAGTATGTACTAGGTAACAGATAAGGATTAAAGTATTACATCTACATCTACAAAATACCCTGCAAGCCACCTCAGGGGTGTGGCAGGGGGAAAGAGAAGAAGCCTCTATTAGAAGCACTACCACTACTAAGAGCTACACTACCTAACTACAAACCTAGATAAATGTCTCATTTGCAGCTGTTATGGTCCCTTATCGTTCGTCGGAAAAATGACATCTTAAATCTGTCCGTTCTGCAGTCTAGTTCCCTAATTTTACTCTCATGATCTAATCTACCGTAGTATGTCGGATTTCGTCAAATATTATCAACGTCGTCAGAGAATAGACCGGATTGTAACTTACATAATAGACTGAGTCTAAATTTTAATCGACGGTCTGAAACATTTTCCCAACCCAGTTGCTGCAAAAGGTCAGTAACACTAACGAGATTATCATAACGGCCTTTAACATATCTTGCCGATCTTTGCTGCACGCGTTCTAAATAAGTTTCCAAGCTTATCTCATAAGGATCCCAAATACTGGCGGCATATTCTAAGTGGGGTCTAACGAGGGAGAAGTAGCTGATTTCCCTAACTTTATCGTCGCACTTGCCAAGTACTCTTTTAACAAATCCCAATTTACGATTAGCTTGACCGGAATTCCGGTAGCGATGTCCTGCAAGGGTGTTTGGCAGAGGGTGTGTTTTCATCTACTTTCACTATTTTATCTATTCCTCTATTTGTAGAGTAATATATAAAAGTTAAAAGAAAGGCAAGAGGTGCATTTTTCTCCTCCCACTCCGCTTTTAAGCTTACAGTATTTTATATAATCCTCTAATAGCAGATGGATGGATAAAAGTAACCGAGCTAATCGTAGATCAAACATACGCAGTGAGTTGTTCGGCTTAAAAAGTAGTTCGTCGAATTGTGAACGTTATAGAATTAAAGAAAAAACAAAACAAGAGTACCGGATATAATTTTCAGGAACGATCAAATATCCTTTTTAAAGAACACTAATACATTAGTAGTAGTAGTCAATTAGCGTAACGTAAGGTATTAAATCGCATGTTTACATCATCTTGTTGATATTACAGGAGCAGGTTCCATAACTGGAACACAATACTGGCTCACCGACGATATCTAGGCCAGTGAAGTATTCTAAACAGGTTTTAATATACATACACTACATGACTAATTGATCTGGAGGAGGAGTGTTCATATCGGTAAAGAACTCGATTGCAGACCGTAAGATGCCCAGAAACAAATATTGTGTCAGTGTGTCGCTCTTTCAAATGTTATAAATATGAAAATACGTGTGCTCATTCTACAGACCGCCTGACAGTTATAATAACTCAATCATTGAACTCGAGATACAAATAACGAATATAAATCCCAACGATTCGGGACGAAGCTTCATTATACGTGGAGATTTCAATGTCCCTTTAGTAGATTGGAGAAAATACAGCTAAATTTCAGGGAGGAGAGAAAAATACAGCTGCGCGGCGCTTTTAGCTATGTTTACGTCGGACAACTTAGAACAGATACATCAAACAGAGGAGATGATATTCTTGATTTTCTGGCGACAAATGTACCAGATAAAGGAGTAAATGTTGAAACCATAAATGGTATTAGCGACTATAGAGTAGTAACAGCTCAATTCTGATTTGACCAGTATGAGAATCATAATAAGAGGAGAAAAATATTGGTTCATAGGAAAGCTGATGTCATCGCACTTGGACTTCATCTACAGGAATCCATTGTTGACTTTCGAAAGGAAAGTGGAAAAGATACAGAGGCGACTCAGAAAAGGTTTATATATATCGTACGTTTTGGGATTGAAAAATACATTCTATTCAAACATAAAAGGGAGGGAACAAGCTGAAATGGTATCATTGGTGTATATTTGGAGGTGAGGGAAGCGCTATGGCAGAATTGAGTTTGCCATGCCAAAAGGGAGCAAATTCTAGCAACTACCAACAATATAGGTAGTGATTCAGCAGTCAAAAAGTAAAGGGCATCTAACACGGCTTTCAGGGAAGCATTAAATAATTCCTTCATGGAGTTTAAGAGAGAAACTCTCGACAATCAGCTCAGAACTAAATAATAATTTATAGTTCGTAGCGGTAGGGTGACTGTAATGTGAAACCATTGTTCTCAAACCATTACACTTTGATGTTTTATTAAATTTCCGTTTATTTTTCTTCCGTAACTTTTACGCCTACAATCCGAGGTCCCACGAGGAAGTGATTATTTCTGCTTTCAAATAATGAGTTAACATCCGATTAGGATAGGGCCCTGGCAAGTGATCGGAATGCTGCCCGTATCACAAATTCTACTTCAAAAACAACTACACAAGCTCTTGGAATTGATTTGAACAAGAGAAACAAATTCGAGAATTTTACTGTTCTGTGCGTGAGCATTATATATTGAAAACCGAACTGAAATGGCCCTGGATTTTAAGAATGTGTTCCTGGTACCTGAAAAATTAAATTTTTCCATGAAATTGTTGTATGCTCTCAAGTCTACCACTAATATCAATTTGAATGGCCATCAGTCAGGTCAGTAACACTAACAAGACTATCGTAACGGCTTTTCACGTACCTGGCTGCTCTTCTCTGTACACGTTCTAACTCTGTTTTAGGTAGTGTAGCTCTTAGTAGTGGTAGTGCTTCTAATACTTTAATCCTTATCTGTTACCTAGTACATACTAACAGCACGCTTAGCATGTTTTCTACATGGTTCTTGAGCCCCTGTCCATCTGTGTAGTTGTAGAATGCATGTATATTGACGGTCACTCTCCATTTTGATAACATCTGTAGTGTAGTGGTGCATGCTTGTGAGGCTTCTCCTCGTGACAAACATTAGCGATTTATGCTAATGCATAATTAGTCGTAGTTACACTAACTCTGGGGTATAGTGTAATGCATGTTGGTGATTACTCACCCCCTGCCACACACCCCTGAGGTGGCTTGCAAGGTATTTTGTAGATGTAGATGTAGTTGCTAGAATTTGCTCCCTTTTAGCATGGCAAACTCTATTCTGCCTTAGCGCTTCCCTCACTCACTCATCCCACGTGGGTTAGCTTAAAATAGGAGTCAGGGGAGAAAAGAGCGCCTCTTGCTTTCCCCCCTCTACTCCCATAGCTTCGAATTATTAAAGTAAAAAATGTACTACGGATGGTCATGTCTGCCGGGGTAACCTCACGCTGTGCCCGCGGACCCGGATTATCTCTCGGAGCCCGAGGAAGGGTTCGGAAAGGGGTCTTCTTCGAGCGAGGACCGCACTAATTACCCCTTCCTTGGGTCTCGTATACCTGTGGTCCGAGGGGACCCCACGAAACTACCATTAACCCTTAATTTAGCAAGTAAGGATGGGTTGCAATTCGAATGATTGAATGGGGAATGGATGGAGAAAAACCTGAGTTTTGCATAAGCCGAATCACTACGAAAGACAGCATCAAGTAATATGCTTTACTACTACAGGCAGAGTGCTACACTGTGCGTTACCCAATCGAAGTACACTAGATTAGATAGGGACCTAACTAATTAAAACTCTACCGATAAAACTAAGGGCGTCTTTGTGATGAATCTGTACTCCAGCCAACGCATAGAGTCGATCAGCTAATATTATAGAATTTAAGGGTAAGTGAAATGATTTATTTTCGTCTTCGATGCACGGTTTTATGAAGACCATCGGGAAATGTACCTACGAGTATGTTCCAAGATATTCTAATTACTTATATTACAGCCAAAAAAGTTGTAAATGAATACATTAACATATATAATAAATATTGAAAACATAATTAATATGTTTGCTCTCCAATAAAAGTTGTGCACTAAATGTTGGTACAATGAAACAACATTTTACATAGATTCAAAGAAGGCTTAACGTTTCCTGAGATGATTTTCATCCAAAGATATTTCCATTTTAATTATTTGATTCTTTTTACTTCTATCTGTCATGACTATTTTCCGACGCATGCAAGACAGCATTTCAAATATGGAGTGAAAGCCCTTTTATAAGTTTATGCCATGACCCAGCCCCTGACCCTGTTCCATTTTAAGACCCTGAATAATAATCCTACCACCCTGACATGTTGCGTTTAAGATATCGTTTAACGATACCGAAGAGTATTAATTAATAAGTTGTATCACTGCAGGGAAAAAAAGTTTGTGAAGTTATTGTAGTAGATAACCATAGGTGTTTTTTAAATTTTATATAAATTTAATAACTTATAAATGATACTGTTCTTTTACTTTGTCTTAAGAATAAATTCAAATTATTTCAGCGTTAAAAATTAGAACATTCTATTGCGATTCGGCCCGCCGCACATTTCGCCCGAGAAGCAAAAGCCGATATATCGGCTGATCAGACTAAGAGGGTTAATGTTTTTTTTTCTATCTGTACGTCACAAATTCGGGATTCTTTTTTACCTTGTGAATCAGTTTAAGTTTTTTTTCTTTTTCACGTTGAATTCCAACGGGCTCCCTCTAGTAGTCGTATCGTAACCCATAAAGAAAAAGTTCCGTAATAAATACCTTGGGTTTGATTTCGTATGAGCAGCCTCCATGTCTCAAAGATAAAACGTCTTCGTAAACCATACACCACTCTCCTCTATAAATCGATTATTATCATCTTTAATTTGAATTGTAAATAATGCTATTCCAATGAATGGATATTCCGAAATATTTATATCTGACAGTTTGTAAAAAGTGAAAATCGATAACTCTTATTACTCTTATGTAACTCGATTACGGAAAGTTACTTCATATTTCCTTTTAATTTTCCTCCAACCAATACAACTTTTAGTTCCTGGACGTTAGAAGTATACTATGTCGTTTTATTCCTATCTCTGATCTGATGACATGGTATATTATGGTATTTATTTTATCGTTGAATTGTGTGTTGGAGTTTGGGCATTTTTTTTCTGCTTTTTTCCTAAACCAAGTGTTTTTTGGAATTCATTGTCACAAAAACATGGTACAAAATTCCACTAATTATTTTATTTCTGTCGACCGGTTTCGACGACTAACGACGACGACTGTTTTGTCTTGTAAATGACGCTTTAGTCGTCGAAACTGGTCGACAGTAATAAAATAATTAGTGGAATTTTGTACCGTGTTTTTTTGACAGTTAATTCTATCTTCAATTTCCACAAAGTGTTG
This sequence comes from Pyrrhosoma nymphula, assembly GCA_963573305.1. Lineage (NCBI taxonomy): Eukaryota > Metazoa > Arthropoda > Insecta > Odonata > Coenagrionidae > Pyrrhosoma > Pyrrhosoma nymphula. The sequence continues at coordinate 132,554,510 of OY754336.1, forward strand.
CCACAATCGATTAACTTAACAAGTGTTTTTTCTTTTTCTTTCCAATCCTTGGTCTTTCTCCGCTGGACAACTCCTTGACGTCAAAGTAGACGAAAAAATGCCTCCGGATGCGAGTGCCTTTTTGCAGCGACTTAAATCGGCAGAAGAGTTGGCATGGTAACTCACCTGAGTTGATTAGAATGTATACCTCAAGGCGGGAGTTATCGGGGCAGCAAAAAAAGACCACTTACTTATTTTATACAGATGTTAGCTGAGCGAAAGTTGGAATTTGGTCTGAGGGAGGAGCGTCCCTTTTAGCGCATGGCACGTGGCGTGGCAGAGTGGTTTGCAGAGGGTGGGGTGAAAAGGCATTACTGAAAGGCCATCTCCCTGTCCTTAACCTTATTTTTGCCAGTCGCCGTCGTGATTTGCATGCAAACGAAATTGCAAATCTCAGATCCCAGAGACCTGCTCTTGCCCCCCCCTCCCTTTTCCTAGGGTGGTGTCTCTGTCTTCTGCTAAAGGTGCTCCGATAACAGGGAACTACTTTATCTCGAAAAGAGGGACGCTGCAGCTCCGATCTCTATATCTCTCCCAGCTGTGAGCCTCGACGAAGGGATGGTGAAATGGACCAAGGTCGTTGGCGATCCTCCTTCCACCCCGCACACACACACACGTGACGGGATGGTGACGAAGAGTGAGCGACACTGGCGTTGGATTGTGTAATAATGGGGTTAGGCGATGATGAAGGTGCGAGGAGTGATAAGCCACCACCCTCCCCATTTCCTTTCGCTTTGGGTTAGGAGAGGCTTGAGAGCATCGAGTGGAGATAAGGTAGAGCTTGTTCAAAAGCTTAAGGCTTCTAAATGCGCAGAGCTGCGACGAGTTGATGGTAAGCTTAAAAGGGCAAGGAAACTTGAAAGGGAAGCATAAGGTTGGTTCCTTGTGGGGATGGTTACGGAGAGAGAGATATGGAAGGGCAGCCACGGCATGGGAAACGGTTTAAGCTGGCCTGTTAGCTAACCACGAGAATTTCAAAGAAGTACCAAGGTCTGTGACGATGGCAGCAAATGTAATAGGTCTCCGTGAAGTCCCGTAAGGATAACTCCTACTTTCACCCGCACCCTTTTTCGACCGTAGCGATTATTACGACTCGCACAGCTAAAAAAAAAATATTTCTGCTCCGTGGCGATATGTATTCGCCCAAGGTCAACTGTTTGAAGGCATCATAAGATGGTATCCTTGGAAGCCAAAGCTACTCCTAAAGGATCTGAAAGTTTCTTGAATATATTTGATCACCAATACTCTTGTTTTGTCGGTGTCTGCTTCAAACAGCACGAATATCCCTTCTGAAACCTTGTAGATGATATTCCATGCCATTTATCCGCAAAAAGGTACAACAGGCATGCAGCTCTTGTCTAACTTTAGCAGCTCATACCATAATTTTTAAAACTATATATCCCTTTCCGTGGCTTGAAATACCGATATTCATCCTAATTTATGTAATCTTATTAGTTTATCTCGATATAGGAAATGCCAATTTTAATAATTTAGAACGAGGTATGACAGCTCAAATAAAAAACCCTTTGCCTAATTTCAATTATCTTGTATTCTATAATCAATTCAGTGTGAGGAACGACTTATTAAGGTGTGTAAGAGAGTTATAAATTAGCTAATGTTTAACGCATGGATCATGTAGAGCAGGGGTGCCCAACTTTTCTGTATATAAGATCTACTTTTTATTTTAAAAGTGTGTCGCGATCGACTTCTTGTCATAGGCGTAGTCTAAGGGGGAAGAAGGGGTGGCAAATGCATACTATGTTTATACACTGTGTTTCAGCATAAGGTGCATTGCAGCGAGGCATGGGTAGATATGTAAAATATATGTTCAAAACTATTTTTTATTTTTAAATCACTTATTAAGTTTTCGAGATATAGGCTCCTGAAGAAAATAAATTTCCAGACCCAACTTTTGATAGCAGCATTCCGTACATGCGGTACCTAAAAAATTCGATTTTCCGACAATTTTTCGAGATAGATTTTTACTAACTTAAAATACAATTTAATTTTTTATCAACTGCAATGTGTTGTTGTACTATTTGTTCGTAAATATAAAAAAGTTGTTATAAAAATGCACAGTATGGCTGATAATTTGATTACAATATTTCACTTTCTCGTTTTTTTTTGGGCCAAGAAAATTTATCATGAGAGAATAATGTGACTTACTTTTTGCTAATTTATCAATAGCTCGCTAAGTACACCTCGTACTGAAATATAGACATACGGCTTATCTACCTACGTAAAAAAAACATCAACAATAATTATTTAAAGGGCCAAAAAACTCACGTCCAGGGGAATTAAAAGAACATGGATAATTATTAACAATATTTATTAATTCAAACTAGCCACAGATAAATACAGATTTAGAATTTACTTTGTTACCGTAATATTAATGGGAAGACTGAGTTTGCATTTCTCTAACCAAGGAATCATAATCAGGTGTATATCCTGACAAAGATAATAATAATGATTCTTCTGTATGGGAATGAGTCAGGACAGAACGTTGTTTATTCTTCGTTAGCTTCAAGTACGAAAATGCCGATTAGAAAAGGCAAAGGTATGTAGATCCGAAACAAGAATAGATATATTCGCTACATTTGGTGACACTGGGATATTTTTCTCGGTTGACATATTTCCAAAAATCTTCTTCAGATTTTCTGGCTTGTAAGTTTAAGTCAGTTTGTAAAATTATAATTTCATTTTCTAATGCCTTTTGATCCATATGAAATATGTCTGAAATATTTTGGCTAATGCGTTTCACACTTACATCTTTTTTAAAAGGAAAAGATATAAATTCCACCATTTCTTTAATTTTTTAAAAATCCTGGAATCTTACCTCAAAATCTTCAATTACTTTTTGGATTTCCGCGACATATTTGTCGATCTTATACTTAATATTTTTATGTTTTTGTATGTTATCCGCCATATTTGGAAAATGATTCAGATTATTTTGTTGCAGATCTTCTATTATCAAAATAAATTTTGTTTTATATGCGTCTATGCAGCTGGTTATATCAATTACTGTTTTATTTTTACCTTGTAATTCTAAATTTAAATGACTTAATATTGAAATAAAATCGGTAAGAAATGCCAAGTCATTAAGCCAAGTTTCATCATTTAAATTTTCACAGTTTCCATCTTGTTTGTGAAGAAAATCTATAATTTCAGGCAATAAATCACGAAATCGCTGCAGAAATTTACCTCTGCTCAGCCATCTGACATCGGTATGTAGTAATAATTCAGGTTGGCCTTCATCGAGCTGCAGTTGGAAGAGACGCGGTTTGGGGAAGAGGTTTGAGGAAACTACCTCGAATTGAATTAACAATTTTAAATGCTATGTCCATTACCTCTTTTGTGTTTAGTCTCTTACTAGCTAACACTTGATGGTGAATTATGCAGTGATAGCTCAAAAAGGCTGGGAATTCATCTTCAGTTCGACACAGGGCTATAAATCCATTTTTGCAACCTATCATTGCAGCTGCGCCATCCGTTGTTATTGAGACTAATTTGAAAAGTGGTACTTTCAAATCATAGAGCAAGTTTTTAAAGGCTTTCAATATGTCGACACCTCTAGTCCTTTCCTTCAAAGAAATCATACCCAACAATTCTTCTTTAGATGTAAAATACTTAAAAATCATACGAACGAAAACAAGTAATTGTGCTGTATCACTTATATCTGTCGATTCATCACACTGAATGGAAAAACAAGAACATCTATTAATATCATTAATTAACTGCTCTTTTACATTCCCACTCATTATTTCAATTCGTCGCACCACTGTGTTTCGAGACAATTGTAGATCTTGAATTGCAGCAACAATTTCACTCTTGTTCTTAAAATCGTTCAAAAGTGAATCTGACATTTCCAAAAATATTTCCTTTACAAATTCAACGTCGGAAAATGGCTTGCATTTTTTTGCTAAGAGATAGCTTACTGTGAATGATGCAGTAGTTACTGCTTGTGACTTCAACCTTGGCTTTTTAAAAACTCTTTGTTGATTTGTTAATCGAGTTTTAAGATCCCTAACTTTATGTTTTCTCAGTTCAGAATTTGGTGGATAATCTGTTTGATACTTGTTATGTAAAGCTAAAAAATGTCACTCCAGATTACCCTTCTTAGCAATGGCTACCGAGGTAAGGCATATTAAACAACAGCATTTATCATTCACCATTGTAAAAAAGTAATCGAGCTCCCATTCTTCATTGAAGTGATAAGTTTTAGATTTCTTCGGTTTACAAATGTTCATGGGTATACTAGAATGCAAAGAAATATGACAATTTTAAGAATAAATATTGAATTAAATATTTTCCTAGAAAATTCCAAAACTAGTGAACTGCGGCAATTATCTCCGTTACATTGAGAGAAATAATAACAATCCTGCATACTACAATCGGGGACAACAATACAAGTATATGAAAATCTAATATAGATATATTCGAATTTACAAGAAGTATGTTAAAGTTACAATATATTTATTACGGTTTACAATACTGACCTCTTACTTTAGATAGAATTACTGTAATTCCTAATATATTTGTAATACTGTCCCTTATTTTTCTCCCAGTGTAATGACCGCAGTTTAGAGATCTGTTGCCGAGAATGCTCACTTATCAAGTAAATAGATAGGTAAGAAAAGCAATTTAATTTAAAACAAAGAAAATGTACTTACATTTTAAACAGAAGAAAAATTTAAATCCAAAGTGGTCACCGAGGATAAATAATATTGCTTAATAATGACACAGTTAATACAAAAGAAAAGAAGCTACCGTATGGCACTACCAAATATTCAAGCTGACTGACTGTGTTCTTCGATGAGTCGAGTTGTAACTGTTGCATTCGCGTGTTGTGTCCGGTGACAATGTAACACATAAGTCAAAATGTATTGTGCTGGGTGAGCGGAGATAACAGTGTCTGGCTGTCAGAATTCTAAGTATTCATGAACTTGGCAAGTTCCCAGAATACATTCAACTATTACTACAAAGTTTTGTCTTCTAAAATCGCTTCAAAGTCACGGGAGTACACGGAATTCTGCCCCAGACATTGCGAGAGATCGACGATCGACCAAAATTGGCCTCGTGATCGACCGGTCGATCGCGATAGACTTGTTGGACACCCCTGATGCAGAGGAAGAAAAGGGACTACTTAAGGCCCTGAGATGTACCTACTGTAGACATATTGCAGTGTAGACTGCTGATGAGAGTATATAACGCTCCCAAAACTAAATATTTGTGGAGAATGAAAATAACATATGTAGTTCTTGCATTTAATGTTAACAATGCAACACGTGTCTTGACGTATGACATCGCCGTAATCAGGTACTTTATATCCCTAATTCCTATTTATCGTGGGTATAAATACTTATTTTTAATAGAAGGGAAAAGATGTTTTGAGGATTGGCAGGTGGAGGAAGGGTAGAAAGAGGTTTAAGACAATGGTTGAGTTATTCATGTTTCATTTGTTGTTTTCCTCCAACCGGAGTTCATCCTGGCCGCCATTGGGATATGTTCCTTCGGATTAAAGGAACAAATGCGGGGATAAGAATGTTGTCACATCTTCAGGTTCTAGTCAAATAGTAGGAGAGACCTGGAATTAGCGTACTATCCAGGATCTGCGCATAAACATTTTTAATTCTTCTCCTATTTTTCTTCGTTGACAATGTGTCCCCCTGGTCAAAAGATCATGATAATACTGTTGAACCTTTTTGAAAGATTTCTGTTAAACTTATTCTACTCTTGGGCAACAAAGAGTTTTATTCAAAGTAAACTGCGAAATAATTAATAACGACCAGAGTTTTGATGGTGGAACCTTCTAACTGAATTATTTTTCAAACTCGTACTTTATCTCAATACTGTTTTGGAACTTCGCAATAAGTTTTATTTCTATCCAGCCGTTTCGTAGTAAGTAGAAGATCATTGTGTGAATTGCAATACTTTTGAAACATCACTCCACTGCGTCACATTGAACGACCCATGAGTCCATTGTTTTATCTTCAAGTCTTTTACTCTTACTCAACCGGCTTATTTAGAACAGAAAACTGTCACTCCGTTGTGTGTAACCAAGTGACCTACTCTAGTTTTAAGTTCTTATGAACTAATACCATTCTAATATTGAAACAAAATTGTATTTTATCTAATTCGTATAAAGTACATTTGTAATTTTCAAATCTGACCAGCTAACCAGCACCATAGGTTATCTCTTATTTAAATCACCAACATTGAAACCAAATTATGAATCTGTTTTTAACCCTCCCTTATAAACTAAGAACTTGCTTGTGCTTATGTTTTAATTTTATAGCCGTAGAATTTAGAAAACATTCTATACGACTATGAAGATTCTTACAAGAATCCGTTTGCAATCCACAGTCTTTTACAAGAGTTTTTGTACTCATATCACGATATAAAATGAGTTGGAGTAACAGGAAATACACACCTTCTGCGGTTACTTAGTGGTAGTGCACTTTGGGTTGCGAATTCGGTGGCATGGTGTAAATGTCGGGCTTTTATCCTGAATGAATCCTCATTGGACATCTCAAGCCAAGTCAAACCTATCGATGTGATTTATATTCTGCTCAAAACTTAGCGGAATGACTTGGTTGACACTGGAGGATTTTCTCAAACTCAAAAACTCCTGGGACGTGCGCAATTCCATCTCAAACGAGTTTATCACACGGTGGGTGAGCACCACCCACCGTGTCATCAATCAACATTATGAATTCATGTACATCACAGAGGGATGAACTTCTTATTTATATTTCGTATATTTCATTTCCACTCGGCGTCTTTAATCATTTTGAGATGTTTACATTCTATAGTTATTTTTTTATCCGTCGCGCGACTTCTCGTCTTTGCCTTCCTTCACATCATCGACGCTTCGATGCTCCACTCCTCCCTTCTCGACTCTTTCCTCCCTGAATAGCAGATGGAGCTAATATCCCCTCGAGAAAGGCTGCACAGGGATCGTGAGATTATACTTCCTCCATTCCCTATCTCTAACCCAAATCTCTCATTCCCAAACTCTATCAATATACACCAATTTAAATTTAAAATGTTATCATTTATATATGAAAAATATTATAGTATCTCACTATAAACCACTTGGATATGCATTAACTTGTTCCTGTTTCTGTATATACTATGCCTGTCAATCATTATGCTATTCATATTTTATTTTGTTCTAAATATTGTACTAGAGTACTATTCTTTAATGCATTTATTTATAAGTTCCAATACTTATTTTTGGTTACCTCCATACCTAAATTATCTCTGTTAACTACTATTGCAACTTATCAATATTTTGTTTTATTTTCTTTCATTTGCTGTTATTACAATTGATTGTGTCATGTCTTAGTGACCAATACTATCAGTGTCATGTCTTAGTGTCCAATAAAAAATGCTGTAAAACTATTAAACTCATCTAATTATTCATAAATATATGATAGACACAATTGTTATGTTAGATGTTGTACATGTTAAACTTAGAGTTCCTGCTAAATTTTCTTTTTATATCATTTGGAATAACGTCTCTTGCATATTATTGTTTTATATTTATCAAATTGCTTTGGCTATTCATTCTCCGCTGTACTTATTCAGTTCGGTTAAGTATGTTCTCCATTGTAAAACCACAGAGACCATTGAATGTATGGAATACATCTTCCATCTAGGACAAACCTCCTAGAACAATAAATTTATATTTATTTATTTATTACCTCCATTCCATCTATCTTATTGACCTTTCACCGTTACCACCTCAGCCACGATGTTTTATACCTATAGTACGGGGGGACATATTTTGCTGCTGATCCACTTCTTGTTTGAGAGTGATAGGCAAGAGGGTGTGCACTAACAACCCCTGCATAACTGACGCTCTCAAAGAGACTGCGCCCGAAAGGCGATAACAATGCTTATACTACTACATCCTGCCAACTGTCTCAAGAGAGTTTCGCACGGAAGAGTGTAAGGACACACCAGTCATTATGTAGGGAAGAGGAAGGAGAAGGGCTAGGAAGAGGGGGAAGTACGCAAACAGATATTTGTGCTGACACACAGTGGGCCAAAATCCCTAAAAGGTGGACAAAATAAGAATAAATTGTAGGATTTAAATGAAAATCTCTTTACGTTTGTGACGTTGCTGAAAACAAATCTGAACTTTAGTTTAAAAAAATATTTTTTGCCAATTATTCGCCAAGGAAACTATTTTTCATTGCAAAATTTACATCTAACACATAAAGTTGGCTGTTTTTCCGCACTGACTGATTCGTGCCCTCAAACGCGCAGCCCAAATGATATATTATGACAAAAATATGAAATATTTAGGACACATTTTCACTATGGAGTAGGAATGCACCAAGTGAGAATTTCCTTGAAGACAATGAATGGAGTGGTTTGACCCCATTATTGTTAGCTTTTACTTCCATAGGAAACAAATTGAATTCTGTACAAGTGTCTCTATCTTAGTTTGTCTACTAGCAATCATCATAATAGATGAAATTTGTCATCATTGAGCGGCTTAAATAATTTATTATTTCATTCTTTATTTTTTTTCTTACATGCTTTGTTTTTGCCAAAAAATGCGTTTTCAACTCCAAAATCATCCATTCTTCTGTTATTACAACCATGGAAATTTCCATGGCAACCAGGCATAAATATCTATTTAAAAACATTTAATTGGAATAGTAATGGATTTGCTCGACTAAATAATTTCAAATTGGTCAAATGATTAATTTGCAACTTGCAGTAAGAGCTTCGTGACGATGCTCACCCTTAACCTCTTCCATGTATGGCAGAGTTCGACTAGGACCTTTAGACGAGAACCGAGGAATACCAAGTGTACAAGAAAATTGATATTATATTAAAAGTTTTGCTGTTTAATATATTTGCAATCTTTTTTGTTTTGGTCGTTAGAGTTTGGATATGGCGTTCTATTAGCAAAAGAGGGAAAAAGAACGTGCTAGGCATGCCAATAGCAGGAGGAAGAAAGTGAACTTTCTTTGCGATTATACTACCTTTCCATCTAATTATAAAATAAATTTTGTCGTGAAAATATTAAAAAAGTATTGTTGGAAAATTTTGAATACTGCGAATGTTGCTTATAAAAAAATAATGTATGCATTAACATTGATATAATTCTTACATTCAGGAGCCTATTCCATCTCAAAAATTGATAAATGCACAAGCACTAACATACGTTGCAATGTAAATTTGAATTTAGCCTTCTGTTTCTCAGGTGCGTTATAGAGTGTGAGAGTGTGTTCAGTTCACATTTCACTTTTTGTACTGCTTTGTGCGAGTTGGATCATTCTTGCGTATCGGTCAAATACATTTTCTTTCAGCTCGAACATCATTCTATCCAATGCATTATCAATCATTTATTATTATTATTATTATATAAATCGTTACAAGTTGGCTATTTGCCAGGTGGTAACAGTTAAAGAATGAAAGTACATCACCAAAGTAAAAACTAAATCAGTCAAATCGAAAATTTAAAATTAACATTGAAATTAGTTTTTCAAAATAAATTTTTTGCACCTATTTTTAAAAATCTTTAAGTTGCTAGGAAACAGTTCTGCAGGGAGTCTATTCCAATCATCAATCGTCCTGTTAAGATAAGAAAACTTTTTTACGTTGGTCCATTGTGACCGACATTTCATCTTGCATTGGTGGTCATTCCTACCAATATAGTTTGGGTTTTCTATCTTATGTCGCAGTTCCCCCCCGTGCTTTTTCCCCCGCAAGTGTACGGAAGAGTGCGCAGAGCATATTTATTTTTCTTCTCCGTGCTAGTGAGTCCCATCCCAATACTTGCAGCATTTTAGTGACACTCTCGGTCTATCTATGCTTCCCCATTACATAACTTGCTGCCTTTCTTAACACCTTCTCAATGGATTTTGTTTTTCCCTTTTCATACGGGTCCCACGCTAGTGACGCGTATTCTAAAATCGGTCTGATTAGGGTCTTGTACGCCTTTTCCTTTGTAGTTCGACCGCTTTCCAGCTAAATAGAAACTCTACCTCTTGACTTTTTCCCATTTTTTAAATGGAATTTGGCCCCCTCTGTGCTTTCTGTGGGAAACTGTGCTGACGTTGGTTCGTCTCTCACTCTGACTTCGTTCCCGTAGTTTACGGTGGATATGGAACGGACGACGGAACTTCTGTTTCCATTATTTTAGCAGTGTACCGCATGTTCTCACTTCAGCCTGTTCTCCATATTTTGTACGGATTTAAAATAATATCCTCCAAGTTGCCTTGAAATTCGCGTGATCTGAATGGTTCGAGTCACCTGACCCTCACATGTGCAGCCTCCGAGTCTCCTGCCCATGACTGGCACACTATCATGGCATTCCTTTAAAAAAATATGTTCTATAATAGTAAAAAATCGTATTATTTTCTCACATATCATTCGCTTTCCTGTCATTTAATTTGTGGTGGTCTGTCACTGACTATAATACAGGGGTCTACAAAGTACGGTCACATCTGGCCCGCAAGATGATTTAGCTGGGCCCGCAGAAGAATCATGCGGAATTTCGCTGCATAATATGTGCTTGGATGGCTGCTACTTATAAGTAATTAGCGTTTCAAAATTTCACTATGTTTAATGAGATTTTAAAAGTGCAAACAGAGTAATATCATTAATATTAATGGTTTTGGGATGAAAATATGAGATTTGCTGGTAGTGATCATTGTCATCAATATAAGATAATTTAATTTCACATACTCTGTAATTAGTTAATACAATTTTCTGATTTCGATAAAACTCATATCTAGAGTTTCCTACTTATTTTTTGTTACTACGGCTCGCTAAAAAGTGTTCATGTACCTATTGTGGCTCTCGTTATGATCCACACGATTAGTTTGCTTGGTCAGTTTTTCTCCAAACCTACTCTCTGCCCTGACCACGGTTTGGATTTAGCGGTATTCAAGATATGGGCCACTGTAGTAAGGTCACTTCCTTATGTCAAACCTCTCATAAACCACTAATCTTTCACAAAATCTATTCATCTCCTATAATTCACAATAAAATCTACTGCGTACTTTTGCCCCATTGCCCAGTGCGTTTCCCAGTAAATCCATACATGTTTAAGCCATTTTTGCAATGTAAATACTCAGAGATACCAGCCATATTGTATTGATTTCGCTCCTTTGCTTTTTGTTAGGCTACCCACTAAAGGTAGAGAATTAAGATTTTTCTGAATTTCCTCGTGGTTCAAAATGCTTCCTGAATTAATCCTGTTTCCTGATTCACTCATTCTTTTCATGCATTTTTATTGAGTACCTACCTGCAGTCGATACTGAATGTTTTACCGAGTAGAGGGATACAGAAAGATAAACGTCAAGATTTTTCCAAGGCATTATCAAACGCTATAGACTTCTACATCTACATCTACATATTACCCCGCAAGCCGCCTCAATAGGCGTGTGGCGGGGGGTGTTAGGACACCAGCCGTTTAAGGGATAAAAAGGAAACGCTCTAATGAAATTACGCCTAGCATTTATTATAGTCCCTTATTGTTCGGGGGAAAAACGAATTCCCATACCTATCCGTTCGGCAAAATATCTCTCTTAATTTATCGTTTCTGTCGGACCTGGAAATATAGTGGGGTTCTAATATGATGTTCTCCGTGTCGCTCTGAAAGATATCTATTCTCAATTGTTCAAGCAATCTAAGCCTAGCGCGTAGCCTCCGAGTCTCTAGCGGTTCCCAGCCTAATTCGTTTAACATCTGTGTAACGCTGTCAGTACGCCCGTAGCTGTTTTTGACGAATCGCGCAGCTTTCCTTTGTATTTTATTAAGTTCCCGGACTAAGTCTTTCTGCACCGGATCCCATATGCTCGCTGCATATTCAAGGTGTGGCCGGACGAGTGCGAAGTAGCACCTCTCTTTTACGTTTTCATCCGAAAATCTTCCCACAATACGCTTGACGAATCCTAGCTTCTTCAGAGCTCTGCCACAAATATTTCTTATATGTGCTCCCCACGATAGGTACGAAGTTATCGTAACTCCTAGATACTTCACTTCATCTGTCGCCTTTATGTTAACACCATCCACAGCATATACATGGGAATAGTTGGACGACCTCCGCAAGAATTGTACCGCCGTGCATTTGCTTAGATTAAGTTCGAGTCCCCACTCTTGGCTCCACTCATGAACGTTGTTTAAATCCGATGATAAGGTTTCAAAGTCAGAGTGATCACTAATTTCACGATAGATGACAGCGTCGTCGGCAAATAAACGTATTTTACTGCTAATTCGAGAGCATAGATCATTTATGTATATAAAGAACAAAAGGGGTTCGATCACGCTTCCTTGCGGGACACCTGATGTCACTTTAACGACATCAGAGCTAATTCCGTCATGAACTACCTTTTGCTTACGATCACTCAGAAAGTCGCGTATCCAGTTTACTACTGTTTCGTTTAGGCCGCATGACTGTAATTTGTATAAAAGTTTGTTATGAGGTACCGTGTCGAAAGCTTTCTTAAAATCTAGAAATAATGCGTCAACTTGTCTTTTCGATTCACCAGATTTGAGAATGTCATGAAGAAAGAGCGCGAGTTGTGTTTCACATGATCTACCTTTCCGGAAGCCGTGCTGACAGCCATGGAGGACGTTACGACTGTCCAGGAACGTCATGATATTGCTAACGACGATATGTTCGAGTATCTTGCCTATAATCGACGTTAATGAAATTGGTCGATAGTTCCCTGGGTCGTGTCTGTTTCCCTTTTTGAATATCGGTGTAACGTTTGCAATTTTCCAGTCTAATGGTATCTTTCCTTCATACCTTGACTTCTTGAATATTATGTCTATGAACGGTGCGATCTGTGGTGCCAACTCCTTGAGGACACGCGCGGGTATTCCCTCTGGACCCGGAGATTTACTATTTTTTATCGACTGCAGCTGTTTAGTTATCCCATCACGTTGAATAGTGATTTCTTTCATCGGTTCCTCAGTAAATTGTATTTCAAAATTACATGCAGTATCGTCTGTGGTGAATACACTTTTGAAGTGGGAATTTAACGTGTTAGCTTTGTCAATATTTTCGGTGACAAGTTTGCCATCTTTATCAAATAACGAATCTACGGTTGAAAATTTTCCCTGAAGCTCTCTCGCATATGACCAAAAAGATTTCGGATTTTCTTCGAGTAATTCACCAAGTACTTTTTTCTTGAAATTTAGCAATGCAGAACGCATTGATTTCTTAGTTTTTGAGCGTTGCGCAGCGTAACTTTCTTTTGCTTCAAGTTCCTTCGATTTGTCACCTACCGTAGTGAACTTTTTAACCAAGTTGTACAATTTTCTCTGTCTCTTAAGGTCCCTCCTAACATCGTTGTTATACCAGCGAGGTTCTTTACTGTCGCATTTCAATTTTTGCGGAATATATTCGTTGATTCCCCGTCGTAGAATTTTTAAGAAATATTTCCATGATTCATCAGTGCTTTTATCCTCAGTTTTAGCTACGAAATCCGTGTACGAATCATTAAGCATCTCGCCAAATTTGATGAAGTTGCATTTATCAAATAAATAAATATTGCGTTTCGGTTTTACAGCTGACTCTACTTCAATTTTTAAGGTGGCAAAAATTACTCTGTGATCACTTATGCCGTCAATAATATCGAGCTGTTTTATCAACTTAGGATGGCTTACTGCAAAAAGGTCTAATATTTTATTTCCTCTCGTAGGCTTGTCAACTACTTGGGAAAGTGAGTGATTAGCAAGTGTGTTGAGTAAGATCTCGCTGATTTCCCTATTCCTAGAATTCGGTTTTACAGTGTAAGAATCCCAATTTATAGATGGCAGATTAAAATCTCCCCCAATAATTATTACACTTTTACTGTCTCTCACAGTAAATGCGGATATTTGATTATCTAATTGGTAAATAACATCAATTTTGGAGTTTGGAGGTCTATAGAAGGAGCAAACATGTATACTCCTTTTGTTTCGTTGTTTAATTGTACACCACACGCTTTCTATTTCATTGTCAGTTATTTCCTGGGCGGTGCTATGTAAATGTGATTTAACTGCTAGAAAAACTCCGCCACCTGCCCTATCGCTTCGATCGCATCTGTAGATTTTATATCCTGGAGGAAAAACTTCGCTGTCGATTAAGTCTTCAGTAAGCCAGCTCTCCGTTCCTATGACCACGTCTGCGTCCTGAAATATATGCTCAATTTCAGCGCGCTTGTTTATAACGCTACGGCAATTAACTACTATAAAGTTAATGTCATATTTTGTCGATTGATTGTCGGTTGGTTCTTTTCCACGCTTATGGGTATTAGGTGGGCGAATTTCACTGGAAGTGCTTATTAAATTTGATATAATTTCTTTCACTGGAGTACGAGTTTTGGGAAAATTGCCACTATTTACCGGCTTTAGCGCTCCTAAGTTTACTTGGGTGTGAAAATTTTCGCAAAGCGGATTTCCTCGGAGGCTGCGTTTGGTTAAATATTTAAAAATCCCACTATATGACCTATCCTCTAGTCTAAAAAATATCTACAGTGCTCAAAAACCCTACGAGCCACCCGTTCGGACGCCTCTTTGGAATAATGCACCCCAGACGAGTTGAGGGGAGCCCGGCATGATCTAAGCACCGGCCGAAGATCCACGAACTCTGCCCCAATGCTCGCACAGAATTTCCACAGTCTCTTGTTGATCCAGGCAATCCTGTCCCAAACTCGAGGGCCGCAGTCAGTCCGTGGAACAATGCTGCAGATGGATAGTCGCAGATCGACACCAGTGCCCCTCCGAACGCGTTTCACCTCCGAGTTTAGATCCCTAAAGGAATCCAAGATCTCATCGGCTCTACGCTCGGAAGCATCATTGGTGCCAACATGGGCCACCACCCGCAGTCTAGAGCAGCCCGTGTACTTCACCGCCGCTTTTACCACCGCCGTAGAATTGGGTACGATTCCCCCTGGTGTACACCAGGAGGTGACCCGTTGGTCCGCTCCGTCTCTCCTTGCCCTCTTCTCCAACTGGGGGAAAATCCGCCGGACGTTCGAACTCCCTAACAATACTATTCCTGCCCTCCCAGCCCGGCTGCCGTTCGAAGTTGAGTCCCTTGCAACGGGGGGTTCGTTCACGACCTCGCTAACTGGCCCCCCAGAATTGTCCTCCGACAAAACCGCGAAGCTGTTGCGAACGGGGATGGGATTAGCCTCCGCATCCCCCACTCCTCGTCTCGGTCGAGCCACCGCCCCCCGCCCTTGGGGCACAACCACCCACTCGGGCCTCAGGCTGTGAGTCATCCCCAGACCCGAAGATTGCACCGTCTTCCCCAAGGCCGCCGCACTTGCTTTCGCACCCGAGCATGCCCGGGACACCACCTTGGTGCTGTGCAAGGTCCTGGAAGAAACACTACAACCACCGGGGCCCGAAACCCTCCCACAACCCGTAACCCGGGCGAGTATCTCCGTTACTAACCTCTCCAGTTCGGCGACACGTGCCTCGAAGATGTCGCTCTTCACCTTGCTCTTGAGGCTCGCTACAGAGGAGCTAGGGCCAGCCATACTATTCTACAGGCTTTAGCACTTAAAACGATTTGAATTTACACTAAGTCCTCTAAATATATAATGCGGGTATAAGCGAATCAAGTACGATACGCAAGGTTGCGTAAGAAGTACTTTCTAGCAAAGTAGTTAGACGGATAAAGAGCAAAAATGCAATGGATCAGTTGCTAGAACACGCACGCACGTATAGGATCAAATAATGATTAAGAGTCAATACTAATACTTTAGAACTACTAATAATTTTAAGTTCTATAACACTACTTAACCACTGAAGCAAGACAAATTATAACTAAGCAAGTACTACAAATTAGTAATACACTTGAATAAAGGAAAAAAGAATTTAAGAAAATAAGATGGTCAGTGACTACTTATCCGTTACACCGTCGGCTACAGGACCAGGCTGCTTCACAACACTACTTCACAAAATGCGATTTCAAAAATAACACTACTTCACTTCACAACACAACTTCGCAAAATACGATTTCAAAAATAAAACACTAAATTCACTGCTGCACAAATCTAGGTGTACGGTGCCGCTGCCGGTCAGAGAAGGAGTAAAATAGATCGCCGCCGGTCAGAGAGGAAACCGGTTTCAGGAGCGCTTAGTAGACACAACCTCACCCTTCGAGAGCTGGTTGAAGAATGGATCTTCTATTGGAACGCCGACGGTGACTTAAGACTTCGAATCAACAGTTGAGGGGGGGCTATTCTGTATGTTCTCGGAATTTCCGAGCCTCGAAAGTGACGAAATGTTGACGTCACAGCCTCTAAAATTTCAAACAGGGCCATTCAAAAGTTAAGATTTGTCGGGGGAAGTGACGTCACATTCACGGATTCACGAAGGTTCGACCATTTCGAGTCCTTACTGAATAAGGCCCCAGGATATTCTTGGCGGAAACGATCCTTTCGCGTAATATGTCATCGGAACCATTCACAGCGCCGCAATGAACGCCCAGAGGACTCCATTGCCCGTCTATTCCCGTCTCCCAGCCACCCCTCAACCCCCCCTGTTCTCACCAGTTAAGCCACCCCAAGAGAGATGAAGAGAGATATATGAATAAAACGTTCCCTTTTGAACGGCGGATAGCCCTCTGAATATTTGATATCCTTTGTTTCCGTCCTCCGAGCACACTTCCTTCCTCTGCCAATCCGACGTTTCGCACGCGTTAACTGTGTCTCTTCCTCCTCCTCTCCTTCCCTCTATCTATCTCCCCCTCCTATCTTATGTTCTCTCCGCATTTTTCCAACGCCAAGCTTAAAAACCTTTTCCGTGCCCTCCCAAGGAAAAAAACGAATGCAGCGCTTCCTCCAACCTGGGAGCCACCACCTCCAATTTCTTACTTATTTAACGCCTCTCCGTATCCAGTACGTCTCAAAGCGGGGCCACTACTTCCAGAAACACAAAGGGTTCTGCATTTCCAACACCTCTCAGAAGGTGAGGGCAGGGTCGTTGCGTAATTTCAACCCCAAAACACCTTTTGAACTTCCTTTTTAAAATGTTGAGTACGCAGAACATATACGGCAGTTAAAATCATCATCATCATCATCATCAAACCATATGCTATCACAGTGTTGTTGTTTCCATTAATTTATCGTGAATATCGAGCAATAGTACCTTCTCGATAATCGCAATAAGTATCTTATATATTTCCTTTGCGTAACAGGGCAACAATGACCTTCTAAAACAGCAGAGTGTCATAGAATATACAGCTATACATAAACATACCAGATTCCATCATATTGTTTGCTTTCTCATTTTCAGATTTATATCTATTTGCTAAACGTTTTATTATTTACCTATCTTTACATTTGTTCCTTCTCAATGGCTGCTATAGAGTTCTTAGTAAGCCGCCATCCACCATCCTTGGGCGAAACACGGTCAGTGACCACTCCTACAACAACGCAGATGGTATCTTTATTTTTTAAAAGAAGATGGTGCTGTCTTTCCTACACAGGATTCGCATTCTTAATATTGAGGAGACAAAAACCGTAGTTACTAGTTACGACCTGACGACGGTTTATGAGGGTTTCACGTCGCCCTTAGGGTAAATGCCACCAGGTCAAAGCCTTCCCCGTACATTTTCCGGCGACACTATGCCAGTGAAAGGTTATTTCTGCCCTGAAGAGGCGAAAACCTACACTTGGGTCCAAATTTGCGTCGTTATTTCTTATTTGCTTATATTTGTTATGTTACGTTGTTCTACTTCTGTTTTCCGCACCAATGTAAATGTAATGTGTACCAATGTAAAACCAGAAATGTCGGATTATCACTCTTTTTCAACTTGAACTTAAAGCAGGGACCAAATGCCTGTTAATACTGTTTTATCAACTAATTATTTTACTGTTGAATTGCTAATTCGTTAACCAGTTTTTCAAACAGGAGGCACCTATAAATAATTTAATCGAAACTGAATCCCCTTGACAAAAAAAAACAGTCTCATTCATTTTTTTACAGTTAACATAGAAACAGAAGGTCGTCGTTCGGCAAAGCAAACTCCAAAGGATTCTCAACCGGGAGGCGTATTCAATGGATGACCATTTTATTACGCTTACATCCCACTTAACGGAACACGATTATTTCACTTTTCCTTACATATTTAATTTGCGTTCGCATTTCTCATTTTTGCTCATAATACGACCAAATACCCAGCCAACTAAACGCTATTCACAGTATGATACTTGGCATGCCTAATATGTGAAGGTTAGTATTAACTCCTAGAATGTGGAAATTACCTTGGTTGAGTCTTAATTAATTAACTCCCTGATTACTCTCTGATTAGAGGAGTAATTAATGTATCATCTCCTGAATGGTCTGCTCCAGAATATGAACTTCGAACGAAAGGGTTTTTTTCGAGAAAAATTTAGGAATTAAACTTGAAAATGTTGCATTCGATATTCTTGTACCATATTTGTCTATATTCTTGATTGGATATGTGCATGAATCCTTGTAATTTCCTACAAAGTAAACCGTTATAAGCATTATATTCATGAAAATTTTTCGCAATTTATGTGAAGGTTTCATGACAGAATGAAACATTATTATGCATAAAATATGCTGTTACGATCACTATTTGTAAGGACATAAATTCCATTTTTGTAGTCATGTCTCCATTGCTGCAAATTAGTGAAGTATTACAGCTTTCTTACTAGCCTGGAATACGTTTCTAATGAATGAATCGCGGGAGAAGCCTCAATATATTGATATACGGCAGAGCAAAGACAAGTTGCCTCAGCTGCAGAAGCGAGAACGATGCTACAAGAGACTTCAAGAAAGTAAGTCGCTGGAAAATATCCACCATTTTTAAATCTAACATATGGCATACCTTTCATTGATATCAAGGCACAATTAATGACTTATCAATCTCGGTTTATTTGTCACGTACAAACAATCGTCTTTGCACACAGGGACGCCAACTTCCGTCACATTATCGTTCCTTGTTGTGGCTCTCTTACTGTGGGCTATGGTTTTTGAACCTCCATTCTGATCGAGATCATCTGTTTAATGTTCAATATTTCAGCAGTGAGACAACTGAGTTCATTAGTTGAGGTCATTATTTAAACGGTATCATTTTTAATTTTAAATATTTGAATTTTTCTACATATTAATACTAAAGCAAATGGTTTCATCGAGTTTAGACACATTCTCGGTCGGACCAGTAAAAACCTGTACGTGAGAACAAATATCTTCAGAAACTGCATATCTCTGCGACAAAATCGTACATTTATAGATTGAGTGTAAGTTGTCAAATTGGTTCAATTTTCTTTTTACTAACATTATAAAACTCTAAAAACAATAAACAGCAGCTTGCTTTTATTATTATTTTGGGTAAAAGTGAGCTTACGACTCGCACTTTTAAAATGCTTTTTTGAAAAACATAGGAAACCGACGAAATTGAATGTGATACTTAGGAGTAGAGGAAGAATGCGCGTTTGTAAAAATGTAAGAATAATATCCGTGTGACATGTAGTTTGTGAGATTTTGACGTTTTAAAATGACCAATTTCGCGATTTTTTCTTGAGTTTTCGACGCCATATTTGGAGGTTTTACGATCATCCGGTAGGGGGATAATACAAATTCCCTTCTATAAGCCCTTACCCCACCCCCCGACCCAACCCAACCAATCCCCCTCGCTCATTGGTGATTATTGGTGTGTATATGGTAGAGAACCAACTGCTCGATCGCTACGCCACCTACAGTGGATAAAAGGAAATGGCATTTTTTCACAAGATGGCGGGCAGGAAAAAACGCACTTCTCAGGTATGAAAGTTTCCCATTCTTAAAGTAGCTGATGCATTGTTGTGTTGAAAGCATTAAAAAAATTTGCAAGGTTTACATTCTATGTGAGGTGAATTTGGTTCCAATATCTCTGTTTAAAGTGGGTGAAAATCGCCAAAACGAGTGCGAGACGGAAGCTCACCTTTACCATATTTTGTATTCAATCATTTATTTCCGCCGCAATCTAAAGGGAAAAGTTAATTAAATTCTTAGAGGGAAGATAATCTTGAAATGGCTTTGTTATCTTGCACCTGATGATATCTGCGAGCATTGAAATGCATATTACCAAAATTGCCAAAACTATCACAAATCAAGGTTGGTGAAAAGAAACTCCAAAGTATGTAAGCACTGAGGAGCTATAATTGCTACCACTTCACTGCACGACTACCAATATGATGCGAGAATTGCATTTCGATGAACGTCTATTGGGAAATACATATAAATGTATTAAATGGAATATAAAGCAGCACTCTAAACTGAATTACATCGACTTTACCAATACACGCTCTTCACCCCAATCAACACGTTTATCATTCATTACATTCAACTAAAAAATTACCGCAAACACGGCAAGTAAGAATGCATTCCATTCGATTTGACATGTTTGTGGCCAATGTTGGTAGGAGGAACCCAGCTTCATCATATGAGGGCCAAGTTTATCACCGACGCTATATCTCTGCAGATGCAACATTTCTTCATTACACACGCCGACACATTCAAAGTAGGTAAAGTACACATTTCTGTATGAACATATTTCTAATCTTTCCGTTGCCTTGTACCCCCATACACCATTTACTTTAATGGAAAATTATTTGGGAGATTAAACCTCACGTGTAAACGTCCGCAACATGTCCGTCATAATTGCATGTACTGGAAACAATTAGTTCAAAAATTGTTACATAACATTATAAGAAACAGAGCAAGACACTTAATCAATCAAAGCACATTATCTCCATTCACCACTCCACACACCGAGTGTTCCTATCCTGCAGCCCCTGAACCCTTCTCCCTCCCTTCCTTATGCCTTAATGTCCTAGTGACCTCATGCCGTACGCCATTGCTGTGAGCGGGAGTTCAAGGAGTTTGGTTCAAATATATTCTGTGCAAGCCACGGCCCAATGTACTGCAAGGTGGGAAAGCAATTTATCACATTCGAGGAGGATTGAAATTTATGCGAATCGAAGGACACAAGGGACATTTCCATATTCCTACATAAATTCGACTCGCTTCTGGTTCCTCCTCTCCCATAATATGCAAGGGTGTAGTTCACGGGAGAACGAGAGCAAGCTCTAAACTTCGTCTTATCGCTTTTGCTAAGGGATTATGCGTCGCTGCGGTCGTCGAAATGAGACTTAACCAGGAAGCAGTAAACAAGGTCTGGTAAGGGTCGAAGGACGGTTCATGCGAGGGATTTGCAATTCCAGCGATGCCTCTCCTTTTCGGCAGGCGGTGGAAAGCAGTCCCTTAGTTGTCCTTATAGGCGTCTCTCCTTTCTCATCTTTTCGCCTACCACAACATTAGGAGAGGGTTTTCTGGGCGAGTGCAAATGACTCCTCTCGACTTTCTCATTCAGCTCCAATGAAGCACTGCATTCCAAATAGTACATTCACACCTCACTCAACCCACAGTCCAGTCTATTCGATCGGAGTCTGATGCAGGAGAGAACTCAGACAAACCAGTAGTGTTTAGGAATTGAAATAAACATTTGCAGCCGATGTTTACCCTAGTGAAGTTTTCCCCGTATCCTTCATCTTTGGAGGCGGGAGGTGGATGTCCGCTGAAGGTGAAGCGCTGACTGCGCTCTCGTTCCTACTCGGATCAAGCTGGTGATATCACGAATTCCTTAAATGCAGTTTGTTAAAATGACACTCATCTACGAAGGATAGGATCTCTTAAAACGATTCATGAATGGCATTTTCCAATCCAGAGATGCTCAAATCAAGATATATCACACTAAAGCGAACAAATTGCATTTAAATTAAATACTTCACTAAGTTTACATTTCATTAAAAACAGCTTTGAATTGAAAGTGGTGCTTATTATTTTTGCCACGCTCAGTCGTCTATGACAAATAGTTTAGATCATGCCTAGGTTAATGACTTGAAGACCACGGCAGCTTTATTCCTTTGCACTTGAGATTTACTCATGACCCAGCGGTACATTTATGCTTAGCTTAAGTTATCCACACTCCCTCACTTCTATTTTCAGTGTTGGTCCTCTAATGCAGATGTCTAGATTTTCCGAGAAAAATGTTTGGTTACGCCAACGGTGTTACGTATTACCACCAAAACACTAAATCCGACGAAAGTCAATCATTGTGAGTTTGTTGAAGCAATTACCAATAGTAGTATAGGGGTTCTATTTTGGGCAATAAACAGGTTACTCAATAGGCCAGAGGGCACAACATTTTCTGCATGTTAGAATACTTCACTGCAAGGCAATATCCTTTTCCAATGTCTTGTCACTTGCGAATTAATTCCTCTGCTTACTCATCTCTCTAACACTGGATGGTTATCGATCTGTGATGAAAAGAAAAAAATATTTCTTTTGCCTTCCTTAATCCCAACTCCCAATTTTTTTACTGTCGTGTCTTCTCGTCCCTTCAGGCTAGCTAGTTTCTGATGACTTGAGTTAAAATACCCTTATGCCAGGTTTTCAATCATATTTTCGACGAGTTAATATGATTGAAACATTATTTGGTAGCCCACGCTGTCGAGATTAACATACGACGGTTGGAATAGCGGGGTTGAGGTGCCGGCGCCTTGGGCGCCTAAACCTCGCCGTTGGCTCAAATCAGGAGTAAGGATGACGGATGCATACAGAATGCATTGAAGCCTAGGGTGTGGTTGTGGACAGTTCTATTTATTCCGTGCTCATTAAGAGATTGATTAAATCCTTAGTCACTATTGACACCAATTCTGTCTTTAATTTAACTACATTATTCTCATGAATTCAAAAAAGATATGGTAATTTTTTCACAGATTTTTATTTCAAGTCGACCGGTTTCGTCGCATAGGCGACATCATGAGGTCGCCTCGCTTCCCTTATATATTTTTTTGAATTCATTAGAATGGATTTTCACAAATTGAAGCCTGAAACCATCGAGTTTACAATATTCTCGGCTTGTAAAGTAGTCAAAGACTGAAAGAACATATTTGGTATCGTGATATTCGGAATATTTTAATTGTAAATGGGACTATGAGAAACATATACTGCACCTTCAGTGCCAAAACATCATTCAATTTAATTAACTATTGCATATATGAGACGGTACGGAGATATACATCAATGTTTAAATAGTGCACCCACAAACTCATATGGAAATAAACTTTCAGCAATTCAGATCAAAGCCATTACCTGAAGATGGCTTAAGTAATACAAGCCGAAACATGTGTAGTAAATTTAAAATAATGTGGACTGCACGATATCGATCATTTTTCATCTCAGAGCTAAGTCTTTTCACTAACGGATGTCATTGATCCTCATCTTCACACACCCCTAGCCACTGCAATTTACTTCAGGTCCACTACAACTTCCACGTTTAATTCGATCACAATACCATTTCTTCAGACCCTGGCTTTAATTATATAAATATATCATTTAAATATCCTACAGTACATTAGTCATTCATTTTGTTCAGTGTACAGAACCCTGAATTCATTATTTCGTTGAGAGAGAGAGAGATCGCAGTAATTCTTTATACGTGCAAGAATAATTGTTAATATTCGCAAGAATTATTTCACTTCGCTTCCCTGCAAATAGATTGCTCGCCTTCCTTTGCTTCTGCAAGTAACATTGCAGATTGCTAAGAAATGAAGCCCGAATGTCGCGGAAACTGATGGCAAACGAGATCGTCTTGGAATCTGAGTGCGGGTGGGGGGGGGGGAGGCGATAATGGATGATTATACCTACCTACCCTTTCGTTTGCACTGGGAGAGAACGGCGGTCTCATTCGTGTGTGATCGGTGTTGAATGCACTCATTCACACACTTTTAGTTGGGTTATGGAACTGAGTTTTATCAAAAAGATAATAAAACAAAAAAACAGCGGAAGATAGTAAAAACAACCCCGGAGAACAGTTATAAGTGGTTGTTTTAATCCAATACACGTAAACATGTAGGGAGTCCTATGATAAGGACTGGGTTTTGATTCGGGGGTTCCTTTCATTATTTTAAAAACTGCTTTCATCCAACAGCTGAAACAAAAAAATATTTCTTGCTTTCAACTTTTCAATACTCTTTGTTTTTTTCTTTGAAAATAATAAAGAATGTGTTCTTTACGTCAGCTATGCCGTTGCCTCCGCCTGGTTGCGCCTCATAGAATAAGCCATTGCTATTGTGTGGAAGAATAGTAGCATTTTCGCTGTGTTGTCAAATGCGTATGGAGTTCAACAGCTGAAAGAGGCAAAGCGTTATTACGCAGCAGAGGAAAAATTTTGCCATTTTTTCAACACATATTAATATGGTGCAAATTTCATGAGTTTAGGTCAAATAATTTTTTTATTTTTAAACTTTTGCCGACGTTTCGGATTTTAATTCATCCATCTTCTGGGCTATAAACAATGATGTATGAGGTTAAATGGTTGACAGTTCTTTTTTGGTTACATAATGGTAAAGTTACAGACATTAAATATAAAAATACATAGACATTCAAGATCGTTACCTTTAAAGTTTGATGCTGTTTTTATTTATTTACAATTATTATTTAGTTGCTTGGATCCATTTTTTTGTTGAAAAGTTATGTTACATTTATTAAATTATGATAAATTTTGCTTAGATAAGTACATTACATACCTATTAGTACATTTTTACCATTACAAATATTAATGGAATGATTTGAAATATTGTTGTCCTTAAGGCCTACTCCGCCCATTTCCTTACTATATTACGATACCATAAATGACTCTAGGGCTGTGCTTATCACAGCCGATAATAAGCACAGCCCTAGAGTCATTTATGGTATCGTAATATAGTAAGGAAATGGGCGGAGTAGGCCTTATGGACAACAATATTTCAAATCATTCCATTAATATTTGTAATGGTAAAAATGTACTAATAGGTATGTAATGTACTTATCTAAGCAAAATTTATCATAATTTAATAAATGTAACATAACTTTTCAACAAAAAAATGGATCCAAGCAACTAAATAATAATTGTAAATAAATAAAAACAGCATCAAACTTTAAAGGTAACGATCTTGAATGTCTATGTATTTTTATATTTAATGTCTGTAACTTTACCATTATGTAACCAAAAAAGAACTGTCAACCATTTAACCTCATACATCATTGTTTATAGCCCAGAAGATGGATGAATTAAAATCCGAAACGTCGGCAAAAGTTTAAAAATAAAAAAATTATTTGACCTAAACTCATGAAATTTGCACCATATTAATATGTGTAGAAAAAATGGCACATCCCTACAGTATTCTGAATTCTTGATGCCTCAATAAGTAATGATTGGATACTTAGGATATTCAACGATCTATTCTTTTACAACCTCAACGTCCGTAGGCAAGTAGCTCAAAGTCTTTATAAGTATGTGACTGCTGCATAGCGTATAAGTTCCCCGAAAAGGAACTTTGATCCACCTCTACGTTAAAATCATGATGGGCACATGGTTTACACCAACGGGCTCAAGACTTAAGAATGTTGTTTGTCAAAGTAAGACAAAAATTACGAAATATCACGGAATAACCTTTCCTGGGCATAAATGGGTTAAAGCAGTAATGTTGTCAGCGTAACAGCCAATATATAAGTTACTATCTACATAAAGCCAATATATATCAAGATAATATAAGCTATATCAAGCAAATATATAAGTTAATAGTATTGTAGCCAACAGTTCTGAGATATTGATAAAGCCAATGTTGTGCTAATCTCAGACATTTGGACCAAGCAAGAACAGGAGGTTAATGGCACATATCAATAGCATACTCTCTATTTTTCTGTCAATGTAGCGTTTTTTTACTCTCCTCCATATCCATTATTTTGGTCGTAATACTCTTTATAGCTTTGCATGCTGTAATGTGATTTTGAGTGGAAAAGTCATTGGAAAGAAGGCGATCTTAAATTCTTATATACTTATATATATATGGTCAGGCACATTTAGAGTCTCGGACGACAGAAGCAGCTTAAGAGACGTTGGAAGTCAAGTTGAGGAAACCAAGGTTATTAAGGAAACGAAAGGACGTTCGCTTGTCATCGTGCCATCACCCATAAATAATACTGACAGAAAATTTTCTTTTGTAATACATTTGCAGTGTTAGTAAACGATGTGTGGTAATTTTTACTATTCGCTTAGTTCTCCAACTGTGAATCTCACTTCATTGTCACTATTGAATGTTTCATGAAATAAATACCTACAAGTTATCCTCCCTGTAAACCTGAAGCTCTTTGACGTTTAAATCTTTTCAGCACACTCTGCTCGCTTGCAATGTCATAAGTCTACAGGGGTAGCCAAACCAGTTCTGCAAGTAAAGGTACAGTAAAATTTCAGTTTACTTGTATAAGTTTTGGAAAAAGACGCAAAGCTCCTGTAATTATTATTCTATCTAGTTACGTATCATATCAATCTTGTGTTTCGTTCTAATGCATTCAGCTTAATCGAGTTATAGAAGAACCAGAGAAATGTTGTTTTTACGATGATAAATTCTATGACATTCTGTAAATATATAGCATATACAATACTGTTTATGTAATAAAATATTTTTTTTAAGTAGCAAATGAAAAAACCCAATTAGTTTCTTAATTGGTTCTAATATATCAGATTGCAATTAGTTTTTTAAAGCATTTATAAAAATAAAATATCCTGCAGTAGAAGTGGTTTTTTGAAGGAAGTGTAAGTTCTTCATTTCATTTTGCCAATTGCATTGCATTCATAGTTAAGTTTTTATTCAGCAGTTTTGGTTTGATTTTTATATTTGTACTTAAAATTTTATGGATACAAAAATTTGAAATTTGATATCAATGCTTGTAAATACTGCAAACATGTATATTCTTAATTGTGATGAAAGCTCTTCGGTGACGCTAAAGAAAACAGCATTCTCCTCATCAACATTGGTTTGACGATTGAGGTGAAGAAAATGTTATATATCATTATTTGGAAGGCATCGGTGAAGGTGATGTGAGCAGAGGTTTTGATTTTGTGGGCGAGGAGAGGGAGATTGTTGTTCTTTCAGCGAATGCAAGAGAAAAAAAAATGAGCGATGGTATCGTCTCGGGGGTTGGGAAGAAATTAAGTGCTCGGAGGAGGGACGAGAAGAGGAAATTGGAGTGGGGGGAGAGGGAGGAGTGGAAATAATTGGAGTGGGGGGAGAAGAGGGATGGGAGAGAACAGTGGAAGAACGGCAGAGGTCAGCGGGCCATTCAATTTAAAAAAAGGAATAAAAAAAGCGACTGGATGTGAAGTTCGTCCAAGGAGGGACGAGGGCATTGATGTGATGAGGGAAGTCTGTCTCTCGTGCTGGAAATGGCCCTCTGTCCTCTCTATTTCTAGCCTAGGACTAATAAAACAAGACGGCAGGGATGACGACAGTTATCATTCTAATGGCGACACCATCGGCAAGCGGTTCCATTTCCCCATCTTTTTCCTCGTAGGTCTAATCTTCAAATATGAGGTCGCCACTTGCATCTCGTTCGTTTACGCCTCAGCGAATGAGATTTCGGTCCACTCCTCCTCCATCATCTTCAGATTCCCCCCTTTCATTCCAGCATCCCCATGACAACGGGCTAGAGTGCGAATGGAAGTCACTCCGGTGTCATCTTACAATCCCATTGGAATCCTCCTCTTTAAAAGATACCACTTGAAAGCCGTGCGTTATATGTATTAGCTGATTTCAGTGTATGCTAAAGTTAATAACTTCCTGGAATTCAAGGATCAAATGCCAACAAACCATTTTTTTGTCAATAGAACTGAGGGTTGATCATGTTTGACACTCCTTTGTAATGCTTTTTCTCTTACCTTTTATAAATATACACCCAGAGTGGTAAAATGTCATGAGTTTTCGTCGTTTTTTATTTAAATTAAATAAATGAAAATTTTCTAAATACAGCAATTGAGTTACTTTTGATAAAATACTTTTTACAAGGTTTTGTCGATTTATTGTAATCCCCGTGTTTTATTCCCTTTACATTATTGGAATTATTTCCCTTCATAGCATTCCAATAGCTTTAGCTTCGTTACATAAGGGTAATATTGATTGTACTCCCTAGAGATGATTTACAGGTCAGAGAGGGTATTCATATATCAGGAATCAAATCCACCGAAAGACTTCCGTGGATGAAGTTCAGGGTTCAACAGATAATTATTATTATTAAACCTACATATATTTTCCTTCGTCCGACTTCTAGTTTTACACACAAAGGTGCATTAAATTTCTGTAGTATACATTGAAAAACCAATAAATTAGGTTTAAAAGAATGGCATTCAGATTCTTCTATTATTGACAGGCAAAAAATGAGCTAGCATTTTATAAAACATTCAGAAAAAACCTTAGAAAACACTATTAACCGTAATCAGTCCTTTTTTTCCTTATAAATATTTCCAAACAATAATATTTTGCTTCAACTTAGCTATTTTTATAAAGAGTATCGAATGAAGTTACAAAACTATCTAGTTAAACTATGTTGCTTCATCAATGGATTAATAGTGGAAAAATATTAATCAGTGAATAGTGATTCATTCGCAGTTCTAAGACTACAAAAAGTCTCCCAATTCTAGAAAAAATATATTTCTTAAAAGGGAAATCATAATTTAATAAAACGCGATAACATATTCGTTTCTTCACTTCTGATGTATCCTGCGCATAGCCTGTACGGGGTTTAGAGACACCATGTAACCAGTTTATTTACTCCATTGTTGCAAGTGGGCAAGATATATTTATCCTGATTAAAAGACTTTGGGAAAACTTTAATTCCAATACTCCTGTTACACTTTATTTCTTTTCTTTTGGCCTGATTACGACTTTCTTTTCAAACAGGCCATAGCTTGGAAAAACTTTAGTTCCGCCCGTGCCCACAGCTGCGACCGAGGAGCGCTTCGCCACATCCCTTACCCTCACCTCCCCTCCCCCCTTCCACCCCCTCCCACTGCCAACTGTGCCGGCCGGGCAGCAGTCAGTCGCCGGCCGACAGACCCGACAGGCCTCGACTCCACATCCATGAGACCTCATCGCCACCAGGCTCCTAAAAATGCGACGTTAATAACGCGTTTCTGCAAACCATTTTAAGATAACAAACAAATCTAGCATCCAGCCCAGCTGCTGATTAAAACGAAGTTCTCTTCACGGAGCCAGGGAGGGAAGGGGGAAGGTGAGGGAGGAGGTGGGAACTAATTGGACGAAGTAACTGTCCCACATACCCAAACAATTACGATTGAACGTCAGTTACAATGCATTTTAGAAGAAATTGACTAATATCTTACCTTTTCTACAGCACTGATGGCGTACCACGTGACCCGCTGACCTTTTGGGCCTACCTCAGCATCTAGCCGAGCCATATCAGTCATAACGACCCGAAGAAACCGCACCAGAGTCTCTGAAATGGCTTAAAAGGAGGCAAATCAGAGCGTGTGTCACGGGTTGTCTACTCTCAGCATAAACTGCCCCGGCGGCACCCCTAGATATTGTCCGAAAAATGAAATTTCCGTGGTTGGACGGGCTGCATTTTCCCGTATGTCAAACATAGAATTTCGATATGGACCTCCTCACGATCGGGCCTAATGCTCAGCTCTTGCAAGAAAAGTTTTCTTCTACTCCTGCAAAGGACATTTCATTATGGATGTTTACGAGCCCATATGATAAAAGTATTCAATGCTGATATGTCGTGTGTGTAAAAACGTAGCCTAAGTGGCCACCCGTACGCTCTAGTCATTTTATCCTCCGTGTCTACCATACACTTGGTGCTGTTATAATCCATTATTACATCGGGATTCAGTCTGTCCTGCTATGCCATGGTGACTGGTGACGCCGCGAGGAAGGTACAATTCACTGCCTGGCCCCAAGGGGTTAGCGTCAGGGTGCCCCACTAGTGAGCACGCCCGGTGACAGGAGGAACACAAATGGTACTTCATAACACACTAAAAAAAGTATCACGGCACAGGAACGTGAAGTGGTAGCTGGGATTGGATAGGGAAGTAGGAAGAGCAGAGAGCAAATTCGCACTCCATCATATTACCTCCGACGGCAGTAAATGTTATTACTTAACTTCACAACTCAAACCTCGATATGTGGAAGAAATTTCCGTCGTAATGAAAAACCTTTCGGCGGAAAAAAAATAATATAAATTCCTTACGAACTTTCTAACGCATTCGATCGTCTCATCTCACCGAGCATCCTCACAGAGCACTTGCGTGCAACATGACTGCCATACCTTGGCACGAGCCGGTCAACACTGTGAACGAGCCAAGACATATACATTCCCCAGTGGGCAACTTCAATACTCCATCTTCCCGTATCCATCATGTCCGCATCGACAGCATATGACCTCTACCTCCCAAAAAATCATGCCATCACTACCAAATCTTGGTGGACAGATTTACACGGTGGCCGGAAGTTTGACCTTTGAAGACAATTACGACCGAGGACGTTCCTCTGTTTTCTACATTCCACATATCCTCAATATTTATAATAGAAGTAGCACTTATTATGTAAGATTTTGTTCAATCATAGGTAAATCTAAAAAAAAGCGTTAAAAGCTTTTCATTTCAAATTCCGTTTTATAGTTGTAAACGACCCGCATGTTTAAAAGAGCATGTTCATCTACATATCTGCATAGTTGGATCACACTTTGGCAATATTAACGGTTAAAGCAAACAATATCTTTGTTTATTTTTAGATATTCTGTGCCATAAATTAAATAACAAGATTAGTTCTTTAGAAAAAGGTACTTAAATCCCCACCGGTGGTTAGCAAACGATTATGGAATGAAAACTCTGCTTTCCCTTCCTGATAATTCTGATTTATGTACCCGTACTACGTGAATGGTGAAGGGGAAGATTCCGCACACGTAACACGCTAGAATGAGCGCAACCGTTTGGTTACAATTCATGAAAAACGAAGAACGGCTTTTTTTCAGTGCTTGCTTCATTAAAAAAAAAATAATTAAAACAAGATTTTTGGACACACTCATCTCACCACCTGTTTTTTATCCGCAATTGCGTCTACTTTCTCCTTAGAGGTATTCGTTTACAAAGTCAAATATTTAAAACATCATGCAGTTATACGGTGTAGAAAATCAGACTTATACATACGTGATGGTAGAAGTAGTACGTAAAGTAATATAACGTAAATGGCGAAAATACCGGCGAACATTTTCGTTATAATTCGGATTCCTGATTATTTTAACTCAACATCCCTTGCATTACATATTTTGGAATTCCACTCGATAAGAAGTAATGGCTTTGAAACATGGTACACTTGCCATTAAACTCTTAAAATTTCCATTCATTAACGGAGATTAAATTGCCAATTAAGAGCCGTATATTGAGCAACGTGAGTATTCATGGATTTTTTTTATTCTTGTGAATGGGGGTTTTGGGGAAGGATCGATTTGTCGCGTTGGCTTGAGTGAAGAATGAGAAAGAAAGACAAATGACTGCTCTCTCTCCGCTGCAGGACAAGGCTCGGGGGAAGGAAAACAGATGAAGGGAGGGAAGAAAAGGCACGGCGGAATTCATAAATGCGCGGCCTGACAGTATGTTTAATGCCCTGAACTCCTACGCATCATTTCCTTCGATGTTTTTCTATCCTTTTTTTGCCTCTCATCCCCTCACGGCGGCCTTATTGGCGGTCTTTAAGGACAAGCATTTTGTGAAGATTGCGTGGAGGAAGGGGTAATCACGTGATCCAAAGGAGGAAAAGGCTTCTGGTGTGTAATGGCCCTTATGGAAGGGAAGGTCTTGCAAGTCCTCAACCCATCCTCCCTTTCCTCCTGGAAATGAACGGAGGAAATGTGGGATGATATTCCCCAAAGAAACCGTCCTCATCATGTCGTTGAACCGGAAGATCGCATGCCAAAAAACCAGTGAGCAGTATCCGTATGGATATTTCAAAATTTGCTATAATTATTAAATTTAAAAATAAAACCTTCATACGAATATCTACGAAAGAAGGTACATTGAATTGATAAGCTGATGTTTTTCAGGGGAAAGTAGACAACTCGTTCCGCATTAGCCATTACATTAGACGCCGTACCTTTTGAGTTACTCGTATTAAAAAAGTCTAAATCTCGATATTAAGTCAAGAAAACCGGTTTCCTAAACTTCATCAAACCAGAAGTCTCGGTCGATCCATTGTCTCCAGCATCAATTCCACGACTGAACAGATCTCAGCAATGGTTGATCATAGCCTAAAACCCTTAGTCATGCCATTACTCACTTGCATTAAAGGTACCTACCACATCCTCGACCTACTACACGCTATCCTTATTCCTGCTAACAACAATCTTCTTACGGCCGCAATAGATGTCACTTGCCTCTATATAACTGTATATGCCGTCATGAGGACTCAACACGGAGTTGAATCACTCCGTCTGTACCTCTCACATAGCCTTAAAACCACATCTTCTCTCCACCAATTTCATCGTTAGCCTAGCAGAATTAGTATTAATAGGAAACGCTTTCTCTTCCAAGAATTCAGTTTTACTTCTAATCAAAGGCACAGCCATGTTGGCAGGCATGGTTCGGCCATATGCCAACCTATTCATAGGCTATGTTGAAAGCACTTTCCTTAAAAACCAAACACTCAAACCGCGCTTCTGGGTCCGTAATAGGTATTGATGATATCATTGTCGTTTGACCTATTGGCCTTGAATCTATATGTTGCTTTAAATCCACTCTAAACTCATCCTTTTCGGTTTCATTGACTTCTTCCGTCTCTGATTCATCCATCATATTTTTAAATGTTAGTATCCAACTAAAAAAAACAACAAATTCATCACCTCCGTCCACAAAAAAAACACAAATCACGACCAATACCTCCATTTCAACAGCTGCCATCCGCCACATATCAAACGCTCCATTCCATATTCCCTCTCTGCTCGCGGCCACCGAATTTGTAACAACGCCCACTCCCTTCAACAATATATTCAGATAACACCTATCACTCCCTCAGAGAACGCGAGTAGTCCGAAAAACTTCTTGTCAACAAAATCCGTCCCCCACTGCCAATTACAGTCCCTCGGACCAAAACCCACCACCCGGACAGACTCAACCTCGTCACCACATTCTTTCCTGACTCCCAAAAAAAAGGGATGAGGAAGATAAAGGAATGATTGGCAGAGAGAGGAATTAAAGTAAAATGGGAGGAGACAGAACGCAGACAAACATATATATAAATCCTTCCCTTCTCTAGCTACTACTCTGAAGAAAAAAAATGAATGCATTCGAAGGATCGTGAAAATAAAAGCGGAAAAAAATTGCTTTTTAAACATTTTATCATGCGACTGGTTTATTTTCCTTACTGACATTCATGTATGCACTCATTAATGACTCCGATCTTTTTTACTCTACGTTTTAATTCTACATTTATATCTCAGCTAGGTAACCCGTGGGAAAATTTTGCACTTTCACGCTATCAGGGAATAAGTATGTTAAGGAAAGGTGTAATTGGGTTTTAAATAGAGAAGAAGGTGTATCATTAAGTACTTTCTTTGTACTTGTTTTCTTGCAAAAATATAGAAAACATATGAATAAAATACAGGCAAGAGAGTTTATCGAAACTTTTAATTCAAATTAATGGGTAAATAGTGAAATTTGAGATTGAGATTATATTTTTCGTCAGAAACCGGTGATTCAACGTTTAAAATGATTTCTCATTTATGCAGGTGCAGTATTAACGGAGCATATACAAAATGACAGAAAAAGACCTTTCTGTAGTAATATATATTATGATACTTCACTCTAGCAGCCTTAAGTACAATGATTTAAGATGGTGATCAGGTACAGTGTTTAATATTAACTTTTAAAATACAGGCCAATACATTACAGCGCCTAACCAGGTAGTTTCTAGTGAAATCAAGTTTCTCTGGAATACCGCAAGGATGTGGCGAAAAGGAAGGCAAAAATGCACCGCCCCAGAGCGTGCCTAACTGTTATTTCCACCAAGTTGTCAAACTAAGCATAACACGTCAAACAATCCGCACCAAGTAGATTTTAAATTGATATGATTACGTTCAAGACAGTGGTTTTACCCAGCATAACGCGCATATTGAACCAGCTGAGCTTTGATCGATGGCGTATGGCTAAGGTGTGGTACACGTTTAAGAAATGAAACACGAATTATCTTTGATGCGATCGTGTTTAGTGTACTAAATCCAATGCATCTCAAAATTTACAAATCCTATAATCCTAATCATAATTTACAAATCCTAATAATAAACTGCCTGCACATAAGAATAATGGTTTGCAATTTGTTCTTTCCGATACACGATCCGAAGGGGATTGGATGGTGTAGCACCAAGGGTACTCACCTCCAGTCCTGTGAGTTCGAACCATGATAGTTGCCGATGTTTTTAGTGAAAACCCCGTTGCTTACTTGAATGAATATATGAATGTTCATTATGCTCTAGTTTTCCCCGTGAGAGCAATACAAAAATTACATAAATAGTTTATATTAAGAAAAAAATGCATAACTGGGAAACAAGTCATCAATTCACAAAAGGATAGCATAAAAAAATATATGACATACCTAAGGAAAAATAAAATGGTCGGCGCATAAGGTAAGAGGGATCAATCCTAGAGGGTCTAAAGACAGATCTGGGTGTAAATGTGGATTATGAGTAGGCTGGGTTTTTATCGCTAAAAACGGAAAAAAAACTTGCTGTTCTGCGTGGAGATTACATGCAGTACTCCTTCCGTCCGATGGTGGGTAAAACCTTGGCCCCATTCAATAATCTAATAGCGACGCCGAGTTTCCCTCCAGCCTTTCCCAATGTCCCCCGCAAGCCTTCCCTTACCATCGAGTCCAACTGTTCTCATTGGCGCAAATGATATCAGTTTTTGGTCGCCTCCACAACCAACCAACCTACCAAACAAACGGCACTGCTGTGTGACTCGAAAACCTGTTTGCACCGAATCAAAGTTTTTGCATCGAATAAAAAAAACAATCAGAAGGGGATATCATGCCTCCTGTTTATGGCGGTATATAACGCTGGATTTCATTCACTCACGTGTGCGGACACTCTGTCCACCTTGTATGTTCACCTTACTGACGACGAAGCCAAATAGAAATAGAATATAAAAGGAGTAGGCTTTTTTTTCTTACGATTTCCTACTTATCTTGAGTTAACATACGTAAAACGTTCTACGCAACTATAAGGCTCACGAAAGCTAATTTAAGTTGGTTAGAAACTTACAAA
The DNA here is from genome assembly GCA_963573305.1 of Pyrrhosoma nymphula. NCBI lineage: Eukaryota > Metazoa > Arthropoda > Insecta > Odonata > Coenagrionidae > Pyrrhosoma > Pyrrhosoma nymphula. The sequence continues at coordinate 132,589,685 of OY754336.1, forward strand.
TTGTATATTCTAGGTTCATATAAGTATCCTCCATGGTTTCTTGGGCTCAATTGACCTGTATAACAATTGTATATTGAACTATAGTCCGTTGAATGTCTGTGTTTAAAAAGGTACATACCCCACCTCATTTCGGATTTCACGAACGGGTATAGTCATATTGTTATAGCCCTTTCACACCGGTGTCTTATTCTAGGAAAAGGATTATACTGTTACGATTAACATTGTAATTTCCCTCAAATTTCTGTCCTAAATCAGTAGTTGTCGCAATCTTCAGATAAATAAATTAAAAACATTTTGCGTTCACAGTTTTAAACGAAATTTTACCGTTCAAATTTTGGATCCGGAATAAAAGACATCACATCAACGCGTGTTAAAATATTGATAGTATTTTAATTCACTATTCCCAGGGAGTACAACCTAGTTCCGATGAATGGTCTAGCGAGCTTCAATGACCCCTAGCGCTGAACTCACCGAAGCTATAATAACCTTGATGAATCGGCATGGTCATCCATAACAGATAGATCGAAGGGTAAAAGACAAACGAGCGTCCGTACCTTAGTGAGGTGACAGAAAAATGCATTTTTCACCATAAGGAAGGCCACTTGCGTGATGGTGTAACATTGAGAACACCATTGAAAAAGGCCACGGGCCGTGAGTAAGGGATTTAAGGTTTTCCCGGCGAATAATATGAGTGAAAGTTTCTCGGGTTTCACACCGGGTAAGGTTTTTTAAATTTATCAACGTTTCGATGGTTGACTCAGCCATCGTCATCAGGATAATGAGTGTGAGCGAGGATGCTGGCGGTTAATATATAGCCACATATGCCCCTTTGTTGTGGAAGCCGTTACGCGTTCTTAGAATTTCTTCAATTACTGGGCGCCAAGTCCTACTTAAGTTGAAGCCGTTGTCTCTATTGATATTCTTTTGCTCCATCTGTATCAATATCGCTTCTTTCGATATTCTTTCCCAAGATTTATCCTGTGGAACCCGAGAAACTTTCACTCAATGCTTCAGTAACTTCGTTAAAACTAAGTGTCGGCCCGGTTTTATGTGATTCCTAGCTAACGTTAACCTCAAGATGACGCAGCGTACTCGATCTAGCTTATGTGAGCATTGTCGATGGGAAAAAAAACATATTAACACAGGTTTGCATAAGATGAAAATACTTTATAATAGATTATAAATCCAGGATTTAGACTAATAACTGACAACGAGATTATATTTAGACTTATTTTGAATCCATGCTGGATGATATATACTTTGTATGGATACTAAATTCTTCCACAAAGTAAAACCTGAAGCCATAGTTAATTAGACTTTTTGAAACTGAAAAATAGAAGCTCATTGCAAAGGATGTAGTAGCAACTGAAGCCTGATGAAAAAAAGCAGATGAAACTAAATCTAAAGGAAAGCGTGGCAGTGAAATTCTTGTGAAAAAATAACCAAAACCATCTCTCAAAATAACGAAGAGAAAGTAGTAAACAAGGAGTCCGTTTAATATTAAGACGTGACGGTTACTCAGGACCAATTTAACAGTGAACATGTGCGTTTAAGGTAACAGTATAAAAAGAAAACTTGGATGATAATGTTAAAGAGCGCTTTTGTTTTTTCCCTTGCTAGACTCCCATCTGGAATACGCTTCTGGTATTTTGGATCTTTACATACCAGTCTTGATATCGTCACCAGATTGCAGTGAGCAGATAAGTATTTCAAGAGAAGTTGTGATAAATGAAGCCATATACCGATGGTATTAGAACAATTGCGATGGTAATGACTTCCTAAATGTAACTTAAAAAATATGTGTACTTAATCTACTGGGTAAATTTGAGGCTAGTTATCTCTCCGAAGACGTAATAAACGTGTGAAAAACTATGTAATACTTCGGAAGTTTAAATCATACGCAATAATTGAGAGATATATTGGAGGACGAGCAGGTTTTTAAAATGTAATTATTCTTCGTAGGATTAGAGACCACAATGGCTATGACCCATTTATGTCCCAAATACTGTTAATTAAAACATTATATTGTGCTTTTTTACACTGTTTTCTATTTTGCAAAAGTTATAAATCATTTACTGGATGCTAATTAATTTTTGTTTTAATTGTCTGTGATTTGTTATAAATTTTGCATGGCGGCACCACAAAAGTCAAATAAATGGCCTGTGATCGCAGTGTTTTTACTGAATGAGTAGAATTTAAGTTAGTAACCATAACGTATGACACGTCCCATTCACGTTCATTACTTAATATAGCATTAGGGTGCATGTAGTAAAATAGGTAATATTTGAACGGCAGATTGTTTGATGGTATTGGCATTCTTGGTGTGGAATTACCCTTCACCACAATCCCTTAATTTGACCTTTAGGGTTCCGCGTTGTCGTAGACCCGTGATAAGGACGCTGGGTTCGCTTTTAAAGGGAAGTGCCGTGATTATAATTTGCGCTCACAACGCATCTCATCGTTGTTTGGACCACGGGTGACTTTAACACCAGGAATTTACGGGAAGAAGAAATAAGGATTGCTGATCCAAATATGACGATCGCGTATTAAATTTAGTCATTCAATACTTTTTGAGAGACTTAAGATTTGTGGTTCAAAATTTTCATTTTTTTCCGCACCCAGTATCAGAATAAGATTATTTATTGCAGTTAGAAAACGAAAAATTACTGACGCTTTATTTTTAATTCTCTCATTAATCATGGAACATAAAAATTGGTAAGTTTTTTTATTTCTCTGGAGAGGATAAGAAAAAAGGATAGTTTTTTTATATTTTAGTCCTTCATGTATCAGATTAACTTAAAAGTACTTGTTTTTCAAATGTTAGATACCCTAAGAATAGTTTTTGCATTGCTACTAGTGATTTCAGTCAACCCAATGAACCTTTATAATACTTTTTATAGGGAAAACTAATGAACTTATTGCTAACTAATCAATGTTATATGGCGCTCTGATAGATGGCGGGTTAACCATTCTCTAACTACGGCGGAAACCAGAAATACAAAAGCTAGTTGAAGCTCAAATAAGAAAATAGTCTCATGCCGTGGCGAAGTGGTGGATACGAAGAGAAATTACCTAATGGTGTTTCATTACAGAAGTAGTATTAGGGTATAGTGTAATGCATGTTGGTGAATACTCACCTCCTGCCACACACCTGAGGTAGCTTGCAGGGTATTTTGTAGATGTAGATGTGGATAATATTTTACGAAATCCGACAAACTACGGTATCAGAACATGAGAATAAAATTAGGGAACTAGACTGCAGAACGGACAGATTTAAAATTCCATTTTCCTACGAACGATAAGGGACCATAACAGCTGCCAATGAGACTAAAATCTAGGTTTGTCGATAGGTAGTGTATCTCTTAGTAGTAGAAGTAGTACTCCCTAATACTAGAATCCTTATCTTTTACCTAGTACTAACAGCACGTCGTGAATGTTTTCTACATAAGTCTTTAGTATCTTTCCATTAGTGTAGTTGCTAAATACATATATATTAACGGCCCCTCTCCATTGTGATAATATCTGTAGTGTAGTAGTGCATGCTTGTGAGGCTTTGCTTCGTGACAAGCATTAGCGATTTTTGCTAATGTATAATTAGTCTTAGTTACACTAACTTTAGGGTATAGTGTAATGCATGTTGGTGAATACTCACCCCCTGCCACACACCCCTGAGGTGGCTTGCAGGGTATCTTGTAGATGTAGATGTAAGGTATTATTCTGTACAATTTCGGTCATCATTTTAGCGCTCATTGCTACCTGAGGCGTGACTTCTCGGATTCCGAATTGTCAAGAAAGCCAAAGTGGGGTTGTCGGGGAAAAGGTCTAGGAAATGCCAGCCATATATTTCTCAGATCAGCGAAATAGGTGGAGTGTGTGCGTTTGAGTCTTTGCATTCGGATCTCCGGCAGCAGCAGCATCGGAAATAGTCGAGTCAAGTCAGAGGCTGTTGTGTCTCCGGAGAGTTCATTGTGATGCTGTCTCCCAGGGTGACGGGGCAAGTTACTCACCCTCCGGGGGAACGGAAATCAGCGAGTTCCTCCCTTCTTGAAGGTGTTCAAGAAAACCGCAAAACGGGGGTTGATCGCACCTCCATCACTCAAATTCCCCCCTTCCAACATCAACCTCCTTCCTTCCTTCTTTCATTCATTCAGAGCACCCCCACCCCCTGATACCACCCCCCACCCATTCCACCCTCCGTACACATACATACCCAACACCTCTCTCTCCCAGAGCAAAGCGTGACGGTTTGATTTTTTCGCCGACAGCTGACACCTCCATCGGGCCAGTTTCTGCGTCTGTCAGAATCCATCGCCTCGACACCCATTGAGGAGGAATCGAAATGAAGAGGAAGGGAGGAAGTGTTTTATCCTAAATCATCCTCATATTATTCGTTCTGTCATCTATCTTACTCTCATGGCAGCATTCCTCCCCAGGAGAAGTTAAATTTATACGAATAATATGATCTATCATGTGCATTGAAAATAAGGTGGTTCCACTAAATAAAAGTTGTTGTTTCAGGCTTAAGTTTATGGAATAACATCATAAATGAAAATGACTGGCAATTTTCCACAAGAATATATTTAAAAAACGACCGGTTTCGGTGTACAACACCATCATCAGGTGAAATCATATCTTATACATCCGTATATATACCAATTGTTATGAGGGGAGGAAAAGGATGAGAGGGGGTGGGGTTGGAAAGAACAAGGATTGGGAGTTGAGAGGAGGGTGAGAGGTGGGGGGGAAGTTGTTAAAGGGTAAAACCCGCATGGTAGTGATCTGGGGAAGTCACAGGTCGTTAGGATGTCCTGTTAGGATGTCCTGGATGTCCTGTGTCTCCTAACGACCTGTGACTTTCCCAGATCACTACCATGCGAGTTTATTACTGCTTATGTAATATACTGTCGGGATGCGTTAAATTTTAAATAAATAAATTTTCAAAAAATACATTAATTTTGACAATTTTTGTTAACACGGTCTAAAGCGTTAGGGATTTCTGGTAAGAAGATACACAAGTCAGTTTTCCCAAAAATAGACAAATATTATCATTACATTTTTTCTCACGTATTCGACCATTCCTTGAATTAAAAAAAATGTTTTTTTTTATATTTTTCACATAGCAAGCACCGTAATGCTAATTCACCATTATGCAAACTAATCTGCATTGTTGACTGGGATTAAAATATAATGAGGTAAAAACTGATGACGTTATATAGCTTTTAATCATTAAAAAAAGAAAATTGCTTTGATAAAGAAAGAATACCAACTATGTTGAGAGATCATATTGTGGTTGTGGAGGCAAATACTCGACTTATTAGTTCGGTAAACGATTGAAATCTCATTTATGAAAATTCTAATACCTTTTAATGCAAACAAAATACCAAAATACTTAAGCTCATTATTAAAGCAATTTTAATATACGGACGGTAAGTTTTCTTTAATTTTCTTCCGTATTTGAACAAGATCTCTGACTGTGACTGCAAGAACACTGCAATAGTGTTGGTGACAGCAATTTTCATATCCACTAAAACTTAAAGGTGATTTTAAAGCTTAAATAACAGCAGTATAGTTGTACGTTCACTTTTTGAAGATATATTATAGTCGTAAAGTAAACAAATATTGAATCAATCCTTTTCGAAACATCCGGAAAACTTGCGCATTGACATTTAATATGTTCTTGTAATGACGCATTAACATAATTCATTACCTACCGGATAGAGCAAATTTTGACTCCCATAAATCAGCGAACATGGTTGGAGCATGCGGTAAACCGTCACATAGGGTAAGTGAAGGTAATAGCACCTCCTATTCAGTTAATATAATGAGGTTGTTTTTAAATGTATGCCTTATATCTCATTTATTTGTTGTAAATAACTTATTATATATATATATATATATATATATATATATATATATATATATATATATAAACGAGTTCGTGGAAAATCACACACGCGATAATTTAAATAAAAATAAACTTTGCCACAGGTGGGGCGGAAATAAATATAGAAACACAAAAAGAAGAACACTCACACACTATACGTTCTGATATTTCGACAGCCGAAAAGCTGCCTTTCTCACAGAAGGAAGGATACAGAAATATATATACAATCCTTATGTAATAACTCCGACTTTACTTGAATTTGGTGAAATTGAAGGAAAAAATAACAGGAATTGTACATAATGGTGTCCTTACCTTCAGTGAAGGTATAAGTGAAGGTAATAACGCCATTTCAAGTAATTTCAAATAATACTGATTTTTATTGCTTCTAAAGATTATTTTCTGCTCATATAAAATGGCAGTAAATATAAAAAATGAAAATATCATGCCATCTAAATGTATAAATACTAAGTACTAGTGTCTTAAAAGTACTTTTTAATCATTATCGCTCACTTAGCTCCACACAACCGTTTTCGCATAAGGAGCAAGTCCCGTTTTTGAGGATACTTCTTCCTTCGCAAATTTCATCGTACCATGTTTTGCAGTCGGTACACTGAATCCAATTTTTCTTGGATTGTTTGTTGTAAAAATATCCACAATAATCACCACAGTATAAATCTTTGTCTTTTGTCATATTTTTGGACCATAAAAAAATTAATTTTATGCCTATCAGCCGCGCTAGAATTCAGAATTTCCACGCTATACAATCTTACTATATTTGGAAAAGTCGCAAACTAAATATTATTCCATGTTTCTCCCTTTCATGCTGCTTTGGATATTATAGACATTGTGATTCCTTTGCCTTTCTATTCTCAGATTGTTTTCTTCTCTTTCTAAGAATTAATTTATAATAATATAATTAATTATAAAAAATTATTTAAAAAATTAACATAATACTTCAATAACAAAATGGCCACCTCAATAAGTTGTACTGTCACCAAGGTTTATATTTTATTGTGTGTCTGCCACACTTTCTCTTTTCTAAGGAGTTACAATTCCATATCTTTAATGGCTATCTGCTTTCATTCATACATTCTAGGTAAGTATATAAGACCAATTCTTTCGACAGAGGGACAACTTAATTCTAATGGCGCTGTTATCCTCAACTTATCTGAACGATCTTTGCAATCTAGTCTTATGTGAAGTAAATTGTTCACGGGTCTCCGTCCGGATTAGTGAAAGGATGACGTATACATTTTCCCGGACCCAGATTTTTCATTGTTCTCTTCATTTCTTTCTGACTGAAGCACTGACGATTTATTTTCAAACAAAGCAATGAGGTCTCACAGCTTGGCAAGATATTGAAATGAATACCTCCAGAAACCATTAAAAATTGTATCCTTCGTAAATATATAGAGGTAGAAAGGAAAACAAGGAAGGTTTACGAGTGGCTCACGGGAAGTCAACAGTTGTCAGGGATAAGCTCAACCAAGAAGGTTAGAAAAGAAATGGAGGCGACATACCGCTTGACTCTAGAAGCCAATTCTGTCATTGTAGTCGGCACAGTTTAGACCTTCCTCTGGCTTACGTGTCCGGCGATCGCTTTAGATTTTCGTCAAATATAAGTTAAAAACCACAGACCAGGTGATGTTTTGTGACTGGTTTGGCCACACCTACTCGGCACAAAACCCTTCCCAAGCACCCCTATTCTTGCTTCACTTTCGCCCATGAGCGTTCACGGACATGCCTACTCATTTAATTAAAACCTCCTTCAGCTCAATAGGGATGAACTCAGGCGCTATTAGCGCCAAACAAATCACTAAATTTCACAATCGACAACGGTTTGCACTCAAGCTACCTGCTAATGTGCTGTCCATGTCGATATAATAGCACATGCCAGGCTAAGACTCAGTTTTTGCTTTTAAATGGCAATAGAATGAGATATATTTGACATTAGATGTCTCCACTGCACATTGTTTGAGCGGATGAAGAAAAGCATCGCCTTAAATGAAATGCAAAATCAAACAAAAATTCCACTTTCGAATAGCGTGCGTCGTGTCATTTGCGGGAAAATGGCTCCAATAAATTCTTTCGAAGAGGGCGATGCCATATTTACCATTCACTTCAATATGATAATGCAAAATGCATTCACCACTCATGGCTTTGTGTTATCCTTACTTTCCAGCTGACTCTAAAAGGGAACCGCAGTGAACAGATACGAATATTGTAAACAACTGATGCACTCTCTTTACAACGGCTTTTTCACTTCAATAGCATCCATGTTTTCCCGTTTTATTCGTGTAGAAAAGGCATTGAAAAACAGATTCTTACAGGGTCAGTTCTTGCTGTCTTGCTTACAGTTTGTTATGGTTTATGCTAGTTGGTGTTCAATTTAATGCAACAATAAACATTACGGCAAGGTTTGCCGTTATTTATAAAAGTGGGACCCATACAAACTTGTGGTCATGTTGATGCATGTTAGTCCTTTTCTATGTAAAGGAAGGCTTATATGTTTCTGAATTTTAAGGCATTTTTTTATACTCTGTATTATGTATGCTGCCACTGTTTCATATTCAACATTTGACACTACTTTAGACATAAATGCAGTGCAGGCACTACTAGGCCGTTCTAAATGAGGTATGAATCGAAATGCAAGTCTTAGAGAAAAAAAGAGATGTGATACTTGCCAGCTCTGTTCTAGCCTTCTTTTGAGTTTTCAGTAAAGACATATTTTCAAAATGAAACAATTTTGCATGCATGAAAAGATAAAAGGCCTCATTACTTGTTTTTACATCAAAATAAAGTATTAATCAGTTAAATGTTTACAAGAGTAACCAGGTAAAAGTATCCAGAATTTTAGATAACCTTTAAGACAGAACTCAAGATTGTTCAATATGTTTGAACATTAAAATACAGAATATTAAACACAACAAATCGTCGCTTTGTGAAATGCATTACTGATGTGAGTAAAAATTAATTCACCTCAAAAGCAGCCTTACATCCCTCGCAAAACGCCTTTTCAGCGGCTTACATAGTGTGTTTGCAAATGAAATAATCGTTCTCCACGCCATTGTTCTAACTTTGGGTCTTTCGGCCAAGAAACTCCGGCCAATCAGCCATGCAAACCATTGCAGTTTACATATTCTGTGTCCCAATCTATTTCAGGAGAAGTGAACGAATGACAACGTCTGGGAACAAGGGCGCGTGTCCGGACCGCGTATTTGTTATGCTACGATTGCGGTCGTAGCATCCGCTGAGAACTGCGGACACGATGTAAACCTTCCTCCATTTATTATTTAGCTGAAAATTTGCAGGATGGGTTGGAATATAAGTAAGTGCGAGCATTAATTTGCCAACGCTCTCTTAATGGAAGGTCATTACGGGAAAGCATGACCGCAAGGGTAGAGGTCAGCACCTTCCAGCCGCCAAAGCCCCGGCTCGACTCCCGAAAGCAGTTCAACACCTGCTTGAGTTTGAGGATAACTAGATCCTGGCGGTTTGGGGGTACGTGGCTTGCTTAATTAGCCAGAACTGGAGTTGGGGGATAAAGTGCTAACTGTGCAATTAATTCTGGATTTCATAATTTCCTCTAGGACGGTTCTTAGTTGATTAAATCAAAATTTTGCTGAAGGACGTTCGGTGGTTTCACTCATCTTAAGGGAATTCGAAGCATTAATTATGTTTTCCTTAAGCTACCTGATTTTTTTCCAAATTATTTACCGCAGATTTCTGAGGATATTTAAGTAGTCCATTATTTAATAACAATGTGCAATATACCAAGTAGGTTCCGCCTAACAGTTTATTTAAATAATGTGCCAACGTTTTAGCCTGTTATCGCACCATCAGGTACACATGCTTTACAGTAAATTAAAACTTAAAACACTAAAATATAAATGCCCAAATTTCCCCTTAGATTCGACGTATTCAGGCGATTTTGTTCAAATTGGACGGACTCAACCTCCCTATCTGCGCTGGTTATTTCTTAGAAGACAAAAAGTGAAGAGTTACGATGAAATATATGCTACCCCATTAAATTGCTAGATTGTCGTCAGTGATGAGACTTATGTACATTTAAACCTACAAAATATATGTTTCGTTCATTTATTTAAGCCATTTTCTTTGTTGAGCAGCATGAATGACACTAAAATTCAGTAGAAACAGTACTATATGCTATATTTGATTTTCAGTTGAGTCAAGAGAATAGAAAGATGGTAAAAATCCATAACTATGCTGAAAAAATTTGCCTTTTCTGTAAGCTATATGCGTATAAAACTGTGACATTCATAATCCTGACGCCATTGAGACATTCTTTGTTCTGGATAATGGAAGGTTTCTAGGGTATCGTGATGTCTTCCAGGCCACTGTCATAAAACTCGGACCTTTCAAATCGTCCAGCAACGCACTCGTGACTGCTTCTTGGTTTATTCTCCGCTTATATAAACAGAAGGTGGTTTGGTTCCTTCATTCGATGTTCAGCTGATGGTCATTCACTGGACTCTCCTCTTTTTATTGCCTCATTCTGTTGGAATAGGATACAAGTACCATAAGGTCTCTTTGCTGGTTCCACCCTATATAAATATTTCATGAGCGTTCAAAGAGAGGCCTTCACTTACCCTTTGGTCGCCTGTATCTTCGTATTCGTATTTCGTGCAAATGACATCAGTTTAGGTAAAATAATATTTTTTTTCACTTTTGCCGACGTTTCGGATTTTTATTCATCCATCTTCAGGGCTATAAACAAATGATACATGATGTTAAATGTTTGACAATTTTGTTTTTATTATATAATGGTAAATTAACACACATTAAATATAAAAATACATAGACATAGATATTCAAAATTGTTACCTTTAAAGTTTGGTGCTGTTTTTATTTATTTACAATTTTAATTTGGTTGCTTGGATCCTTCTTTGTTGAAAAGTTATGTGTCATTTATTAAATTATGATAAATTTTGCTTAGGTAAGTAATGTCTGTTCATTTATTGCAACTTTTTTCATTTCTGGATACATGGTACATTTCTGTGAATAATCTTTTTGATAAATTTGGTTCCGAGTTTAAAATTTTGGCTTCTTCGAAAATAAATGAGTGAATATTTGTAATTGCATGATTTCTAATTCACAAAGTTGAACTTAAGTCTTAATTAATGCTTTATGTTGTGAGATCCTATTATTTAAATATTGGGATGTTTGGCCTATGTAGCTACTGTCACAGAATAGAAATCCAAAACATCGGCAAAAGTAAAAAAAAAATATTATTTGGCCTAAACTCATGACATTTGCACCATATAGAAAAAGAGGTCGAGTATAAATGCCATTCGTATTCGTGTTCACTTCCTATTTCTTTTTGTTTCCCATACTCCTCCTCTCTTCTCTTAAACTCCTCCTCTCTGTCCCTTCAATATTTATCCTCAAATACCTCTAATTTGCAGAATTCTCGCGACTCTCTCCTTTTTGAGGTCTCAACTTTCCCCCGTCGCGTCCGTCCTTCGATTCCCATTCCGGCATTCCGTGCTTTCTAGGGCCAGCCTCCCTCTTTTCCTCTTTTCAAATGTTTACGTACGTGCCTCGGGGAAAAGAGCTTGAGGGCATGAAATATTCCTTCCAAGAGGACGTTTTGCCTTCCACTGTTTCGCCCCATCTTCTCTTCTTCCGCTTACTCCTCCCCTTAAACCTCAGAATGTTTTTTTTTATTTCGAATGCTCCCTCCCAACATCCCTCTCAACACGCCCTCTGGAATGGGGAGGGGGAACTTCCACATCGGGTATTTCTAAACCTTTATTCTCCCCTCCCTAAACATCACCACCCAACACACATTTAAAATACATTTATTGCTCCCTTCCCTCAACCTATCTTTGTTTTCCGAACTGTAAGGATAAGGCCTCATTCTTTTCCCCTTCCTCCTTGGGAAGTGGCTCTCATTGTTACTTACTTTCCTGAAACCGCTTGGCTCTGAATGGAAGGCGGAGGTCTTTTGAGGAGGAATACATTCACGCGCTCATTCATTTATGCGTGCCTCCCGTTCGTCTTTTCATTCGAAGACTTCTGAACTCCCTTTCTTTATTTCCTTTAGTTTTCCACGAATGAGAGATATCCGCATTTCTCTTTAGCTTTTCCAGCATTTCACTTTCACCCGAGGAAAAAAATATAGTACAAGCTTCCTTTTACAAAATAATGCGTATTTTTAAGTGTAATTTTCAATTTCATTCCCAGTTTTAACGAGGGTGATTTGATGCAAATAGCTCAAAGAGCAAACCTACCAAATGGGGTGAAAACACTTCTTTTGCAAAACAATTTGGTGCTTTTTGTGGAACCTGTCATTAAAGAATGGCCTCATCTTGAAATCAGTTGGATAATTACTCAAAAGGATCGAGTGTTACTCTTTCCCACTTCTTATCATCATTTACACAATTTCTCTTTCGCTCGACAGTCCATAATGCATGCGTTCACATTATTTAAAAAAAAATTAAATCATTGTTAATTCGAATTATTTGGTGGCACCACTGCATCGTAAAAGAGCAATACGCAATAGAATTTGTAAGTTCAACAAAAACAATATTGTAATAAATGGGTTTTTGGAAACCTAAAAGTTGGTTGCGTATGATTCTTTAATGAAGAATCTATATTTCAATGGTGGAGGGAAATTTAGAGCAAAATCGGTCATTCAACTACTTCTTGGGCTGAAGTTGATATTTGTGAATTCTTTAAGGCAGGTCGAGAGCGTGTTTTTCTCGCTAAATGAGATACGTATCTGTTGTCTGCTGTAGACCGCTGTGTCTCTCCGTGCACTGTAGCTTATCTTCAAACGCAAGGACTTGGATGAAATAAAGAGAACGGATGATAAATCTCAAGAGATGCCATTCACGTGGTTAGAAAGCAAGGAAGTGCGTGCCATGTGATGGCCACTGATTGAATGATACAGTAAAAAATGAAGCTGATTAAAAACACGTACATTAAAAATCTTTAAATTGATGGTGCTACAAGATATATTGATGGACACTTCCTGAATTAAAATGATTCCGTTTGTTTCTCTATTTAATGCAATATTTTTATGTGAAAAATCAAGGGCAAATACCAAAAACGATAAGTAACATTCAACTCCTTAACTCCTTAAAAATGCATGTGTGGCAGCTAAAATACACTTTGTACGGATTGTAAAATGTATGGTAACAGACTATTACACGAATAGAATCACTGTCAGTAGTCAGATGGCGTTGCAAAATGCCTATTTACGCTAAAAGCTCCAGTTACTTTTGCCGTTCTAACATTTGCTGGTTCCTACTTTTTTTCTCAACTACGACTAAAGGCGAAAAACGAGTCTTCCCAAAAATGCCACGCCCACCGAAAGTAAAGGGGAATTATTTTCCCTCTCTTTCTCTCTCTCTCTCTCCTCATCCAGCTGCCCCATGTCTGCCGCAGCCGTTCATTGTTAGCACTAAGCTCCCCCATTCTCGCCCTCTTCCACGGGATGGCGTTTCGTAGATCCGTGTCAAGGCCCTTAAAGCCAACTCTCGCCGACATTTTCGACATGTAGTCGATGAGTTCCACGTAAAATGTTCCAAATACCACTTCTGACACCGCTGTGTGACCCCCGACCCTCCCCCTTAGGTTCTCAACGAAGATTTGGCCGGGATTTTGAAAGGAAAGCCAAAGACATGTTTAAACGCTCTAAATTGCTCTTGCTCTGCACCAACACATTCTTCCTGCGTGTCATTCCTGCGGCGTCTGCAGCGTTCCCACCACCACCGGCACAATCCCCACTCTCATCTCCATGCGCAATGGCTCTCGCTGTTGCTTCAATGCAACTTTGTTATTGCTTGTTTTTTAGTTGTTAACGTGTGTCTCTTTGTGATTTCTATAAGTGCACTTTAAATAGGCAAAATTGCTGTATGTGTACCATTTCCTTTAAAATAAAAATAAAATAAAATAAACTATTGCATTTTCCCTGGACCGGGCGACATTGCAAGGGGTGGCGAATCAGGAGATGGAAATACGCACATTGGTGTAGCGAACATTAGTGGCACTCACTTGTGAGGAGCATTACGAAATGGAGAGGAAAGCATCTTAGAGATGTGGGACCCATAGGGGGGTTCGAGTCTTCCTCCAGAAGTCCTAGCTGGAGTCCTCCACCATTTATGGCCCGCTCATCAACGCTTGATTCCTCCTCGGTCAAATCTAATCCTCCTCTTGTGAGCGCCACCAAGTTTCGCTATACCTATAAACCCTAAGCTGCCGAGCAGTAATACCTGCATCAGGTTGGCGAGGAGAAGATGGGATAAGTGGAACGGGGAAGGAGGAGAGGTGGGGAAAGAAGGGGGTGGTGGTCTCCTGTTTCCTAACAGCAGTAATTTTCTAGGATTTCAACCGTAAGAAGGATTCATACTGTCAAATACGACTTGCGAATGAAACTCCAGGATTATTTCGATTGTGTCAAAATGATTTTTTTAAACGGAATGATGAAACTCCTCATAATGGCTGTCTCGGCTGTCCAAAGTGTATGCTAGAGAGTAATTGCATTTCAAATGTAGATATTTTGTAGTCTTGAAAACTAATCACAAGTGACTCCATAACGTAAAATTAACCACTGAAAGTTATTTCCACTGCCTAAAAATATAAGAAAGCGTATCTTCCCTAACTTTGTGGAAACTATGGACTTCCATAATTCGAAAATAAACACTGGTACAATTTCCAACTTATTATTCACCGCCACAGTCCATGGTTCCAGCACAGTAGAAACTGCTGAAGGCATGATCGATGGCGTAGAATAATAATTAAGTGTTGAAATTGTACCAGTGCTCATACAAATAGATGATGAAACTACTTGCTAGTCAATTATTAGTTTTACTTTACTTTTTTCATCCCATTTATGCCACCGCGGTATTATTAATTCTCACCTTCGTAGTTTGTTTAATAATAAGCTAACAACGTTAAAGCAGTATTTACTTTTTTCCGAGAAAGTAATAATTTGCTTTGACTATTAATATAATCCGTACTTTAAAGTGATATCAGTGGTGGTCTTGTCCACAGTGGCAACATAAAATTATTCATTTATGTCGATACCAGTCGATCTGTGTTTTACGTTTGATGAAGTAAATGATGAGAAAAATGATTATCATGAAAAATTGGGGGAATACGTTTTTCTAAAAATATTTGAAACAACGATCTACATGCGCTAACACGAAATTATAATCTGTCTTTAAGAGCTAAGAATGAAAAAAGCGGTGTTGATTCTTTCATCCAGCATGATATATTGGTGTATTGGAAAAATGTCCGATTCTGATGTCCTGATTCTCATGTTGGATTTATCAGAAAAGGGATAAATAAAAAATCCAACGCGGATGAAAATCATTTTTTGTGTATGCTCTGCGAGTGTCTCATATAATGTAGTCTTTGAACTTGTTGAAACCAGAAAACAGTTCTCACAAGATACTCAATTTTATCTTTTCCAAAGAAACTCATTGCGCATTAATCAAAGCATATTGCGAGGGAATCCTATCAGCACATTATAAAAAGACTTCCCAAAAATTGAGCAGCCGGGATTGGGCTTAAAGTTTATTTCGTCTCATTACTACGTTTTTTCATAGTGTTCCAGCGATGCCAAAGAACTTCTCATGAGTTTGAAGGTTATTAGATATTTTGAAAGACAGAGTTGTTGATCTTCGTTGAATTTTATTATTGTTTGTTTGACGGATGTTCAACTTCCTCAGTATCGAATTAGCACCGTTTGCATATCGAATGGTTACGGCAATTGGCATTCAGGGCATGCTCTGGTTGTGAAAACATTCTCAGCATTGTTGTTCAACTCGCATTTTGGGTACTTAAATACAGGTCCCGCTCTACCATGTAGGCGAACTAGGCGAAGTGATGGGGCGCCGCGATTTGAGGGGCGCCGAAATGACAAGTGAAGAGAAAAAAATTAAGAAAAAAGAAGGGGGAGGGAAATAGTAAACCCTATAGTCCGACAACCTTACCTAAAACTCGATAACATATCTAACCCTATTTCATAAAGTAAAGGGCTTGTTCGCTGCTTAACCTTCCGGCGGGCGCGCCCGTTTACAAAGTAAACTTGTTTTCAATTTACGGTCGATAACTCTGCGAAAAACAATGTAATCTTTTCGAACCAACATTGTATTCCTCTATCAGGCTTTTTCCTTCCAATGTATGTCGGTGTCAGCGAAATATTCAGTCCCAGCTCATTGGAATCGAGTTTGTGACTGAGAAGGTCGCCCGTTGTGAACGAAGTTGAAATTTTTTTAGGGGCGCCTTTTTCATCATTCGCCTAGGGCGCCTGTATTGCTAGAGCGGTCCCTGCTTAAATATACGTATAAAATCGTTTCAGGCTTGATTGATTGAAGGCGTTCGCTTTATCCATGTTGAAAGAACACACAAATGGTAATTTCCACACTTTTTAATAATTTTTATAACCCATTGACGCTTGACAAGATTTTATTTAATTCTAAGGACAAATATGATCGAATGGATAAAAGTGGACTGTATAAATTAAAGTGTGAGGACTGTGGTATGTGTTATGTTGGCCAGACTGGTAGAAAGTTTAAAGACAGAGTGAAGGAACACAGAAGAAGTTTTATATATAATGACGGAAAATCTTGTTTTGCTGACCATTTATGTCGGAATAACCATTTTAGCAATTTTGACATAGATATTTGACAGTGTATTGACAAAGGGCTTAAATTAGATTTTATGGAAAAATTCGAAATTGCCAATAGCCCGGATGGACTTTTTAATGATGTTTTATTTTGTAATGACTCACCTTTGTTAAAGTTAAGCATCCCCATGACGTCAAAACCCTGACCTTCACTCACGCTCCACTTGATGTATGCTTTCTGTTATCGGCCTTCATTCATTTGTTCACCCAAACTGTTTCCCCTCCCACTTCCCTCACACCAATTCCATATGCCCCCCCACCTCCTACCTTGGCCTGGGTATAAATACTGAGAGAGTGATGCTTGTTTTTACCTTGAGAATGACACAATGTGTTGAAACCATGGTCGGTTGTTAAGTGATGGTTTTATTAAAAAGTGTGGAAATTACCATTTGTGTGTTCTTTCAACATGGATACTTAAGTATATGTCATCGTATACCTGAGCATGAAACCGCAAAATAATATCGGAAATAGGATTACGGAAGAGTTTCGTAATTCTTCAAATATGAGTAGCGTTTTACCACTCATGCTTCTATCAGTACATAATATCCTTAAGCATGTGTGACTGGAGACTGGATAGCGTTGGTGCGACGTAGAACTGAAGAAGTAGCCAGAGGATAATTTTTTTATTTGGTCTACGTAAGGAGAGGAAGTACCTACCTACCGGATTTCATTCAGTTCATAAATGTTCATGCAGCTGTGTCCATTATGCCATTTTCCTGCGAGATAAAAAGCGTAGATGAAGATAGAAAGACCAAATTCCTGCAATAGCCTCGAAATGTCTTCTATGAGAATTTATTTATCTCTCCACCCTCATCCTTTACGAAATATAAGGAACGAAATTGGGGAAGAAGTTGAGATGATGCAATTGAGACTGCTACGATGATGATGTGATGACCTCATCTCGTGACCTCCACTGGGTCAAACTCTTCTTCTCCCTCCAATAATTGGGTCAGGATCCTCCTGATTCTTGGGTCTCCTCCCTCTAACACTTTTCTCTGTTTTATTTTTTTTAGAATTGGTTTATAAGCACTGCAGAGGGTTTATCCGCAATTACGATTGAATCTCGTCTTCTCCAACGGGATCTCAAAGGCTTCCTTTGTAAATCGGTCCCAAGAATGTTTTCAGAGGCAAAGAATTATTTTCGTGGCTTCATTCAATATCAGTGGTCATGGCGGATGTTGTATTTCACCAACTCCACCACTTTTAATTACATATTGAACTTAAGTAGAAATCTCCTTTAAAGTCTGAAGTCCACTTTCAATTCCCTTGAACAAAATAACCTTTTATTTATTTCTTTGGTTGACAATGTTTTCTGTCTACCAACTCGTAGTCATTCCTCTTAATGTGAATCCTGGAGTATAATGACGACCTCCAGCATGCCTCATCACACTCGTGTCTCTTTTGTTTTTGTTGCACAGCTAATGCAATCAGGTTTGCGACCGTAGCAAAGCGGAAATAGAGTTTTCTGATTCCGCCACCATAGTGCACCGCCAACTAAGCGAAAATTGGTGAACTGGGTTATGGCGCTCGAATTGCGACGAATGAACTCGTTTCTCAATAAACAAATGCATATCACAATGCGCATCGCATTATTTCAAATTACTGTGAATCAAAAGCCACTGTGGCTTGGAAAATGGATTCAGCCGAATGCGAGTTGGTCGGTCACTCAGTCGAGTGAGTCTGTTTGGACCTGTTTCCGTATCCATTGTCAACAGTTTTAATTTGCGGACATTAATCAACTTAAGCTAACTTAGCGTTAACTTCACGAGCGAGCCTTAATTACAAATAAAACTTTTCCCTGCCTCTATTTCTATTGTTCATAGTAGGTACTTTGATACTTTTTTCTGTGAGAGAGATCAAATTTCCATCGATAGACATAGGTCGATTTCCTGCGATAGACATAGAAGAAAAAAATCAATTAATTTACCATATCCTCCGTATAAACAAAGATAGAAAAGTGATTTTTACTGCAATGAATAGACAACATATTTACTATAAGTTTTCCAACAAAAACTTTATCGTATCTCCGAAAATAAAATTGCAATCTTAAAATATTTGTTTTCGAAGTGTGAAACTACTACGAATATTTGAGAGCAATCTTGAAAATAAGATAATATTAGCATTGATGATAGCAGTAAAAGAACCATACGTATCTTATGCACCTCTGTGACAAGTTCCATATCTCCTCAACCAGTATAAGTCATTGATGTTCGGTGTTTTCATGGTGACTGCAGAATGCTTGTGACAAAATGTTTGCGTTGCCATAGCTCGGTAACTAAGGAGTTGCGATGCCATGTTCATTGGACAAAAAATGCTTAAAATCACTTCACCAACCTCTTCCAGAAGTATTGCGCTTTCCCCCTGAAACACCATGTATTTTGGTCTTATTTTTAAAGTCAATAGCGTTACAAAGAAATGTCATTCAAATAAAAGTTTGGTGGTAAAATGAAAAAGAAGGATATCGATTCAAAGAAAACCTATGTATTGTGAAACAGTATGATGCCGGACAAACGGTGACACATTTATTAAACAGTTTTGGCTTACCGAACTTCACAATGAACCACAACCACAAACGACCGAGGACGTATTCTGGATGCTGTTAAAGGTATTGTAATAATGAATTTCACAAAGTTAATGAAGTTAGAAAAGTACCCATTCATTAATTAAAGACTTTATATTTGGTTAGAAGACCAAATTTAAAATAGATGCCTTTTAGTTTGCTAATAACCTACGTGAAGTTCGTTTTGAAGATCTCAAAGAAGGAAAGAGAGGATAGTAACAAAACCTTTCATGATAGTCGTGATGATGGGTTTAATCGGTTTAAATACGTGTGCATTTGCATTATGTTGTAATTGCTGGTACGGGAGTTTGTAACTACCAATAAATGTGATACTGCTTAGTTATTTCAGAAGGAGTTGGAAGAGAGGGTTAATTTTTCCGGAATATATATATATTTATATATTAAATACTGACGATACAATGATCCTGTGGAAGAAAATCGTAATTTTATCCACTGGGAAACAAAACTTATACATCAATTATGCATGATGAGAGCATGCCCGGATTTAAAGCATTAGATTATTAGGCTATTATTAAGTGGCTTGACTGGGGAAATGTTGCATGCTACTAATTGAAGCGGTTTGTGAATGCGATAACTCAAGGGCCTTCGTGAATGTATGCAACAGAAATTATTCGGTGTATTTCCAGTCCGATAAGAGGCCGTGGATGACGATTGTTCGAAGACGCACGTAGTTTTTGCCGTCACGAAGGAGATAATAAGGCAGGTACAATTAATGTAGCTATATAGAGAATGTGGACTTTGAGAGATTCCAATAATTGGCTCTGTAGAAAGCTGAGCACAAAAAAGGATATCGTGGGATGAGTAAAACTTGCCTATAACTTTGAGTTTTTACTCACGACCGCACATACAGTTTAAATGTCCCTTAATTGGTATCTTCTTTGTACGTTTTTTTGTCCCTTATTATCATCCATGATACTTGAGGGTCACACTGACAAGGGCGAATGGAATGTTTTGAAAAAGAATGGGATTGATTGAATTTATTGTGGAATTATTACGGTGTTTTTAAGTATTATTATTAAAGTTCTTATACATTACTGTGGAATAATCGATGTCCCCATTCTTTGAATATAACAAAGAAAAAAACAAGCACATAGTAAACAATTAATGCCCCAATAACCTTCTAGTATTCTGCTCAAATATTTTTAAGTCTAGAACCTATTAATTTTTGATGGAAAAAATTCAGGGTCAGGGTGCCGCAAAGGGACCCTGTGCTCACCCCTCGCTCTCCACTGGCATCAAGGATATCAGTAACGAGGATCCTCGCTCTTTAAGACTCGGTCACCATGAATGAAGACCATAAGAGCGTTGTCAGATGCATACGGTTCGTCTTTTAATGTTGTTCAAAGGTCGGAGAGAGAGATTTGGGTCAACGGAGGAGGGATTTGCCTCCCTGGAGTTGAAAGGGGAAAGATTAAATGACCGGGAAGCCGGTTAGATACGAGGGAGGAAGGAAATGCTTGAAAAGGGAAGAAAGTGAACACTCAGGAGAACGCACATCTAGTCACCGATGATGAGAAACCGTTGGCAGGATCTCAGGTTATTTGAGAGACATAACGAGTCTAAGGCGTCCTAAGATAACTTGGAGCGAAAAGAAGCGAAAACTAAAAGGCCTTAAGAAAAGAGGGATCGTTACTAGGGCTATTGTTACTAAGCAGTAAACAATAGAGGATGGATGTGAGTCATTTTCTCATATAGATTGAAAATTGAAGGAATCCTAGACAAAAAATATATATGAATATTATAATCGAAGGAAATCGCCGTAAGAGAAGTACATAATATGCTTCTCCGAGCCTTCAGAGAAGTCGTTTGGCGTAACATTTCGGTATAATTATGGCTATACCATACGCAGGATTTTCGTAGTTAAATATAATATTTTGCTGTGTCTGTGTCTAGGTATATAAGCATGCAGCTTTATGCACTCATTGATACTATGGGTGTATTGTTCTTTAAAGTAGGGGTGCAAAGAATTACTGGAAAAATTACAAGTTAAAACGATGTATTTATATAGTTAAAACATTTTAGAATGCAATGATATTAGTAATTGACGTAAAATAACCCAGAATCCAGTCTTCATGTGGCAGAGGATAACCTCATCAAGTAGGTATCATTACAGAGTATGAGTCACGTGGGAGAAGCTCATCTTAAAGGAAAGGAAAGGTCACAAAGGAAGCGCAAGGTCTTCCGATATTTTAGCGAGAGTTCCCAGAACAAATTGTTTTACACTTCTGAGGAGCAGTATCCTCAACTTTGGATTCCCCTCCATGTCCCAGTGAAAAATGAAAGTGAATGCTCTTGGCAGAGGGGGAAATAAGAAGAGAGAAAGATGTACGACACGGGGACTGGCGACGAGGGCTGGTGCAAATGGATGCAAAGACGAATATGGCGGAGAGAGTAAAGGAAGAGAATTTGAGCAGTATTGAGAGGGAGGGCTATGGAGGTATTTACATGGCGATGGAGTTAATAACTAGAATTTACAACGTAATGACAACGTGCGAGATATCACCCGAAAACACAGTGCAGGGGGAGCATACGTAGAATACTGTGCGATAATCGAAAAAAATCTATATCGGTCAATTATAAGAAAAATTGGAAATGCGGACGATTCAACTGTCGGTAATTGAAGAGATGACAATTAATTGAAATGACATTCAATTATTGACAAAGGTCAATAAATTGAAATCGAAATGTGTGTTAATTAATTGCAATTGCTCAATTAATTGAAGTCAACCAATTAATAAACAATATTCTATTGGATCGTGCTTTTTAAAGGCTTTCCGTTGGTAGTAAAAAGAATGAAAGAACTAATGGGAAATAACAACAAAATAATTCAATCAGTTAGCTTTTATTGATTATTTAAAGGAATAGATCGCTATTTGAAGACAGTCAGATGAGATCCTCAGCGTGTTCATGCGACAGACACTGACGTGTGTCGATGACAATGTTCCCACCGAGACTGAACAACCTCTCGGACGCAGTGCTAGTTATAGCCGGGATGTAGCTAGATAGCTTCTTGCTAACTTGTAGGGGTAGAGGTGGTGGCCCTCTCCCCCCACCAAGGCGACCTCCATCCTAACGAGGAGAGAAAGAGAGACTATAGGTTCCTCTCTCTCTCACTTATTGGAATAATAGCTTCTTTTTACTATGAGTATGGATCTATTATTAAATATATGTATATATATATATATATGTATATATATATATATATATATATATATATATATATATATATATATATATATATATATATATATATATATATATATATATAATGTGTAGACGGTGTTTTCTATAAATAGATGACGTGTTTGGAAACCTAAACAACCTAATACGCCTCTCTTCTTCCTTGTTTCTCCTATTTATATTTAATTATATTATATTGTTATCGCTTTTATATCAATACATGGTGCCATTTTTTAAATAAACTCTCCCTCTTTCCCTCTCTCTCTCGCGTCGTTGTTTACATTCTGATAGGGTGGGTCGTAGATCGAGTCTAGAATCAATAATTCGAATAAGAGGCTGAGAAATCTCTTACCACTTTTTTGAATTGAATAAACAGATGTCGAATTGGAATTGTATGGCAGAGGGGGCACATATATTTCACTCCAAGGAATTCGGTTCAAATTCTAGCAGTTTTATGGTTTTTTTATCGTAAGCCGCAATGTCTCTTTGAATTTATAACGTATTACAAACACTCTAATTCTAATATTTCACCCGTTCGATTGGAGGTTTTTTCTGTGGACATACATATAAGGAAGGGACTTTTATTGTCTTGCTGGAGTACACGAATCCCTTCAATAACGCTTGCTTGGTGTAAGTAATGATTATGTTACACATTAAAGCCCTACAGCCTACCATCAGCTTTAATTAAAGTGTACCTATGAAATGAGCCTTTAACTTTCGAATAGATGATTCGTTTCCATTAGCGGCATATTTTCTACTTAAGCACATTAATTTTTACTTTTAAGGACGCTTTTCATATCCTTGACAAATTTCATGCTGATTTCCAAACTTTTATTTGATAAAGATTAATTGAAATGATTTTGGTGCTCCACGACGTCCATTTTTACTAAGTCAAGCATAGAGCCGTGCTTAAGCAATATTTAGACCTAAACACGACTTTACGTCATCAGATCGATTATGAGTTACCCAGACGGTAACAAAGATGTAACGTTTGCAGCAAAGAGACCCATTCCGACGCTATGTTTTCGTGATTGATACGAAAGTTTAGATTCATGCGCACATTTTCGTTTTATTAGGTATAATTCGTTCAGATTGTGTGAGCTTGACCTTGAGTTGGCGTCACGCATGCGTTAGTCAAGAGAAGAGGACTATTTTCTGGTTGTCTAGTTAGCCATTTTAGTCGTGAAAGAAATTTTACGCGCATTACATCTCGAGACTTTGATGTGCTAGCGTGCTAATGTTGGTTCCAAAAGAAACATTTCTTCAACATACGTCTACTCAATCATAACTGTTAGAAATCTCATCTGCTGTGAAGCATTTTATGAGTGTGATGCCTTTTCGTGCAGCCTTTTGTTGAATTGTGGCTACATACTTCAGGTTCCTGTGTAACTGTGGTGGGGAAAAAGGCGAGTATGTAAACAAACATTTCTTTTCTTTTTAAAAATATATCTTTCTCTGTCCTAAATGAAAAAAACAAACAAATATACTGATTCGTTAAAAATATTTTTTGTCATACATGAAAAGAAAATGATAACATTTGGATTTAAATTAGAGATGTCGCCCCATGGTCACCCAAAACCCCGGAGGAAATTCAATAAAATATATCTCATCGGAAAGAGCGTTTATAAGACGATTAGCCATCGATCAGTAGGTACCGCTATGTTCGCAGTGGAGCGTGTAAGTCGGCTTCGGAAACTATGGAAACATGACGATACGTAATCCGTAAACGACTGAGCAAGCATTTTTATGGTCACTAAATATCACGCTAAATATCAAAGGCAGTCAATATAGTTAATTAGTGTTTTCCAACAGTGAAAATATCACTCAGCATCTTAATTACTCCAGATTGTTCCCGTGAACACTTTATTGGAATTGCAACTAGAACGGGGACTGACTCTGCTTGTGTGCGTTTGGCGAAAGTAAGAAGTGAAGGTTTCCTTCATCGATTTCCAGGAAATCGTATGATTTCGGTTCACCGAGGTGACTCACCGCTCGCCTCCTCCATTCTTCGCACACAGTCTCTTTGCTTCCCCTCTTGGTAATAGAGAGACCTACTGGAATGGAAGACGACGCTGATTGCTTCTTCGATTTGAAGATCTCTTGAGATTGGAATGAATCAGCCTCGAATATCACCCTTGTACGATTGAAAATGGTGGACATATTAGAGGAGAATGTCAAAGAACCACCCCTCTCCCTGGTATCGGGAAGTACTCATCTCATGGTACTCTTGGACTCCACCGCTACAAATAATAAAGCGATTTCCTAAGATATTTTCACTAATTGACACACTCGCTTGTTCTCAGATATGTGAATAATAATTTTCTTAAGATTGATCTCACCTGTTTGGTCCAAAGAACTTAATGACAAACTCTTATAATTATTATTATCTTATTTGATAAACGAAAGAAACCTTGGCAACTAGAAAACTAATTTTAAAATTATAAGATAACTATTCCCGAATTGTGGTAATGATGAATGTAGTGAAACTATAAGGTCACTATTGATTACTAATGAGATATCCTGGACATAAGTTCACAATCTTGTAGCTATTTATTTATTAAATTAACTCGCATCATAACGTTCACCAGAATGTTGAGCATTTCATTTTGTAATTAAGGACCATCATCATGTTTCGGTAACTATTTCACAAAAAATATGTGATTTCACCGTCCCTAAGTGAGTTCCTTCTCGACTTTACTAATTTCTCATGATTTCAACAAAAGACTAGTCAATCAGGAAATTTCAGTTCTTGTAAGAAATGCAACAAAATTAACTAGGGTTAAAGAACGATGGCTGATAACAAGAAGCAACTTCCATACTCTTGGACATTTAAGATGATGTATTCATTAAAATCAGGCAGCTATTCTTCCATGCATTTGTTTGAAGTTAAAACTCCCACCTTCAGGAATTGGCACACTTGTGAGTGAAAAAATGAAAACTAATAAGTAAAATGCCTCTTAATTTGAAAAGAGCTGGGATTTTTCACAGACTATATTCGTAATCAATATAAGAACTCGAATACCTAGAGTTAATATTCAGAAAAATGGAGGTATGGTGAAACTCAACTTTTGGAGGGGGGTGTGAGTGATTATGATGAATTGATCCGTCGAATGACATAATAATTACATGCCTAGGAAAAATGTAATAAAAACCAAAAGCTGGTAACGAAAATTGTGACCTTGGTTTTTCTTTTGCCAATTCTCCCTTTCTTCAAAAGTTCTTTTTTCATTCATGCATTTGGGACTCACTGAGTTTTATCAATCCCTTATTGGCTGGAGAAAAGTTGAAAAGTAATCTGGGGAATGGAGAAGTCCGGACGACTTCGACTGTCTAGATGTTAAACCGGGAGCAAGAAAAGGGCACTGTAGATTCTTCTCTTCTCTTCTGATATTTTTGTATATATTTGGTGGTAATGGACGTGGGTATGGTTCTAGTCACAAGAATGGGTTACTAATTCAAACCTACAGGAGTAGTTTCGGAAAACATTTTTTCCTTTCAATGGCTGGAATCTGAAAAGGCGTACTAGGTGCCTTAAGAAATAAAATATCGCAAATGCAAGAATGTAAAAGTAGTGCATGAGATAGGTATGCAAGGAGAACTGTGCAATGTGGAAGAAGATTTTGACAACTGCTACAGTTTCCTTTGCCTCACACCAATACTTTATCTCCTTAACTTTGACCTACGAAAAAGGCAGCGTCGCAATGAATATAAATGCATGTTATGGAAAAAAATAAATTAAGTGCGATGAATAGTGGAAAATTTAGCCCGTAGGGTGATTCGTAATTAAAGATAAATTTTACTTTTACTTCGAAAAAGGAACCGTCTATCGACCAGTTCCTCACACAAAGTCAGGAAATCTACATAAAAACATCGGGTATCATAAAATGGAAACTTGGGAAATCGCGATCTTCCTGCACATATCTCCTAAAATGCTCAAATGCAAATAGTAGCAGCATTTTGGAATGATCTTCACGTCGCTGATTACAGCAATTAAAAGAGGAAGTCCACGAAAAGAGCGCCCAGATGTCATCACTTGCTCGCCAGCTGTCGTCGTCGTCGTTAGTGCCAGCAGTTGTCGATAAACGACGCCATCGCACTTCGCAGCACTCTGCGTTCGAACTAATTATCCCCATCGGCTCATAAAACACGAACGGCGAGAAGAAAGACGATCGGCTCCTCTTCTCTTTATTTCATAATTAACATTCCTTTCTCTAACAAGGATATTTCGAGTAACTTCGCATTGTCTATGTATCTAAACATGTATGGCCAAGAAAATAATTTATTAGATATTTATCCCGACGTTGAAATTTCCAAAATACAAATCAAAATACAAACAAACTCTGGAAACCACGGCCGACTGGTAGTCAACCTTTCTGACTACGAGATTGACGAACGGACTAACTCCATTCTGACAAAAGGATTAAACTTTGCACCTGCTCCCAGACGTATTCCTTACTCTGACTTTGTGGGGGGTATAGAACAAGCCATACGGAGCCTTCCGGCTGAAGAAGCAGAGGATGTGAGGAGTGAAGCCTTGATGGTCCTGAAAAGGGCCGTGCCGCCGAAGCCAAACATTTCAAAGAGCGAAAGGGATGCTTTACACACCCTGAGGAGTAATCCATCCATAATTGTTCTTCCGGCCGACAAAGGGAAGGCCACCG
Source organism: Pyrrhosoma nymphula (assembly GCA_963573305.1). NCBI lineage: Eukaryota > Metazoa > Arthropoda > Insecta > Odonata > Coenagrionidae > Pyrrhosoma > Pyrrhosoma nymphula. The sequence continues at coordinate 132,616,651 of OY754336.1, forward strand.
TGATTATGAAGAAAGAGGACTATCACACCAAGATCACGGAGATACTTCAAGACGAAACCTACGTGCCTCTAAAACGGGACCCAACCGACGCCATCGTCAGGAAGACTATCGCCCTAATCAAGGAAACAGGGATCCCGGCCGAGACAGCCCGTGGTTTGAGAACTGAAGCGCCTGCACCACCAAGGCTTTACGGTCTGCCCAAAGTGCACAAGACAGGCGTCCCACTCAGGCCGATCGTAAGCGCAATAGCGTCACCCACATACAACCTGGCAAAATATCTTACAGGACTCCTGTCACCTTTCGTTGGCTCCTGTGAACATCACGTCAAGAACTCCACAGAATTCGTGCAGACTTTGAAAAGGATCCATATTGACGACAACGACCTTTTGGTGAGCCTTGACGTCGTGTCTTTATTTACACAAGTACCATTGACCGAGACGCTTAGCCTCCTGGAGAAGAGATTCGACCCCAAGACATTGGTGCTTTTTCGCCACGTACTGACTTCCACATATTTCCAGTATGACGGACAATTCTTCGAGCAGAAGGATGGAGTGCCGATGGGATCGCCCTTGTCTCCAACCATTGCTAACTTCTTTATGGAAGACTTTGAAGAAAAAGCATTGAATTCGGCCCCTCTTCGCCCGAAGCATTTCTTCCGATACGTTGATGACACTTTCGTGGTGTGGCCTCATGGAACTGATACTCTCGCCCAGTTCCTGTCCCACATGAATAGCCAACATCCCAAAATCTGCTTCACGATGGAAATGGAGGTCAATGGTCAACTGCCATTTCTTGATATACTCGTACGGCGGAAGACTGACGGCACTTTAGGTCACAGCGTCTACAGGAAACCAACCCATACGGACCTGTACCTGAACGGAAGAAGTCACCATCATCCGGCGCAACGACGAGCAGTGCTGTCCACTCTTCTCCATCGAGCCATATCTATTGCGGACGAAGAAAGCTTACCGCAAGAGATTAGGCACCTTAAGAAGACGTTTCGACGAAATGGATACGGAGAACGGGACATAACGCTGGCCCTGAAAAGGACCTTTAAGCAAGTGGATTTGAAGACGCAGACAGCAAAGGAAAAACCTTCCTCAAGAGCTTACTTGCCATACGTCTCCTCGATATCTGGCAAAATATCGAGGATTTTAGCCAGACATAACATAGACACCATTCACCGACCGCCACCCAAACTGAAGGAGCTCATAGTCAGAGCAAAGGACCCTATTGGCCTGAAGACATCAGGAGTTTACCGCGTTCCGTGTGAATGCGGTGAAGTGTACGTGGGTGAGACAAGTCGGACGGTGGAGACGCGAATCAAGGAACACCAGCGTCACCTTAGATTGGGCCAACCGGAAAAATCGGCTGTTGCAGAGCACAGCATCATGATGGACCATGCCATCCATTTTGAGAAGACAAAAATAATTGCCCGCTCATCTGGCTATTGGGACCGGCTCATCAAGGAGGCCGTCGAGATCCGGAGAGAAAAACGAAACTTTAACCGTGACGCCGGTTACAACCTGAGTCACACGTGGAAACCTATCATCAAGATTATGGGAGAGTCAAGACCACCGGATGATACATAATTTTCCCGCCAAAATTTCGGACCTTACCTACCCATAGGGTATATATTGATGACCACTTCCAGTCAAGGCACTCACCTCTGCCCTGAGGACGATGCTCGACTCGAGCATCGAAACGTCGGCCGCCATGGACCTAACTACCCGGTGCAAACCCCGAAAGAACCCTGATATAAATCTTCGCCGGGAAAGCCTGAAATCATTCATACAAATAAAATATTATCTCACCTTTCAACTTAAGATATAATGTCTTCTCCCTCTTCGACTGTCTCATGAAAGGAGGTCCGTGTTTTCGTTAATTGACACATTTTCCCAATGATTTCCTAACGTAGTTATAGATCTTAAGTCAGAAGAGCCTCAACTATATATCGATTTGATCTCCTAGGAGGTACTTCATTATAATCAAGAAGGTTAAAAACGTTATTGCTTTCACCATCTACAATATTCCGTCTATTTAAAAAAAAATTCCCATCAATAGAGTAAATACAACATTGAAATGGCTCAGTTAAATTCTCATTTGAAGATTACAAAACATGACACATGGCAGGTTAAACTGAGTTTTTAGAAAAGGAAGAAGGATTAACCTGGGATTGCTCTACTTTTTTACTGCAGTGAGCTCCTTTACTGCACCGCCACGCCAGTTAAAATTGGTTTCACGACATTGAAACCACCCCAACATACAAATACGCCTCAATTGTAGCTAAATTGGTGTATTAGTTCCTTAGTAAGTACGAGAGGTAACTATCATAAAAGCTGCCTCAAATCCACTTGTTTTATTTTCACGTACTAGGCTGCTCTAAGTATGTCTAGGCATATGTTATTGAGTGAGGAAAGGCAGTACACCAAACTAGTACGGTGCGGGAGGATAAAGTCCTTGACTGCTAATCCAGAGGTTGTGGGAGCCACACCCTGGGTATTTATTCACTGTTAAGGGTGTTAACGTACCCATTAGTGTTGCTGTTGAACTCCCGGTGTAAAAACCCTTTGAGTCTGCTTCTGGGGAAGTCGGAATAAAGTAAAATTACAAAAAAAAAACTAAACGATAAACGGTTGTATTGTGGGCAATATCACAGGTAATCGGTCATTAAGAGGGTTGGAGTTAGCGATCGGTCTAATCTTAAACCTTTCTTCGACCTCCGAGGCATGGGGAAGCGATATTGACCCGGCATTCACGGACGGTGGTATACCCGCAAAATCACCCTCAGGGTACAAAAAAATAATAGTAATACCGGTGACAAAGAATGAAGAAACGGAATAATTGAGCTTTCTCAGCTACTTCGGCAGAATATCCGTGTTGGACGTCACTAGCCTGGGTGTTGCTGTGGAGACAGTTTTCTCCACTGAAGCTCAATTTGGACTTAACATGATCTAAGGCGCGTTGAAAGATCAGATCCTACTTTCTTGAGGAAATTGGCAAACAATGGAGTAATATGGGGAAAGCGCACTGATGATGATGAAGCGCGCCAAATTAGCTAGCTGGATGTGCAACCCTCTATGATGGCTATTGCGCTTTGAATTACCCCTTTCAATCAGACCAGAAGACAAGCTTTGCTCCATTTTGTCTTCTTGCAACGGGACGATGAAGCACTGGACACGCGATAATTTCCTTACAGGGAATGTCACTAAGAAGGTGATATATTATCGCATCCGGATCTCGTTTTCTCGTGACCATGCCTTCGTCCCCGTCCGGGGGAATGATGTATAATGTTGCCTGGTCCAATCTCCCGGCGGCGGGAGGGATTTATACGCGCGAAAGGGAGGAGGTGGGCACTGGAAGCATGTTATTGTGAAATGCACCCACGCCGTAATTATTACAGCAATGTGGCAAGTATTGTAACCACACATCACATGATGCAACGAGGGTCGTTCAATAAGCATTTAGAAAATGCAAGAGTTGGTGCTGGTACTAATATCGAAAATGGTTTGTTTATAGTAAGCATCATGACTCAATAAACTGGTGTTAATGTCTTATTTATATCCATCACATGGTTTCATTTTCTTTGTTGATTGAATCAACAAACCTGCGCAACAAACCTTCGCAGTTTCGATGAACAAAAGTTTGGAAATAAATTCGAATTACTACAACATCCACCGTATTCACCAGATTTGGGTCCCAGTGACTTTTTTTTTACCAGACATAAAAAAATGTCTCGACGGACAAGGGTTCACGTCTAAAGGAGAGGTCATCGCACAAAAATATGCCTATTTTGAGGACCTTCAAAAATCCTGCTTTTTGGACGGCTTAAAAAAGTTGGAGAAACGCTGAGAAAAGTGTATATAAAGCTAAAAGGAGATTATGTTGAAAAATAAATAAAAATATACCCAAAATAATTTGTTTTTCTATGTTTTTCTAAGGACTTATTGAACGACCCTCGTATGGTTATCAAAAACAAATCTTTTGAATCTCAAAGTTTGAAATAATCTGCATTTGCCTCTACGTCCAAACAGGGGCGCGATTCCATTGTGGCCATTTTAGGGGTCATGCCTCTCAGTTCATGCAAATGCATTTCAGTTGTTTTGGTTTTCAATATGGATGTTGAGAATTGAGCTGAAACTTCATTTTATTTTATTCATTTCACCCAGTACAGACTGTCAGAATTTCAACTATCGATTTATATTTAGCTATGCACTGGAAACAACGCACATAAACTTTTTACTTTCAATTACTATTTAAAAGTACGTCATGTGAACACTATTTTTAGTTAAATTTTCCTACAGTGTATTTCTTACTTCCATAAGTACGTGTTTGAGAAGCACTACCTAATACTGTTGAAAATATTTTCTAAAGTTCACACTTTTCATTCTATATCATGCATTATTGAAATGATATATTTTTTTAACAATTCCATGAAATTAATGATATTCTATTAAAACATAGCTATTTTTTGTTATTTTATCCACAAAAAAAAATCGAGCAATGTAAGGAGCGAAATAGCTTGAGCAATTTAAATCATTGTTTTAATTAGGTTTAATGTTAATCCGCTTCAGTATGAATAATTGGGAGTCCATGACAGATGATCTATGATAAAAATTCGTATCCTATATTGAGACGTTTAATATAGGGAACAATGCGCTCTGATGTACCTCATTGTCTTCCTCAGCCAAATTTAAATCAAGCGGCTATCATCGGCATTGCGGTTCTAAGCATAGCTACAATAGTTTGAGTAAACTCCGCTTCAAGAAAGTTCCCACTTCCCGTCGATGACATCATTATGGCCTTCATCAGCTGAGGTCACCACTCGAGTCCTGAGGGCCGATTTCCTTGAACCCTAGTCGCTCACGGCAGGGATAGCCCTAATGGACTTCTCAACCACTCCTCACAATGCATTGCATACAGCACAGGGCGTTCATTAATTCTACGAAGCCATACGGACAATCCAACTTAGAACTAGCAACTAGTTCCGCAGTGACTCTAATCCTCGTAGAAACGACTCAGTTTCTGCGATATGAATATGGATCATCTTTTAGTTGGCGGATATACTGTGCCCGAGTGATTATACTTCAACACGGCCTACCAAGATATTCGAGCTCCTTTGAAACCAGGTCAATTTGTACTAATTGTACTTTTGTTGCTCCTGCTCCAAACCCTTGTTTGTTTGGCAGTTTGAGCAAATATGCTTTAAACTCCATGAATATTTGTTCCATTCCAAATTCATTCGTTAGCACCGCTTTCTTTAAGCACACCCAAAAAAGAGGGCTTCTCCATGGGACACCATTGTACAAAAAATCCCTTTAGGCTTCGCATAAAGGCACAGGTAGACTTCAATTTTCTTTTAAATATAAAGACTCAGCTAATTTTGCTCAACCCTTGCAGTAAAGGTAAGTCGTATCAAAAACTATTTCAAACAAAAGTTTTAGTTAATATTTACAATCCCTACAAAAACTTTGAACGAATCTGATATTGCGCCCACTAGTGACGTTATGAATGTTTTGTCAGAAAACCCCAATTTATTTTCCCCTTGATGATGATTGGTGATACCTAATGATTGGTGTTATCAAAGAATCCTTCAGAAAAAAGTTTTTGGTAGTAGTCTTAGAAAGTATAGAAAAATTTAAACGAATGAAATATATTTCATATTCAAGGAATTGTAGTAATTTTTAATTTTTTTCAAAAATAAGCATTTTAGCATGTTGTTTGTTTCAACCTTCATATCAATGAAAGATTTCCAAGTGATAAAATAAACTAGTGCAGTCTTTATAGGTGTGTAGGTGTAGCAAAACTTGGTGGCACTCGCTGGTACAGAAAATGACGTCAGGGAGAAGAGGGTATACAAGATAGGAGGGATGAAAGTGTTTAAGTTGTTTTCTAGAAGTCCCCAAGCCCTGAGCCCTCTCATTGCCCACTCATGAACGCTTCATTCGTCCTCTCAGGGACTTAAAACTCTCCGCTGGCGAGTGCCACCAAGTTTCGCTATAACTATATATACATGGAAGAATTAACGTAGACGATAAAAAAGGCCGGCCGATGAATCATGGATTGTTAAGAAATATTTTGAAATTTGGAAAAAGATGAACGTTAGCATTATGAGAGAGGGTAATAAATGATTGATATATAAGGAGAGATTCAATTTTTAAAATTCCTAAAAGAGGGAATCAGAATAATAGAGGAATAATAATAGTTTGGATTGCGGTCAGACCTTGTCACGTGATGGTGCCATCGTTGACTTAAATGCAGAGAGGGTATGGAGAAGTGTCGATGAATGAGAAGAGCTATATTAAAAGTGTTCTCTAATTCGTCGTTGAAATATCATTCATACCTAAAATAACCATGTCTTTTCCTAACACAGCGCACTTAATAAAAACTTAAATATTTAATTTAATACTTATGAGTATACTCCCGTACTTCCTTCCACACTCTCATACAGTATTTAGCATACACTTGGTTTCATAATTATTTATTTTTCTATATGCTCTACAGCTCATTTAAATGTTATGAGAGTACGTCATGAGAGTTTATTTTCAAAGAAATAATTTTCCAAATTAAAAACATTTTCCTCTACCTCCATCTCACTTATTTTTTTCAATCTTAACTCAAAAGAACAACAATATCGCGGGTTACTTTTTTTATGCAGGTTATGTCCCATTTACAGTAACATACAAAATAATGTACAGTAAAATAAATCTAAGGAGATTGTCCTATTTAGGAAAAACATGGACGGCCAGCATTGAATTGAAACCTCAAAAGCAGCACTGGACTCATTTATCAACCTCGGAGTCAACAAATACGGCAAAGGGTTAAAAGGTGAAGAATTTGAAGGTTCTCTGTGGAATTGGAATGCCACACCCTCGGGAGACCAGCACATCACTCTAATAAGAAATCGAGAGATTTTGTGCTCCACCCAAAGAGCTAAAAAGACCAGAAGGGTGTGATTTTCAGCGATATGGAACGGGAGGGCGGTGGACCGGGAAGTAAAAGATCCTCCCGTCTCCCAGGGAAGGTGAAAAGGGGTGGAAAATAAGGGGAAGAAATGATTAAGAATGAAAGCCAAAGAGATGGCTTGGAAAATCGAATGCGGTGCTAGAATGTTATCGTGTTAGAAGAGGGAGGAGTTCCTACGACTAAAATGCCCTCTCACTACCCCCCCCCCAAAATAAAATAAGGGCGTGCCCACCAGAAAATCGAGTCCCATAAATTCACAAATCGCTTCTTAACTCTGCCCTCTATCGTGTGTGGCAAAAGGGGTAGAAAGTGACAGTCAGGAGCAGTGTGGCCAAACTTCCAAAAATGGGGCGCTTCGCTAAAATGGGTGCATCTGTCAACACCCTGTATTACATACTTGTATGTAATTAGGTGGATGTGAAATATACCTATGTTTCATTTCGTTCTCTTTCCCTTGGTAACATCCAGGGTGATGTCATGTCATTGAGAGAGTAAGTAATATTTAATCAATAATACTCTTAATTTATGCGCTTGAATGGAACTCAACTGTTTTTTAGCTGACATTCAGTATGCACGCATTAACACAACTATAACAGCTAGATGCGACAAATTATCATTATTTATATAATACTTTTTTTCAAGAAAGATATTGGTCAATTAAATTTAAATTATTTATTTCTCTTTTCCGAAGTTTCGAATTTTTACAGATGCATCTTCAAGGCTTTTATGTAAGTTGTGGATCTCCTGTTGAAATCTTCCATACTGGACTATTTTGAAATGACAGTTTTCTTTAAGAATTCAGCATTTTAACAAATTATACCGTCAACTATACTGCAGAATGCACGGATATAAAAAAAGAAAACTATTATTCCAGACTAGTCCAGCATGGAAGATTTCAACAGGAGATCCACAACTTACATAAAAGTCCTGAAGATGCATCTGTAAAAATACGAAACGTCGGAAAAGATAAATAAATAATTTAAAGATTAATGGACCAATATGTTTTCTGAAAGAAGAAAAAAACCTATTACATTATAAGAGGTCATGAAGGGGAAATATCTTCGTATCATTTATATATAAATTTTGTTTTTGCAAAAAATATCAGAAAAAATCAGGAATCATTATTTCGCTCCAAGTAAAATGTTCGCTACTTTTGGTACTTTTTTCTTTTAAAACGAGATGTCGCGCCTTCACGTGCCAAACATGCTACTTCACGTTCGCACTTAAACTGCGCGCAATGTTCAGGATAGCCGCGAGAGGGCAGAGTATTCGGTGAATGAGACGGGAAACTACTCGGCAGAAATGAGCGTTTATAGCGCCCCAAGAGGGAACAGAATGAGTTCCCTTGATGCCTCGATCAAAATGTACAATTGACGTGCAATGTCCGAAGGACATGTCCTCTCGGTCCTATATCTCACGAGTGCTAGACGTAAAGTATCCATGTAATTAGTTTCTCTCCCACGCTGAAAGTAAAACCACTCAACTTGACGCAATCAAGTTGACGATTAAATCGCTAAGATTGTATAAACAACGCTCCATGACGGTTACTTATGTTTTAGATGTGATTATGCGTCATAATGACAATAACCGATGAAAATTACATTGATTATGACTAATAGCATTCATCAATTCATTAAGTCGTTTAATTCTAAGATGTCATCCTTCCATGTGTAGTTACCTCCTTACTTCCTCTCAGTTCTTCATCTGCACCCTTCTCTTTCATTGGATTATCTATTGATACCTCTTGGCTTTTCTTTTGGGACTTCTTCCTCTATTTTTCCTTCAATTATATTCCTCACAAACCCATTGCACCTTCAGTCCCACCGATTATTTTTTTCTGTATATTGTGTTCCGTATATTCCTTTCCTCTGCTTATCTTCTGTATACTTCTTTATTTCATATTTCATTCCTCCATTTGATCCGCCTCCAGGAACAGATTTCAAAACTACCTGATATTTTCCGATCTTTATCTCCAATGGTCCATGTGTCTTATTCATAGAGTGCCACGCTCCACACTAATGCTTTCACATAATGTTTCCTCGTCCGCATTCCAATCTCCTTAAAACATGGTACTCACCTTATCATCATAAAAGTCTTCTTAGCTCAGGTTAGCATAGTTCTACTATTCAAGTAATTGGAGGTACTTGAGAAAGTGGACTTTCGATGGCTTTGGTGTAGTGAGGGAAGTTCTCCCGAGAACCTTTTCTCAATAGAATACTCTTTTACAGAATTTGCTTTCGAAACCCTCAAAGCTGGTCTTTAAAGACAATTACTCGTTACTTATCAGGTGAAATCTTGAAATGAAGAAATCATACCAAAACCCGGGTGCCTGTGACACCTCTTAAAAACGTACCAAAGACGTTCATACGGTTTTCATCTCCAATACCAATATTCCACTTCTTTTCATCACAAGAATATTTTAATTAACTGCATGTTTCGGTCTATTGCAACAGATATTCTTACATAAATATAGATAATAAGAACTTTTGCGAACATCTTTTTAAAATTTTTCTTTATTTTTACAATCTCGCTTTATTCTTAAAACATAACACGGGGTGAAAAAGTGTAAATAAGTGACTTTAGTATGCGTAAGACTGGGATAACAGCTCTTCAGCTGTTTGTCTCTACGGTGCACACAGAAAAAAGATCTAAAACAGTTGTAAATATATACCATAACATATAAGAGGTTAAGGACTTCATTATGTAAAAAGCAGTAGCAGCAATAACCTACATAAAATAACTGAAATGATGGATACGATATGCACGATACGATGGCTGAAGAAGAATTTTTATTTTAAGACCTATTTGACGAGAAAGAGAGCTGTAATTAGATAAAAAAAACACTGGTTATGAATTGAAAACGGAATTTATGGGCTATTACTAACTCCATAAATGATGATTTTCCATGCCGGGTTTTTCTTATTTGGTAATTTTTAATTGCTTGCACAAAAGATCCAGGGTAGAAGTTTCTCAATTGGGTGAAAAACTTATGAAATATTTATTTCTTCATGCTGTAGGCTCTTAAATATTTATTGCTCTTTTCCGAAATTGTGATTTTTGGCAACAAAATTGACAGGTATGACATTTTCACCCAACTTCCTCCATTTGTGGCACTCCACTGAGAGCAACAAAACTAATTCAATAACGCTGAAGTTGTGTTAATAGATTTGCCATTTGATGCCACTTTTGTATCCCAAGGTAATGCGATCGGTAATATTATCCAATATTATGATAATTGAATATAATGAAAAGAGCATGCTTACAGAGGCATTTAAGACACTAGGTACATATACACTCATACGAGCAATGTTGTTTACAGTTTGTCAGGGTAACTGCCTCCGGTTGGTCGAGAACCTTCTCCTCCTTCCTTCCTGATTAAGAGCGATCCTTTCCTTATCTTCCTTATCGAATGGCGTCTCTCCAGAGTGCAATTCCACATAACACAAATCCACATTTCACGCATTGGGGAGCAACTATTCATACTCGATCGGCTGGTTGGGGAGTAGAATCCTCTCTTCCCTTTGTTTGACTTATTGTTGGCTTTACACCTTAAGACTACAGAAGGGTACCTTCCACTCTTCACCCCTTCGAGGGCTTTAAATCCTTCTCTCCTATGTCGCCCGCGTTATACCGAGGTGATTTGGAGGCGACCTTCCATTTGGCTCGCCCATAAATTCCCCAAAGGCTTTCGATGCGTTCATTTCTAAGGCTCACAAATAACCTCGGGTCTGCCCTATGAGATTAACCAAGGGAAAACAAAATCGGGTCAGACTCGCGTCTCTCAAAGACCCTATTAAGAATAGTCACTACTTTAAAGAAATGATGATTAAAAAATCGGAAATATATGAAAATTTATTACTTTTGGTTCAAAGTACTTCGCCTTTAAATTGCACATTAAATGTTCTTTTATTATACAGTCATAACTTAATTCCTAGCCAAAATAAACACTTAGAAAAGGTTTAATAATTTGCAAGTACGATACGCGTGCAACATCGTATCCTATTGCATGGATAAAAATATCACAAGCTGAATTATCAACGGGTTGCGAAATACAGAGTCGCTATAGACTGGGTGTTTCCCAAGGAACTGTTATCGGTTTTCTTCTACGTACATCTTCTATTAATGCACGACATCAGTACCGTAAATTAAAAGTAAACATTACCTGCATACTGAAAAGTCTATTTTCTGATAACTCTGAGAGATTTTGATATCGGAAGATAAGGACTTATTAACAATAGATCTAGCATCAATCATCAAAACATAGTCCGAAGAGTGGAAGCTGGAATTAAGCCTAAAGATACGTTGCACTAGAATTTTGGAGGAATATGAGTACACCATAGCATCATTTCCAAATAATTAATTCGGAAATCGTCATCTTCAATCTGTTAAATATTTAGGTGTAACAGTTACTCAGGATCAATTTTCGAGCACACATATTTGGGAACTATTGGGTCAAACTAGCAGAAAGCTATAATTTAATGAAACAATTCTCGGAAAAGGCGATGCTAAAATTAAGGAGAGCTGTTTTAATTTTCTCTAGTCAGGCACTCCTGGATTAAGCATCTAGTATTTGGGACCCTTATGAATCAAGTATGATATTGGAATTAGATCGCATGCAGCGAAGAGCAGCCAGGCTTGTGAAGAGATTTTACGAAAAGTCTCGTATTATGTCGAGTCTATGAAAGGAATTGGAATGGGAATTTCTGTCACAGCTTATATAAATGAGTAAAGTTGAGATCGCTTGCTTATTTGAAGATGTAAAATACACATTAAAAGCCCCGTGCTGCTATGGTAGGCTCAATTACATTAAGAAACTTGTAATATGTGATTGACAAATTGCAGTACCAACAACTTTCAAATGGCAATTTTCTGGGCCACACAAGGACCACAAGAGATCGAAGCCTACAATATTTCTTGTGGAAAGGATAAGTTGTATAATTTAATTAGTTAGCTCTTTTATTTATTTATTTCAGTTGCTGATGCCTGCACAGAATGCTCATTAATTTTACGTGTCTGTAACTTTGTAATCATTTTGGGACACCAGCAAGGCTACTGAGGTATGAAGACGACAATTAATGATGCTTGATAGACTAGATTTCTTTATTTTGTTTAATAACTTACCATTGCTACTATCAACTAATATCGATAGAAATGTCTTGAAAGGGTTAATTTTCTAAAAAAATAATATCCCGTAGTCCCCATGAATTAAAAGTATTAGCAGTAACAATCAATCGTAGTGTGTTAACCCGTGTTCTCCAAATTAGCAAGTTTGACTACTTGGCACTTACTTGGTTTCTGGTTTGGCTTTGTATTGTTCTCGTGATTGCTTTCTGGTCATCTCGTCTGGCGGCCGAGAGGGGGATCATGTGAGGCTTGGCCTAGAACTGGCTAGAGGAGAATGGTGAGGAATCATCCCGTTTCCCAAATGCGTTGGAGGGAGAGCATGCGTGGTATTTTGTAGACGTACCCTCACGCGATTTCTTCCTTCAATTCAGCATGTGTGCTGCCCCTCTTCATAGCCTCTTCATACCGACCATAAATCATTACTATTTCTTCCCCTTCCCCACTTACCCAACTTCCTCCATTCCAGTTTCATAGGTTTCCCTTCCTTTATTACGCCCTGCAAACCACTTGTGTTAATGTCACGATGAAATCAATGTATTTTTCCATCTGCACAAGAGAAAGCACTATTGCATACCGAGGATCAGGGCGGCAACCTATGGCAAGAATTAACTCCAAAGACAACATCGGAATAAATAAATAAATAAATACTTCCCCATTTCCGGGTTTCCACCGCTTAGGTTGCTCTATGAGTGACAATAGTTTCGCCCCTGTTGCAACGTGCGTCTTCAGGTCGAAGTAACCGTCGTCTCTCAGAAATCAACCTAGGCGGTGGAGACCCGGAAATGAAGAAGCATTCATCTGAACGCCGAGGAAACTTGGACGATGGAATATCGACATAGTCAAGAGACACCTAAGGACGAGAGCAGAAAACCATTTCACCGATGTGGAAATTTATTGACATTGCTCCCTTTAAAATGGAGCGCTGGCAGGTATTGGGACAAGGGGGGGATAAGGGTAAGGGGTGGTTTATTCTTCCTAACGATTGGACATCATTTGCATTCAAAGAGAAGTAAGCCGAGGAGAAGGTTTGTCGTCGCATGTCACGAGGAGACGCGAATGAATGAATGAACGAATGTGGTAGTATAGGGGGGGAATCGAATGTGCTGGCAGGATGACAAATGGCGGCGATATGACTTCAATGGGTCGACCCGAGCGGACGGAGAAGGAAGAAGGCGTCAATTGGTAAAGAAAGAGAAAATTCATGGATTCGACAAAGGACAGCAAACTATTAAGTCTAATATTCTGGTTGTCATATTAACTTTATGATTGCGTTGTTGTTGCAGAGACATATACTCGTCGGAATTTGCAAAGATATAACAAAAATAATAATATTCCATGGTCGTTAACCATTGATTTTAGTAACTATTTGACAATAAGTGCCAGTAACATGTGTGAAGTAATGGTTACATAAATTAAAAAGGATACACATGATTAAAAATGCTATAAAATGGATTGTTTAAAAGTTCATCAAATTTTAATTAAAGTATTTTTTAAATTTTATCTCTGATTCGGAAAACGTTGGTCTTCACCATGTAACGGGTAAAGTGCGCCTTTTCAGGCCCCACTTGTTTTGGGGCTGACGCACGGCCTCGCCGAGAGAGGTCACCTCGGAGAAGAGGAGAGGATGGCGGAGGAAGAGAGGGGGTCGTCGGGAGTCGCGGCAGTCGGGACTGAGCTCGGGTGGAGAGCAGAGAGGGTGGACTCGGCAGATTCCCGTGGAGTGTATTTTTCGGCAGATTCCCGTGGAGTGTATTTTTTTGTGACAATAAATTAAGTTTACGTTACATGGCGCCCAACGTGGGGCTCGACATCATTCTGTAAGTAAGAATTTACAACTAGTGTACTATCAAGTGTTATTTTGTGGAACGGCCAGCTGATTTAGTGTTCTAGTTAGTTTTTCGCTTTCCAAACCCCTCGTTCCCATACCACGGTCCAACCTCATCCTGTAGATTAATGCCCCGACGGACCTCGGATGCGAGAAGACATAGTACCTTTACCTTAATCCTTTGGCATAGGGAATTATTTGCACGTAATGGCTGTTCCAGCAGGGACTAGTTGGATTAATGTCCTTTCGAAGGAGGACGCAGTGCAATGGTGTAACAGGTTCGCATTAGACCATTCCGGAACTTTGGATGAAGTCAGGCGACGGTTGAGGGATCGAGTAAGAGAGATTCATGCCGCGAGCGTATCGGAGGAAGAAGCGGGAGGGGTTTCAACGCCAGTGCGTGTAACAGATCAATTGGCTGAACTAATAGATGCCCTGACGCGGTTCTCCCCTCATAGTCCTGATCGCGATGAAGCACGTTTGCGAGGGTTGACGAGCGATATTTGTCGTTGGAATTTACGGTTTGACGGTGATGAGAGTGAAAGTGTAAATCTCTTTTTGGAACGCGCCGACGCCTTTAAAGAATACAAAAGGGTTTCAGACGAAGAAATGTGGGGTTTAGTTCCGGAAATGATCGGAATGAAGGTGACTCAATGGCTCCGAGCAAACCTATTTAGTATATCCACTTGGGGAGAGTTCAAAAGAGAAATAAAAAGGGCGTACTTGCCGGTCGGGTACGATATTAGACTAAAGAAGGATATTTTTGCCCGCACGCAAGGGGAAGGGGAGAGGATAAATGAATTCGTTACGGTGCTCAGAACGATGAATTCTAGGCTGGAGAATTCGTTAGAGGAAGGGGAACTACTCTCCTTAGCGCTAGATAATCTCCATCCCTTCTATTTAACCAAGTTGACATTGCAGGGCATACATAATTTCACCGAACTCGTTAGCGTGGGAGCAGAAATAGAGGCGCGTCAAGAACGCTGTAAACTCTATCGCCCTCCTCCACGCCCCAATGAAATGGTTGATCGCGAGTTTGGCTATCTCCCAACGGTCGGACGCGAGGTACAGGGAGGCACTAATGCGACTAAGGCCGAATGTTGCTGGCGCTGTAGTAAAACGGGACACCTAGCTCGTTCATGCTCTGAGCCGCGAAAGTCCACCGATATATCTAAGAGTTCAGTTGTCGCGAGCGTGGATTTAAACGAGAACGTGACTCTCTAATCACGGGGTCAGAGAGTCGCTACTCCAACCCGTCGTCTAGAAACAAGGATTGGAAAGAGTGGGTGGAGACCGTTCGTGGCTTCATGAACTCTAAGGTCCAAGATCGTGTATGCTACGCAAAAGAGGGACGTTTTTTTGTGTCAGTCGAATTAAAGGGGCGTGAAGTGAATGCGCTATTAGACACCGGGGCATCTATTTCCCTGGTCAATAAAGAGATCGCGAACTATCTCACGGATATGGGTGAACGTGCCTGTCCTTGCCATGACAAACATGTCGAGGTAGCTGACGGCCGAATAGTACCTTTAGACCCACCCATATGTACGTCTGTAAAAATTGGCTCTTTCGAATGGGTAAGCAAGCTATATGTTTTACCAGGGATGCCGTGTGAAATTCTGTTGGGGGCAGACTTTTTCTTCACATGTGGCCCCACAATACGTTTCGATAACGAAAAAGTATTGATTTTTACTGATGGAACCAAGGTCCCGGTAATGACATTCGGAGAGGACCCGCCTCTAAGAGGGTCGGCAGAGGCCAATGACGTGGGAACGACCGAAGTGAATGATGAAACCGAGAAGTTTTTGGAGCGGGAGCTGGCACTTTTTCAAAGCTTACCTGGGAGAACTGACGTTATTCGTCACCGTATTGATACTGGAGACGCCGTCCCCATTAAACAAAGGTATTATCCTGTTTCTCCCAAAATTCAGGACGAAATTAATGGCCAAGTGGATGAAATGTTAAGGGACGGCGTAATAGAGCCATCTAAGAGCCCTTGGTCGTCCCCAATTATTCTGGTTCCTAAGAAGGACGGGTCGCGTAGGTTTGTGGTAGACTTTCGGAAGGTGAATGCCTTAAGCCGGAAGGATGCCTACCCACTACCGTATATTGCCACAATTCTCGACAGACTCAAGGGAGCCAAGTGGGTAAGCACTCTTGACTTAGGGCCGTATTCATAGTCTCGTCTTAAGCATTTGCTTGAGACCGTCTTGATGAAGATCGCCTTATTGGTCAAGCTGAGCTTATTTGGTTGCCGCTTTCATAGTCAACAAATAAGCTCGACTTGACGAAGGCGTCTTGATCAAGATCAGCTTATTTGGAATAAGGCGAGCTTGATCAAGCAAATGCTCAAGCGAATGCTTATTTGATCGACCAATCACCAACGACGTTACATTGACAACCAGCGCCACACTACAAAGCGGTAAATTTGAGTGACTTTTGTGACATTCACGGAAGCGCGATCATGGCATCCGCGTCTAATAAATACCGGCATTATACTCCAACGGAAAGGAAAGTATTTCTGGAGATACTTGCAAATAATAAAAAAATAGAAGATAAAAAAGGAGGTGGGGCAACACTTCGTCAAAAAGAAGATGCTTGGCGACAAATTGCGAAGATGTACACCACGTCGAGTGTCATAACGCAGGAGGTATTGTAAAATTTTATAATTTTACGGAATGGAATACCTATGTGATAATTGGTTTTACCGCTAAAATGCGAGTGCACGAAAGTCATTTATTTCTATGGCCTTCACAGCATTAATAAGAGAAGTAATTATTATGTTGCAGCGATCGGTGGCTCAACTAAAAAAATGGTGGTCTAACATAAAACAAAATCAGAGAAGCGCATTGACCACCGAAAAGCAAAATTGAATGAAAACTGACGGAGGCATGCCACCTAAATCCCCGGAAATTGACCCAGATGTACAAAATATTGTTCCGGATTTGATGACCACAGCCCCTACACTTTTCACCTCCAACATGGCTCCTGATGAAATTGCAGGTAAATGTTTTGTGCAGTATAATTATATCGAAAATATATCCATGAAATTTTTATTTCTGAAAGAATGTGCATGCATAGTGGCAGAGTATAAATATAAAATAAGATATAAATAATAGCAAAATGAAAATAATAAATACAGCTGAGACTAAAATATAATAAAAAAATTATTTTAAAATTACGAAGATTTAACAAACCAATGTAATAATAGAACTTCAGGAAATCTTTCATGTTATATTAGTGGCCTTTTTATCACTGTCCCACATAGTTGATTAATTTATGCATTCTCTATCCTTGGGATAATTAAACCGCAAATATTTTGACTACTGATGGGCAACCTTGCATTAATGTGCCAATTAATTTTTCATTTTTTTCCGGTAACATTTTCATTATTAAAGTCACCTCAACATTCATTGAATATAATTATTTTTCATTTTATAGAAAAAGCAGACCTCCTCATATCACAAGATGTTGGTGACAATGATGAAGAAATATTCACAGGTGAGATATATGCTTATGGGATAGGTCTCAATGATGGACATGCATGCTATTTATTTGTACTACATTTTAAATTTTATTTTAAACCTTATTTTATGATACCTCAAATAATTAAGTTGAAATTTATATCATGTTATAGTTTCATACTTCTACTTCTGCTAATGCAAACAAGGCAAGAATTGATTAAATATCATGTATTCATATTAAATTAATAAATAGATTAAATATCATTCATTACCAAGTATTTTTTTAAATTAGAAAATCTAAAAAAAATAAATAAACTCATCAAACAGTCTTCTTTGTAGGGTAAGAAGTGAACCTTAGTTACATTATTAAATACAATAATTCATTTTCATTATTTAATAATTGCAGATATGAATGAGATGGTGATGGTCATGCAGGACACCCAGTGTGGTGAGACATCATTAGATTATGGTGGGTGGATTGATTCTATCATATGTGAACATATATTTAATTTACACATTAGGTACTTCTGATCAAATTTTTGTCAGCTATACAAAGCAGGCATTGTTTGGTACAGTGGGAAAACAAATATAAAATTATAATGAATAAGAAATAAAATATGATTTGTGGATAAGTACTTATTTTAATGTTAGCTAGAGTGGTGATTCATTATAAATATACATTATTCAAAACCTAGGCTATTCAGAAGAACACACACACAAAGGGAAAAACTTTTAATTTATTGCCAATTTTAGCCTATGACACCCTGACTGCAGCATTGATTTCCCTAAACATCATATATTTCATCATGGATTCATTTCAGTAAGGAGATGGCTTTGATCAGATTCATATCAGAGAGAGAAATATAAGAAAATGAGCTATGAAGTTGTAAGCTGAACACATAACCTTTAGGCTGGTGAAGTCAGTATATAGGTTGGTGTCCATCAGCTCCTATTCATTAGCCAAAACACAATAAACAAACATTGTACATACTAATGCACAATATTTCACTTAGGTACATACATTTTCTGTTAATTAATCCAAAATTAAGAATGTTTTAGTTAGTTATTACTTAAATGCACATTTACAAAATTAATTACAAGCAAAAATAAACAACTGGAATGAATTAAACTATTAAGAGATAATTGTTTTTCTCACAAATTAAATGAAAATTCGATTTATAAACGCTTGTCACATAGCAAAACCATCTCCTGGCTGCCAGTTAGGTGGCTCAACTGGAACCACTTCATCTTCATTATGATCATCTTCTACAAGAACATAATTTAGTGTTAGGCTCAAATTGAGAAGCACAGCGCAGGCTACAATGACACCCGTTGAGCAAAGAAGTTATGTGGAAAGGCCCTTTGAAAGGCATGAAAACCACCTTTTCCAAATGCGAAACGTTCTTTCCACGACAATTCTAGTTCTTGTATGAACTTCATTGTACCTATATATTTAACGAAGCAAATTTAGAGTATATCAGAATTAAAGGACGGTGTAAAAATATTGGTTTATAATATTGATATTTATAATACAATGAATAATTGGATTATAATCAATAGAATCAAATTATGTCTCATTTTGAAAATATCCATGGCATTATCAGAGGATACATTAATAATTGTAATCTGAGATAAAGGAAATTAGAATGCAAAGGTATATCCAATGCCAATTTACATTTTTTTAGGAAAAAACAAAATGAATATTTATTTGTCCAAAGGTTATGGGCTTGTCAATGGCATTGGCAAAATTGGAAAACCAAGCAAAAATGAGGTTATAATTAGCAACATTGCCAATATGACTCCAAATAAGATTCTATTCTATTTAACTCAAATAAATATGAGATTTTGAAATGTTATGAAGTTATATTGGTTTCTTGCACTCGAGTACCTACTATCTCCAGGTATTCCAATTAAAGCACAACAGATTAGCTGAGGTGGTTCCAATGTAACCCCCACATTCGGACTACATTATGTGGTCTCAGAAACAAAAAACCACAGAACTCTGTTTCTCTAGAGGTTTTCAATAACATCCCATATCTTGGACAAGCTGCCCCTGCTGTCAATATACATATTGAGATGTAAGGAAATCAACTTCTGAGTTCTTTTATTTTATCAGGTCCTTTGTTTGTAAGGCATAAAATAAATACCATAAAAATCCATATGGTTTGGTTCACGCGTCAGAATGTTTGAAAAATAAAATATTTTATGGCCTCAGAAACAACACTATAACTATGTTCAAATCTGTGGATACCTTCAATTTTTGGCTGTAAATCACTGATTTTAAGAGAAAATAACTAAGCTTTTTTCCTAACATATCCTGATTTCAGAGGCCATGATGAGCTTTAAATGAATGTACCTAATAAATTTTATATAAGGGAATAAAATAAGTGTTTTTGTTGATCACAAGATTGATTAGTATAAATTAGAATATACTACCTCCACCTGATATACCACACAAGTAATAAATAAAAACCTTAGTAGTAGGTCCCTGATTATAAAACTGAGTAAATTTTCCTAAGGTAAATTAATTTATTTCAGCTCCTGCAACATCAAGCACAGAGAGAGAGGAAAATCTAAAGGAACAGAGAGAGATATGAAACCCTAAATCTGAGTTAGCCTTGAAAAGGGAGAGCTACAGAAAACTGATGAAATACAATGAAGAGTTGGCTTTGGTGCGTCTCGAGACAGAGAAACAAATAGGTTATATGCAAATAAGACATGCAAATATACAAGAACTAGAGGTGAGGGCTGCAACTAAGAAAGCAGAATTGGAGGAGCTCCTCCTTCAAAAGGAAAAAAAATAAATTATGAATTTTTATTGTTTCTGTTATTGCCCCAGTTGTGTTACCGTGTTTCATTGATTGTGCTATGTGTTACATCAATTGTGTTGTGTTCCATTGATTGAGTTACGTGTAACAGCGATTGTGTCATTGTGTTACATTAACTTGTGTAACATTGTTTTTAGAAATACAATAATATGAAAAATATGTTATGATATCAAAGACTTCAAGACTATAATTTTATTTTCATGAAAATCTCTTTCTCTGACAACTTTGCATGGAATAAATCTTTAAATGGGAGCCTGACATCATACTAAACCATTACCTGGAAATCAGTTTCGGTTTTACTAGCAGTGTATTACATTCAAAGAGCTCATCCTTTAATGCATAAGTTCTCAACCATTCAGTTGTGACCACTTGGGCTGTGGACTGACCCTTTCACAAGGGTTGTTGGAGACCATCACGAAAAAAATATTTAAAATTACAATGATGAAGTAGCAATGAATACAATTTTAAGCTTTTTATACTTGGGAGGTCATGGCAACAAAAAAAGTATTATAGTCTCGTGGCCCAAGGTAAGTTGAGAACCTAAAGGAACTTTATTGAACAATAAACCACCATTGATTCTATAACGAAAGCAGAGTGGCAAATACTTAATATTAAAATGAAGAATATACTTTGGGGGAGTACCTTCTCCGATATGTTAAATGACTTAAGCACAATTATGTATTATGCTTACATAATACTTCAATTTAATTGATTATCACTCACATTCATGCTATAGTAATTCGAAATACCATGTTAACATTATACTTGTAAAGCTTAGGTCTATCTTAAGCTCAAGATGTAGCTTAATTTGATATTAGAACAGCATTTCAAAAGTTTGTCACAGTTTTAGAGCCCAAATCATTCCACTACAATGCAACTAAAATACCACTAACTCTACACTATCATAATCGTCCCATCGAAGACTGTCGTATAACAGTCTTCGAAGCAGTGGCTATTTACTTTAATTCAAAATTTATGCCTATTTTATTCTCAATGGCACTCTCACAAAGATCCTCAAAATACATGTAGGTACCACCAGATATATGTATTCCCCTAATTGGAGAAGTTAGAAATCATTGAAAGAACAGCAATTTTACAATGTAACTAAAGGATATATTTATTTTCAAACGGTACAAAACAATTTATAGCTGACTTGGAAATCACTCCAAAACACTGATTTTGTTACCGTTGGGTACTCTCTGAAGAGTATATTTCTGTCATGAATAATCAGATATCCATAATGACACAGTTAATATTGTGTAAAACAACTAAAATGGAAAAATTAATGTAATCAAAGGTGTACACAGGAGCACAATCGCGAACTGCAACGGTACGTTAATCACACTTTCACATATCACTTTAATTATCAAATATTCCACTCAAACTGGTAATCCACGTCAAATATGACTCACAGATATTCGAAATGTTATTCCTGAAACATTTAATGCGAAGTAACACGTTCTTTCAAGGAAAAACAAAGGTTTTACACACACTTTCCCGGTTACCCACTTCCCCCACTTCCCATTTTGTGACAGCAATAAGGTAAATAAAGTGGATTAAGAAGTTGGCACAGATTTCCCCAAAATGTATTGCATAACCTGCAGGATACGAAACACGTTCAATTATACGTCCTTTAACCTTTATTTTCGGAAAATATTCACCATTCCTTTTCATGCCTTCTTGCCTAATTTATTGTTCAATGCACTTCATTTCTCGCCGAATTTTGAAGCAAAAAACTCAAAACTATCATAATTTCTTTAAAAATTCACATAATGTCATCAGAAAACCGTAATTTATCGCGTTTCCAGTGGGCAACGAAACAAAAACTTGAATGAGCATTTGCTCAAGTCGGGGTCGACGTCGACTTGACGAAGGCGATCTTATTCGTGGTCTTGTTTGATAAACAAGACGACCTTGGACGACTATGAAAGCAGCCGTGCTTAAGCATTTGCTTGTTTGCAATAAGACCCGACTATGAAAGCGGACAAGCTCGCCTTATTACAAGGCGAGCTTGATCAAGCTCGTCTCATTCAACAATGACTTGAGACCGTCTTGTTTGGCGACTATGAAACGAAAATCCTGATTAAGCTCGAGTATGAGGCAAACTTCATCAAGCAAATGCTTAAGTTCTGACTATGAATACGGCCCTTAGAGAAGGGATATTGGCAAGTGGAAATGGAACCAGGAAGTAGGGATAAAACCGCGTTCACTGTACCGGGTAAGGGCCTTTTTCAGTTCCGTGTAATGCCGTTCGGATTGCACAGTGCCGGGGCCACCTTTCAAAGATTGATGGACACGGTGATTGGAGCAGAGTTGGAACCGTACTGTTTTACGTATTTGGATGACATTATAATTGTCAGTGAAACATATGAGGACCATGAGAAGATGCTTCACCGCGTATTTGCTCTGCTCCGAAAGGCCGGATTGAAAATCAATCACCAAAAGTGTAGCTTCTTCAAGGAAAAGTTGAAATTCCTTGGGTGCATAGTAGGTAACGGGAAACTCGAAGCCGATCCCGAGCGTATAGAATCCGTTCGAAGTTATCCTACCCCAAAAAACGCTATCGAACTAAAACGATTCTTGGGTTTTGTTGGATGGTATCGCAGGTTTATTCCGAATTTTGCTTCGGTGGCTGAGCCTCTGACCTTCTTGCTAAGAAAACGGTCTTCGTGGCAGTGGAAGGTGACTCAGGCGGCCGCTTTTAGCAAATTGAAAGAATATTTAACAAAAGCCCCGATATTAACTTGCCCTGATTTTAAGCTCCCGTTTATAATCCAATGTGATGCGTCGGAAGTCGGAGTAGGTGCGGTTCTGTGTCAGAAAACGGCCTCTGGTGAAAACGTGATTGCCTACGCTTCGCGAACTCTGAACCCGGCTGAAAGAAACTATAGCGTAACGGAGCGAGAGTGCCTCGCCGTACTATTCGCTATAATTAAATTTAAGGCTTATGTGGAAGGTTATCGGTTCGAAGTTATTACCGACCACGCTTCGTTGGTTTGGCTTCTGTCTTCCCAAAATCCGAAGGGGCGACTGGCTCGGTGGGTCACGCAACTCCAACAATATGATTTCGTTATCACCCATAGGAAAGATAAATCGAATGTCGTCCCAGACGCGCTTTCGCGCGTCTGGGACGACATTCAATTCTGTTCGACATTCGACATGGGAATCTATTTTATCGGAACTCCCGAATGGGAGGGGAAAAAGGTCGCTGATCCTTGGTATTTAGAATTGTATAAGAGCTTAGAGAACCAGCCGGAATGAAATCCAGACTACGTAATAGTTGACGGCCAAATATACCATCATGGACACCGCAAAGGAGAGACGGGCTCCAAGGCCAAACTTGTTGTGCCCCTCGAGAGCCGACAAACTCTCTTAGTAGAAAATCACGATAAGCCCTATGCTGGACACTTAGGGCTTTACAAAACATATAACCGAGTGAGAAGGTTTTACTTCTGGCCCACACTACGGAGAGACGTAGCAAAATACGTGAGGAGTTGCGAGACCTGTCAAAGATATAAAACCGATAGGAGAAAAGGGGCTGGAGAAATGAGGGCGAAGAAGGACCTGACCCCCCCCTGGACTATTGTCGCCACAGATATCGTCGGACCCCTTCCGAGGTCGAGGTCAGGGAATAAATATGTATTGGTTTTTCTAGACACAAGTACGCGCTGGCCGATCGCTATTCCCTTGCGCTCTGTTAGGGCAGAAGATGTAACTAAACTGCTTCTTTGCAATGTCATTAACCACTGGGGGTGTCCAGAGATATTATTGTGTGATAACGGCCCCCAGTTCCGTTCGAAAATATTGCAGCGTGCTTGTGAAGCCTATGGAATTCAGCTTGCGCATATCGCACCCTACCATCCCCGCGCAAACCCCACGGAAAGGAGCATACAGACGTTGAAGTCTATGATCGCTATGTATTGTCGTGGCGCACAAAGAACTTGGGATGAGGGTATTCCCCATTTTATGTTTGCCTTGAGAACAGCCAAACAAGAGACTACTGGTTTCTCCCCGGCTGCTTTAAACTTGGGAAGGGAGCTTAGGGGACCGAACGAACCGTTCCGAGCTCTGAACGATTCAAAAGGCACTCCTTTTGAACCCACGGCCTACCACAAGGAATTGAAAGGCCGATTATCCAGGTATTATGAAAGCGCTGAAATGGCGATGCGAAAGGCAAGCGAGAGGCAAGCACGGTATTTCAATTTAAGGAGAAGGGACGTGGAGTATGAGATAGGGACTCTCGTGTGGAAACGTAACCACATTTTATCAGATGCCTCTAAGTTCCGCGCCGAGAAATTAGAACCGAAATTCGAAGGTCCATACCGAGTCATGAAGAAAGTGTCCCCAACAATTTACCGACTAGAATCTATGCGAAGAAAGAACGAATGCACCGTTCACGTCGAAGACCTCCGACCCGTTATATAATGGTATTGGTTTTTTTTTCAGAGGGGGAGCTGTGTAACGGGTAAAGTGCGCCTTTTCAGGCCCCACTTGTTTTGGGGCTTGCGCACGGCCTCGCCGAGAGAGGTCACCTCGGAGAAGAGGAGAGGATGGCGGAGGAAGAGAGGGGGTCGTCGGGAGTCGCGGCAGTCGGGACTGAGCTCGGTTGGAGAGCAGAGAGGGTGGACTCGGCAGATTTCCGTGGAGTGTATTTTTCGGCAGATTCCCGTGGAGTGTATTTTTTTGTGACAATAAATTAAGTTTACGTTACAACCACACCAAATCGCATATTTACCTTCAGAATCCAAATTGGAGCTTAGCCACATCTCTTCAGCGTCGTTCTTTTAAGGGGCTATTTGCTACATAGGTAATGCATTTATACCGTTCCCTCTAACTATTGTCTTTACTTTCATTTAACTTCCACTGAGATCATCGCATGTTGTCTCTCAAGTGCTGATTGAAGTATGTACTAATCGTTGAAAGGAAGCAGATGGTCCCTTTGCTGTCAGGAGAGCATTCAATCCTTGTGTTTAGGGAAATCTAAGCTACTGCTCGATTCATATCATAACAGCTAGTTTTAATTTTGAGTTAAAATCCGTTACTGACGTTAAAATCGTAAAAATGGCCGCCTTATAATACACCATGGGCGTATTTATAAGGCGTCGTTCACTTCGTGTGGGTGCCAATGAGGGAAATGATAAACTCGCAGTGGCGCGCGATGAGAAGAGGCGAAGTGTGAAGCAGGGCGCGAGAGGGGCGTCGCCTGGTGATGGTGAAGGTGGTGATGGTTTTGGGTGGAGATCTTAGAGTATTAAGTTGAACAGAGGTGGCGTGGTGACCTTGAGGTGAAGCCATTTCCGCCATATTGATCGTCCTCTGTAAATAAATACTGTGATTGCCAGACGGATATTCTAACGACGAGTTCTTGCGTTTCCTGCGTTAAGGTGGAATAATTGAGGTATGTAAAAACTTAATTTATTTTCAAATGAACTGTACAATGTATTGTGAAATGTATTGTGAACAGCAATGCGGACAATAATTTGAAATTAATCTTTATTTCATAGATATGGCCAGCGCTGTTAACATAAATAATATCTACTAAAATGGTAATGTTTGTTGCATTTCCAGATCACTTTCGATATTTCATTCTTGTTAGTTTGAAACACGCTTAGTATCTATAGCATAGGTACTCAAGAGCAGATGATGTAATTTTCACTGCTCCTACTACTGTATTTCTTCTCAGTAAAACATTAAATGTGCAGTAAATGTGTAGATAAATATGTCCCGGCCTACCCAGATAGCAATGCAAGCTGGAATTAAGCTTAATTCAAACTTGATAGATCAAGCCTGCAAGCTTGCAGCAACCTTGAAAAAAGAAGCCTGCAAGCTTGATGCAAGCTTGAATCAAGCAAACTATTCTCCACCGGTCAAGGTTGCTGCAAGCTTGAAAAAAGAAGCCTGAATCAAGGTTTTGACACCTTGCTTATTAACATGCCAATGCAAGCCCTTCTATTAGGAAAAGACTTGAGTGGTTCACCCAAGTTTGAATTTATTGAATTCTATTTCCATTATAAATAGTGTAAACATGTTTACTCTATTTCTAATGAAAATAGAATTTAATACATACAAACCTGGGTGAACCACTCAAGTCTTTTCCTAGGAAATACTTCAAACATAGAACAAGTAACAAAAGAAAACAATTCTAAAATAAATACCCATATGATTCCTTGAGATGCAAAAATAGAAAAAAATGTAACAGGAACCATATCAGACCATTCTTAAATAGCCTAGTAAATACAGAAGTACTCGTATTCAATTAAATCAACAAAAAACCTATAGGACACAATGAATGAACACCTTATAACACACCCTAGCCACAAGAACTAGTGTATTGTGATTGTTAACAGCTGAAAGCAATACATAACTAGACAAAAGCTATTAACTTCTATAGTTTGAGTTGATACAAGGGTACTAACTTTCAACCTTGACATGGCAAGGGAAAATCAAATTTTGTAGCTTGACATAGGGTGGACATGGGCTTGAAAAGTTCAACCTTGACATGGCAAGGAAAAATCAATCTTGACGTAAGTTTACATGCTATATGGGTAGTTACGCTAATACCTATCACGGACACTCAATACTTATAACAGAGGAGGCGGCTTCTCCTTCGGTCACAGTCGAGTTTACGCAGTGCCACCTCGGGTACTTTCATAGCTCTATGGTAGAGATGAAGGGTGGGAGTTCAGGTGGGAGGGAGAGCGACGGATGACTTCTACTCAAAAGGGACACGAGGTTCCAAAAGGCATTCGCGGCATAATATGTCCATCCACCTCCTCCCGCTTTCTCACTCCGCCCCGAAGAAACTTTTCCAATAATCCAGAGACCTCTCCTCTCTCCTCTCACCCCTCCACGCCCCTCTTTCTCCCCTCCCTCCCCACTCCCCTCCACAACCCCTCTTTCTCCCCTCCCTTCCCTCTCTCCCCACGCACGCAAGATATTCCAAAAAAAAGAGTAAGGTTATGACCAATGATCCAATGATGTCTCTCACGTATAAGGTTTGATGCGCGTCCAAAATACATTCCGAGTTTTTTTTCCTATTTTCAAATGGAAATGGATGTAACAAAGGTCTAACTCAATTTCGTTTTTTCGCATCTAAAAAGTGCATGTAAGATAGTACCTCCTTGCTTAGTATGAAAATGAAAAACTTTTAACTTTGTTGTTCCACAAGGATCAATGAGGAACCAAAAAGTTAATAGTTTTTTTATTTTAATAATGAATACGTTCCACCAAGTTACGCCTACAACTACCAGAACTATATCCTAGCTTAGTTTTTGAACTGTGTCCCGCATTCCACAGGCAAGGTATATTTGACAATGTCTTCATCGTTTCATTTTATAAAATACGCCGAAGAGGAGAATCGTTTTTTGGAGCACAAATAATTGCCCTCGTCCTTTAATTGCCAGATGATTGAATCTTCAACCTTATTTTCGTACGTGATACCATTAATCAATGATATAATATTTCCCTCGATGCTTTATTCGTGTATCAACATATTTTCCTACATAATATGAGCTATTTTACTTCGCCCATAGACATTGCAAATGCTTGCCACGCAGTTGAAAAACAAATTAGTATTCAACCTGCAAGTCAACCAAAGGCCGATTTCACGTAGATATACGCGATGGTGGACCCTTTGGTGTAAAACTGAGCCCGTTAATGGAAAGCTGCCACCAGGTTCATGGAATTTTTCCACGTCTCCTCCACCGTCTCGAACTTAAGCAGCTCTCAATCGGCTTCTCAATGGCCAGAAGGTGAGGCTGTGACTCACTTCATCCAAGCAACACTTCAAGTAGCGCGAAGAGAAGTTAGGGTTTACTGCCAGCCTGACTTTGAGTGATAGTTTTATTGTAGCTCAGAAACCTGAAGTCAAAAGTTTTAAAAATAACTTGGCTGGCCCTTGAAATAATAAACTGTAACTAAACATAGCTCTGTCAAATACAATATCATTTTGGTTTACGGCGAGAGATATGTTTTCTCACTGCAGTCTTACTTCTTGCCAGACATAGGGATGTATTCGAGTTGTGAAAGGCGCTATTGGTGGGAAAGAAAACTTATATCTCTAGAAATTATAAACATGAAGGCAAGCATTTCGGAGCAAATGCCAATTACTAGATTGTTAAACAAGTTTAATTGTTATATGTGGACAGTATTATTAGGTATTCATCAACAAGGCATCTTGGAGAGACTTGGTTTTCGGGTCTTCCTCCATTCTATCCATATTCTTCTGGACAATATTTCGCCGACGCTGGTTTCTTCAGTTCCGCTAGTCACTTCAGCAAAACAGATAAAGTCAGCTGGAATGCCGACGAAACACTGTCCTGATGAATAGACAGACGGGGAGGAAGACCCGAAAACCAATTCTCTCCAAGCCGAAGACTCAGTGGAAGCCTTCACGGAAACACAGCTTCTGTTTCATTTGTCCTATAGATTTTCCCATTTATTGTAACAACACCAGCAATCATTAGCAGAAGTACAAATACAATGCGGTACTTAGTGGACCATCAGACATTAGAGACGGATTTCTGGGACAGGTGTAGGGATTGCGGTTTTGAACGAAAGCTGTGAGTTTTTGAATAATTTACGATGATCATATTCGCTTCCTTGAAATGGTCGTCAAGCGCTCTTCACAAAATGTTATTTTCACTCCGCGTAAAATACATAAGTGAAATGAATTTAAGAGAAATGAATTTAAGTGAAATGCATTTATAATAGGCGGATGTGTTCAAAAATCATTTCTTTACGTTTCCGTTAATTTTTACTGATGTAACTAGTCCGAGACTGTAACGTGTCCGAGAGTGGACAACCATACTTGATGATTTACTCAATTCATATTACTTATACGGTTGAAGTTATAAAATTAATGAGTGATGATAACTAGAGTGTGGAGGGCATAAAAAGAAAATAAATTGACAAAAATAATACAGCTGACACAGTAATGGAGTGTGTACTAACTTTAGTTGTGAGAGAATATTGACGTTGGAGTCCATTCTGGTTGGAACTTCCGGGTTCTGCCGCGCCGCACATCCTGGCCTGAAATCGAAAAAAGCAGGCAAATAAAAAAGAAATACTTTTTTCCTGGCTACAAGTTGAAAATTTGCATGTTCATATTACATTGATTGTCACTTGTGGTAAAGC
Source organism: Pyrrhosoma nymphula (assembly GCA_963573305.1). Lineage (NCBI taxonomy): Eukaryota > Metazoa > Arthropoda > Insecta > Odonata > Coenagrionidae > Pyrrhosoma > Pyrrhosoma nymphula. Next base: position 132,645,990 of record OY754336.1, read on the forward strand.
ATGTCGTATATTTCAGATCTTAGGCATTAACAACATACGAGGGCTTAAAGTTCAAGAAATTTTGCAAACATCGACCACCTTCTCTGAAAACTATCCAAGCCCAATTATCCTAAAGAACCTATTGGTGTTAAAGTGACAAAAAAATTGTAATTGCAAATAAAGGTTTCTTGCCTAAAATGTTTCATAGTTTGTATCTGTTTATTCTTATTCCACTACTGTTATACCAAATTGGCACGTATTATTTTCAGGAAATTCTTTGTCATTAAGCAGGGTAAAAGCTAATTAAGTCAGGGACAGATAAGGAGGTATTCACATACAAGATACGCTAAAGCTTCTTAGCTGTGGTTTCAATGAGATGAGCCGCGACTTTTAGCGACCCCGTATACATACTATAATCGATTTTTTTAACGTGCGACGGAGTCCATTTCAGGCCATCGGTGGCTTGGTGTACAACTCTATTACCCTCTTCGGCAATTTTCCTTCTTAAATACAATTCTGAAACTACATACGTAGGCAAGAACATTTGACGATATAAATATCAAGACATTATGAGAAAATTGATGCATATTAACTCAATCGAGCAGCGTTAGCCTAGGCAGTACTGCTTCCTTTGGACACGAAGAGCAAAATTACTTGGGGCTATCATGTCGTTATTTCAGCCTTCAGAAGGGAGTAGCCATCGTGCATCAGCAAATAGGGACATTCCGGAGCCGGAGTCTCCGGCTGGTTTCGCTTCAGGCTTGGAAGTTCAGAACTAATTGTGTCACTCAACTTTTTAGTTTATATTTGGCCGCACATAAGAAACCATGACCTTACCATTGACTTTATCACCCTTTTAAACCTCTTATTAATACATTTTGGTGCCCTAATTCACTTTTCGTCACCCCTGTGACCTTGTATATGCCCTGCCAGGGGTCAAGGTTGGATGACCGAAAACGAAAGTGGTTCGATCGTATTCCTCGTAACCTTAAAAACTTCGTGTTAAGAGTTTGGAAAAACAATTCAGAATTTTTTTTGCCTAGAAATTTTTATCACTGAAAGCCCATGAGGAAAAATTTGAATTTAGGATTGGACCACCATTCTAGGGTCATAAGGTCAAACATTTAACATTTTGTTTTAAGTCAACAAAACATAGGACCTTTTCCTACCATGTTGCCTAATTTCATCAACGTGACACAAACGAAAGTGTCTAAAATTAGAGGTGAAAAATGACACGATGAATGGGACGCTCAATATGAATCAGTGGTTCCCAACCGGTGGTTCACGAGATCCGAGGGAGTGGTCCGCGAGAGGAAATATCGAAAAGTTGCCAATAAATGGGAATTTTGAAAGCGATGTTCGTTGAACGACATGAGTAATTAAGTTGTACTGAATACTTATTAATAGAAATAATAAATAAATAATTATTCTTAAAAACTGTTTTACTTAATCATCTTTGAATTTGGTTATGGGGAAGGCGCTGAGGAAGGGTTGCAATTGATATGGGGTATGGTGGGGGTGGTCCGTACATGATTTAATTTTAGGCTGAGTGGTCCGCAGACTTCTCCAGGTTGGGAACCACTGCTGTATGTCGATCACATATCAATTTTTTTAAAAAGACTGGATTATTATCCGGATGGCCCGGGTTCAATTCCCGGTAGAGGTGAATATGTTTCAGAAGAAACCCGATCCCTACTTGGGTGTCTTGTCTAGGGCACCTCGACAGCAGTACTCCGTCCATCGGATGGGACGTTAAACCGTAGTCCCCGTAGCACCGTTCGTTAAGTGCAGGCTGTTGACGACGCCTGTCTTCTCTCCACCATTCCTCCGTTTCCCACGCAACCCTTGCATTGTCAACCTACCCACATGTCACCCATGGCGCAAATGACCTTTAGTTATAATCGGCCGCCTCCTCCCCCATCGAATATTCAACCAGCCGGAAAAGGAAATAGCCCTCTCCTCATAACGAATTTAGGGATGGAAATGTGCAACTCACATCCATGCAAATCAATCTGGAAAGGAGAAACGTTAATGTCATTGATTCTTCCAAAACTTTTATTTGAATATCCGTACAGATCTTTTAAGACGCAACGCGCTTCAGTTCACTTGTCAGTGAAAGCAAAGCCGAAAAGTCGTCATTACTTTTATTTCTCCATAAATTGTCGATTTTGAGTGAAAAAAGTTAATTCGCAGCAATTACAACATTTTTGAATCACTAATTTCTATTTTAACCACGGATAGAAAGAGAAGAAAATTATGCCACTCATTGTCTTTTTCTTTTGTATTTACCTTTTAATTTTAGTTAATCTCAACAGTTTCTATTCAAACACCGGGCTAGACAACAAGGTCTTTGAGTTAGCATTAACTTTGTATAATTGGCTGCTTAATCATTGCATGCGATTCCATATTGCCACGAGCGCAATGCATGCTGGACAGTAACTGTGCAACACACGTCACTCCACAGGCACCACGAATGACGATCACGATGAAAGCAGAAAGCAATGAATTCAGTAATTGCATGAAATGCTGCCATAGCAGTTTTGAGCAATGGAAAAAGGCAATTAACTCGTGCAGTAGGACAGAAGCGTGCCTGATGGTTACAATGTATATACTCTCCGCACTTAGATTCAGACACATGCGAAGGACCATAGGAGAGTTCATCCGAGGAGAGTAGCAATAACCGGTTATCGCTCTCCGTACGTCACCTATATGCAATGTGATTGCTCCCCTCATTATGCCTAATTGCTTGTGGCGAATTATGCGAGCAACATGTATGGCTGGCTGCACCTACACTTTAATGCATACAATCGATCATAAGGCATTCCGATACCTATCTCATATGGAGGGAAGGCAATTAACTTGGGCACTGAGAGTTGAGTACAATTCTCTTGCACACGGTGTAAGCACATTTGCCCATGCTGTATTTGGAGGCCCGAGTTACCTTTCCTCGTTTTACATATAAACCTTAAGGTATCTTATTTCAGTACCTGCACGCCATATAATGTTTACTTTTCCCCTAAAGTAATGAATTCCCTTAAGGAGAGAATTGGTTTAATAATGTTCTCAGGATTTTAAAATGTTGCGTCGCGCAAGGGCGAAGTCGTCACACTCATTGCCTAGCAACGAGTGACGAATCGTCACAGTCTCTAAATCAAAACTATTCTATCCAAAAATATAGGTTGGACATTCTCAAAAAGGGAAAATGAATCCTTAACCTATCGGATTTCTCTGCCCAACTAGCAATGAAATGCAAGGGAAATTTAAAAGGATGTCTTCTAAAGGATTTCTCTCTACTCCGCTAGGAAGGAAGATCCACTAGTTAGACCTACTTCTTCAATTAAGGACACCTTATTGCTTGATTGTATCATAGACTGGATTTCATATTCACATAAAAAATGTTTACTTTCTAAAGCTCACTTGAAGCAAGAAGAAATTAAAGTCAGCAAAATTAGATTTATATTCATAAATCACTTCATTCACTTATGCCATAAATTAAAATAGTGAATTGGTACGGCAATATTCTCCTTGAAACAATGGATAAACCTTTTCGTATAAATCATATTTGGATAGTGCCACTTCGTGGTTAGTTATATGTGAACTTCAGTTCTTCTACTTAAAAACTAGACCGTTTTTCTAAAATGTTTAGCTACAATTTTCATTAGTGTCATTGCATATGGAGTATAATAACTCCAATTAGTCCAACCGAGGTTCTTAAATTAACACAAATTTCAAAGCTTTTATAGCTTAAGCTGCGTAGCATCCAATTCGATATATGTTTTCGGCAGCCTGTAGAAGAGACATGCGATCGAGGACTTCAACCACGATTCTCAAACTCGCGATCACAGCATCGAAAACTAATTTTTTGTGAGCCCAAGAGAAGAGTATCGAGTTAAGAGGTAAGAACTCGTGCACATGCATCATGGGCTTATATCCCAATTCAGGTGAATGGTTATTTTTTATCTTGAACTCCACACATTCGTGTAGGGGCGGCGCCCGTTAAAGTTACACTGCTTTGAATTGCAATTTGAAATGTTAAACACCTGTGTGTTTAAACATAGCTCTTTCCTCAAGGACAGTGGTGTCATGTGCACGAAAACGGGTACTATGTCACAATGTATGCGTGCAACCATGAAATTCACAGATGAAGAGGGCGCTGGGGAGGAAGGTTTTCAAAGTTTCAAGTATTTGGCGTGAATTCGAAGGAACCGCGTCATAATCCAAGCTTGGGCAAATTCAAATTCGAATTTCACACATTTTACTACCAATAAACTATTTCCAAAATTCATGTAAAATATTTCCTTTTTTTCCTAAAAGGTGAGTTGGCAAAAACTCTCATGCGTGTACCAGAGCCTCTCAGATACATCTCTTTATCGTTTGCAGCAGAATACCTCCGTCCAAGGAGCCTAAAAGAGCAGGAGGGACTAAAACCCGACCCAGGTCGGGCGACACAGCTTCAGAATATCTCCACTAAAACCTCCACAGGTGGAAGAATTTTTCTATCTGAGGAGCATGATCACCAGTAATGGAAGATGCAAGAAAGACATTGTGGTTATAACCCATTCAAAGAAGGCATTCTATCAGGAGAAGAGTTAGCTTAAGTGGCACTTAACTAAAATATGTATTAGAAGCATGCTCTTATTTGCGAGTGAAGCGTGGAGAGTACAAGATGCAGAGCAAGAAAGAGTGGTAGGAATGGACATGTGGTGTTATCAAGTAGAGATGGAGGGATAGAATATTCGACGAGGAAGTCCTGTGAAGAGTTGAAGACAAATGAAGTGCTCTGAGATTTCTGAGAAAAATTAGCGAGCCTATCAAACACATCTTGCGGCACAAATGTCTATTGAGAAAAATTATGGAAAAATTTATGAATTGAGAGAGCAAAAAATGAAGAACAATAATTGAATATATCAGGCAGATGAAGGACTTCGAAGGGCATCATGAAGGACTTCGAAGTGAAAGATAATGTAATGAAGCGGTTAGCTGCTACGAGAACGGTGTGGATAGCTCCAGAAAAACAATCCCTGGATTGATGGCATAATAGAGAGTAGATAAAGCGCTTTTTACGTACCTAGGTAGCTTTACGGAAGCATATGATACTCATGATACTCACTCTACCATTTATTTATATCCTGAATTGTTCCATGTTTGTCAGAAGTAATCGGAACCTGTTTATGCCCAACTCTGCTATACATAGCCATGAGACACGTGGTAGAGAAATTGTTCATTTGGCTAATCAGCCACTAAACATAAGCAAGAAAGGTCCTCAACATTCAATCTCAATGATCTACAGATGGAATTCTTATTTCAATTAACCGTTTAGCAAGCCAAAATGTCAAAAAATATAAATTAAAAGAACTGCTTATTTATAAATGCTACTACAGCGTTGATGAATTTTTGAGTGATAAATGTTTGTAGTCTGTATTTTACTGCTTGTTTCTTCTTTTGTATGCATTTTTATATGTTAGTTTTTGTAAGACTAAGTCCGATGTTGTACTTGTATAACCGACAGGACAATAAAGATTATTATTATTATTATTATGCATTTAGTAGCGAAAATATTATATTCACTCAATTCATATAAAAATTAAAAAATCATTTTAATGTGTTTCTGTTGCATATATTTCTGTTTATATCCGTAATATTATCGTTGTCATCCTTAGCTTCTATTAATTGTTCATTAACTCGTCAATGAAAATAATGACCTGATGTTGAATGACTCATTGAATGTATTATAAGGTAATTATTTTATGGATAATTAATGCCAAATTCGAGTAAGTGCTGTGTTGATGTTTGTTTTTACCATCGTATATTTTTATTTCGTCCTTGAAATGGAATAAATTAATTTCCGAAACGTTTACAAAGAAAAGAAGATTTTAATTAATGACCTAAACACGACGATATTACTTCCCTGTGTAAGTAAATGTGAGGTCGATATAACGAACAACGAAAAAATTAAGGCCCGGATTCGTAGCCCAGAAACGCGACAATCCTTGATTCGAGCTTGAAATCAGCCTAAGAGAACACCATTCCTGTCTCACCACCACCAACAAGCCAGGCGTGTGAGATTTAGTTGGACCTTCAATTCCGCAAAACAAAAAACAGTGGCGACGAAACCTACGTCTTCAAACTGCGTTTGCCTTTAAATCTATTATTTTAGAACGTTTTTTCACAGATGCATGATCAACCACCTGCCATCCACGTTTTAACCACGTGATACGGTTAGTATATAATTTTAAAAAATTAATCCAGCCATAGACGGCAAAGTCAACCACTCTTAAGTTTTTGAATAAAATAACAGAATTCCCAAATCCTGAGGAATTTCCCGAGGTGAACGTTTCATATAAGTCACCAAGGGAAGATAAAACCCATTATCATTCATGCAAGAAATTATGCTCTGTATATACTTAAAGTAAAAAACTCCCTTTTCTTTTCACCAGACAAATTGTAATTTAAGTTTCATTTGTGTGTTTGAAAACCAGCGGACGCAGAAAAAGCACTGAAGCAAGGGGGAGTTGCAGAAATGCCATCTTACGCGAAAGACTTTATCGCTGAATGTGATGTCAATGTGAAAACCATTATTTAACCTTAGTTAGTCCTTCCTTTAATAGGAATGGAACCTTCTTGAATGGCATTAGACCACGTAAAACTTGATGCATACTATGATGAACCATGTCCGTAATGTATTGCGTAACTTATATTTTACAGCAAGCGTCATTATGAATGAGCGTACTATGATTGTATTATTATCACTAGGTGTTATTGACTCATAAATGTGGTTTATTATTATCTGAGACATTAATTTGCACCCGTTTTCTGATGGATTGCTTCAGAATTTACTGCTGAGAGACTTATAATTCAAATATTTTTAATATCACCAGGTTTCATAGGTGTCTTACGGGCGATACCTCAAGTTCAGTGCACCGTCCGTTGGATGTCTCTTTAACGAATGTTGACTTCTTTGCGCAACGTCAACAGTAGATTAACATTAAAGCTGTATGTTTGTGAGCCATTCTTCCTCCCTGTCCAAAACCCTTTACCTATCCCACATGATTTGAAGCATTTAGCAGTTAGTTTACCCCTTGTCCTCATTTCCAGTGCCACAATCTTGTATCCCGACCACTAAATATTTTCCTTCGCCATCGAACTGTCAATACATTCTTGTACATTGAAAACAAAGATATCTATACCCATCTGTACCGAGACCGTTCAACCATTGCTCCATTTACTGTCAAGCACTTGTATTTACCACCTAATTTCATATATTTACGGGTTGTTAAAAACAAGAATTGAGGTAAAATATCCTTTCCATTTGACAAAGCGTAAAAATTTGCGAAGAATTTCACTCAGATATGTTTCCGAGGGTGCGATAGGTTTTCCTGCAACTGAGCTTTGGAAATTGAAAAATATAATAAATCAGCCAGCGGCTTGGTAGCTGATGCATCATTTGCAGTGAAATAGCTTACGCTAACGAAGCCTTTGGCTGCTGGGCCAAGAGTTGTTGGCTCACGATTCAAGAGTTCTCCTACTCACTTCGGCGTCACATCAGTCTCTGCGAATGACGTTGTTGACCCTCTGTTAGCTGCTCGTGGATTGCTTCTTTTCTCCAATTAAAAAAAATTAATATCAGACAAAATATCCCACACGCACAACAAAGATTTCTATGAAACATTCGTCTTACATTTTCAGATTATATACGATGGTCTATATTTGTTATCTGTTATATTTTGTCACCATGCATGCATCAAAATTGTTTCAGCAGCAACTAAAATTTGGGTCGGGCAAATAATAGTTTTCAGGATGAAAAATAGAAAAAAAATATTTGTGGTAGTGGGGACTAAGCAGGGTAAAACTTAAACAATAATGTCGCACAAATGCGCCATCAGCAGCATTACAAATATTGTGGTATTATAGTTTTTTTGAGCTTTTTCAAAGTTTTTCATTCCAGTTACCGAAGGTGCACTTTCTCACCTCGTTAAATTCAATAGAATATGATAACCTACCACCTGAGCTAATTTTAGTGACAAAGGTGACCCGCAAATAATTTTTATGCATGCAATTTTATCTAAAAAAGGACATTTTGGAAAAAACAATGTTTTCTTACTTTCCAAGGATGAAAAAAAACAGAATATTTGGTAAATATTAAACTGCATGACTAAAAAATACAATTTTCAATTCGGAAAAAAGTGTGAATGTTCATTTTAAATCAACCATAATCACATTAGTAACTGCTGTTACCTACTAACAGGCATACACAAAATCGTACACTAAATTTTTTAATAGAAGTCACACGAATTAAAATCTCGGAGTTGCGATCAGCTATCTACATTAGTCAGCAATAGTGATTGCATTTGTTAACCTGCTTTTAGAATTGCATTTATGGTACTTAAATATGACCAGATTTGTTAAGGTAGAGCCAAAAAGGGAAAATTCAGAAGGCATTACACGATTATTCAAGACTTAGTTCTGTGAAGATCTTTACACCAACAGCTGGATTGGTACGTTTTTTTAATTCCCTTGTGATACCCTTGCCCTTACACCTTTAATACTGCGGAGGGGGATAATATGGAAGATACCTACTCGATTCTGCAAAGAAGCCTAAATTCAAATACACAGAAAAAAGACTCTGGATTGTCAATTTTAGAGTAGAAACGTGAACACACAAGGTATGAACGCATTATTTTAACTGCTTAATTATAGTTTCAAAATTCTCAGTGAGCCGTTTGATTTCAGTAGTAGCTAGAACGGGAAGCCTTTGAATGCCACGCTACTTAATTCCAATCAGGTGATGTAGGATTATCGATTATTAATTTTGTGGAGACTTGCATCACACGCAAGAGTTCGAGTGTGTCTTGATATTTCGCGTACACGGTTCTTCGCGAAGGTGTCTATATCATTTGAAAACTCCATTTGAAATCAGTCGCCGCATTAAAAGGATGAATAAAGGAGGTGACTTCATTAATACGCTGGACGCAGACTGGAGGATCTGGGTTCCGATTTCAATCCAGATGAATGTCATCATGAAGTAAAGTAAAGTAGTAAATCAAACAAAGTGCATAATATTTCTGCAGTTATTTAATCTCGGTCAAACGAGGTGTTGCGACCGATTTAATCTCTTCCTTCCACCCCAATAGAAGTGTTATTAGTATAATTAAGTTTGTAGCGGTGTCCGTCAGTCAGTCCGTCAGTCCAGTCTGTTTTATTGTGTTTTCTCGCGGTGGTTGCGAGATATGGAGGTGAGTGAGAAAAGTGCGTTCAATGAAGAACGTGTCGGCGCACAACATAACAGTTGTTTTAGATTTCCTTTGTTCCTCCTTCCCGCCCAAATGATATGAAAACTATATTTGTGTGCGGGTTGCAAAAGGGTCCCAGGACGCTGTTTTAACGCTCGACCTCGGTGCATCAATTTGAGGTAAACTCCGAAGATACTGATATCTGATCGATGCTGGAGTGATATCGTTTTAAAGAAGAAATATGGGCGCATAGAACAAAGGTATTTAAATATTTGTCAACGAATCGGAAAATGAGACGATTTAAGTGTTAAAAAGAGTGTTTTCACTATCTTCTAACATGGGAAAAGAATTGCTATGCAAACTCGTACACGTTGCTATGTATGTTTGTTTACGTGTTTTTCTAAATGTGCAATAACTAATTGACGACGTGAAAGAAGTTACAGAAAGCGGAATTAGTTTCATCTATTAAGGCATTATCTATTGATTAGTAAGTATGTTGAATACTTATTTTGTTTATATGATTATTTGTTATAACCTCCCAGGCGCATTTTGCGAACCTCCCAGGATGTTTTTAATAATCGGCCTTATATCGATCGATCTCTTGAGGTAGGTTGACCAATACACTGCCTGCAAAGCAGGCAGCAGGTCTGCTAGTCCACTTTTTAAATAATCAAACATTTCCAAAAAACATTTATTTAAAAAAAAAAGTTGTTGTTTGTGTGTTGCAGTGTTATTTGTTGGAGAAAATTTGGACCTAAGTTTGTTGGAAAGTATTGTATACGTTTTTTCAAATATAAGTGGTTCTTGTAAAAGTTTATTTATTTAAAAATTAAAACTTAGTACCTCAAAGTTACACTAGAACAAGATAATGTTGGTATTATCCTATTGTTTGGAGCGAAAAAATGGAATAATAAACGAAAAGATGTTCCATGTTCTTACTCATTCAAAATGTAACTACCAGATATAAGCGTACTCTCACGGATGTTCACCCCACGACAAACGGTTGTCTTTTTAACGTGTGAATGTCTTTCTGCTTTGTCGCCACCACCATTGTGGCTGCATACACCCTGCAGGGTGTCATGCGATCACCATTCCACGTTCCATTTAATCCCTGGGATAATCCCCTTTCCTCAATGCATGCACCACCCCCAATCCTCTGGGAACGCTTTGCCCGCAACAGCGGCAAAAATATAAACCAACACCCGCCCAAACGGGAAACTCTCCAGGGATCACAAATTCCCGTTACCATGGCAACCAGGGGCTCCTGTCCACCGGCTCACAACAAAAAAGAGACCCTGAATCCCCCCCACCCCGGTTCTGAATTTAGCCCCCTCAAAGGATGGAAGACTCACTCTCGCAATTTAAAACCTTTAAAAAATTTTAAAGGGGCACGAGACACACACACGGGCACAGATAGCAGTCCCCGGATAAGAAGAAAGAGCACCTCCACCGTGTGGCCCACTTACCCTTTAACCCTGTGACCCTCTTGTGGCTAATTCCCCTGCTTCGCTGCTGTCCTCTTTCTTTTTAAACGTTTTATTCGAGCTCCACTGGCGTCGTTACGTGAACAGGATTTTATCTCTGGGGGCGCGGGGTCTCTTTGGTCCAGCGAGCACTGCATTTCTCGCTTTACATTTCTGAATTCAGGCATAGAAGAAGTGGAGAATGACGAAATAAACATCAGAAATCCTTCAAGAGCACATTTTTCATCTCTTTCCATAACTGGGGGTGGTTTAGAGTTGTCTGAGACAACTAAAGGTTGGATCGGAAACGAATCCAGCAATTAAGTTGATTCATGGTAGGTACTCATCTACCTACTAAGGTATCTACATCTACATACTACCCCGCAAGCCGCCTCGATAGGCGTGTGGCGGGGGGTGTTAGGACACCAGCCGTTTACATATAAAAAGGAAACGCTCTAATCAAATTACACCTAGCATTTATTCCCCTTATTGTTCGGGGGAAAAACGAATTCCCATACCTATCCGTTCGGAAAAATATCTCTCTTAATTTATCGTTTCTGTCGGACCTGGAAATATAGTGGGGTTCTAATATGAAGTTCTCCGTGTCGTTCTTAAAGATATCTATTCTTAATTGCTCAAGTAATCTAAGCCTCGCTGCGCAGCCTCCGAGTCTCTAGCGGCTCCCAACCTAATTCGTTTAACATCTGTGTAACACTGTCTGTACGCTCGTAGCAGTTTTTGACGAATCGCGCAGCTTTCCTTTTTTTTTATTAAGTTCCCGGATTAAGTCTTTCTGCAACGGATCCCCTATGCTTGCTGCATATTCAAGGTGTGGCCGGACGAGTGCGAAATAGCACCTCTCTTTTACTTTGTCATCCGAAAATCTTCCCACAATACGCTTGACGAATCCTAGCTTCTTCAGAGCTCTGCCACATATATTTCTTATATGTGTACGATAGGTTCGAGGCTATCGTAACTCCTAGATACTTCACATTATCTGTCGCCTTTATGTTAACACCATCCCTAGCATATAAATGGGAATAGTATGAGTTTCAACAAGTTATATCCAGTGGACTAAGTCCCAGGAAAATTATGAAGAATGGTATATTCTAAATATGCCATATTGCTTTCTTCTACCCGGCGACATCCAAGTTTATTGCTGTAGCTGTAATTAACTACTAATAATACTACTACGTCGGTAAATGTTTTGGGGTGCCCAAAAACAAAATGCTTTTATCCTAAAAATAAAAAAACACCATGCATCCCAAAATGGGATTTCAATCTCCAATTCAGATCGCTAGGGTAGCGTGGTTCTTCTATTGTTAACCAAGCTACCGCAGACGGCAATGGATGGAAATTGGCTAGGAGTAATTCAAAACTCATGCTGCGATTGCTACTACACATATTCAGTGTTTTGCATGAAATTTCTTGGAAAGGCTGAATCCTGAGTACAAAAAACGTTTGAAGACAAGATGGTGCTTGAACAGTATCAAATTATAACACATTTTTTATATTATATTGAAACACCCTAAGTGTTCAAAGGCATTCATTTCACTCCCTGTATACAAGCTGGGAGCTGTATACAAGCTGCGAGCTGTATACAAGATCGGTTGATTCCGAGATTGCCATTAAATTTCCGATTTCTCCATTCAATATGAATGAGACGCCGTATAATTATGTTTTAAATAACTTTGAACGATAATCAAATTGCCTCTTTTCCTTTAATCTGGTCGAACATATTTGTGTTGCATCCACTAAAAATAAACAAGTATATCAAGCACACGCCATAACTGTTTAGGGGTAAAATGTTTTGGGCATTGTGAAGAGCATTTAGTGGTAACAAAAAGTAAGTTCACTGAAGACAGGCATCCTGTGCCATTAAAAAAAATGTTGAAACATCATGAACTGTGGATATGGCTTAAAAATCTGCAACCTTTAAAAATAGGATGAGAAAACACTGGAGCAGTTTGAAAAGTGGTAATGGAAGAAATTAAAAGATGGACAAAAAAAAGGCAAACTTGGAAGTATTTTTGAATGGTGAATGAGGTGTCAAAAATCGCAGGAGGAAATTTGGAGTTGGAGCAAGAGGATGAAACAGAAAAGAAGGGAAGAATGGAGGCAGAAGGCCAAAATGAAGGGGAGAATGTGAAGTAGGCAGAAGAAGACGTAAGACGTTAGAAAAGGAGAGAAAGACAATTGGCTAAATGATATTGAGTGCTGAGTGTAATTCCAAGTTGAAAAAGGCGAATCGAGCGGAGATGTAAGTCTACGTGGTTGTAAAAGATTGACAGGGGAATTCAACTCCAACCTTATGTGCGATTCATCCTCGTCACGGTTGCGAGAAATAAATCGCGGAGCGAAGAAATGTGCTCGCATTCATTATTGATTATTTAGCATAACTAAGACAGCCCTCATACGTGCAAACAATTTTTTGTTATTTCAAACTTAGCTTTCATTCTTTTTACAGAAAGTATATATTTTATATTTATTCGTAATAGACAACCTATATTTGTCATTTTTCTGGGATAGTTGTATTTTCTGCTGGCGCTTACTTAAGTCTTCAAGGATAGTTTAAAAGTCTCAAAAACTATTTTAAATATTTTTTAATTTTCAGAGATCATTTCTCAAAATGATAGCGACCTTTACAAAAAGAATAAGGCTAGGTCATCGACATGATGACGGTGTACGAAGATCGAGTTATCAGATAATTTGGAAATGGGATCAGTAGAAGAAGAAGATCCAGATGAGGTGGAAGAAGACACTATTCAAGATAGTGAACAAGACTTTCTCTGAGCGTCAGGCGAGTTAACAAGAAACCACCTAAGGAAAAGATCATGAGCGCAATAAAGAATTAGATATGGAGGACTCCAGGTGTGAGATCAGTCTAAGATATTCCTATCTTGGGAAAACGAAGATTAAAAAACGGACCCAATGCAAATGCTAGGCGTCGTAAATATCGCATCATCGCTCATTACCTTGGTCTTAAAAAGATTGCTCTTTTTTATGTTAAATGAGACCTAGTCTATTTTCAGCTAATTCTTAATGAGAATTTGAAAGAAACTATTTTCACCAATTTTAATCGTCTATTTTAACTAGACAGGTATTCACGGCCTTCTGGTTACAATACAAATGAAAGCTTTGATAGATTTATTCTCTTTCGTGTCTTGAAGAGCTTGAGACAAAATGATTTCCAGTTGTGGAAAAATTACAAAATTAGTGTTTTCATCGAGAGATAACAATAGATTGACAATAGATTTCGTTTTTTTTTAAGATTCCTGTTGTTCGGAGATGTTTAAAACAGGGATCAGAATAAAAGATTGATAAACTGTCAGCTATACGGGATATATGTATTTGAATTTTTTAAGCTAACTTCTTGAGGTTTTTTAGGCGCAATTGAGTACCTTACAATGATTGAGCTGCTGGTATTTCGTGGATTTGGTAGAATCAGATAGTATCGGCCGAGTAAGCCAGTAAAAGTAGTGAAAAGATGTTTTTTCTTTATTTCACCTTTAAAATGCCTATACATTAAATGTGGATATATATACTGGAATACAGCCCATATGACCGTACCTAAAAAGTAATTATTCCAAGACTATGGTTGTTTGGTAAGTTTAATCCATCGCGGGAACTAAAATAAATATAAATGTTGAAAAATAGTTTTAAAGTGTTCCATACACAAAAATTACCGAAAGAAAAATTCTAAATGTGCAATCATACAAAGAAGGAATAAGAGAGAAATTTCCAAAGAATTTTTACCAAGGAGAAGTAGAACATTATATTCTTCATATTTTGGATCAATTCGTATTGTACACCTGTGTCATACTACCATAAAATCTGATTTGGCGCTCTGCGCAGAGCACCACAATTCTTCAATTAATAGTTTGAGTGGAAATTAAAGAAAATCAGTAAATTATTGCGTATTGCATTATAACTGAAACCTGGCGAGGATCTCTGTACAATATTAATGTGACGCTTAGTGCAAGACGGTGGCCATAGGTGATTTTTTATGGTTGATTTAATATTTCCGCAGCTAATGTCCTTACCGTGTTCAAGGCCGATAAAAAATCTTCCAAAGTTGTACGACATGATTTCCTGCGAAGTGTAGCCTGGGAATAAACATAAAAAATAGAGAGGAATTTTAAAACTCCTTGCGTAAATAAAAGAACGCACAAGGGCTTAGTTTGATATTGCCAAGCACAATAACAAATCTATCAATAAAACGGCTCCTATGGACGGAGCATTGCCTGTAGCAGGAGTTATAATAAATCAAAAATGGTAATACATCATATCCGAGAAATGGGCAAGAGAATGTCGCCAAAGAGATATTTTTATGAAGTGTACTTAAGAATGTTCCTTTACATAAAATATTACCCGCATGATTTTTCATTTACTTGCCGCTATCTTCTACCAACAATTAAAATAGCGCTGCATATGGGCATTACGTTAATAATATTTAAATTAAAAGTCAATTTTAATGTATGTAAAGGCGAAAATCAAAGAGTTGAATACTGTAGCCAGTTAAAAAAAGTTGAATCTGGACCACAAGTTAGGCCCGCCGCAGGCCTAAAAGCGTGGCAAAATTTCGCATCCTTACTGAAAGGTTAAGCTTCAATTAACAGTTGCTAAATATTGCGAGCTTTTGTATACGCAGAAGAGCCAGAATCAGTGTTTAAATAACCAACAAACATTTACCAAAAATAGGAGGTGAAGGATATACCCATGCGGTTTAAAAATATACCAGGAAGTATAGAGAAATGGAGTTCTGAAGCATCAATATTAGTCAATAAAAGAAATTATGAGAAGTCAATTATTAGCATGGCAATTCTAAAATTTTTAAATTTGCATTTCAATCTAAAAGCTTATTGAAAATGTTGACCGAACTTTTTTAAGGAGCTTATTTCAACAAAAGAATTTTTCACTCTTTTGTTCAGAATTTATATCAGCAGTAATGAAAAAAGCTTTTATGATTAAAATATATCAATTATATATGATAAAAAAATCAGTTTCCCTAACTTATCCTGTGAGATGCTAAAATCATCGATAAAATATGAATTTATACAAAGTTAACATATTCATGTGGACACAAATTTTTTCGAATTTGTGTCTTTATGATAGTTTTAATCATTATTATGAACGAAATATTAAAAAATGGCTGTTAATTGTGGTTAATGTGATGACTTTGCGATTTCCATTTACATTATCATGATCATGTTACAATTATAAAAAGTATTTGAAGTTCACCCTCGATACATCTACATCTACGAAATACCGTGCAAGCCACCACTAGGGTGTGTGGCACGGTGTGATTCCACACCAGGGCTACAGCACTCGTCCCAGCACAAGTCAGAACCTCGCACGCTCCCCCTGGCGCTAGGTGTAGGCCAAAAGCAGTCAGGAGAACAGTGCGCAGTCCAACCGGAAACTGGGAGAGTGATACGTAAATGAACATGCAAGCATGCAGAACAATGCTATACGCATTCTAGTGGTAAATATTAATAATACTGTTAATTTATGAATGCTACAAGATGCTACTTCATATAGACGACAAAATAAAATAATGCCGGACATATCAAGCGGTGTGAAGTGTTAGTAATGATGTTGTGTTATTCAGCACAAGTGAAGATTCTACTCTACATATTGAGGGTGGGAGTTTCATATGATTTATCTATCGCAACTACTATGATCCCTTATTGTGCGTGGGAAAAATGACATTTTAAATCTAACGGTTCGGCAGTCAATTTCCTTTATAATATTCCTGTAATCAACCATGACATGGTCTTGGTTTTCTGTACAGAATAATACAACTCACTTGCTCTAAATCAGTGACATCTATCCCGAGCCAAATACCTGCGCCCAAGAGTAAAATATGCCAGCCAACCACTTGGCCAACCATCCCTGATGAAATGTTGGGAGGCGTCACTCCCTGGACAAAGCCCTTTTCCCGGTGGGCCATTATTTTCAGCGCAGGGCGTGTTGAAAGCGACGGGTGTCCCCTCTCATTATCATCTCCCAAAGCTTTCAGAGGCGCGAGGGGTGGTGGGAGTGGCCAGCCAGCCAGTGAGCCAGGGCCTTTTAGGGTAACTCGTTGACACTCCAATTCACACCTAACCCACTTAGACGAGCAAGTAAAGGAATAAACGCTTCTATCGTGTAGCGGCCGCTTGGGTAAACAGCCACATTTTGACACTAAGACAATAATGTATCGTGGAAATTATAGTTTGAAGAGTGGAGAAAAATCAAACGGAGTAAATTACCCAGAAGGAGACATAATGTGCATTAAGTATTCATGATGATAAAAACACTTTGCAAATCTTCTACAAATTTATTCAGATGGCACGACGCGTTTCACCACACTTTGGTATAATGTAGGCTTATTTCCTTCAGCAACAAGATAAACTCTACTAAAAGAGACTAAGAGTTCTTACGTAAACCTATTCCCAGATGTGACAACTGCAAATACTTAGGCGTCCACCTGTCTAAATATTTGAATTGGAGTCGGAACGTTCAATATACTGCAAAGAAAGCCTTCAAGAAACTGCATTGGGTGATGAGAAATCTAAAGGGTAGCAAGTATTGCACATAGGAAATGGCATATAAAACACTGGTTAGGCCTATCCTAGAGTATGCCTCTATGGTGTGGGATCCTTATGAGGTGGGACATATAAAGGCATTGGAGAGAGTTCAAAGAAAAGCGGCTCGATACGTTTTGGGTAGGCATAGGAGGACAGAGAGCGTAACAGAAATGTTAAAAACGCTGGGATGGGAATCTTTAGAAAGTAGGAGAAAAATAAACCGACTCTGCGGTATGTTTAAAGTATATAAAGGGGATAAAGCATGGAGAGAACTAAGCAATAAAGTGGGAAAACCTAATTTCATTGGAAGGAACGATCATCAGTTCAAAATTAAATGCCGGGCGCAGAAGACTAATGTTAAAAAATTTTCCTACCTCAATAAAACAATTGTAGATTGGAACAGCTTGCCTGCAGAGTTATTTGAGCCCTTTCCGGGTAATGTGAAAATATTCAAGAAAAAGCTGAAAAAATTGATTTAGTTTTTTAGAAATTTCAATTGAATTTTAAATTTTGTTCACTGTCTAGTTTATATGTGACTTTGTGGACATGTTGTCTTTTTCTTTTTTGGGATGTACATGTTACCACCTGGCCATTTGCCAAATTGTAACTAATTACGATAATAATAATAATCACGTGCGTCATTTCACAGTGTGGTACACGCGTCGTGCCATCTAAATAAATATGCGGAAGATTACAAAATGCTATAATCATCAGAAATGTCGATAATTTCCACAAAATTAAACTTGAAGCATATACTTAAAAAGTGCCATGGATCCTAGAATATCGAAGTTTCCATTAGAAAACAAAATCAATTCAATCGGATTCTAATTGACGGAAGGGAATTCACGGAGATTACGCACTGGGGCTACAACACCTTACCCAGGCTTTGGTCTGTCTTTAGGAACGACAGGTCAAAGACGGCCATCGTACACCTTTAATTCACTATGTTCATACTGGAACTTATTCTAGGCTGATCTTATAATTTATTCTTAAATTTTCTTCTCTACGAACATCTTACACCCTTCACGAGTTCTCTCGTAGTATCTTTTCATGTTATTCCGTTATTTTTCTTACTTCGATATTTATCATGTTTATAAAACCACTCCCATTAACGAAAGCTAAAAACAAGACGGCATAGAAATATATTTTAAAACTTTTATCGAAATTGTTCTGACAAATGGCTCAGAGTTATGGGCGATATACAAAAACATTCCTTCAAAAAATACTAGTCACTGAAATGACCAATTGGAAGGGATGCCGCGGATTAATGCTATTAAACCACCTTAAAAATGAACACATCTGCGAATAAGTGACCAAACAAAAACGATTTTGGACGCGATCATGGGAAGGTGGTACGGCCACTAAAAGGCGAATGCCAGCAAAAAAATACCTCTTAAGATCTGGGTGTGAAGTCCAATAGAAAGAAACAAGCGTGGAAGAACAAGGAAAAGATGGAAAGATAATATGTAGAAGGAAATATATTAATCAAGACTATGCAATGTGATTGGTTGTACAGCAAAAAGTGTCTTTTGGGATGCGAGAAGTAGCAATAGGCAAGGACATTTACTTACCGGCCATTGGATGAACTTTTTATATTGCGTGTCTATTGTCACTTTCCCTCACCTATTAAAACAAAGCTTTAGTTGGAAAAAATGTTGAAAGTTAAAAAGTACACAAAATAAAGCAAGCATCATGTGAAGGTAATATAATTTTTCGCGAGTTTAATTCTGTGGGTAACAGAACTTTTTTTCAGATAGATAAAATCTCGAGCAAGCAAGCAATTGGTATCCATAGAAATGACTTTTTCATTTAAAACTTTATTTGGTTTCAATAGAGAAAATATTTTCTCCGGGATTACAATGTTCAACTCTATGGCATTACATTTTATTATTTACTACGACTTCGAAACTTTAAATACCTCCAGAGTAATCTCTTGAATTTGGACGATAAAGTTTTAATTATTATTTGATTATTAAATTTATCTTCATTCGTAAGGAGTGTGAATATTCCCGGTTGCAACTGCCTTACTGCGGGGTTATTTCGTATTATCTCACTTTAGTGAGAACACGTCATAATATGTCACGTTTTCGTAGTTCAACTCCGCCACCCAGGCAGGCGCACAGTGGTCGATTTGCGTGATTTAGGGGGACAAAATTATTTTTTTTCTATTATTGTTTTTATTTTTCCCAAAAAGTCAGAAAGTATGCATTTTAGTAGCAATAACACATAGAAATGTAACAAAATCGTATATAATTTATTAATTAAATGTATTTTTTCAAAATGGCGTAACAAGTGCCTACTTAAAAAACTAAGATAAATAAAGGTTTTTCTCATCTCCATCGTCTCAGGCTCAACTTTGTGGAAGTTCATTATATATTAAAATGAAAGGAAAACTTTGTTTGGACCTGAAGATGACGCCGCTGCGTCGAAACTAGTAGTACCGACAAATAAATTGGTGGAATAAAACAAAGTTTTCCTTTCATTTTAATATAAAGGTTTTTCTTTTCACATGAACAGTAATCAATTTGAAAGGAAATGAATGTTAAATATAAATGCATAATACATTACATGATCGTAATGAGGAAAAGGCATGTAAACGACAACAAAATTCATAATACAATGCTATAAAAATTTTATATTACAAAAATACATTTAGTCACTATCCATTGACTCATCCATATCATTACACACAAATTCAGGAGTTTTAAATAAGCTTAGCACTTCACTAGAGAGCTGACTACACTTCTTTGTTGGTAATTTTCTAATATTTGATATAAAAGAGTCAGAACTCACTAATAATTGATTCATCAAGTCTTGATTAGTGTCAATTCTTGAAGTTTTTCTTGTATGATTTTCACGGTAAGTTCTCCACTCCTTATGTCTGGCCTCTTGCACGTCTTCAGACAACTGTCCAATAGGCAAAATCATGTGTTCTATCACGTCTGCTCCATGGATCAATATTTTGTGAACACTAGGGGGCATGTAAAACCACTGGTGAAGGTTTACGTATAATTCAGCGGTATAAAAGGCATATTTTCTGAATTCTTCCGCGTTGAGGCTGTAGCCACTTGAAATTGCTTGCAAGATAACGGAAAACCGTCGAATCAATGACTCATCTACGTCTGTAATTTCTGCAGATTTCCTAGGGTTTTAAAAAAACCGGCGAGCGGTGTTGCCATCATTGGTGGTTCCGCTTCCTTGTTTCACAATATCAACTAGGAGTCCCATTTCCGATCTAAATTTATTTATTATTTCATTTTTTCTCAATTTGAAAGCATCTTTAATTGTTTGACTCCCACGAACTTGCCATTTTTTTATTCTCAGCCTATACGAAATATGTAGCAGGCACTCAAAAAATCGGATTTGCGCATGCAGAGTAGATAATCCAAAGTTTAAAGATGCTGTGTTTACTGGCCGTTTTCTCACAATGTCTAAGTTGTTCATTTCCTTAGGAGAAGCGCCACAAATGTAGCAAGTTTGGGCTGATGAATTGTTCATCAGTGTGTTGCAAACCTTACCATCTACCATCGTATTAAACAGCAAGTGCTCAACAACTATTTCTTTATTTTCAAATGCTAATTTAGTTGGCGATAAACTAGTTATTTGCTCCTCTACATAGTGGACCCCTTCCCTGATTTTCTCTGCAGTCTCTTTTACAAACTGAAATCTTATAGATCTGCAAAACCTCGTTGAAGACGTCCCTGGATTTTTCCATATAACCAGTGTTTGGCCTGTTTCTTTGTCAACAAATTTTAGTAGCAAGGGAACTACTGACGTTAGAAGCACATCGAAGTCCGTGGTTTGCCGATTTTCTGTAAATTTCTGTTTGTACAGAGAGTGGCCTGAACTGCCATCGCAACCCCATTTGTAAATCATTTGAATTGTTACTTTGTCATGTTCGGAAAATGTTTGAGTAAATACGTCATATTGCACTTTCATCAGTCGCATCACAGTATGGTCTAACTAACTTTGTAATCTAACCTCCGCTGATGTCTCTGAAACTAGGATTGAGTCTTGAATGGGGTAACACTCTAATTTTGCATTTAAAACGGAGCAGTATGGAGGATGTAAGCACACATTTCTATCGTTAGCACCTTTTTGTAGACTTACATATTGATGTTTAGTTAATTTTAAATCTACCATTAATGCTAATGCCTCATTAGGGTATAGGCTTTAGAAGAAGGACTAATAGAATTTCCACATGCTTTTTTAATGATTTTCACTGATCTGGGGCTTTTCGTTGCAGCACTTTTAATGATCTGCGCTACACTTCTTTCCCCTTTTGAGTTAAAACTCGTTTGCGCTGCGAGAGCAAGCTCTTCCGGGCTTCGAGACTGTACAAGATTTTCAATCTTTCTTCTCTTAGTTTTTACACTGCTTGCAGTAAACAACTTTCTAGGGCGGCCAGCATGATCCCTTGAGCATATTTCGTGGGGTGATGTTGGATGTTGGTGTACAGTGAAGTTCATATCAAGCCACTCAGAGTACTTAATACGGAATTTCGTTGCACTCCTGCCACACACCTTCCAGCGTCGCAGAAAATTATTGGAGAATTGTTTGATTCGCTCCTTCAGTATGTTTTCTGTCTTAGTGTCACAATTTTCTAACTTCACTTTAGTTAATATAAAGCGTATTAAATGCAGCATTGCTTGCGGTGACGTTAGTTTCCCTGCAAGATCTTTTTCTGTTAGAAATTAGAACAGTTCTCGCCGCAGGATGGTGCGCACAGTTCCTAAAACAAACAAAAAAAGCGTTATTGGGCGGGGATCGGTAGAATAACCGGTATAAAAGACCAACATAATGTTTAAGTGGTAATAATACTCGGAAGACGTCCTATGTAGGAGAGAGATTTTTTTGCGGGCCTATATAAAAATCATATGTTCCTGAAGAAAAGTGAAGAATTATTTGGACAGTATTGCTGCTAAAGATCTACCAGTAGCTCCTAATATATGACTTGGATTAATCTAAAACGTTAAAACCGAATAGTTAACCTATTTCCAGCATAATCAGAAACGATAATAACGTTTCATGTGCTAGATACTACTTTCTCATTTAAAATCTCTCCGCAGGATGGTGCGCACGTCTCATGAAAATTGACAACTATGTTTGGCGCAAGTAGGCGCAAATGCCGCTACAACTGGCTTGTAGTCTAGTAACATACGGTTTTAATGCTTCAAATTTTTTTGTGAAACCTCGTGAAACTTTTTTTTGGCGCTCTTTCGAAATAATAGTTTTGCTCAAATTAACGATTATTTGTAATGACGCTTTCAGAGATAGATCACGCTCCTAATATTAAAGTTTTTTCAACAATTATTGCGTTAGTACTCAACGTGAACCATCCTCTCCATGCTGCCTTTAGTTTTTCAGGAAGTCTCTCAAGCCCGAGCCGACGTGTGCTTCGAACGTGACAGTGTCACTGAGACCACGGAGTAGGCTTGTGCGATGAGTCGATTAATCGAAGTCATCGACGATGATTTTAGTCATCGCGGTGCGATGACTGTAATCGATGACGATGAATGTCATCGACCATCGATGTCGATGAATCATCGATGTCGATGAGTCGATGAATCATCGATGTCGATGAGTCGATGAATCATCGATGTCGATGAGTCGATGAGAATCATCGATGTCGATGAGTCGATGCGAATCATCGATCCCGATGAGTCGATGAGTTGATGCGAATCATTGCTGTCGATGAGAACCATCAATGAGGATGATCGATAGGACGATGAAAATTATTGGTTTTCTGTCGCCCGTCCGTCCCGTGCCGCCGCCGGTGACCGCTGTGACGTTTCCTCCTTGGTCTCCCCCTCCCCCGGCACCTTCCTTGTTCTATTGCGCAACGCCTACTTACTGAAAAAAGCCGGCGGCGTTGAGATCTAGCCCACGTGGGTGGGCCGCACAGGGATTGGAGTACGTCGACTCTAGCAGACGATATCTCTGGGAAGGTAGGTGAGGGGACGGAGTTTCTGCCCATGAGCACCTTGGCGCTCCACCACTTGGCCTCGATGTTGTCGTCTGCTACTAGAATGTCGCCGTTTTATAACATTGAGTGTCGAAACTGTGGTCCAGTCTAGACGTGTTGTAGCTTGTTTCCCAGTGTCAGTCTCCCTACGCTGCATTCAGTTGATTCCGGCTAGGAAAATCGCGGTCATGTTTTCCGCCAAATCCAAGGCGAAGGAGCACAGGCTGAAGCGCGGAAATCTTTAGACGGGCTATTTGCGAAGAGGCGCCGCAGCAGTGATGGTGTTGTTCGTGCTGCTGACACGAGAAACGCTACCTCTGCTGACGACCCCTTCCTGGCGGAGCTCCACAAGTACGAGGATGTACCAGCTCTATCCAAATCTTTGGACGTCCTACTTTGGTATAGGGACAGGAAGGATGTATATCCCCGCCTTCAGAAGTACGCGAGGAAATACCTCTGTATTCCTGCCACTTCAACAGCATCAGAGCGGTTCTTCAGCGATGCAGGAAACGTTGTGTTGGACGCCCGACATCTACTCATGGACGAAAATGCGGAAATAAGAATTGTTTTATACCACAATAAAGAGTTGTTGCTAAAATTGTAACTTGGAGATTGTTTCTCTCTATCATAAATAGGCCTTGTTTTACTCAATTACGGTTGACCCAATTCAATATTCACTTAATAGCCACACCAAACTGCCAACCGAGACATCTGCACAGTAGGGATGGCCTTAACTGTGACTTTATTGTCACCGCCTTAAATGTGACTGTTTCGTTACAATAACTGTGATTATAAAATGTAATTGCGATCACATTTTAGAGTTGACACGGCATGGAAATGACAATCGCAATCACATATTAGGGGACTGGCCATGTCGGTACGTCAGCATTCCAGTAGTTCAACTGCACAATAAAAGAGAGAGACTCTTCGATCAAGTGATAAAAAAATACTGTTTATTATAAACTTTTGGAGATATATACCTATACGTATACATATGGCTGAGAAATGCAACCCTTCTCCTTAAATGGTAACTTGAAATGAAATTATAAAAATTTCCATTTCTTACGTAATATCACAAAGTAATAAAGAATTAAACAAACAATTAAGGAAGAAAACATGCCAAACGCCAATGTCACTCGTTTTCCATGTATATGGAATTCGCATTTAAAAAGTGAATGGCGTTCACTTTATCATCACCCTATTTCTTCTTGAGGATGACCGACAGTCTGTGGTTACACACACACTTTTGGCTGCCTTGAGTATTTGACGTACGCAAAATTCGCATTCCTCATACATGGCAGGGATCATGGTGATCGAAATGCGATGCCTACCAGGAATTTCATAATTCGGCAACGCCACTTCCATTAATTCTTTAAACCCAACATCTTCCACAATGCTGAATGGCTGCAAATCAATTATGAATAATCCAAGTAGCTTCTGTTCAATGTACTGCTTTCTTTTGCAAGAGAGCATTTAGGAACCAAAAGAAGAAATTGTTAATTGGTGTTGCACTGTGGTCGAAGAAGACGGACGTGGGACGGCGGCTGGCATTTGAAGGGAGCTATCATTACCATCATTACTTGTTGATGGAGTAGCTCTATCCATCGAAGTCACACAATCTCCGACATCTTCTGCCGGTGGATCGTCTTCACAGGATAGTGTAACATTCTGCAATAAGCATATTGAAATTTAGCAATATCTACGTACTTCGACTCACGGAGAATAGGACAATTTAAATACAGTAGATATTAGGAAAAATAAATGGAAAGTATCTCAAATGAGATGCAAATTGTTTTAAATAGATGCATGATGGAAATCAATCAGAACATTTTAGTCAACTACCCCGTCAAATGATTTCAGAATTATTCCACATTTCAAATCAATGTTTACGGTAGATTATATGAGTCAAGTTACGTATTGATATACGAGTATGTCACGAACAAGTAATTATGCTTCACGTACAGTTCCATATATCACTAATTTTTCTTCTTTTTTTCCATTCATTTGAACGCCTTATCTCAAATGTATATATAAAGTATAAACACCCCAGCTATTGCGCCTTGAGGACGATGGCAGGGTCACAGTGGGATGTTTGGAATTCATGTTTTTCGTCAAGTTTGTGGTAGACGATACAGAAGTAGCGATCACGTTCAATCACAGTTAATACGCAGTAGCAGTGGTAGCATTGTATTCGTTGGTTGCACTGGTGCAGTTGGTAGCAGCGGTAGCAGCCTGAGCTAAATCGGCTAAATTCACCGAATTCACAGTCACAGTGATTTCGATTATTTAGTCACGGGCTGTGATTGCTAATTTTCAGTATCGGTGATTCAATCACAGCGATATATCGCTCATCACTACTGCACAGTTCATAAAGAGTCATTGATCATCGTAATTCATCGATCATCGGCATTCATCGATCATCGAAATTCATCGATCATCGAAATTCATCGATCATCGAAATTCATCGATCACCGAAATTCATCGATCATCGAAATTCATCGATCATCTACATCGATACTCCATCGATGAATCGATGATCGATGACAGCCATCGTCATCGAAACATTTCGATGAAATATTTTCATCGAAAATCGATGACCAAAATCGGTCATCGCACAAGCCTACCACGGAGTGTGGCTTTTAACTTAATTCCCCCAATACAATGTTTCGCCACCGTCAAACTAACAAGCATGTTCG
The DNA here is from genome assembly GCA_963573305.1 of Pyrrhosoma nymphula. Taxonomy (NCBI): domain Eukaryota; kingdom Metazoa; phylum Arthropoda; class Insecta; order Odonata; family Coenagrionidae; genus Pyrrhosoma; species Pyrrhosoma nymphula. Next base: position 132,671,895 of record OY754336.1, read on the forward strand.
GCGGAAATGTTTTCCTTAGGGTTCAGTCGTTCACTGGCTACAAATAAATGTAACTTACGAGTAGATACAAATTACTTACATTTTATACTTTTGTCCCTCTAAAACAGTGAAATCGACCACTGTGAGGCGGCGTGACCATCTTCGGATCTCAAGCGGTGAACTGCCGGTCATGTGCTGGTCTTTAAGACGATTCATTCGCTCTGATCCGTATCTTTCGACTCATGATCCGTTTCATTATCTCCGCCTGCCATTAGTTCCATCTCACCCGTCATAAAGAACGTGACATGGAGCCACCACCGTTTCCACTTGAAGCTTGAGTTGGAAAATAAACAAGGGCGCGAAGGATACAAACGATTTTAAATCCTTTCGCTATAATTTGCTAAACGTAAATAACTTCAGCATTTTTAACTCCAATATATTGGGCACTTGAAGGTACGCTTTGTTTGAAATGCTTATGTTATTATTAACTTGAATTATCTGTGTTTATATTTCGCATCAATATTTCCCAAACAATGTTGCTGATAATTTTTTTTCTTGTGCCTATCCGCCAGTGTATGGAGAATGGAATTCAGTTAATAATACCATAATTTCAACAAATATTGCCTTAAAATCTACGTTCTTGGTAGATATTTCCCCTACTTGTGAATCGAAATCTAATTAGATGCACTTCATTTTTTTTTCATATTGAGTGATCGCTTACATGTCGCTTGTAGTTTTGACTATATTTAGATTTTCGTGGTATGTACAGTGCAAAATATCTTCCGTAATATGTTGAGCAATCTGGGTATTCGCTAGTCTCGGCATCTTTAATTTGATGTAAAGTAATTGAAGCTTCGACAATTCACGATCCGTTCTTGAGCCGATCATTAAGAGAGGGAAACGGATCTCCCGCCATTCCACTTAGAGTCACTAAAAAGGTGAGATTACAAAATATCCCCCAAGAACGGGCCACGACTTGCACCTGTCATCTCTCTCGCAATTATACTTGTGGAAGCTGGCTAAAATCCACATCGATCTAATTCATACTATGTATAGATGTCTCTTTCCCAAATGAAAATATTAAAAAGAAGCGGGATAACCCAGAATAGCATCACTGGATAAGGCGGCTGCGAAGGATAAAGGCCGTATTACACGATGTTCATTACTGAAGATCTAACTCAACTCAGCATATGATAGGAAGAAGACTCGCTAATAATCCGTACGAAGAGAAGAGTCTAATCTAGAGAGGTTTGAAAACAGTTGTGGAAGAAAGGCTTTTTCCCTATCCCATACCTGCAGAGATATTTTGATGTATGGGAAATTTAAGGAAAAGGACAATATATCTGTAAAGTGCAAGATATGATTTGGCTACAAAATATTGGAGTATGCACTGAGCACAGCCTCGAATTTCAGAAATCATATCACGGAAAGCATGATTCATATCATTCAACGTAGACAATGTAGAGATCAATATTTCCCAAACAATGTTGCTGATAACTTTGTTTTCGTGTGCCTATCCGCCAGTGTATGGAGAATGGAATTCAGTTATTTATACCATAATTTAATAATTTTAACAAATATTGCCTTAAAATCTACGTTCTTGGTAGATAATTCCCGTTCTTGTGAATCGAAGACTAATTCGAAGCACCTAATGGCTTTTAAACATTGAGTGATCGCTTACATGTCCCTTGTAGTTTGGACTGTATTTAGATATTCGTGGTATGTACAGTGTAAGATATCTTCCGTAAGATGTTGAGCAATCTGGGTATTCGCTAGTCTCGGCCTCTTTTATTTGATATAAGGTAACACTGGTCGCCTAAAAAATATTTTTGTCGAGCCCTGATACCATTCCTGCTGATTCTTATGTTAAATGACTTCCTGAATCCGAATATGACATCCGTTTTCCTCCATCACCCACCATGTTTTGGGGAAGCCCCCCTCTTATTTTTATCACTTTGCGATAATTTGGAGGGATGGAAAGGATTATTTTATTATCATTTATATTTCTTCTCAGGTTTTAGCGAGGAGAAACGTTCTAAAACATGAACATTTATTGTAAGGAGGTAGATTTGGGGGGATTAGTCTCCGTAAATTGTAAAAAACACATTAAAAATTATCAACTTTTTCTTTTTTTCGCAACTTTTTCACTTATTTTCTTCATTTTTCAGCTCCTATTCTATCTTCTCATCCCTCAAATATCCCAGAATGATGGAATTATATATCAAAAACATATAGCAGTAATAATAAAAATATTTAGAAACACTGCACAGCAACAATAATTAAAATATGTAGCCATATTTCAGAAGATACGCTACCACGCTGGCGCTCTCAATACCTCGCGCGCATCAATAAAGATTAAAATGATTAATGTAAAGAACGATGAATAACATAAGTACCTTCATTGGGCATCTGATTTCCTTTTATACTCTGAGGTAGAAGTTTCTCGTGCCAAAAACCAGCAGTACCCTGCCAACATACCCGCATTCCACTTCCCTGAAAATCTACTCTCAAAATTGCTGTCTTGATGGAACCGTTCCCCTTGTTTATCTGAAACTGCTCCTAAATTTTCTGGGAAAAAGTCTAGGTGTGAATGAAGGAAATGCACTTTTATTGACATGTTACACCCATGGCTCTATACGCAGATAGCAATTGCTCGACATGAGCGACATATTCATAACTTTTTTTGTTATTCAAAAAGTTCTCACACACGTTTCGGAATCCAAGCCAAGCTCGTTTTCTTTATGATTCAGGTGTTTCATAAACGTCGAATCTTGGAAAAGGTTTCTACTCTGGGGGCCCACGAATACACCTGCCTTGATTTTAGCCTCACTAAGACGAGGAAATTTAGTTTTAAAAAAATTGAAATGAATCACCTGTCTTGTTTATTGCTTTCACAAACTGTTTCATTAGTCCGAGTTTGATGTGCAATGGTGGCAAGTAAATATTTTCTTTCGGGACCAGAGGATCATGAGCGAAATTTTTATAACCAGGAGTAAAGCTTTCTCGCAGAGGCCAGTTCCGTACGATGTAATGTTTTTCTCGGGCTTGGCTGTCCTATTCACAAAGGAAGCAGCAGTATTTCGAGAAGCCTGATTGCAGTCCCGTGAGTAGAACGAAACCTTTCAGGTCAGCGCATACTTTCCAATTTTAATCGAGATAATTAATTTTTTCAAGGATTCGGCTGATATTTCCGTACATCTCCTTTATATCAACAGAGTATGCAACCGGGACTGAAGGTAACTCATTCCCATTGGCCAACAGGACCACTTTCAAGCTTGTCTTTGACCTCTACTGTGAATCTATAAACAGCCTCCATTTTTCTGGGTCACATGGCATCATCAGTTCTATCATCAATGCATTTGAATTAGGGAAAAACACCAAGCCTTCATCTTCCGAAAAAAGTAATTTCAGTGTTGACTGTCTAGTCCTATAGGAATAGATTTTTACGCCCTTTTCTAAGAGATTCCACTGCTGAAGTCGAGATCCAAGAAACTGAGATTTCGTCTTAGGGAACTCCAAATACCTTATGAGATCATTCAATTCTGACTGAGTAACGAGGTGAGGTTGTCGATCAGCTGAATCATCGGAACACTCTTCATCATCGGAGGAAGTATCACTTGGTCCCGGCTGTTGTTCAAAGTCTTTCAAATCAATTTCTAGCTCTAGTGTATGGGTTTTTGGGGGCTCAGGGATTGACAAAGACTCGTTATGAGGAATTTGTCTTATTGCTGAAAGGATATTAGGACCCTGAATTGTATGCTTACTTTTGCTGGAGAACCCGACGGTGGAAGTCATACAAAAGTAACAATCTGTGAGATGACAGCGAGGTTCACGCCAAATGGGCACCCTTGAGCCATTTGGTCAAACTTCTTGTAACAAGTAGTGCAGCAAACTCTTGGAGCCCAATCCTTGTCCTGATCACCAACTTGGCAGCCGAAGTAAAATTTATAAGCAGTTATAAGAATCAAAGAAAGAGGTTTTCGTTGCGATTTTAAAGTCAATTCACCGCTAACATAGCAGAAACGATCAGGATGATTTTTACACAAGCGTGGCATAATTACACATTAAATCACTAGTCACAACTCACACCCACGTACTGCAATTCATTTGGAAAAAGCCGGAGTAAAGCAACTTCCACTGTTTTACACAATTTGAACAACTTGGAAACCCAGAATCATTGCCTAGAACACCGACAAGTTGACTCTGCGATCGCAAGAGCTATACCGGGGGAATATGGCGGTAACTGCAACATAATTGATTTGAGAGGCTGATACTTAGTGGAAATCCATGATGAAGGTAAAAGAATACTTTGTAACTTCAATGAGAATATAAGATCTCAATCGTATATATTTAGTGGAATTACAAAGTATCCTTCTTTTGCTGTGAAAGCATGAGAATTGCTGCCCAAGACTGGGCGGGCGAGGCATTGCGAGCGCCAGCGTGGTAAGTTAAATCTTCCGAACTATTGCTACATATTTTAATTATTGTTGCTATGTTATGCAGCAACATATTTTAATTATCACTGCTATTTCTTGTTGATATATATTTTCATCATTCGGGAGAGGATGAGGTGAAATAGAAGCTGGAAATTTTAGAAAATACGTGAAAAATTGCGAAAAAAACGGCAAAATCGATCATTTTTAATGCGTTTTTATACAAGTTACGGGGACTAATCCCCCCAAATCTACCTCCATACCATAAATGTTCATGTTTTAGAATTTGTCATCCCTCTAAACCCTTAGAAGAAATGTAAATGCTAAAATAATCCTTTTAATCCCTCCAAATTATCGAAAAGTGATACAAATAGGAGGGGGGGGGGCTCTCCCGAAAATGGTGGGTGATGGGGAAAAACGGAGGTCATATTCGGATTTAGGAGGTCATTTTACATAAGAATTCGAATGGTGTCAGGGCCGATTTTCATGCCGACTAGTGTAATTGAAGCTTCGACAATTGGGTATTTTCCAAAATTTTAAATTTAAGTTTACGGATATTTATATGTTATTTAAACTCGAACAAGCTTGCGGAGTGAAAGTAGTTTTAAAATTGATTCAATATTAATTGAGAAATTTAAGATTAAAATAGTCGAAATTTCAAATTTTTTTACGCCGCTGCGAAACGAAATCTGATTGGCTTGACGTCATTTTCGCTGAGCGATAGACGGATGTGAGGGAGAAAGTGAGTAACTGTAGAAGATCTACCGTATATTGAAAGTCTTTGCTTTCATTGAAAACCCACATTGACGCCATAGTCTTTGTTTTCATTGAAAACAAAGACTATGGCGTACAATGGTTTTATTAAAACCACATAAGATAATTTACCCAAAGTGGATATGTTTATGGTAGGCGTTTTTAATGAAGAAGGACGAGCGATTTAATGCTGCGGAAATTCGTTGAGCGTAAGTCCAAAAAATATAAGCCTAAAGTTTGCTTTTAAAATCGTCATTACTGTTTTATATTATTTTTGATACATATAATTATGTATTTGGTGTATGAACTTTATTAACTGTTTTTCCAATACACTCATAATAATTATGATACTTCTTTCATTATCGAAGTCCATATCAGTCCATGCAACAGTAAACAAACAGTATCTTCGTAACATATACACATAACACAGTACTTGCCAAATGTTTGTGCTGCCAATACTCGACACACCTAAATGTTAATTTTTTATTTGCTAATTAGTGATTGTTTGTAGAGGAGGTTTCTAGAAGTGGCTTATCTGCTGTAGAAATGCCTAAAAATAGATTCTTATCTGCTAAATGTCTATTCAAAGTTTAATCTAAGTGTTGTTATATTAAAAAGCTTCTCGTGAGAGTTATGGTGATAATGCTATAGGATACGTCCATGTAAAGAGAGATGGACCACTGTGCACAGTCATTGCAAGAATATGTCCAGAACACAAAGTTCGGAGTAAAGCATACATTTTTACGGGTGGATATTGAGGAGTCCAAGGAAGAAATTTCAATCATTCAATGTCGTGATTGCGTGAATAAATTTCTTGTTCCGTGTTTCAACCGATGTATTTGTACATTGTGGTACAAAACACCATCTATATCCCTTACTTAGATGCCATTTAAAGGCATATCTAGAGACGCGAAAACGTCAGAAACTAATTTCGCCGCATTTTTTTCCACCGTAAACATAAGGAAACGCCTGGGTCTTAATGTAAACAGCGAAAATGTCGTCACAGGCCATTCGGTTGTTTTCGGAGTGTGCTCGGGAGCATTCGTAACCTTCTACTTTCTTTAGCATTTAAAACCGAAATTAATACAATTTGATAAGAAATTTTTTAGCCAATGCAATAAGTTCAAGCAACTGAATCAGAATATCGATAGTTTGAAATACGTGGAAAATGCCAAATTCACGAACCGTTCGTGAGCCGATCATTAAGAGAGGGAAATGGATCTCCCGCCTTTCCACTAAGAGTCACTGAAAAGGTAAAATTACAAAATAACCACCCTGTTGTCGCGTTTTCGGAAGGAATTTTTTTTTTTATTTGTGCCAAAGTAAGCTACATGCGACGCATAAACTTGAGGAACACAATGGTGGTTAGACCGGACGAACCACGGAGCTTCCGATATCGCGCCAGGTGCACAATGAATCTGGCACGATATTTGAATGCTCTTGGTTTGATTCTCGGTCTAGCCAATTTTTATTTCATTTGGAATCGGCCATTGTTCTATCTCCACACCATCATTGTGTTCATTCAGTTTATGTATTGCCAATTCCCTTTCTTTTACCTTGTTAAAATGGAAAATTTATAAATTTACACTTCTGAGAGGTATGTGTGAACTAATGAATGTTACATAAATATATGATTGTTACATATAGATTCATGGATGTATCACAAAGCGTGATAAATAATAAATGGAAACTACTAGGTATGGTACGTCGATATAAAAGTACAAATAATGATACACTCACAATTAAAATATTTCAAATATATGACTAGTAATGATCTGATCTTCTTCAAAAGCTAGGGGGTCTGCGAGGAAGGGAAGGTTATACAGGACGAAGAAAAGAAAAAAATAGGGAGGGACAGGGAGGAGAGGTAAGGAGAGAGTAGTTTGGGAAAAGGAGGGGGGAAGTAAGGGGGAAAGAATGAGTTAGTAAGCTCAATTTATTACCGGAAAGGAGAAAATTCTTGATATAAATAAATACATGCCTGCTCAAGAGTTTTAAGTTCAAGAGGGAAGGCCGATGGAGGGTGAGAGAGGCAAGGATACTTGCTTTTAAACAACCAACGAAGTTAAGGTTTTGGGTGGAGACGTAAGTGGGGGGATGGAGAAATAGGCAAGAAAAAGCGCAGGGGAGGGGTTTTTACAAATGAGGATGGGACACGCTTTGCATCTAGGGTGATGGCATGGGTTGGGCGGAGTTCAAATCTTAGAAATTAATTTGGAAATAGGTTTGATGGCTTTAAGGATACTGAAGAGGTTTGGGGGTACACCTGAAGGTGGGGAGGGGTATTATTTTGAGAAGATGTTGGTGATAGTCAGGTTGTAAGATAGAAGAGAAAAAAAGTCTTTTGAAGGTTTGCTTGAGGAATTGAACGCCAGGGAAAAGAGCATAAGGAATATTATAGTGGTTATTACTGGGAAGTGATTTCGAGGAGAAGGAATGTTTTACTATTTTTTGTTGAGGAGAGCTTCTGTAAAGCCCCATCGGAGAACGGATACATTAAATTGAAATGGAATTAACCAAAGGAATCAGAGTTGTTGAAAATACGGTGACCTTTGATGGAGAGATAGATTAGGGAAGGGATGTTTTTGTGTGAGGGTTGACAGCTTTTGTAAAGGCAGCAGGTTACAGCTAGACCTCTATGATTTAATTTGAACAGTGTCTGGGTGGTCCAGCGGAGCGTAACGAGGAGGGAGTTTACCTTCTTCTATCATCATCTCGATGGGAGACCTACTAGCCACCGTAGTGGTGTAGGAAGTGGAGGGCAAGTGGACGAATTTCTACACAAAAAAACATCAGATGTTAGTCAGAAAAACAGGGGAAATATGTAACCAAGTAATTCATGTAGGGCGGATAAATTTGTTTTAGAGAAGATAATTTTTTTTAGTTGCATTAAGAATCACTGTAGGTATTTTTAGGCTAGAGAGTAGGTCATCTAGCGGGGTTTACATTAGAAAACATAGATCCAAATACAGCCTCCGAGATATAATTAGTGTAGCGCAGATCTTCACTTTTGAGAGCATTTTGGGAAGGCTCACTTAAAAAAATGTAACTTAATTAGCAAATATAATTCGAAAATTTTCACTTAAGAGAACGGCAGAACTTCAGATAAAATATAGTGCCTCAAAAGAGAATATAAAAAGCCATAACACACAGAGAAACCAGAAAAGAATGAACCGACTCACGTTAAGTCAAATATCATGTCAACTTTGTGGTAGAAAAATTGTCGCAACGCAAAGATCAAACGTGCCTAAGTTAAGCCCAACTTTCCAAACGCAGAGATAGTAAATGTAACAGAGAGCTAGCTTGCAGAGGATACAACCGATAGCGACGTTTTCTACCAGAATAAAAAATCTACATACGTGATCGACCGGATAATACTGATGGCTGAGTATTATTTGTATTTAAGTCACATTTGAAATGCACCGCAGAGACATTAGACGACAATAAAACAGAGAGCGTGTGGAGTATTACTAAGCAAAAAACAAAAGCACTACACACATATTTGTTCATTTTACGAACTATTCGATTCCAAAACATAAGTTGTGTAAAAATAATAAACTCAAATTTCAACATTTACCTCGAGAGTTAGCAAGAGCGTAATCATTAGCGACAGCGATATTTCAACTTCCCATCCTTAATTTTGGAAACCTATAGTTTAGAAGCAAGTTCAAGGAACCATGACATAAACAATGCCATATTTAACGCACTTTCAAACCACTCGAAGTAGTTAACCACAAACCCAAGTAGTAAACACACCTACGAAGGGAAACAAAACAATAAACCTTTTCAGGAGCTGCCATGCAATGATTTAAAACGTCGATATCTTCGAAAGTAAAGTGATCAGAAAGTAATTTTTGCGACATTAAAACTAACAGTAAAACCAAATCATAAAGTATATTTAATAAAAAAAAATATGCTTTCATTAAATTTGGATTGCCGCTAGACGCTTCATTCAGGGAGTTTGTAACCATTACAAAAGACGAAATCACCGAAGTATCGTAAGGAATCGATGAATATATTCCACACAACCTAAAATTTGGGTGTAAAGAACCTCGTTGGTATAATCACCAAGGACGGTGGGAACTCAGGAGGTAGAGTCAATAGCACGGTTTATTAAATAACTCAATAAAGCTAGGTAAAAAAATCGACGGAACTCGCGAAGAGAGAAACATTTATTATCGTTCAAAAACAAAGAAACTAATGCATACTACTCTACAAAACTTCAAGAATAAATACTAGGTGAACTACTGAATGAAAATCCAAAGTCATTCTGGTCTTACGCGAGAAAGCTTCAGGGCAAATCTTCAACTGTAGAGTCACTATTGAATAGAAACGACCAAGTTGTAATCAAAAGTATCGAAAAAGCCAACATGATGAACCACTACTTCGAAAGTTGTGCACTTGGGATGATACTGCGCGTTATTCAGGCATTCATGTAATTAATGAGCCGATGGCTGATGTCATTATTCAACATAATGGAAAAACTAAACAGCTACGTTCGATTAAAAGTAACAAGTCCTCAAGCCCAGAGGGAATACCTGCACGCGTTCTCAAGGTGTAAGAGCCATATATCATACCATTCCTAGAAATCATATTTCGCAAGTCATTATCCGAAGGCAAGGTACCCCAACACTGGAAAATAGCCAACGTCACGGCAATATTTAAAAATGGTAACAGACATGGCCCAGAAAATAACCGGCCAATATCATTTACATCGCTTTTGCGTAAGATTCTTGAACACATTTTTGCTAGCAATATTATGACCTCCCAAGACAATTGAAACTTCTTACATGGCAGTTAGCACGGCTTCTGGAAGGGTAGATGTTGCAAAGCACATCTAACGCTCTTCCTCAATGTCATCCTAAAATAAGGTGAATGGAAAAACCAAGTTCACGCGTTAATCCTTGATTTCAAGAAATCATTCGACAAGGCTCCTCACAGAAACTTATATTTAACTTACAATAATGCGGGTTGAACCAAAATATAGTGAAGTTTTTACGTTACTTTCTGAGTAATCGCAAGAAAAAAGTAGTTATCGATGGCTTTGGCTGTGATATGATAACAGTGACATCCGGCGTCCCACAAGAAAGCGTTATTGGCCCCATTTTATTCAATTCTTATATAAGTTACCCAGGTTCTCGAGTTATTAGTAAACTTTGGTTACTCGGAGCCGATCTGGGCATTAAGCGCAAAACTTGTGAAGATGCGGACTTAGAAGTTCTATCATCGGACCTAAACAACGTTATCTCGTGGTGCCTGGAGGATAGGGGGCTTTAACTAATTCTTAGCAAATGCACTGCAGTACTCTTCTTGCGGAAGTAATCACAATAAAGCCATATCTACATTGTGGGGGGATTAAACATAAAATCGTCTGCCGAAGTAAAATATCTGGGAATCACCTTAACTTCATAACTTAAGTGGAGAAACCACAAATTAAACATATGTGAAACAGCCTTCAGGAAACTATGAATTATAAAGTGTATTGTATAAATAAATATAAGAATTATAAATGTCTTTGGTTGAAAGAGTTAAAGAGTACTTTGCTCTGGTTAGACCACACCTCAAATACGCCGCGAGCATATGTGACCCTTTGGAACAGAAATCTTTAATTCGAAAAATAAATATAATACAAAGGAAAGCTGTGCGCTTCGTTTAAAACTGTTACCAGCGAAAATGGAAAAAAAAGAAGAAAGAAAATGAAATCGCGGTGGAAGACTAATATGAGAGGGGACAAAGGAACAAAATGGCGGGCTAGAGAGTGTGCAGAATTTTAACGATCGAGAATTGAAGTGGACCGAACTTAACAAGATGTCACCAAGCGCCGAAACAACGCAGCGGACCAAATACAATTGTTTTCTCATGGGCAATTCACGAAGTAGATGGAGCAGCAATAAGTTAAAACGCAAGCGGTGACGTCAAACGGTGTATAACCATGAAACGTGTCCTCTAATTCAAGTTTCAAGATTCAAGTGTTTGATTGCGGGTGGAATAGGAAACAAAACAATTACTCATTCCGCTCCGCAATCGCTCCATTTCGGTGTTTTCCGACAGTGGTGAAAGCAGATCGTTGATCTTCTCCCAGTGCGCTTCTTTCGCCATGATTGCATGGAAATTGGAAAAGTTGAAGAGGGAAATAGATTGCCTGAGTGTGTGTTATTGCATACAAGAGAAATATATACGAGGATTAATGGGTGTCATTTCAGAGCTAGAGGGAGTGAAAAAAACACTTTGGTTGTGCTGCTTTGCACCGGTCATCAAATCACTCTCTCCGGTGCGGTCCCGTAACAACACTTTTATTATCGATTCACAAGAACCCAAAGCAACGGATACGACACGAGCAAAAAAGAAAAAAAAACACTCTTTGATAATTATGAATTTCGCTCATTCCACCGCTGAGATTAGATACAGTTTGTTCAATTATATTTCTCCATGAGATATACCTCTATTTAACGTTCATACTAATTGGAATTATATCATGATGGATACTAATAGTAATAACGTTTCAATGTAATAACACCATCATTAAGGGCCACATTTTAATAACTTCAAATTTAGATACTGTGATAACGTTTTCAGTTCCTTAGGTCTCATGTACTTTGGCTTTAATAACTACATGCCAACCGAATTGTATATACAGCTTTAGCAAGGCAATATGTAGAAATATAAGTCTATCAAAACTGATGAAATATACATTAATTACGAAATAACTGAAATGTTTTTTTATGATATAACAATTAAATTTAAATAATATGTTTTTCCGCAGGTCAACGTAAAAAAAACATAATTAGAAAAAATACTATTAGAAGAATAATTTCCCACCAAGTGAGAAATAATTATTATAGGTATGTACCAGTGATATCATGTGATATTGCAAAACAATCCCGCGAGTAGGTATTCTTTTCATTAGAGGTTCCAAAACATACTTTTAAATTAATACCCTCATATAAAAATTTGCATGAGAAATCGCATATCAGTCTCTCATCCCTTAATTTAATAAATTCAATAACTTTATTAGAACTTTATTTTTTTTATTTGTAACAATTTTGTAATGTAATTGATTTCTTTTCTTATTTCAAAATCTCAGTTATTATTTACTCAATTAACTTTCCAGTAATGTATGATTAGTCCCAGCGTAAAATTGTAAATATTATTTATCAAGATGATTCTTCTTCATGACCACTCATTAATAATGTTATAATTTCTTCTTTCAGGAGATATAGGTCTATAAATTGGAAAAATATTTATTCTTTTTTCCGAAGTTTCGCATGTGTATGCATGCCTCTTCGGGGCTATAATGGACATTGTTGGGTGTATTGTACATTAATTGGATTGCAATTTTGGTACAAAGCAATTTTAATAAAAGTAATATACGTATATATAATTTTTAAAAATACCTCAGATATAGTTACTTTTTAATTGTTTGGTGACACCTTCGTTACTATTTATTATTTCTTTGACAACTGTTGTAAATTTAGGTGATTTAAAAAAATCAAGATATAATTAAGTTTCATATCAAATTATAATAAATCTTACCTAATTTGGCGATCTTTGACTTTTTTAATGCAGGAGGTATTGTTTTTTATGATGTGCACCATTTCTTTAAATAATATCTTATGTCTGTTTCTCATGGTAAAATTTTCCATAAAAGAGTTTCATAAACATTTTAATGAAAGTTTTATGAACCGTACGTAAAACGTACTTACTTGCTCACGGTAAAACTATTCATTCAACCGCAATGTCCTGCCATCTATGAGACGCTTTGCAAACTCGTGAAGTGATAAATGTACTCTCTTTTGGATGACTGTTAGCTTAATAACTATATTTATTGTTTATTTACTTACTTTCTGATCACACTCAACACATTCCTCTAACAAGAAGGATACTGCCTCAACGTTCCATGAACTTCCAGCCATGTTTGTTTACGTTTTTCTTGTTTGGCATCCCATGGATACGAGATAATTATCATTGCGATGAGCGGAACGTCTCATTGGTTGTTGCATAAAACGGTTTTATGAACATTGAACCTATCCTATTCTATGAAACGTTTTATAAAACTAGGTTTCTTAAAATGGTTTTATCGTTAGCAAGCTCATTTTTATTAAATTAGTCGATTTTATAAAACTTTTTACCGAAAATTTTACCGTGAGCAACAGGCATTAGAATGGCACAGTTCTAAATCTATAATTTATGTGAATTCAAAATTAAAGTTATGGGTAATGCTTATTACATGATCTGCTACTGTACATAATTGAATTTGGGATTTTATTGAATGTTTATGCTGGGAAATTTTATTTTTAAGATATTGAGATGTTTGACCTATATACATGTTGTCACAATCATTACAAGGTATTGAATGAACGACGTAACTTTTCAGTTCTTTAAAAGATCATCTCGAGAGATTCGGATTTTAATTTCGAATACATAAGTTTTTGTTGAGTTTTATGATATCTTTATGCTATTTTAAAATCTTTGTTTTTGAAGACTCTTCATATTTGTTCAGGTAGACCTCCTACATAAATAATTCTTCAATAGTGAGCTGTTTTATGTTTTAGATGATAGTTGTATTGATAGATTCCCGTTTCTGAGAAGAAGAACACAAAAAACAAACATCGCAAAAATTGAGAAAAATTTATTATAATTTGATATGTTGTAAAAACATTTATAAAATTTTGATTTTTTGATATCACCTAAATGTACAACAAATGCAAAAAAAATAAATAGCAACGAAGGTGTCAACAAAACAATTGAGAAGGAACTCTCTCTGAAGTAACTTGAAAAATTATATGTATATATATTTAAAAAATAACTATGCAACCAAATTGTAGACCAAATTAAATTAATGTACAATACATCGAATAGTTTTCATTATAACCCTGAAGAAGCATGCATACACATGCGAAACGTTAGCAAAGAGAATGAATATGGCTCAAATTTATAGATCTAAGTATATCGCCTGGAGGAAGAAAATACGCAATATTTTTTACCTTCTCTGTGGTTAACGAATCCCGCAATATATTTCACAGTATTCTGCGATTCGAAAAGAATTCTTCATAACCGTTCTGCGGGTCTCTCAATCAGGGAATCTTGAAAAAGATATGAAAAAGTATTTATAAGAGCCAGAGAATGTTTCTTTTGGGAGGCATGTTCCTCTCAAAATCATTAGTGACGTAATTAAGGAAGGAGGGAAGGCTCCTAAGGAAGTGAAAAGGGAAAAAATGACCTTTGAGGAAGAAAAGTGGTGTGAGAGACCAACATCATGGCTTTGAGGGTCCAATTAAAACAGAGAATAGTAGATGTGATCTCCTGAAGTCAAGTTTTGTTTTGAACCCCAAGCCACGACGTGTGTTTTGTTAAGAGGACTTAGTGTAGTGTAGTGAAAGCGAGAGGGTTGAGCTTCATCTGTCGTGAGCGCTGATGTCCTTTTGATATTACGCAAGAGAGTGGATGCGCAACGGGTGGAGCTTTCTAGAATGGGGGACATTTTAAAGAGTGGTTTTCTCTTAAATACCTCTCTAAGGATGTTCTCCCTTCCGTTATGCATCAGCGCTACGAATTGATAGAAGGAGAGAGGGAATGTATAGCCGACTGAATTGTCTTTATCATTTGACACCTGGCGGTAACATTTGTATCAAAACAACATGAGTAAATGCAAGTACATTTAGATGCACCGTGCACCCAGCTGTGCGTACAGTTAAAAGCTCGCAGTGAATTGGTATTAAAGTCTAAGCAAAGTATACATATTGAATATATACATTTAAACCCGACCAGCAGTGCCTCTTATAGGGAATTTAAACCCGTAAAATAAGTTAAGCGGTCGCTAATTCAAGCGAAGAAATTCAAAGAAATGATTCTGAATGAAATAGGAGAGACTAGGAGAGGTGGAATCAAAGCACAGCCAAGGGAATGACTAGAATCTTGGGTATTTATTTTTCTCTAGCATGTACATGCGGTGGCCATTTAGAAGAATGGCTGCCTGTGTAGAGGGGGGAGGAGGAGGCGTACCATTACATATTCTCACCGTCTTCCTCCCTTTCTAAGCTTCCCTTCTCCGCGGAAGAAAATCCTCTTTATTCCCCCAGAAGGAGATTTCGCCGTTTTTGCCTCCTCTCTCTCTCGCTCACCATCTTCCATCTCAAAAGGTATTCTCTCCCTCTCCTCGACCACACTCTTTCACCCCCTGCCCTTCTTTAAAGGACGCCCCTCCTCAATCTTCGTACCTCGTCTTTTTCCCATCCCCCCGCCCTGTTCACTCAAGAGGACACGGCACGTTCCTGCGCAGGAGAGAGAGAGAGGCTTTTAAATAATGAATGTATTTCCTCAATGCTTTTCCAACAAACCCTTTCGGAGACACCACTTAGTCATCCATTGTTCCCCTATTGTCCGAAATTCTATTCAGAAATGAACTTTTCCGCAAAGAAAATCTTCTAAATCGGCATTAAAATCATCACCTGTGTTTTATAAAAGCCCTTACTTAATAACACTATTTTTTGTTATATTTTAGGTGCGATTTCACAAAGAGCAGCACTCTTTGATGAAAAATGTCTAAGTAGTAGTCAATTAAATGCCATTCTGTCTATCTGCACTGTTTTGTATCAAAATGTCCCTGTATGACTTTTGATGTTAGAGGATTTACATAGTACGAGAACATTTTTTAATCTTATTAAAGGACACCGTTTCCATGAAAAAGACTTAAAAATGTAAGTGAGTTGAGGGAAAACTTTTTCCTGCACTGAACTGGAACGTAAACCGATGGGACACCGAAGGCTCAAATAACATGGAAGAACAGTTTTTGTACTTCATGTCAATCACCTAATACGTGTCACTTAATGGCTTTATAATCAATTGTCCATATGCAAGAGCTTAATAAAGCGGTGTTAAAATTTTGGACCACGATTGCAGTATTTGCCTTTGAGAAAAGGTCTCGATATCTCCGAGACTCATAACATTGTGAAAAAAAGATGCAACCATAATTCATGAATCAGCTAAATTGAAAGTTTTGCGTCGCGCGAGTATAAATTAACTAAAGGTCAAAATATCATACTGCAATTGGGTTAATGTCCATGTGATAAACAAATGCTTACTATCATTTTCCTTGAAGCTCGAGTTTCGTCAAAGGTAAACCAATAGAGGTGGCTTGGACTCACTAGATTTTTCCGATTACATCGTGTTTATACCCAGCGTTTGCATTAGTTAAGATATGAATCTTATAGTGTAGACATCAAATCTTTTTAAGTCTCTAATTACTGCAATGCAAGAAAGCCAAGTAAATAGCTTACTTCCGTAAAGGCACGGAAGACACCCTCTAATCACTCCAAGGTAGCCAAGAAAAGGAAATGTAACCTGAGGTGATTGGATTTTCATAAAGTTTTCTTTGGCCTTTGTTCCTTAGATCTTGCTTAGACAGTTCCCTCACTTGTGGAATAAAACTTTTTGTATAAGAATTCAGAAGAAAGCCTTGTTTTGTCGCAAGATTTTGTGCTCTGAAACATAAAGCTTTGGTGGTAGAAACAAAACCTTTCCAAACACTCAATTGTCTAAAATGGAAATTAAAATTGTTTCCGCTTTAATTCACTAATTATCGCGTATTTGCATCTAAATTATCATTGTATAGACCCCATAACTGAAACGGCTATGATGAGGATGTTTGATGACACACTGAAGCACATTCAAAGTTCTGTATTTATTGGACCAAATGTATTTGAAGATTTAAAAAGACGGCTCGGATCAAACTTTGCAGTTCATTAGATTGGTACTAAAAGGAAAAAGAATATAAAATGTTAAGAGGGGAGTTTCTCTCTAAGCATTGAAATAAGTGATCTGCGGATCAAAATTACACGTCACTGCGATCGATGTCCAGAAATTCCTCGCTCGATCGATCAATCGTCCGTTCGATCTATCGTCCGATGAGAGCCCCAGAGAAACCTCCCTCTTTTAATTCCACTCGACTCGTGTGAGATCTCTCTCTCTCTCTCCCACCCAGCGACCCCTGCACACACACACACACACACAATGCGATGACCGAGGGTTCGAGATGGTGGTCCCCCCTTCAGGGTCGAGAAGGGAAGTCCCTCGCCCATGTTGCCACAGAGGAATCGAATCGTCCATCAGTCCATCATGGCTGGGCCTTAGGGACCCAAAAACAATGGTGCGCTACTGCGTGGTGCGACTGGAGTGAAACCCTTTTACGTTAAAGGCACAGGAGTTACACTCGGGGAAAAATGGCAAAGAAAAAGTTAAAGAGACCAGAGAACCTTTTCCAAGGTAAGAGAAGGAGAATCTGAAACCTATTCACTATTATAGCGAGCGCCCCATATTCACATTGCACATTGAAAATAAGAGGAATCTTTTGTTGAAGTAGTTTGAGCGGTATATCACTTCGCATAGAATTAAATGAATTTGACCTCATTTTAAAGGAAAATCTCCCATTTTTCCAATTCTATTAAAATATTAACCCCATGCCGGACTACTTTTCGAGAAATTTGCCTATAAATATAACCTGTTATAAATATAGAATAGATTACGGTTGTGCGCTCCAGAGGGAGAATATTGTAAAAAAATTGGAAATTCTAACATCTAGATTTCGTCAAAAATACTAACTGTATTTAGTTTATATGTAAACTCAACTATTTATGAAAATTAATCAATTATTCATCGCAGTAATTTTTACAGATTCACAAAAAAACTATCTATTTTGAAAGTGATTTCATCGGTTCGTAAAAAATGAGAAAAGTTAGAGACTTATGTGGTTATATTCATTTAATTACTGAGATATTATGTCATATATTACCATATTTGTGTACCATTAATGTTACAATATTTACTTCATACTTCATACAGACGCTAAAAATTATAAAGAAAATTTCGAATATGGTCTCTCCATCATGACTAGGGAACTATCTCGGTCAAACTACATTACGGTTATTTAGATTCCTGAATCTTCCTCAACAACGAAAGGTACTGAACCAAGGTGTTTATGTATTAAACAAGCCAAACAAGCGTTTTGGTGCCCAAAGTACTGCCTGTGTGTAAACATTTAGGAGTAATATTCTTAAAGGGACCGCTGGGGAGGTCTACATCATCTTTGGAAATGTTTTTCTCGCCACTTGACAGCATTCTGTGGTGCTTCAATCTCCTGAAATTCCAACCCTGCGCTGTTGGACACATGAGAGCCCGGCGGCGGCGGATGGCATCTCTTCGAGCACCAAGCAACTCAGAGCGATGCTGTGAGCGGGACTCACAAACAACCGCATGCAAAAAATAAAAGTTTGTTCTAGGCATGTATGAGTCGAGTTTCCCCAAGAAATTATCCAAAACCTGCATTCATTATTGAGAAAGAGATGCTTAAAAGGCACTTCGCTAGCGCTTTTTCCGTATGTGAATAAAATTTTGCATTGATTGTTTCCCATTCGCCCAAAGAATATTTTTAAAAGTACGAGCTCGTATGCGTTAACTTTATCATTTCTAGCTTCATAGTCTAAGTGATACCTTAACATTAAATTGTACCTGCAAATTTCAACTGCGGTTCCCACTGAGACCAGAGTATATCGAAGTTTTATTTGGGTCTTGCGACGATATCATACCCCGATTAGAATTTCCTGAAGGGCTGGATTTAAATAAATTTGAAATTTTTCAATTATCTTGGTGATTCTCTTGAATATTTAAATCGTGATACGAGATATGTAAAAGCGGTATTCAAAGAATGGCTATCGGAACTGTTTCAATGACCGTTCTACAAATGCAAATTATGAATTGTATTTGACGAAGGAATGGAAAGCGTATCCTTTAAAAGGCATTGCAAGAAATCATCCGTTCATTGGAGTCATAATAACTTGTTAATATTTGTACATTTCACATTGTTACTTCTTTGAAGCCACACCTTGTATAACTGACGCAAACATTATAACTATTATAACATACAGTTTTTCAGAAACAATTAATGTAAAAATTTTGAAAATGTGATATTTTCTTGTGCAATTCTTTATTTAATCGACACAGATATCATCTCGCATCGATTTGTACATATATACCGTCACTGAATATGTCCGAACATTGAAGTGCTGCAATAGTCGACTCTATTCATGTCGAATACCGAAGCATTTTAAGATAGCGATTCCGTAACTTATTCGTGGATTTCCGATTCAAACGTTCATTACTCCTCTAGTAAAGACAATGAAAGGTAACTATAGTACTTCAAACACATTTTTTTAATTATTATGCTTTTTATTTGAATTATTTGTTCTTTTTGAGCATTACACTTCCCAATAGACCGTGAAGCACCAAAACTTCGGAAATTGCGACGTTCGACGGAGGCGGGCTGCATTCGCGTATATGTGAATGAATGGATAATGAATAATTTATTAATTGTCCTGGGGTTATACCCCTTAAGAACAAAAGCAATTTACATTTTTGAGCAACATAAAGAGAAAATTCAACAATTTGGACAGTAACATAATGAAAAAATTAAATATAAATTAATACCATTTTTACAATGCTGAATGCTAAGTATTTTGGATATCATATCGTATAACAAATTCATCTACATACATTTTTTTCCAAAGTTAACAACGGAAGAACAGCACTTAAATACTATTATTAAATACGCAAACACAACTACTACAAGCAATTACAACAATATGCAAAATAATAACAACATTTAGTGGTCAGAAAGTAACATATTATAATATTTCATCTTAAAACTAGCAACAGAAGAACAATTTTTATATGTTTTTGGGCAGGGTGTTCCAGAGATGACACGCAGTGACCAAGAAAGACTTCTGGAACTTCGTTGTTCGCGATGACTTGGAATGTAAAGATACTCAGGATCACATCTAGTGCACATATCCCAAAGTGGAAGATTTCACGGAAAACATGTCGAATAAATATTCAGGGGATTTTTCTTGAAATAAACAATACAAGTAGAATAAGAATGTGTGCACTTTTCATTGAATTAAATGCCAAAACTTTTCCTCGTTCCCTGAATGAAGCCATGAATAGCAGACGTGCTTGCATATGCATTTATGATGATAAACCAAACAGGCAATGACAAAAGTTTTTAGAATTTCATATCACAATCATTTTAAAAAAGCGTTTGAGAAAAATTGTCGGTAATAAACAAAAGAAAAATCATCACCGATTTGCATCTCACTCCGAATATACATCCGATTGATATATGTCTCTATGTTTGAACGGTGTATCGGTCAGAAAATAACCATCCATGTCAAATCACAATGACCGAAAAACCATTTCGTGTTGGTGCAACTGGTGAAATTACCTTTAATTACAGTCACAGTAGACCCGTGCATCATACAGCTTATTCATTCGTAAGCAAGAGCCATGTCTCTTTTGCATTTGAGAGATATGTTTTATCAATCGGTTGCTGTCACGGGAAAAGTCATCGATTCAAATGTTTCGGTGTAATCGTTTATAAAGCCACCGTGATAATACTTGAACGGGATACACGGAGCTTTAATTAAGAGCGAGGGCTTAAAAGTAATTCATCTTGCAAACGGAGGACAAAGGCGAAACGGCTTTCGACTCTGATTCCTTTCAAATAGCATACACAGCTGCACAGTTAGCCAACATTTTTGTCCACAAACACGGATCCATCGATTTTCCTAATGGTAGGTGTTGCGTGATTAAGTTCACGGTTATAGAGTTAGTATCCGATTAATCACCACCGTTTGCTGTTTTTGTATTTCTTAAGGACAAATGAAACTTCGCCCCCAATGATGAGAATCCAATGATGAGAATGAGAGAAGTAGATCACAAAAGAAAGAGCGTCGATCGCAAATTGAGAGTTCGATTCCTCGATGGTGAGAGACAGTTCCACCGGCAAAACCGAGTCACATCATCAGTCATCCCTCCTTCAAAATCGATCACCTCTTCTCTCTCTCTTCAAATTCATCTCTTGATGCTGCTGCTCCATTCTTTGAACCCACTCTTTGTCACCAAGGTCTAATTTAATGTTTTTGTCGTCATCAACTCATAAAACTATAGCTTCAATTTAGGAGAGGAGCGACAAAGTCATAATTTTTTATTGCTCACCCCGATGTCACCTTTGTCAGCCAAATATCTATCACAATTTCCTTTGCGTAAATGCTTTTACAATTCGTATATCTGAAGTTGACCTACGCAATAGGATACTTTTAGAAAGGTGACAATATTTTACATCCCGTTTCAAATATAAGCAAGTCGTTCATTTAAAAGGCTAGATAAATTTGAGATATGCTTTATTTGGAAAGTATTTACACCCATACAATAATTTAATAGGTGCCCCGAGGGGAAAAAGACCCGTTAGAGAAGTAACTGAAAGATAAATTATCGTGGGATAAATAGAAACTATGTTGAAAGCTTGAAGTCAATCCCTTAAACTTGCCGAGTAAATTATGTTTACCGTTAAATCATGCAATTCCTACACAATTAAACTAGCATATATTTAGCAGAATTGTTTTCTCCAAATTGGTAACAATGCCAAGAGGGAAAAGCGTTTGGAAGAGGACGAGAGGACCCCATGCTCCAACTCGATTGAGGTCACTTGTAACATAAAAATCCGTAACCATAATTAATACGGACATTTTGCTTCTTTATACTATTACCACACGGCAAGGAAAATCTGCCCGAAGTAGACTACATGTGGCAAAATAATGATACCATTTTAAATTATTTTTAAAAATAAAAAAATATCAATTAAAAATCGCAATATGATAATATCCAATATTCAAAAGATGCTTTGGCTTTTTTCATAGAAATAATACAGATGATATTGGCGACACTGTAAGAAAAAACATATGATCTGTATTTGTTAATAACCTGTGTATCAGTATCATTCGTCATCTGCGTATGGATAACGGCAATACTGGACCTGTTTATTTTGGAAATTTTCCAAACAGTGTTGCCAAAACAAGTTGTAATATGGTGGCTAAAATACGTAATTTAGTACGTCTATTGATTTTTGATCGTAAATATAAGTCTTGTAAGATGTGTAAGTACCCCTTAAAAATATATTCTATGAATTCATTTTCAATAAAAAATTTAATATTCACCTCATAGCTTTGTTAGGGACTTCTATGAAATGAAATGTTAAAGAGAAAGACATCACCATTCGGCTATAGTGGCAGTGAAGTTTTTGGCAGAAAATGATGATTTTCAAGTTTTGATATCGGAACAACTTAGCAAATTACAATGGCATTAGTTAATACATTTGAACCCAACAAAATGACGCCATGCACTTTCTTCATTCACAATCTAACAAAAAGACTAAAAAGTCCCGACACTTCCTGCCTTACGCCCCTGTTGAGGCTCGTAAGATCAAAGACTCAGAGATAACGGTGGAAACAGTCAATGGGCGACAGGAGAGATTATCAGCCAAACAAATTAAAAATAAAATGCAGGGAATTAAGGAATTGAAAACAGCACGGGGGAAAATGGAGGAAAATTTACCACACATTGCACTGCGCTGACTACCCTCTATCGAGAAGAATAGGATTTAACTCACTCACCGATCGGCGTCCGCATCTTCATCTCCGCCTCCACGCCAACCACTCGTCTCACCAATCTATTTCTTTTGATCGGCAGTATTCCGTGGCTGTACGCGCCCGTGGCCGTGATGTCCCCAGACAAGTCATGAATCCCACAAGGATAAAATAAAAAGAATGGAGGCTGGCCTTTAACGGGACACAAAATAATAAACTGAAGAAATACTGGTAATAGGTGAAACAGAAAATTAATAATAAAGAAGGGAAGGAAATGCCGGGCGTAAGCTTCGCGTACCTTGTATCGCCGACGTCTCTGGAGGTCTTCAATTCTCATGTACACTAGCTCAATCACACACACACGTCATGCCTGCAGGCCACTTATCTTGTCCTGTCTGAACTCCACACTGGTAGTCTTTTCCCAGTCAGAAGTCCCGTCTTTCTCTCTCCGGCCAGCGCCCTCAGTGGGCAAAATCGTCATTACAAGACAAACAAAAAGGTACACGAAACTCGCCATGGCCAGAGGGAGGGAAATTTAAAGAAACAAAAAAGGTGGCCAGTCCTCGTGCGAACATCCCGCCCGCCATGATTCACTCAGAATCACAAAATAAATAGGAAAAGGCAAAGAAAAAATAAATAAGTAAAAAATAAGTGGTAAAAAAAATCAAATAAGCTTCTGTGGGTTCACTGGGTTGAGATAGGTAATGGTATCAATCGCACCACGGGCCGCACTAGTGTACCCGACCCAGTCTTTAATTCGGCTACTCTTGACTCCCCAAGGGAGCCCGGAAACAAGCGAGTAACACGACCCATGGTCCACTGAGACGGTGAAGAGTTGCGGTCCTTAACCAAAACAAGTTCCCCGATTGAAATTGTGGATCCATCCTTGGTCCACTTGCTACTCTGCTGAAGCGTATGCAAGTACTCCCAAGACCATCTTCGCCATAATTGGCGGACAATTTGCCTTATTAACTTATATCGCTGAGGAAGTGGTATCATTTCATCATTTATGGGCATAGGCAAGGTTAACACGGGCCTACCGACCAAAAAATGCCCTGGTGTCAAGCAATCCGTCTCGGAAGGATCCGTCGATAGAGCTATTAGCGGGCGCGAATTTAATATTGCCTCGATTTGGCATAACAAAGTCGCAAACTCCTCAAAAGTGAGAGTATGCCCCTGAGTCACTCTCCGGATGTGATATTTCACAGACTTTATCCCGGCCTCCCAAATTCCGCCGAAATGCGGTGCAGCGGGAGGATTAAATCGCCATTCTATGGCATTCCCGGGATAAAGCGAACTAAGAGCTTCCTTATGACGTTCCGAGCGAATTAGTCGATATAAATCTGTTAAGAATTTCTCCGCACCATCAAAATTCGTGCCACAATCTGAATAAATTACATTGGGTATTCCACGCCTTGAAATAAAACGTTGAAAAGCCGCGAGAAAGGCGGGTGTAGACAGAGACGTAACCAATTCGAGATGAACGGCCTTTGTTACCAAACAAATAAATAAACAAATGTAAGCTTTGGCAATAGCCGCATTACGACGGATGCTCGTCTTAAACATTAATGGGCCGCCATAATCGACTCCTACTTGAGCAAAAGGTTCTTGAGGAATGACTCTTGATGAAGGCAAATCAGCCATAACGGGTTGCGTGGTTTTACCCTGATACCGTGAGCAGATCACTCATTTTGCAATCTCAGAACTAATTACCACTCTAGCGGATATAATCCAAAATTGCCTAGATACTAGTGCTTCAACAGCTCTAGGCCCTCCATGAAGGGACATCAAGTGGTAATGTCGCACAATTAATCTAGAAAAATGCTCATCCTTAGGCAATAGGATCGGTTGGCGAGCACATTGAGGGAGAATTGCATAATGCAAACGACCACCGACTCGGATAATGCCGCTCGAATCCACAAATGGGCGAAGGCGGCTCAAAGGATTAGAGAGTCGGCGGTTTTTATTTATTGAGTCAGCTAAAGCAAGAAAATGAACCTTTTGAACTACTTTTACAACGCAGGCCAGCGCAGCTGTCCATTCCTTTGAAGATATAGGAGTACCAACTGCGTCACGCGTTCCTTTGCAAGCAGAATAAAACCTTAACATGAAGGCAGTAACACGAATAAGACGAATAAATGACGAAAATTTCTCAATCCACTTGGAAGGTCTCTCATCAATTTGAGTCATTCCCATAGTGGTTATCAGCGGTTTGTTCTCCGGTATAGAGGTACTATCATGTGGACAATATCATCCTGTCGGCCGATCACATTCTGACAATTTGAGAAAAGTCGGCCCGTTCAAAAACTGACACTTAATTAGTTCTGACGGCATTAAGCCTCTCGAGGCGGGATCGGCCGGATTTATGTCAGTAGAAACATGTTTCCATGAGGAAACGGGTAATACTTCCAAAATTTTGACAATTCTATTAGCAACAAAAGTTTTGAGTGAGTACGGAGATATGTTCAACCACGACAAAACGATAGTTGAATCGGTCCTTGCTCTCATTGACACACGAACATTTCGATTTGTGAGAGTGTCATTTATGTGACGCATAAGCTTGGCCAAAAGCAGAGCTCCACATAATTCCAATTTGGGAATAGAGATAGTTTTCATAGGAGCAACTTTAGCCTTAGCCGACAAAAAATGCACATTTATTCCGCCGCTTTGAGAGACAAAACGTAAGTAAACAACTGCCGCATATCCACGCTCCGAGGCATCTGAAAACCCGTGAAATTGATATTTCGCTTCTGGGGATATATCTAAATGCCGTGAAATTTGAACATTACATAGGTCCGAACTTTGGGAAACAAAATCCTTCCAGGGATTAGTGATGGAATCGGGCAAGGATTCATCCCATCCTACACCCAGTTTCCATAATGTCTGCATAAGATATTTTGTCCAAAAGATTACAGGAGCCAATGCCCCAATCGGATCAAATATCCTAGCAATATTGGATAATAAAGACCGTTTGGACCGAATGGATTGATCAAAAGTTACAAAATATGAAAACGCATCAACATTTGGGTTCCAAATTATGCCCAATACCTTAGTCGAAGTTCAATCATCTGGATTAAAAAACATTTGATTTTCCCATTGATCCCTAGGGATTTTCGAGAGTAGAGCTGTACAATTACTGACCCATTTTCTCAAGGGAAACTCCCCAAGATCAAGTAAATCAATTAACTGCTGCTGCAAATCCATTGCCTCGGCAATGGTATTCGCGCATGTAACTATGTCATCCACGTAAGTATCATTTAATAAGGCATCGGCCGCAAGGGGGTAATCAGAACCGTCATCCTTTGCCAATTGGTGAAGAACGCTAATTGCCAAAAAAGGAGATGAAACCACCCCATATGTAAGCGTATTAAGTTGATATTCCTTCAACGCTTTCGTGGAATCATTCCGAAATATTATATGTTGAAACGGGCGATGAGCTTCGGCCAAAAGTATACGACGATACATCTTCGAAATATCTGTAATTACTGCAATAGCATTCAGCCGGAATGCCAAAATAATGTCGAATATATCTTTTTGTAATTTGGGCCCAGTATATAGCACGTCATTAAGACACTTTCCCGATTTAGTATTTGCAGAAGCATAAAAAACTAAGCGATATTTCTGTCCGGCTGGAGTAGGTTTAATTACGACATGGTGAGGCAAGTAAACGGAATCAAAGTCATTAGATTCGGTCATATGACCTAAACGATCGTATTCCTCCATAAAATGAATATAATTATTTTTTAAATCCTCATTGCGAGATAACTTGCGCTCCATGTTCAGCCATCGAGATATGGCATTGGATTGAGACTCGCCCAGTGAGGGAGGAAATTGTTTAAGAGGAAGCGTTACACTATACCTCCCAGTCGCGTCTCTCGAATAAGTCTCCGTAAATAGACGTTCGCAATAGACATCGTCGGGATTTTTATGGATTCGAGGGACTGACTCTTCGACTTGCCAAAACCGACGCAATTCTGCCTCCAAAGGATCATTAATAACTGTACACGAAGACACTACCTCCGTCGTTAAAGAATGCAATTCCGGAATGTGTCCTTATAATATCCAGCGAAACACAGAATTCAAAGCAATCAGCTTATGAGAAGAGAGTATTTTTCGCCCTCCCAGCAGAATCCGGGGAAATAAATCCATACACACTAAAAAGTCAACTTCGGCGGGTTTATCAAAATCCGGATCGGCTAACTGAAGATGACGAACTCTCTTCCTAAAGGAAGGTGGAATAGGAGCATGAGGAAGATGCCTTGTAATTTGGGGCAAAACTACAGCATTTGATTTAAGAAGCAAACGAGAAGAGTTACGCGGCGTCCTAGTACATTTGACCATACCACTAGGCCGGGTCAGGGGAGTGTGAGATAGACCCATTAAAACCCCGTCATACTGCATTACCGGCAGTTTTAAACGTTGCACCGCAGCCGCCGAAATTGCCGACACCATCGACCCACAATCAATCATCAACCGCACAGTTTGAGGCCTACCTTCCGCGTTGAAAACAGATACCACTGCTGTGCCTCACAAAACCGTGCCCGTTTAATTATAATCGGTGCATGAAGTCACCGTGGAAGGATTTGCGGGTTCCATGGGATCGCTACTAGTTGACGACGCAACAGAATCCTCCTTTGAATTGGGCAATGGAGATAAAGTGGAGGATTGATTAAGTTCGTCCTTTACTAAGGGCGAAGAATGCAAAGTTACATGATGATATACCTTGCATTTCAAGCATTTAAGACCTTTTCGCGGGCACCTTGGGGCCCAATGTCCGGTTCTTAAACATCTAAAGCATAATCCTTTTGACCGAACAAATTCTGAACGTTGTCTTACGCTCAAATCTTTATATTGCGCACATTTATGAAGGAAATGCTTCGAACCACAGAGTGGACATTGTTCTGCTTCAGACATATTTGACTCCGAAATCTCGTTAGTACTCGCAGACACTGTCATACTAACTTTCGCGCGATAAGGAGATTTCGGCTTGGAGGATGACGTGAACACTCGCTTCGATACAACACCCTGGGAGGTTTGTAAAACCTTCATTTGTTTCTTAACAAATGTTAAAATCTGAGTGAATGTGGGAAACTCTTCGCCAGCTAATGTCTCTTCGAAACGAGTCAATATATCTGAACTGATAGCACGCGCCGCTAGACGAAATAAAACAAAATCACCAAGATCAGAAATGTTTAACGCCTTCAATGCAGCATAAATTTCTGAAAACGTGCAAGTCAAATGTTGCAGATTAGAAATGGGGTCGGAAGAAAGTTGCGTAAATTCAACTAATTTATCCAAATAGTTAAACCCCAAAACACGAGGATTATTATAAAAATCACACAGCTCCTTCCAAGCTAGAGTATAATAGACCCCTGCGAAGGGTACAGACTTTATTAGAGCCAATGCACTACCGGATAGAGCGGGTTTTAAATATCCGAACTTTTCAATTGGTTCGACGTCGTCCCGGTTATGAATTACTGAAATAAAAAGGTCACGAAACGTTTCCCACTCGACCATAGACCCCGAAAATTGAGGAATTTCAAGAACCGGAAGACGAGATCGTTGCATTGACACCGAGGAAATTCCAGGGCTAAGTGACGCATGAGGAGAGGCACTTAAATCTTTAACAAAATCAACCACAGGGAGCACAAAATAATAATATTCCTCTACCTTTACGGAGAGTTCTGTATCAACGGAACTTGCATCCGATTTATTGCAATCGTGACAAAAGTCACAAATTGCACTCTGTGCCGATTGAAAGTTACGGTATACTTCTTTTAATTCTCCTGCCCTAAGTCGAAATATTCTCAACTTTGAAGAATCAATGATACCACTTCCTAAAGCCTCTAATTCGGTTGCGAGAGAATGTGCAGCCATTATCGTGTTCAAGACGCGATCCCGTTTTGACCTAAGTAATTTTAACTTATTGTCAAACGCGTCCCTCGTCATGACTGCAGACCGCTTCCCTTCTTCCATCTCAGGCAAATTAACAGAAAATCACGTCGGGGTCACCAAAATTGTACGCGCCCGTGGCCGTGATGTCCCCAGACAAGTAATGAATCCCACAAGGATAAAATAAAAAGAATGGAGGCTGGCCTTTAACGGGACACAAAATAATAAACTGAAGAAATACTGGTAATAGGTGAAACAAAATTAATAATAAAAAAGGGAAGGAAATGCCGGGCGTAAGCTTCGCGTACCTTGTATCGTCGACGTCTCTGGAGGTCTTCAATTTTCATGTACACTCGCACAATCACACACACACGTCATGCCTGCAGGCCACTTATACTTTTGTCCTGTCTGAATTCCACACACTGGTTGTGTCTTTCTCCCAGTCAGAAGTCCCGTCTGTCTCTCTCCGGCCAGAAAATCGTCATTACAAGACAAACAAAAAGGTACACGAAACTCGCCATGGCCAGAGGGAGGGAAATTTAAAGAAACAAAAAAGGTGGCCAGTCCTCGTGCGAACAATGGCCATGAATATACATACATGGAATCTAAACTTGGCCCCAGTGGGTGTTGCCAAACATTCCGCATGCACCGAAAAATCAGAACCAAGCATAATGTAGCACCGCCACTCTAGAGAAGATGGTTCTAATAAGGAAATGCCGTGATTCAAATTGAGATACTGGAAATAGGGGACATGGAATTGGCCTCCCTACTAACGCCGGCCATTTTTGACACACACAAGCGAAACATGCCGAAGTAAAGGCCGTGATTCAAATTGAGATACTGGAAATAAAGGTACCGGAATTGGCCTCCCCATTAAACCAGCCATTTTTGACTCACAGAAGCGGAACCATGCCGATCGCAGCGTGACCTATCTTTTGCGGAAAGCTAGGCAACACTTCTGCCCGTACAGTAGTGCCGAAGATTTAGATCCATATGTATATTCATGTCTATGGCATTCCATGCATCGTGACGACTACGGAAGGAGCGATAAAGAACGTGATCTCTTCCGATATAAATGAATGACTACAGACTGCTTAACATGAACGTCAGGCACCCACCTAACGATGCATTATTAATTGACGGAGGCCTGGTGTAGACGAAGCAGAGCACTTTTGAAAGGAGTGTAATGGCGTGGTTGTGTGTGAATACAACTTAGCGTACATCACCACGTGCTTGCCTCTATATTGCCACGAGAGGGAATCCACGTGCACGCGTTAAGGGCTCGTCCCTTTCTTCTGTCCTCGACGACAATCCTCGCGCAACTAGAGCACAGAGCTGAGACTGAGAAACGGAGGGCTCCCTCTCTGTCACATAAGACTACGCCTCGACGCGCAGACCGTGCGACTGCTGTGACCTCACAAGAGCCGCCTCCGCCTCCCTCGGGTGCATTTGACGGCCTCTTCGGATCCAATTACTCTTCGCGCAGGGCACGATGCAATGCCTGGAGGGAGTCTATGGTCTCCATCATCATGAATATGTGATCGTTCTCACTCGACCCAGGAACCATTTAGTCAAAGAATGACGTGAAAATGATGTAAAAGGGTATGATATCATGAAGCGTTAATAACTATAATTTATGGCAAAAATATTTTGTTGATCCCAAGTTCAGTGCCTATAACGGTAGAGTTAATTTATCTGCTTGCTATTTAAAAATCAATTCGTTCAACAAATGATGTAAATGAAAATTCGATTCTGTGCGATTGATATGTTGGTTTTATTTTTTTCACAGCTAATATTGGTCAATTGTTCAACTTTCTTCTTTTGCTGTGAATTTACAAGGGATTGATTGTGTACTAGTTCTTCATACGCTGATATGTTTCAAATCCATTTTGTCTATTGCTTCTATTTAGTCCCCGGATCCCCCGTTCCGTATGCATATAGACCTACACTACCACGGTGTCCTTAAGCTCTCATTTCAGTATTCTTTTGCTGTACTGATAGACAAACTACACTCTTTTAATTCCATTATTTCTTCAGTGCGATGCCGAGTCTTGTGCTCTGGTCGTCACTTGAACATATATTCTTCGGTATACATACTTCAGTAGTCGGCTGTCCTAGTCCATTTGATCTCGCTGACTTCCCCGCAGCCTACCATCCTGCAGTCAACTCACAGCCTCTCCGACTCAATCTTCGCATTCTCCAGCTTCCCATTCACTCACTCCTTAAGTCCTCATGTCCCTATCCTGTATTTATACAACTTGAGCCCTTACAGTAATCCCTGACCCAGAATATTGTACTGGGAGTAGTTCTATGGCGTCTTACTTGCGAGTGCTAGGTTACAACTTCTAGGGAGACTAATATCGTGCTTTTTCTTTGCCTTCCACATCACTGTGCTGCGGCCGATTATGTGAAATTCACTCTCGTGTTCAGATGCGGTAGGCAATATCAAACCGATCCTCAGGATCCAACCGATCAAAGAAGGAAAATGAATTGGATAAAAATGGCTGGTCGTGGTGGCTCGATCTCGTACTTATATTTTATAACTAAAGGTTTATGTCCCTCACATACACAATTTCATTTTTCAGCTCGACATACATCCTAACTCTCTGCATCTCATTAATTAAACCTAATTACCAGTTCTTCTTAAGTGTTTGGAAATCAAAGAATTTTCACAAAATCCTCCCAACTACATATTATATTTTACGAAAAATTCCTCCGCTCTGATAACTTCTCAAGTTATTCAGTCTCAACTCTGAAGGGATGACACAATCTTAAGAATCATCTTTTACAGCCTCCATTTCTCGTAGTGCCTTCTTTATTTCACTGTCTGTCATTCTTGGTCCTAGGTTTCTTATTTACTGCGCTTTTATTTTTTATATCTGAGGTCACAGGGTTAATTTTCTGCCGCATAGTTATTTCCTGAATACATATCCCGTTTTCGCATGTGTCTTCCCTGCCTTGCGTTTTATTTTCGGAAGCCTTTGCACTTTTTTACAACCTGAAAATCTAACATCTATAATACAACCTCGACTGAATATATCGAATATGGATCGTCTGGATGTTATATAGACCTCCAGGGAAAATTCGAGATCGGCTCGTAAGAGTAAAGGACAACCTCGACCTCAGAGTGTCTGGAGTGTATAGCATCCCTTGTGAGTGTGGCCTCGCCTACATTGGAGAGACTGCACCCACGGTGGAAACTAGAATCAAGGAACACAAGACTATTTCAACCCGAAATATCGGCCCTGGCAGAGCATAGTCTTGATAATGCGCACTCCATCAATTTTAACGGCACCAAAATCCTTTGCCGTTCAAATGGATATTGGGATCGTTTGATGAAAGAGGCTATCGAGATAAGTTTGGAGGAGAAGAAGTTAAATCGAGACTCTGGGCAGTACATCTGCCAAATATGGAGACCGCTACTTAATAAAATTAAACGGTCGCTGTTACAATTCAAATTCGAACCGCCTTGAACGAGCAGGCCAACAATGGGTTTTTTCAACCGCCATTGGTCAGCTATAAAACCCCGGCATGGACCAACTCGACAATCAGTCTCAGCCCTGATGACGATGAGGGAGTCACTCGTCGAAACGTTGGCCTTTAAAAGCCTTACCCGATGGCAAACCCGAGAAGACTTTACTAATATTATTCGCCGGGAAAGCCTACGATCTTTTAATTAATTGCTTATTATGCAAACGTAAATCACAGGTTTGTCATATATATTATATTAGTGATTAGCACTAATAATTCAATGATAATATTTATAACTGATCTCTGAATGGGTTACTTTTCTCTCTCAAAATAATATTTCAACTATATTTCATTCGTATCAATAAAAAACCTATCAATAAATAAAAAAAATATAAAATTTTAACAAAATAAAATATTTTTCACTACAGTTATTCAACAGAGGTTGTTAATCATTTGAACATGGTTCATTAAGCAGTTTAAAACACCGAGAAGTATCATAAACACCTTTTGAACTCAAAGCGCCGCGGCGGCGAAAAGTATCCGTTTGTATATTTTTTTTCGAGAAATACTAAATAACGTAAATTGAATGGCAGGGAGCTGGGTTTTATTTTACCAGTTCACAGTCTCATACAAAATAATACACTAAAACCAAATCTCAAATATTAAATCTTTTGAGCACATTCAAAAACTCAAAGCGCCGCCATGAATCCGTATGAGCGGGTTAAACATAACATCACATTTCATTAGCACTTAGCCTTAATATATTTTATTAACGACATACCGGTAGTCCGAAAGACCAACTTTGGTACTTCAGCGATAAATTTATTCACTTAAATCAATGGGGATAATTAATAAGGTGCACAGCCGCTGCCTAACTACAAAGCCTACGCAGAACTTGGGAGTGGAAAAGTTTAGGAGGGCAACTTGAGCATGAATCTTAGCAATCAATTAAAAGAAGATAAGAAGCGTAAGGTTCTTGATGGCGAGCCGAGTTAAAAGCGATTTAAACCCAAAAAGAGTAGGTCCATTAATTACGTCACTGTATCACTCATTGTTTTTACCTCAACAATGTACATTCCTTAAAGTTAAAACTTTCGAAGTAAATTCATCCGACTCTTAACATTCCGTCACCATAGTAAAGATATCTCATTTTTTCATCCCGAGATAAGTGAATGATATTTCAACACACAAGAAATTGATAACTTATCATAATTCCTCAAATAACTATCAATATCTCGAAACTATTTATAACCTCTTGACTGATCTGTTCCCCCACGCATAAAATTTATGTTATTTTTCAAGTCCTATGAAACTATTAGCATATGTAACTATTAAGTCAGTTCCTATGACATTAGTAAATGAGAGCGAAATAGTTTGTACAGTCAAAATGATGGATTTCAAATGTTATTAAGTTATGAAGTGAAGCGTAATGGGAGAAGGAAATAATTTTCTCGTCAAAAATCCCTGTCTAGAAACAAAATCTTTCCAAACTCAGATATTAATGAGTAAAGCAGCGTGTAAGCAAATGTTACCAATCGTAAAATATGAAACTCAGGGTGTAATTCACAACACAAACTAAATTACAAACCAATTATCAAAGGTTCTTTCAGCTGTTAAAAGTGTCAAAAGTTATCAGCTGTTTTCTAACTTCCACTGCAAAATCAGTCACAACATTTGTAAAAAATCGAGCTGGCAGGCTCTCTCGTCGGTGAAAATTGACTGAATGCCAGGAGCGTAGATGTGTACTCCTGGTTGACTAGAACGGAACAGAGGGTATTAAAAGTAATACTCCAATTCAGGAGGTCAATTATCGGCAAGGTTGAGGTGGAGTGGTAAGGGAAGAGGTAATTGGTAGCCTTGGAGGGGAGGAAATAAAATGTTTAGGTACAAAGATACGGTGGCTGTTTTCAATTAGACCTTCAGGAACTGGTTTTTGTACATGTCCGCGGATTTTAAAGCCCTTGTGACGTTTTAAACTTGTCTAAAGGGTGCTCGAATGTCTCCTGTGGATCAAATACTACATACGACTACTACGATCGGTTAGACGGAAAGGCGAGGGAAAATTCACAAGAGCCACGAGTCGCAGGCAAAAAGGAGGAGTGGCTACATTATGGAGCCGTAGGCATTGTTGGCGTCGTCTGCACATTGTCGTCAGCGCGCAAATCGGGATGCGGTCCTTTAGCTAAGTCCCTCCAAGGGGAAACAGTCCACTTAGTGGGAAACATGTCCAAAAAGTGGGAGTTATGACGAAAAATGGGGAATGCATATAAATGTAACAGAAATAAGGCGGTACCAAGGAGGAAGTTGAGTCGAAGGTTCAACTGCTGCAGAAAGACGGGAGACCACCTGCTGAAGTCAAAGTGCAAACTCCCTCACGTACTCTTTGAGGGTGTGGACGAGTTGGAATGTTCCTGCGGAAAATCCTACATCGGGCTGACTAGAAGATTCATAAAGTGAACATACGATAACATGAACGAGCTACCAAGAAAAAGCAGTTCCGACTCTTCGTTGTCTCGTAAAACGTTTGGTCGGAACATGGCCACAGGGTGGACTTGGAGAATCCTATAATCTTGTGCTGTAGGAAAGCCACCACTACCCCAGATTGATCCAAGAAGCCATTGAAATCATCAAACATCCATGGAACTACAACCGGGAGGACGGATACAATCTACCAAGTGCCTGGAAAAGGATCTTCAAAGAATAAATGCGAGACAACAGCGCGTCAATTAAAGCAATCTCTCCTACATTATAAAGCAATTGTAGTAGTAATAAGCACCAGAATAACGCATAGACCATTCAGATCTAAAGACGCCAGCACGATGGCTGGTTAAACTGTTGTCACCAATAAACTTCACGCGAAGGAACGTGCGAAAACAGCTTCACAGCCAAGGAGGAAGACCAAAAGCCTTTCTTCAACGCTTACGCCTATCTATTATCATTAATTACGTTTCCTCAAGATATCGGCGTTGACAACATGATTTGAGCTTTTTCGTATTTTGAAGTGAAAAAGGTGCCCTGTTTCTTAGTTTAGGTACGTGACTCAATTCAAATAAGTAGAAATGGTGCACCATGACGTATATTTATGATGTAACAGTCAGTTTTATCAGTAACAAATGCAATACAGCTTTTGTAAGTTGTCAAGGGTACTGGCTATATGGTACAGAATAAATGCCTTGGAGGTAAGTCTGAAGAAGCATTACTTGCGAAATATGAAAGCGCATAGAAGAAGACATTAGTTAGTAGTTTGATGACTTTTGGGGGGTGGTGAATCAATGGAGGGGAGTTGCAGTAATAAACAGATGAAGACTGTTTGGCAAAGTGTCAACATTTCGGTATAATTTTCTTGTGGATAATACAGTATTTACTCTTAATACTTAGCCACTTCGTTCTCACTCTAGTAAATTTTTAGGGTAACATCAAATAAAAAAGCACAATATTATGTTCACTGTCTAACACAATGCGTACTTAACTCTTAAAGACGTTTTACCAAAATTATCGACCACGAGGAGGTGTTCGACTGAACAGCTGAAACATTACACACAAAGCTAAACGTTTTTACAAGTATAAGTGTCCATGTCCGTTTTAGTGCTTAACATTCAATAATTTTAATAAAATTTAAATCACGTTGCTTAGTCTGTAACTAATTCTACTGTAATTAATAGGAAACTTTTAAATTTTCAACGTTAATTTACTTTGCATTCCAAAAAAGCATACAAAATTTTAAGTTTTTTTCTTTATATTTTTCAATTTATTTATTTTCAATTAATATATTTTTCTAAAACAAGGTCCTAGCATATGAATCCTCATTAAAAATCAGTGGTAAGGGTAATTACACCCCTCTACTACCGTCAGGTGCTCCGCTAATTAGTTCCGACGGCGGCGCTTGGGTGGAACGCAGCCGTTAAGTATATCCGATTTTAGGGCACGAGAATACGAAATCGGTCCTAATCTCTGGAGTTGTTCCTTTGGCGTTTCAAAGGAAACATTTAGGGTCGCCTGACTCTTTCCTTTCGAGTTCACTAAGCATAGGGTCGTCATCCGATAATATTTAAGGGTACCCTTCCAAAGGAACGAGGGTTTGAAGAGAGAGGGAACGCAAGGGAGCGTGTCGTGTTTAGGAGGGGTGTGGAGGTGGGGGTGTAGTTGACGGGGCATTGTGTTTTTGCAAGTGATATGGAGGATGAGGGAGGGTCTTTATTGATGAGGAGGCGGTGAAGGGCAGGGGCTATCTAAAAATAAAAGAAGGGTCGAAGATAAAGACCAAGGTATAGGGGTCCCCTTCCAGAGCTCCTTTTGTTGTTTACAAAATGGTTGGGAGAATAGCCTTTTAGGCGATGAGCTTGGTCATGTAGAAGGCATTGAACGATTGGAAGGTGCGGGGGAGTAAGTAGGTAGAATCCCTGGAAATCACTCATGACAGCATGTTAAGTAGATAGGCAGGCTTTGTCTCAAGCCATCGCTGCCATTTAAAAGGAGGAAAAAGTGTCCCGAGAACATCGATATTTAGGAATACGTTTTGGTGCTTTTGTCAACGTTTTTCATCTGAGTTGGCTCGATAATAATGATAATAATCTTTTATTGCTGTAGGAGTTACTCTCCTTTTGAGCAGAAAAAATTAATACAATGCAATAATAATTTTTACAATACAATAATAATATTGCAAAATGAACTGTAAATACATCTTTTAAAAACATTACTTAAAATGTATTGTAAGCAAGCATATGAGTTCAGAGTGGTATTGACAAATATAACAATTTTGCAAAATATAGTATATAACTATGCAATTAGCAATGTATAGATTTCATCAGTTACTTATAATATACTTATGCAATGGTCACAATATGTTAAATACTTACACAATAATTAATTAAGCAATACATACTTATACAATATATACAATTGTATCTACAAATTATTATCACTGCCCAAAATGCTCCAAAGCCTCTTTCTGAAAACTTTCATTAACTGACTACAATATATGACAATACTTATACAACAATTACTTAAGCAAAACATAATTATACAATGTATTCAATTGTATCTACAAATTATTATCACTGCCTATAAGGCTCCCAGCTTCTTTCTGAACACTTTCAGTGATCGACTACAATATATTACTATACTTATACAATAATTACTTTGGCAATATAGAGTTTTACATTATACAACTGTAGCTAAAAATTATTATCATTGCTTAAAAGGCTCCAATGCCTCTTTCTGAATACTTTCATTGACCCACTGCCATAAACATGGTTTGGAAACTCGATAGTCAATTGCTACTAAACATTTTTAATGCCTATCGCCAAGAGTATATAGATTAGTGTTCAAATAATTATTAACCTTCATCGTTAAAGGGTGCATGCAATACAACCCATTTTTTCGTTAGTCAATCGCTTATAGAAGATATAATTATATGGATGGCATTCATTATATTGCACGACCATCGAGCTGTGTAACTTGCGCTGTCAAATACATCGATTGCCTGAGATGTAGACACTGGAAAGACAAGGAATTGAAGCGATTAATCATTAAGTCGACCTTCCCTCCGAAGATTTCATTTAGGTCTCTCTCGGCGCGGCATGTGTAAATCTTTGAAAGGGGAGAAGGAGGAGAAAGGGTTTGCCATAAAGGAAGGGAGAAGACGTCGATACGTCCTTATGGAGAGCTATCAGCGTCAATTCTCGACGAGGTTATCGGTGCTGTTGTAGGGGTGGCTACACTTGAAGGAAAGACTCCAGAAGTGCTATTGTAGTTTTAAAGTTCATGCGCAACAAATTGAAATACCCTGCACGAATATGGAAAGTGTATTCCGAGACTCCACTTGGACAATACACTCACTAAAACAATATATCAGTGCATTCCAATGGATACAGGTATGTGTATATTTCTGAGCTATATCAATGAATATATCATATTGCGGGTTTTTACTAAATGAGAAACATTACTAATCCCAGTGATTACGATATTGTGAAATACTTAGTTTTGACTCCTACCCATAAACCCTCTTGGACAAACTCTTACGTTTAATCTGCGGATTGCTTAACCACTAATTGGCATTTTTCAAAAAGAATCCTAAAAAAAATATGACAAAATGATGAAAAGATTATGCTTTTTTTCGAGTGTAAGATCTTAATAGCGAATAAAGACTCGAACAAAGTATAAATACATACAAACGAACATGCATACATTGACTATGCATCCGCCATAACCACACATGAAGATGTTGAAGTGATAAATTCCTAAACAAAAATATCGCTGTGACTATGATGTAACGATCATTTATCCTGAGACAAAGGTTTCTTCGAATGTAAGTTCCACAGGTCTGCATCCGACGGTGAAGACCTCTTGTCGTCGACTACACCTCCGCGACCGATCGCCCGCTTTATGTGATCGCCTCCACCAACATGTGACTCAACCGCCCGACAATGCTCCTGACCGAATGAAAACTGTTTACACCGCAAGCAATA
The DNA here is from genome assembly GCA_963573305.1 of Pyrrhosoma nymphula. Lineage (NCBI taxonomy): Eukaryota > Metazoa > Arthropoda > Insecta > Odonata > Coenagrionidae > Pyrrhosoma > Pyrrhosoma nymphula. Next base: position 132,710,361 of record OY754336.1, read on the forward strand.
CCCAAACAAAGTAAAGTTAACTTCAATAACTCACTTCATTGCCACTTCCAAAGAAAAATTATGTGAAAGTGTGTTGGTAATCATTCATAATTTGGTACAAATTAATAATACTATAACAATTAAATCCCATTGATTGGAACATTATTGCTTATTGACTTCTGAGTTAGAATTAATACTGCATTATCACATTCTCTTCATTTCAAAAGCCAAGAATGAACAACAACTGTTAGATGCAAACAAAGAGGAGCTGCAATCAGTAATACCCATTACTCGACTGAATTTTTGTTAAATACAACGCCATTATTGAATACATTAAATTAATATCTTCTATGAAACCATTAACCAAAAGCGCGTGAGATTTTATGTTTGAACTTTTAACGACACATTTGGGTAATTTATAATTTGGAGCTTATCAAGTAAACTGGATAGTTTTTCACATCAATTTACTGCCGTTAGAGTGACTTCACACTAACTGACTTTTCTTCATAAGACCTTCTCCCTGGTTGCACAATTTTGCCTGATGTAAAGTAAACAATTTTAAATCAATTTGAACATACAGTAGTAAGACTTCGTAGTTTAATTTTCTCTATTTAAGTCACTAAATGCTGGCAATGCAGGTGCCAAAATAACTTTTGTTAATTATGTTTTGGTGGGACTACTTAAATAAAAGCATTTATCAATGCCAGGCTTTGCTTCGGTCGTTTAAACGACCTTTCTGTTGCTCCAATAGCTGTTGTATGTCTTAATGCTGGGTAAACCAAATCTAGTTCAGTTGCAGTCACGAAGCTCAAGCACAGATGGTTGGTCTTAGAGAACGTCGCCGATGACATTACCGCCGGAGGACGGTTCTTTTTCAAAGTAATGGAAAATAAAAAGTCGCCAGCAATATAATTCTGGCATATATATTGCAAAAGGTTGCCGAAGTATATAAGCCCCTGTTCTATGTAACATTTTCAGTGCCCTGAGCAACCTGTTATCAGTTTAGAAAGTGGTGTGCGTTACATGAAAGATGAAAAACTCCGAAGGTCTGCCATATATATTCAAGAAAGGAGAACGACAAGTCATAGCCAACTTACGTCCTATCAGTATTGCTTCCGCATTTGCCAAAGTTTTTGAGCACATTATTTATAAGCACGTAAAGTTTAAAATAAAACATCATTGAAGCGAGCATCAACATGGATTTGAACTGTGACGAACATGTCATGCCTAATTTTGATCCACGCCGTGCTACACTCCCTAGAATTGGCAATTGCTAAGCACCTCGTAATTATGTAAACGTTATTTGAGATTTTTCATAGCACATAATTTCCTACGAAATATTTCTAGTGAAAAACAGAAAAGAAGTACATATATTTCTGTAATATTTTCGGGCATAAACTTAACCAGGGGAAAAACATTCTGAAAAAGGCGCTAATGGTGTTGATAATAAGTTAAAAATATCTCTCGCTGCTAGAAAACCTCTAATAGCCGTGAATGGAATGACTGGATAAGAAAGTCTACTCGAGGATTACATCTGATCGTAAATTCCTCTTGACATAGATTGCTCGTCGGGCATGATTGATTTAACTGAACAAGATCAATAGTGGAAGAGGAAAATATCAAGTTATAAAATATTACTTGAAATTAGAAAAATAAATTTTAATAAATATTATTTACAATGTATATCGTATCATTAAATAAGCCCATGGAATGATAGTTTATTATCTACGTAAAAGCTGCATGATTTAAGTATTCTTCATTTCATTTCAGAGAAGGAAATAATATGAAGGAACATTAAATGCGGATGCCGAAATGGGAACAGTCATTACTACACACACGCAGCAGTGGACAACGGAGTGCCAATGATCAATTTCCGAGCGTACTTTTCTCAAGCCTGGCAACCTTATTCTCAAAGATAGAGTCTTCGGTTTCCGTTGCAACGTCGACATATCGTCGACCCTTGCATATCACTCAAATATGGAAACAATGGTAAGCATATGGTTTTTAATTTAGTCGATGAGAAAGATATTATTTCATAGATAGTAGGGAAAATGGAAAAGGGGTAAAGTCTCAATCTAGTGTAACGCCCCAATCTAGAAATCTTATCAACTAAACCTTGAAATTATTCCTTGCCTTTCAAGGCTTTCGCTTGTAACCTCTAATGTAATTAAAATATTTGCATAGTTTAAAATACTAATGATATAATAATGTATTTTTTTGTAGATTTTTGCAGCTGAATGTTTATGCTACTCAGGCTTTTGGTTCTTCGATTAATTATTTAATATTATGCAACAGTTTCACCATACTGTTGCATAATATTAAATAATTAATTGCCGAACCAAAAGCCTGAGTAGCAGATATTATAATGCACTTAGATCGTTCATTGTAATATTGTCTTCCTTTTCTCCACTTACATTCTAGTAGCAATGTTCAGCAATTATTTTCTTCATTGCTGCAAAAAATTAAATTAAAACATGCTATATCATTTCTTTAGAAAGTTTACTCATTAATTTTCTGATATTAATGCGAGTCATCGAGAATTTCTTATGCTCACCGATATATTTTCGTCAGAAATATCCAAAACTGATTTAATTGTATATCCGTTGATTTATAGAAATTTTGCTTTATTGAACATTATGAATTAACACCTCCAACATTTCCAGCTCATTTTCAAATGTTTTGAAACGGGTTCAGTAGTTTAACAAGCATTTTAATGCTGTGTCTTTACACTTTTTGCGTAAAATAAGGGCAATTTGCTCTTTCATTGGCTAAAAGGTTACCATGACAAAAAACTTTTAAAAGAAGTGAATACTAAACGAGAAGCGCAAAGCATACATCAGCTAATATATGTCTCTTGAACGAAGTACATTCGATCCAAAAGACAAGGGAAACGGTGGGGAAATCATTTTACGGGAGATTGCAGTGTTACAAAAGATTGGTTGCAAGAGATTCTGGAGGTGGGAGGTGGCAGATGAAAGGAGAAGACCACCCTCCTCCAGGGCATCGTTTGCACCTGCCCTCCACCGAGGAAGAGAAACCTCCAAACCTCCCCCTTCCCATCCTCCTGTCGTTGTTTTTCTTGCTGAGGCGGCGGATCTCGTATGACTCCCAAATACAACAGTCCGCCCGAGAGAAGCAATGAATGGCATTCCAGGGACTGGAACGCCGTCAGTGGGAATTTGAAGGGAGAGCGAGGAAGAGTGAAAAGAATAAAGTGAGAGACACGACCAGCAAGGAAGGAGAGGAGACATCAGCTCGTGTATGCATGACATTTAGCATGCCGGGGGGAGGGAGAAATGGGGGAATGTCTGCTGTTTCTTCAGAGGGGATTAAATCGACGCTTCCCAGGAGGCTTCGTAAGGGATTAAAGGGGACGTGAGCCATCAGATCCCTGAGCCAAAAGCGAGAATAGAAAAGATTGAGCCAGCGTTGAGGAGGGGAAACATATGCAAGGACATAAAGTCAACCGGGAGAGCTTTCTGAAATAGCAAGAAGAGCCAAGTGGTTTCCATTGCGTGCGCCCTCATGGACGTCCGGCAGTTGGGAAATGACGAGGCGAGAGCACACAAGGCGAATACCTATATGACGCAAGGAAGTTAGAAAATAAATGGAGGAGCATGCCACTTGATTCATGAAGCCAATTCCACCATTGCAGTCGGCACAGTTTAGACCTTCCTCTGGCTTACGTGTCCGGCGGTCGCTTTTGATTTTCGTCAAATCTAAGTTAAAAACCACAGCCAAGGCGATGTATTTTGACTGGTTTGGCAACCCATACTCGGCACAAATCCCTTCCCAAGCACCCCTATTCTTGCTTTATTTTCGCCCACGAGCGTTCACGGTCATGCGTCCTTCATTCCATTTTAACCTCCTTGATTTGGCGAGTTAGCGAATCTCCTTTCACTTTTTTTAAGCTGACGACACCGCCAAGGTCTTTCAATCATTTGACCCCCACACACAGCTGCTCAGAATGTCCAGGAACAACACCTCGTCACCATCCGGAAGTGAATGTAATAATAATTGAAGCCCTCCATCACACTACATAAATTAACTCGCAACCTTTCCCCATCGCCAACAAAAAAACCAAAACCGTACCATAGTATATGCTCTTAAGATATCACCCAAAGTCCCTCCGTCGATGTAATAACATTTTTAGAGTGCTGCTGGATTTAAAATTGTTACGGAACAGTCAAGTCGTGGTACATATAATCCAAGATATCCAACACTGCGTTTTCCACTCTTTCTCAATCAGCAAAAAAAAACCGCTTGATCCTTCGGCCAAAGTCACTGTTTAGAAGTCCTTATTAATCGGTCCTTTATGAATATACGGCTGTTTATCATGGTGAGCAAATTTTCATCTTCGCAAATTACTGGTCACCAAAAATTAAATGAAAATATGCAGAAGCTTCATGGTTCCTCCAGTTTCATTACGTTTGATTACATAGCGGAAAACGTTATAATAAGTGCGTAAATCTCCCAACTTTTATCAATGAAAAAAAATATTCATAAAAGCCTTGGAAGCCTTCAAAACTATCTGCTAGACCTCTTAAAGGAATATTCTTACAACCCACATCTCTGCCACTATCACGCGAGACTCCCTACTCTTCAACTCAAACCCCTAAAATACAACCCCCACCACCGTTCTACCGTCAGCATTGCATAATTGTTGTCATTAACTCACCGGCCTGTTCCATTAGCTGCTCACCGGCGACAAGCAGCTGTAGCAAAGACGTGTCCTCTAGCGGAGGGGATGTCCAATAGGGGATGTGTTGTAGCTGCGACGTGATGTGCGAGCGTACTATGCAAGAGACACTCTGTGCCTGGAACGCTTGAAGCGCCATCAGCGTTCGAACATTTGACCATGAACATACATATGGATCCTAAACTTGCCCCCAGTGGGTGTTGCCAAACATTCCGCATGCACCGAAAAATCAGGACTAAGCAGATTCTAGCGCCGCCATTCTCCAGAAGGTAGTTCTAATAAGAAAAGGCCGTGATTCAAATGGAGATTTTGGAAATAAAGGTAACGGAATTGGCCTCCCTATTAACACCGGCCATTTTTGACACACAGAAGCGGAACCTTGCCGACTGCAGCGCGATCTATCTTTTGTGGAAAGCTAGGCAATACCTTTGCCAGTACAGCGGTGCCAAAGATTTAGATCCAAATGTATATTCATGCATTTCACCATCAATTTTCGGAATGAAGGACTTCGGAAATAATTGGAATCAATGCCTCTACGAGCTGCATTTCATGTCGTAAGATAGCACAACATTACATGCATAGACAATCAATGGGTCAACCACCAATTGGTTAACTACAGTCATTCAATGTAATCTATGTAGCTGTTTGACCAATGATTACTAACATAAGCCTTTAATGATATAGGAATTAGATTAATTACGGAAAAATATTTGGTCAAAATTACGCTTACGCTGGGTATATTAAGGAACCATGTAGAATGTTGCTGCGGAATAAACTGGATAGGTATCATCGAAGGATAAATTTTTGCTCTGCTAGCTCTCAGCACTTAGGAGCAGAAATTATACAAAGAATTTCATCGATGCTAAAGCGAAGTAATTTATTCATAATATGAATTGCCTCCAAACTTGTCTCTCATTATAAACGTGTTTCAATACATGTTGTCAATAATAGTTATCTGAACAACCAATGACAAGCAAATGGAAAGAAAGCTCCTTTTCCAATTTAATGATTTGTGTACATATAATGGAGTGGACATACAAGAAGTAGCCAAGAGGATATTTTTAAGATAATAATTTGCTCAACTATAATAGAATCAGGGAATACAGAAATTTCATCGATAACACATTCAGCGTATTGGAAAATTGTGTTCCATCAAAAACACGAAGTAAACGGATTTTAGTTAAGGAATAAAAAAAATTATTTACATTTGATTTTAGAGGGTTACTGTGGAAACAGTTTTTTAGGAAATTAAAGTGAAACTCCAACGGAAACTTTTTATTGGCCATGCAACAAATCATTATGCTTGCTTATTAATAGAGATTCGCCTTTATAACTCTTGGGTTCAATACAAGATGAAAAACTTCCATGCCAAATGTTAACCAAAATCATTTCAAAGGCTTTAGAACAACCGAGAGGAACAACATTATTTTTTCTTTCGCAAAGTGAAATATTACTAGGTATATGACGAAAGATTATTAGGAATAGAAACGGCTGTTTAGTTTAGTGCACGCATAGTCACTTACTGAATGTTTAACACTATTTACTCATGGCCACTCCCATTCCTTCCTTTTGTTAATCACCATAAAACCATTGCAGCCGTGGTTGCCAAATAAAGCATATCCTACATTCTTATTCATCATTTTCCGTCTCATCGCAACTGACAAGCGGTGTTGCTTTCAATGTAGTTTAAAATAAATTCAGCCTATGTGCCATATTGTATGAAACAAAAAGCATCTTCTAAATGTACACATTTAGCAAAGAATAAATTCTCAATAATTTAGTTCAAATAATAGTTGGCACCCGCGTTAAGCTGTTAAAAACTCTTACTTCACACATTTATTTCTCGTTTGAAAATCTTTAGCGCTTCATTGTGGATTTAAATCGAAGAATAATATTTTCATATTTAAGGAAACACTCACCATGGAGGTTGAGGGAGCAGAAATCAATATATGTGAAACATTCCATAATAAATTTTCAATCGAATAGTTTTCCGACCTGAACTAGACCTCATGCCGTAGATGAAAAGAACAGAAAGTATCGTATATCGCTAAACATAGGATAATGTTCCGGACTGCTTGAAAAACGATTACAAAGTGTCCAAAAAACCTTCTATAACGAGACCTGAATATTTGACAAAAAGGTCTGAAACAATTAGTAGTACCAAGGTATTATCTATTCCCACTTTTATTCTCTTCACCGTAGGACTCCAGAAAATCTTCAAGGCGTCTGTGGAGGTTTTAATATCTACTCTTTTAACTCGTCTGGATAGTCCTTCTCTCAAGCAATAGCACTATTGCAAGCGGCCCAGACGACCCAATCTGACTGTGAGAGCGAAACTCCTCCGGCACCCTTCCACGCACCATCCCTTCTCCGAACAAAACCCCTTCCCGTTCCTCCATTCGACCCTTGTAGATTTGTTTGCACAGTTGTACACTCGGTCCGGAATTCAATTAGTTCAAGGGCGGCAGAGGGGACGGACGAAACAGCACACTGTCTTGAGGCGTGGAAGGGACTCCTTTCTTCTTCCCGGTGGTGGTGGAAGGGAGAAGACCTTCTCCTTCGCATTCATGCACGAGAAGGCATAATTCTCCACCGAGCTCTGAGGCATTCAAAGCTCTCTCTCTCTCTCTTTCCTCTTACCTCTCTCTTTCTTGGGAGTCCCGTGTGCAGTATCTCTGAAGATGCCTCCAGAAGATCCCACCCGCCGCCCACACGTATAATTCAATATCACACCCACAGAGGACGTCCGCCGCCACCTGCTACTTCTCTCCCCACTAAACTCTCTCCCACGGCCGCCTTAAGGCGTAGTAGTGGGGGGACACCACACACGCACTGTTAAAATACGCTCATCGACCAAAAGGAATGAATGCATGGCATTCAGTTTTGTCATAGTTTCCGTGAATTTGTAATTCTTTGATAGCATTTGTGCTCCCGCACTCATGGGCTCCCACAGTAATAGTAATTTTTCACTTACTCTCTTTAATATGACGTCCACATCACACCATATTATAAACAACTAAGATGGCTCCACGTATAATCCCGTAGAGAGTACCTTCTGGGATCCTTTTTGTTTGTTCTATTTAAAAACAAATCACCCAAGTATCTGTGTATGATTTGTTCCTTAGTTGTCCCTCTGCCTCCACAATGTCCACTAGGTCTGATCCTAATCAATCGTATTTTCCAGGGCATCGCACTACAGCATATAATAAATCATATCTTGCAACAGCTTGTCACATATGGAATAAGATGCCAACTGATGTTAAAAATTAATCAGATCTGTTAAAACATTTAAAATGAAATATCATGATTATTAACTTACCCGGTAAAAACACAAGTTATTCTTATTATTTTTTTCAAATTTGTTTTCCTTGTTTTCTGTATAATTTTGCTATTTGTTAAGTTATGAATACATGAGTTTTTTTGTGTTTGCCTTTTTTTACGTACATACATTTGTTATGCTATGAAATGAGAAGACATTATGTCTACATTTAAAAAATGATGAAAAGTTTGTCTTTTTTGTAATTTTGAATGTGCCTGCAAACTGTATTATTATTATTATTTTTGTTCTTAAGGATATTTTCCTGAACAATAAATATTTTTCTATCTATCTAATCTGAAGCCAGTTCCGGATGCGAATTTAACAATCTTTATATCAAGACCAATTAGGTATCTTTGATTAATTTAATTCCCCTTTTTGGAAGCTCAGGCATGCTACGAGTAAAGTCAGAATTATTTATAAACTATAACTATAAATATCGCATTGCTCATTGGTTTGGACTCGGGCGTTCTCTCTGTCTAAGCGTCCACACGCTTTTCTTTCATCGTCTATGCCTTTTATCAAGACCTATTACTTCCCTCTCCCATATCTCCCAATACCTTTCTCACCTCTGTACTCCTAGAACCAACCCTCTGACTGACGGCAGTGTGGCGAAAACGTATTGAACTCAAACGTGTGATTGGAGACCCGCAGTGTCAAAAATGAGAACTACTCTGAAATTATGGTTGCCAATGTAAGGTATATCAGCTCTAATACCGTGGCGATTTTTAAAATTATCATTAAATACTGAGCGGCAGAAAAGACTAGCTGAACCCCGGGCGACATTTGCGTGTATATTGATTCATAACATTATGAATATTCTGAATTAAGTATTTGAGCTCTTACACTGATCTGTATTTAGAAAATAATTTGTTGATGTTTCAGTTTTGAATGCTTTTTCCCCCTTATTTTGGTGTGCTGATTCCAAATACGTTATCAGTTTTTTTCTATCACGTCCAGGTTTAAAAAAATATCAAAACAAAATTTTCATAATTACCCATTACCGATAGAAATATTTATGCTCTTCTAAAAAATAATAAGCATGCTAAAAAACGTTGTTTACCTCTGAATTATGTAACAATGTAATTGTAAACACAATGTACGTACATTGCGCAAGAGCTACCAACAATTGATATAATTGATATTAATTTACAGGCAGAAATTTTCTTCTTTTTGCACTTCTTCCGTAGGCATGAAAAGTACTTTCCCTCTTCAGGGACCAACAATAGTCTGCCATCATGTTCACAGTCCAACCGCCATGGTATCTTCTTTCAATGTCTTTCAAATATTGGTGCAAACGTTCACCCTGTTCCTTGCTGTAAAACCCAAGACATAATTCTGGAAAATAGTCGATGTGAGCAAGAAAGAAGTGTAACTTACTACTCATGTTACAACCTAATTTTCTGAATTTTTCCAACATGGTGTACACAATGGTTTTGTAATCTGAACTCCTTCTGTGTCCTAGAAAGTTTTTTACAACATCTTTGTAGCCATGCCATGCTTGTTTTTCTGTTTGACTCATTGTACACTCAAAATTAGTGTCACACAATTTTCCTGATCTGAGGTCTAGTAAAAACAACTGATTTCAGCTTAGAAAGGGTCATTCATGTGATAAACACAAAAAATGTACTTAAAACACTCACTGTCCTTGTCTTGGGAACGTAAAAACTGGTTCATGATACCAAATTTTATGTGAAGGGGTGGGAGAAGAACTTTTTTGGGTTCCACAAGGGGAACTCGCATAACATTCTATGTTCCAGGTGTCAAGGGTCCTCTGTGGTTTGCCACTCCCGCCTTTGCCAGTGATTTTGTCTGTCTCGACTATTTCATTATCACAGCAAGCAAGGCTTTTTTGTGTAAATCAGTTTTAGTCTCAGTAAATGGTTGATAACTTTGAAGTCACCACATAAACTCCACCCATGCTCGCAGTACTTCACACTCTGAAATAGAAACTGCAAACTTTCATGTGATTCTTTCAAAGTAATAGAATAGGCATTAGGTGTAGATCCAAGCACATTGACATTGTGGAGTAAAACACCTTTCAGGCTGGTTAAAGGAGAATCTATGAAATGCCTCCATTCAGAAGCTACACACTTCACACCAAGCCACATTACAAGTTTCGGTATAACTTTACAGAAGATCATAGACCTTGCTTCTGAAAATTAAGAAACTATTTCTTCTTTCCGAGATCTTTAACATGAAATTTTAGTGCCACGTAGCAACAAATTTCTGTCTTTCATTACAGAAGCTAACATTTCAGCACTTTCCTTTGGTAACGCAAGATCACTTACCGAGTCATTCAGTGCGGTCTGACTAAATCAGTGTGGGTATTGTCACTTTTACTGGGTACAAATTCGTCTTTATCTGATCCACTGATGTCCGTTGCATCGCTAACTTCCTTTTGAGGAGATGTACAGCTTGAAGATGGACGAAAAGGAATAGATAGGCTTTCGTCATGTTTGATTGGTCTCATTGCAGATCGCAAATGTGGGCACATTGTGTCACTTTTGTTTTTAGCACTGAAACCTTGCACTTAAACCTGACAGAAATATAAGTCATCAGCATGGCTCATTTGTTCCCTCCGTACCTTTGGAAGAGGAAAATAAAACTTCTCCCTTTTTCCGTTCAACCACAACCTCCATCCTTCCACACATGTCTTACACACTTGCTGGGGTGCCCATGGTTTATTTTCATCGCCAAAAAGTCCAAAATACTCAAGGTAGGCTTCTTTGACGAATAGTGTTGTATTAAGTCTTTGTTTACACAACAATTACTTCACATAAACGTTAAAAAAATATGTTCCGGTCATTTTTGCAGCTGCGTGAGGACATTTTCGGAATACACAATATGACACTTCATGCAACTGTTGAGTTCATCGTCACTAAAATACAACACTCTCGACGTTCACTCATTTCAGTTCCACCACCTCATCACGTGTGAAACAAAAAACAGTCGAATTACTATTGTCAGATCACACACTCGACAAATGAATTAATGCTGCCAGACCACATACAATGGTGTAATCACACTTCAACACAAGATACTTCCCATGCCTTGCTATGGTATACAAACGGGAATTTCATAAAAAAAACATATTCTTGATTTTCTCGAAAACCTGACGTGATAGAAAAAACGGATTGCACCGTTCAACTCAGCGCAAAAAATCCATTTAGGAACATGCATTCATTCTAAAACATCATTTTTGTTGCAGAGCACTGACATTATTAGTAGCACAGAGTTTTATTCCAAATTCAAACGACTTTGTATTTAGCAATAGTTTAACCATTCAAAACTTTTTATCTATGGTAGTAAGTTACTGAAATTTCGTTCTTTCGTCATATAATACATTCTTAAATATTTTTGAAGTTCCTGTCCTCTCGAAATTATCATTGGGTTTTTCCATTTCACTTCAATGTAGATACGTAACTGTAATGATAGCCTACTTGTTTTTAAAACGTACAATATCAGATTTAAGAAAACTATGTTATATGTATTTAGACTAAAATTAGAAAAGACTTCAGGAGATGCACCAAACTTATTCATTGGATATTCATCTCGGATCCACAGAACTTTATTAATATGCGCACGTGTTGTGTTTTACAAAATAAAATCGTAACTAGGAATGTGGTGAAGACATTTATTATATTGAAATCACAGCAAATCAAGTATAATTTTCAGATTTCATACATTTGCCAATAACCCGCCGGCGGTGGTGGAATTGCACCCATTGCAAAATGGTGTATCCCCCGTGTAAAAATGCGGAAAATATTATATTCACCCGTCCTTGAACTCGAAAAGTTTCCAACATTAAAAGTTTCCCCTGGAATTTCTACCCTCAGGAAGCCCAACTTATCTAACATTAAGCCTCTAGATCCGATCGCCGCTTCGGGAACAAAGAAGGGGAAGAACGGTAATATCGAAAATCAAATAATTAAGATTTGTCGTGACGGTCGTAGACTGCGAGCGCGACCTCAAAAGGATATATTTGGAACTACGACAACGTATGGAAGTACACCTTCAACTTCACCGAAGAAAAATTCTGTTCACTCGAGGAAATTGATCGAGGGAACGACAATGAGAACCATCCCATGGGCGATCGAGAACGGATCAATACAGAAATAATCAGTAAAAAGAAAGAGAAGCTGATAAGAAAATTTCCAGACGTGTTGACTAAGGCCTTGGGGACAGCGAAAAACTTTCAATGTTCGATTCCATTATGTGATGACGACCCTGTACGATCGGCGCCGTATAAGCCCACCGAAGCTGAAACTTCTAAAGGCACTTGGAGGATTTGCTACAGAAAGAAGTCAAAACAAGGTCGCGATCGAATTACGCCAGCCCAGCTTTCCTCGTAGAAAAAACGGAAGTGGTCGGCTGGTGGTCGACTATCGAAAACTGAATAAGAAGGTTGAATTTGATTGCTTTCCCTTGCCCACCATTGAAGGAGCCTTTCAGCATTTTAAGGTATTCTCCGTCATCGATCTTAACTCCGCCTACCACCAAATTCCCCTTTCGGAGGATTCACGAAGGTGCACAGCCTTCACGACACCAAATGGGTTATACGAGTATATGAGACTCCCATTTGGAATTTCGATTGGCAGGCAGACTCTTTCAAGGGTGCTGGATGAAGTATTATAATGTTTTATCAATAAAGTTAAAATAAACTATACTTTTGGTGAACGCTTCGGTTTTAACTGATTATCCGCGGGGTATATCAAAGACTGAAAGTTGTTTCTTTCTTAAATGTACAATGAAGGAAGATAATTTTTCTTTTCATTCATTTATTTCAGATGCTGTTTCCAATCCGTAAACGGAGTACTCTTCCATAGGCGTACATAAATAAAGCAAGAATGACAATATGAAAGAAAGAATTCTTTGCAATTTTTCATTTTTTAATAATTTTTTTAATTCTTGACCGGTTTAAATCTATCTGCATTGTTGTAAAGCCTGATTAAATGTTAATTCAATTAAAAACTTATTTTTAAATAGTGGATAACTGCGACGATTTATTTCTTCCACTATGAATAAGTTCCACCCTGAGAAGATTCATAAGAATGCCACTTTCAAGACTTTAGCTTTAAAAAATCAACGTGAAATAAGAGACAAATTAACGCCAAATGGAAGGTTTCCGTATAAAAAGATACAGACGGTTCTTACGGAAAGATGAATCAAATGGGTGATAATTTTTATTTCCTTAAAAATATGTGGGACTCGTATCTTGTGATGCACCTTCATGGCCCTAATTGCTCCTTTTTTTAATGAGAAAGAAGCACTTCCACGTTCGAAGTAACAACATTATTTGCCGTGGAGTTATATTTTAGGAGGTACAGATTCGCCTTGGATAGAGATGGAGCCACATACTTAAGTGATCGAGACAGTGGATAGGCGATCAATCTGTTGGCTAATACAGGTCATTAGCCAGACAGCGGAAGAGTAGTTTGCCTGTCTTTCTCGAAAACCGATGGCTGTGGAGTAATAACTGCTCTGAATTTATGCATGGATGAGGGAGATGTATTGGTGACGTCGAGAAGGGCTGGAGGATGCATTGGAGGATGTGGCAATTGGACGAGGTGTAAGACGTAATTTAGTGAGAAAGATGGATGAATGAATAGAGGGAGGAGGGTGAGAGAGAGTGAGTGAGTGAGAGAGAGAGAGAGAGAGAGTCTGAGGAGGAGACAGCCGTCGATGGGAGAGGTGAATACTAATATAAGATACGCGGATAGAGACGCGGTTGGCTCCATCTCTCCACTGGTGCGAGAAACACTTTCTTCCGGTGACGTCGACGTGGGTGGTGGCGTGAGAGAGGGCGCTGAGGTCAAACCCCCGCTGGGCGTTGACCTCCGATGGGATCCCATTCATGAATGGAAAATGGTGGGCGGAGGAATTGAATAGGCATCCACTGATCCACCTACTATATATTTATTATCCTTCAACTTTTACATACCTCAAGACTTATACTTCGATAAAAATCTCATTTATTACCATTTGCTACGATGCATTACATCAGTGTTTCCCAAACTTCTTCGAGTCACCAATATAAGGCCAAGAGATTGTTGGCCATTGTTGTTGGACATTAATTTATCTCTCTAGAATATAATGTTGTTAATACTGCGAATACGTAAAATTGAATAATTGCAACTGCTGATTCTAATATAAGTAATGCTACTTGTGTAATTGATAAAATTGTTAAGATTGAATATGAAATTGATGGTCCTGTATTACCTAATAAAGTTATTAATAAGTGCCCTGCAAATAAATTTGCTGCTAGTCGTACTGCTAAGGTTCTTGGCCGAATTATATTACTAATTGTTTCAATTAATACTATGAATGGTATTAAAACAGGAGGTGTACCTTGCGGCACAAGTATATATGTTGAGTGTGATTAATTCAGCCATAAATTATGAATCTTATTCATAATGGTCATCAGCGAGAGTTAATGCAAATGATAAGTTCCACCAAACGCCCCCCAACCGTTGGCTCTAAAATCATACTAGACTAGCTGACCAAATCAGTAAGATTATAAAAATAAATTTAAAAAAATTACTGTTAAAATAATGATTATTTCAAACACAAAAGATTGACAGTTTATTGATCCCAGATCATGTATGCTACCGTTCGGTCAGGACCCTGCCTCCAGCACCCCTATGCCACCTATAGTTACTTATCGTCCCCCTAGATTATGGCACCGCCCCATATGGAGCGGTAGCGCCCACTTTGGGAACCACTGCATTACATCATTCAATATCAGAAAAATGAGTCAAAATGATGAGTGATATGCTGATTTCAGTTGGTTGTTTTTATAACTGGGAAGGAAGGATAAAACTTTGGTAACGTGCACCAGAGGACTGGTGAGTAGTTTGGCAAAGGATGTGTAGTCCTTTTCTCTCACGCTGTCCCAAAGGGAAAACTAATAAGATCACCTCAGGAACGCAATATATCAGGGGGAGTGTAGGGGAAAGGGTCAGGGTTTATCAGGTCCTCCCCTCCCCCAGCACCTGCGACACCCCCTTTTCTTTATTCTCGCCACTTCCGGCTGCTCCGCCTCTAGCATCTCAAAAGAGGCACGTCCTACTCCAGGTTAATGCGCAACCGAGCTTCAATATATGACATGCCATATCTTTGTCTTGCCCAAGAAGGGGAGACGACCGTCCAAGCTCTAATAGCAGAAAGATGTCTCAGAAGTTGCCACATAAAATACCCTTCTTAACTGCAAGTAATTCCTTGGAGCTTTCTATTGCACGGTCAAGGACTGGTGATCACTAGCAACTCACATGTTCTCTAATACCTCCAACATTTTCTCTTGCCCTGAAACAAGCGATACCCCAGTCACACGAGTCTCAAAGGAGAAAACTAGCGAATGGTCCAATGCCGCGAATTTAAACTTTCAAGTTAAGAGAAGGCAAGAGTAAAATCTCCCCTTTCTTTCTTTCAGGATTCATTCAAAGTGTGAATCAACGTTTTCGGGGAAATCCATTTTGATATTATAACCTCGAGTACAACTTCGAGACTAATTACACTATTTAAATGCATGTGATTTCAAGCGATTGGATATGAAATTATCATGCAAAAATGAACCTATAATTATTATATATATATATATAATAATTCATTCGAAAACATGACGCTCAAAGGCGCGAATAAATTCATACATACATAGGAAATGAAAATGGATAGGAACACACAAAAGGACGAACACAGGGTTTTGTGGGTAAGATGAAAATGAGTCAAATCCAGAGAAAAAATTTCACCTTACCCGGGATATATATATATGTATGTATACATAGGTGCTGCAAATACGTTTAGCAAGGTTGGCGGCCCGTGGTGGCTTGAGATCACTTTAAACGTGGGAAAATATTTCCGCGTACAGAATATCGTGACTCTGAGGTTATAGGGCGCTTATTTTGAAGCCAAAAGAAATATTTTGCCGAGGTGTGAAACCATTAAACACATCTTTCACTATGGTTGTTGTTGAATAGATAATCCATTCACATTTCAGTAAGTTTTCAGATGTCCTCCCACACTTACCAAAAACAGATCAAGGGGTCGCACTTCATCGGAAAGGTCGTCTAAATAGCCTTGAAGCAGAAGATGCTATCCCCAAGGTGGGAATAGAATGGGAAGTCGACGTGGCTCGTGACGCCAATGATAACGTATGCACATCAAAGGTCAACCTATAATGCTACCTTATGATGCATCCCTCTGAGCGTGATTTTGTGCGTCACATACAGACCCCGAGAAAATAGCGGCAGCAACACCGGATGAAAAAAAAAAGACGAATTATTTAGCACACATTGCGTGAGAGCGAAAAACGGATAAATACATTAAAACTTATCTTTTTTAGCTCTTAGGCTTCTGCGGATGTAGTGTTGACTGTTTCTTTTTTCGAGATTCATTCCGCGATGTTTAAAATTGCAAAAAACAGTATTTCGCTGGCCCTCCTGCCAGCTTCATCTTCAGTTCAGTTAACCTGATGACGCTGGCACGAGGACCAGCGAAATATTGCTTTTTGCAATTTTAAACATAGAGGAATGAATCCCGAAAAAAAAACAGTCAAAACTTATCTTTGTTAGCCACGAACGCTAATTTATTCACTTAAGATGGCGGGAGTGATTTTTATTCATGTGAAGATGTGCGTGAATCTTTGCGTACGCGTCCTTATTAGTTCTATCTATGGATAAATGTGAATAAAATTGCATTTTTCCCATTTGGTGCCTTGGCAATTCAATGCTGTTTTAATAATTAACCTTATGGCACATCCTATAACCTTATACAAAAACATAGCCTCAAGGCACTATATTTTGAAATAATTCGATTATATATGCACAGATTTTCTCATAAACGCCAAATAGTACGCTTAATGTTATTGAAACGGATGCTAATAGACAGCAAGGTATCATGTCGGGTAAAAAAAACACAAATTTAGATATTATTTTTGTTTAAATTTCGAATTTTGTGCCCAAGAATAAACAAATGAAGGTGAAAACTTCAAAATATAATTCATGAATCATTCACGTTCTTGCATTGATGGTTATTTCCAACGTATAATCGGATGTACTCTAGGAAAATGGGGTCCGAGAATTTTTTTTTGCTTTACTTGAAAAAGTTATTAAAATATGCTTTCAATGACTGACGATTACAGCTCCAGCTCGAGTTTAAAAAACCTCGACTCTCTCTCTCCCCAACCCTGCCACGCCCGAGTTCTTCTTCTCGCATCCTGTAGAAGGGGGTGGGGAGGGTTTGAAGTGAGGGGAAGGGAGGTTTCCAACCCTCCATCCTATCTAGCTGTAGGTTTACGGCGATAAAAGGGACCAGGGGGGGTGGCGCAGTGAATTTGTGCAATTCGATTTGAGGCGAAGATCTCCATGCATTTGGAGGAAGGGGAAATGGGGGAGGGGATGAGGGGGGTGCAGCTTAAGCCCTCCCTCCTCCCTCAATCTCCTCTCAGGAATCCACTTTTTCGACCACGCCGCACATTCTTTCCCTTCACCCTCTCTTCCCCCCTTCACCCTCTCTTCCCCCCTTCACCCTCTCTTCCCCCCTTCACCCTCCCACCTTCCCCATTTCATCGCGGAACGCCCTTCTCTTCGATTTTCCGATCTCCTAAGAGAGAGCAGCAGGCATCGTCCACGTCCCTTCCCCTCCCTTGCACCCCCACTTCCCCCTTGCAACCCCCCCTGCATTGTATATCGCCACGATTCGCACTTGGCCGGCTCTCTTCTGCGGGAAATGTGGAAAGGGTCCGACGTCCCAAGGCACAACTTTCTCTGAGATTTTTCAGCAACTATACATTGCACACAATTTCTTGCGCGATTTCTATTTATTTCTATTTCTATTTCTATTTTCTATTTCTCACGTTGCAAGGAGTTCTTGGAGGAAATCGTGGATATAATAATAATAATGATAAGTAAGTTTATTATTACTCCATACACAAAATACATTTAAATAGCAAATTTTGAGTAACTTTAGGTAGCCTTGAAGGAGAACCTGTTTTAAGGCTACTATCAAATAATAACACCTTATGCTTACACTTAAAAATACATATAGCTCATGTAGTGAGGCCTAGACAATTACTTAACAATGTGAGTGCGTACCTTAAGAAGCTACTTACTAACAGTTTATGGAGTTATTTATAAAACATTTACTTCAACATTTCCTCCTCATTTTCGTTGGCCTCCTCGTCTCGTGGCATATCTTCAAAATGGCGTTGGTTTACGACCAACTACTTTGGACACAGAATCGCTTCCTTGCGCAACATGATTAGTGTCAGGGATAGAAGAATCAACACTGCAATTCCGCATGGAAATAGATTTATTGACACTGTCATTGAGTGTCAATTAATCTATTACCATGTGGAATTGCATTGTTAAATCTTCTGTCCCTTATATCAAGGAATTCCGTTAGGTCTGAAACCTTTATTTAAAGTAGCGAGTCATTCGCAAGGTGTGAATAATCAACTGGAAAATATTGATATTGAATAGTTTGGCAGAGAACACACCTGTGTTGCGAGGGATATTTTTGGAATGATTGAGAAAAGCGTTTTATTCTTACGGGGAGTGCTAGGTGGTATTTCTTGTTTCTGATTAGTAGTTCGATATAAAATCTTGCATATAAATAGTGCTAACCCTTAAATTGGACTCGTAGTCGTATACTTCTAATATTTTTTAGTCTGCTTATCCTATGGTCCACGTTTCCGATCCATAGGGTGCCACGCTCCACGCGAAAGTTTATACATACTGTTTCCTTCTTTCTAGTCCTATCTTATTTTAACACAGTAGTTGTATTTTCATCATGGTTGTTTTTTTAGCTTGGAATATTCTGTGCTCAATGTCAGTTGTACTTCTCAGATGATGGTACTCCCGAGGTGGGTGAAGGAAGCCACTTGCCCTAGTTTCTCTCCTCTTAGCGTGACTTCTGCATTTAGCTTCTTACTTTCGAATACCATGATTTTGTTCTTCTTCTCGTTTATTTTTATGCTATATTCTTGGAGAACTTTGTCCATTTTGTTCAGTGATAACTGAATATCATCACGATTACTACTTTGACTGCGATAACGTATGCCATTATATCGGAGCATGTTTTATATCTTCTCAGTGAATTATAATTCCGTTCATTACCATTTCTTGTGCTTCTCGTACTGACTCCTCCTACTATATACTGAACAGTGCTAATGAGAGGATGCGTCCTTGTCTAACTTTTTTATTAATTTTAGCTTCCATTTTCCATCCGCCACTAATTAAAATTGTGACGACGTGCTTCTTGTACAGTTGTTCGATTATTCTTCCGTTGCTGTAATCCATTCCGAGTTTTTCTTACATCCTGAACATCTTGTTCAACTCAATTTTGTCTAAGGATTTTTCCAACCTTTCTCTTCCACTCATACCATCTTTATTCGGGGCTCGTTTGCCCTCAATTCTCTAGTTTCCCTATTGACAGCTGTGGAGAATCTTTCTCTGTTAGCTTTTTCCACTAGCAATTTTGTGTTCTATCATGGATCATGTCTTATCTTGCTTATTTTCTTGTATCAAAGGCGGCTCTCCATGACTACTAGGTTGTGATCACTATATAGATCCACCCCGGAATAGATCTTGCACTTTTTCACTTGCTTATTGTATCTAACTCTGACAAGTATGTATCTAGTCGATAGGTACCTGGCTCTATCCCCTGAAATCTTCCTTATGTAACTTCTTCACCGATGTTGCTCGAAGCGAGTGCTTATAACTGAAGTAATTAGACCAACTTCCAGTCTTTACAAACGTCCGTTTATTACAGGTTCTACAATTCAACTGAACAGTTTGCCCGTTTAGCAGACGTACAAAAAATAAAAGCGAAAACAAAACAACAGCGTATATGCGAAATTGCTATTTCAACAATAACAACCATTTTATTCTCATGAAGGAACTCTACTAGTATTTTTCCTTTGGATTTTCGATTTGCTAGTCCAAAGATTCCTACGCTGCTTCCCTCACCCACCACTGCGTTCCATTCACCCATTATGATTGCGTCCTCTTCCCCCTCAAATGCTCGAAGGACCTCTGTCATTTGTTCATACAGCTCTTCTACTTTTTCCGTATGGCTGACGTTGGCATGTAGAACTGCACTATCACGGTGTCCATGTAGGCTCCCTCCTTACAGCTTTACTATCAGGATCCTCAGGAGCTGAACTGACAGACTGACTTCACTCTTCAGCCCTATTCTTTCTTCAGCATGATGCCTACACCTGCGGTCCGTTTTTCGTCTTCTGAATATATTTCTGTTAATACTTCTATATATGACACGGTAACTAATGCTCCAGTAGTTGTCTGCCCCTGTCCTTCTATTTAAACCTTGTTGACAGTGGTTTGTAAAGGGAATTTTACGCACAAAATTAAGTACGAGGATGTCAAGGTAATGCAAACGCCTTTCAGAAAAATTACTATGAAATGTTATAATCATGCTGTGAAAGAAATGGTTGGATGACGGAACCAAAGAATTTGATGAGCAATACAACTAAAACAAATTGTGGGGAGTCATCCAATTTATAGAGTGAGACAGCCATTTTAGTAAGATGTTCACATGTAGTTAAAGTGGATGGCATTTCGAAGATATGAAAGAAATTAAAGAAAAAAAATATAGGAGCATAATAAAAGAAAGCTGAACATGTAACCTTAATACTATCTTCTCATTTGTAAGGATGCCATTGCCATACATTAGGGAGTTAATAATTTATTTTATGATCAAATCCGTAGAAGTGTGTTTCTTCAATATATCTTAAAATATTAATTTTAAACGAGAAAAGTCTAAGGCGATACATGTAACTTTTGTTGCCAATAAA
Source organism: Pyrrhosoma nymphula (assembly GCA_963573305.1). Classification (NCBI taxonomy): domain Eukaryota; kingdom Metazoa; phylum Arthropoda; class Insecta; order Odonata; family Coenagrionidae; genus Pyrrhosoma; species Pyrrhosoma nymphula. The sequence goes on from OY754336.1 coordinate 132,731,166, forward strand.
AACAAAACTGTTTGTATTGATTTACGCGATCATGTATGCCTAAATTCTGATATGTTAGCATGTGGTTGTGATATTTCAGAACAAGTATCAGAATATAAATACATAGGCTTGATAATTGATGACAAATATAATTTACATTATCATTTATCTGAATTAAACTTTAAATTTAGGCATATAATGTATCAGGATTACTACTACATGAAGGACATTGTAAAAGTAGATGAATTGTAAAGGATGTACCACGGTCTATTTGAAAGTCTTTTGAGATATGACCTCACTGTGTGGGTGACACGTAGAGTAACAAATCTAAAAAGCATAATCTAATCATAAAAGATTATTGAAAATAATATAATCCCATCCATTCCAAGAAACTGGAGGGAATACAGATGATGGTTATATTAAAGAATTCAATGTTCTTCCGGTTGAAACGTTATTGCAGTTTATTATAATCACTAAAAACTATCTCACTGATAAATAAAGAAAAAGAGTGTATTATAAAAATACTGAACCTAGAAAAGTTAATAAATATGGAGTTCCAGCATATTACCCACACAAGGGTGACAGGCAATTAAGTTTTTATGTTCCAAAACTGTTCAACAGTATGAGTGATGATTTAAAAAATATGGAATCTGTAAAGTGAAGTTAAAAGAAGGACAAAGGAATGGTTGTATTGCACATAAATAATTTTGCTTGTGATAGACAATAACACCACTGATAAATAATTATATACCAAGCTCCCTATGATTCTCTTGCGATTAAAGATTAGATGATCGGAATAACTGTTTGTTATCTAATTTTGATGATTCGCTACACCAGTTTTCTCATTTTGTATAAGCAAAACTAAATATATTTTTTCATGGGTATTTGTCCATGAAATCTGGCTCATGGGACACTGGCTGTTAAACTCAAAACATAGAAGAGAAATCCTAGGCGTGCTCATGAATTGTTCACGTAAACAGTAAAGTTAGAAAAATTCGAGTTATTTCGTGCTAAAAATTGCAGTGTGTTATATTTTTTCACCTTGTGTAGATATTGAATTTAATATTTTTCTTCCCAGGATTGGATTAAACGAAACACTACTATTCCAATGACCGTGGATTTATTAGCTTTTAGCTTGGACACACAATATTTTGCACGAAATATATTTTTAGATATGTCTGTGGATCCACCACATGCGTAAAAGAATAAACGATAAATATCCGGAATCAAGCCCGCGGCAAATCACATGTCCTGTTAAATTGAAAACAACGCAAATGTTCACAAGGAAGCACCTGGCGTGGATGCAGCATTGTAGTGTAGCAGCGGTGCAATATAACTTCGCTCACGTGGAGAATGGGAGAACTGAATTCTGTGAGAGAGCCGTGCATACATATTTCCTCGCTGCTGCATCGTGCACCGCGGTCCCATCTTCGCAATGTTGTCGCCTCCATATTAATTGGCAAATATATTTTGACGCCATGTATTTATGCACCTTATATGCAAAAGCCGTTTAATTATAAAAAAGTGATATTAGAATTGTTTTGAGATTTTAAAATAAATATGTAAGTAGAAAATTCAGTTATATTTGTCGCTATTTGAGTTCATGGTTTGATAAACGTATTCCTGTCACTTTTGGTACTTACAATAAAAAGGTTGAAGAATATTTATTTTTGAAAAAAATCACCGTTCTTGTTACCAAAGAGTGAGATTCACGAGTGATAATAAATTTTATGACAGAAAGTCTAATATATCCACCACTGACATTTTAACAATTTTTATCAGTTATACTGTGGTCGGAAGACTTCGCGAAGACTGTTCTAATTCCTATACCAAAGAAGAGTAAGGGAAAAACGTGCGAAGACTATAAGACAATACGCTTAATATCCCACGCGGCCAAAGTAGTTCTGAGAATTGTAAATAGGAGGCTAGAGAAGAAGGCAAATGAATACCTGGGTGACAACCAGTTCCGGTTTAGGAGAGGGACGGGAACGCGAGACGCTATAGCGGTGATGAGGACGCTAGTAGAAGGAAACCTAGAGAATGGGCAGGATGTTTTTGCATGTATCGTAGATTTAGAGAAGACGTTTGATCGGGTGGAATGGACGAAATTAATGGGAGTGTTGAAGAAATTAGGGGTCGATTGGAGGGACAGGCGTCTGATTCGGAATTTGTATATGAACCAGACGGCGCAGGCTAGGGTAGCCAATGGAGAATCGGGATGGGCCACGTTAGGACGGGGAGTGCAGCAGGGGTGTCCAATATCGCCGTTGCTTTTTAACGTGTATTCAGAAGAAATGGTAAAGGAGGCATGGGGGAAGGAGGCAGTAGGAATAAAGGTAGGAGGGGAGCTGATAAAATCAGTGAGATTTGCAGATGATCAAGCATTGGTCAGTCAGTCTGCCAAGGGGTTACACTCAATGGTGAATGCATTATAGGTGCAGTGCAAAAAGTATGGGATGAAGATCAACCACATGAAAACGAAAGTAATGACATTTTCTAGAAGTAAGAAGGCGGGGCTGACTATAAGGGTGGGAGGGCAGAAGATAGAGCAGTTCGAGCAGTTTACATATCTGGGTAGTATTTTGGAGGAGAATGGGTTTAGTGGTAAGGACAGTAGATGCAGAATTGCGCTAGCTAAAGAAGCATTTTCGAAGAGAAGGAAATTGATGAGGAGGGACCTGAGAAGAGACGTAAAGAAGAGGCTGGTGAAAACTTTAATATGGAGCGTGGCGTTATATGGGTCGGAAAATTGGTCATTGCGAATGGAGGATATGCGTAGACTTGAGGCGTTTGAGATGTGGGTTTGGAGAAGGATGGAGAAGGTAAGCTGGATGGCGAGAAAGGCGAACGAGGAGGTATTGGATATGGTCGGAGAGGAGAGGATGCTTGTGGCAGAGGTTCGGAGAAGGCAGAAGAGATGGATGGAGGAGGTTTTGAGAGGAGAGGGCATGTTGAAGAGAGTGATAGAGGGGAGAATACTGGGGAAGCAGGAAGGGGAAGGATGAGGATAGAAATTCTGGACGAAATAAGAGTACGTAGAAGATATGAAGAATTGAAGAGGGATCTAAAAGCGCGCCATCCTTAGGAGGGTAAGAAACAATGTCTATGAGGTTGGGATGCGGAATGGGGAGTGTCCAAGAACCTTCCAATCAGCTAGTAGAATACTTGAATGAAATGAATACGTACTTTAAATTTGAGATTTTGTTTTTAAAGAAAGCGAGATGTATAAATTTATTTTTATTCGCATTATACAGTGACAGCGAATTTTGCAATGCAAAATTATTCATTTAATGCTGCTGGCGTCCTTTTTTTATTTTTCCAATGAACAACAAACGGTCTTGGTCAAATGCCATATGCATGAGCATGTGCATATTATCATTTCCAGCATATTCACTAATTAAGTGACATTTTACAATATGTGAGCTTATCGTCAAACAACATCACTGTTTGTAAATATATTCACACCAATTAGTTTTAAGGCGCTCATAGATGAGTTTAATACTGTGTTTGCTAAATCATCAAAATTTCTAATCAAGGTAATATGCAAATTTTCCAAGCAAAAACGCCCCTTAGGGAAAAAACGGCATTTTAAAATATAGATTCCATCTAACTCGATTTGCTCCCATTTGAATTAATGAGTGCATCACTTTAGAGAAATATAAATTGCGTGAAAATATTTTTAATGGAAGTTACCATGAAAAAAGCACAATATCTAAAACGATCAGCGAAAAAACTATGAATAAAGATATTTACCACACAAGGGCATCGAGCTCCATACCTTCCACTCCACAATCCACCACTTTACAACCAGCCTACCGCTTCGTTGAAGGATTAAGCAGTTCACAGGTCTTTAGTGAGTTTTCGTGACTGTGGAACCATCTTACAGCGTTACAGAGTCAGTGATGAGCGTAACTATACTATACTATTAAACGCATATTTACAGAGTGTCCCATTGATAAGCTGACCAACTTTTTTACAGTGAAAAGGAGGACAGAAATTATTGTTTTTCAATTAAAAGGATTCAATTAAAAAAAATAAAAATATCGAAAATAAAAGAAACATTTCATTCATTGCAACAATAATACACTACATATAATATGATAAATGCATAATAAATCATTTGTGACCGTTTAAATTGTGATTATGCTTGCATACATATTAATTATTATTTGAATGAGTAATTTTCCATTGAATGAATATTTTTAATCAATGTATTATCTTCAAACAATATATCGGAAATATGGGAACAAAAATTATCTTTCATATTGAATTTTAAGGCAAGAGCTACAGCTAGAGTATCAACATTCAATTTCAATTTTTTACTTGCCCAAAAACTCATTAGCAATTGAAAAAAAAACTCTTTCAACTGATGCATTAGTTCCAGGGCAGCACAACGTAAATATAACAGGAACAAATAAATGTTCCCATGAAATTTGATTATGTTTGAAATAGCTGAATATTTCCACCCATATTTGATCATTTTCAACATGTTGATTTTCCCATTCAACCTGTTCATTTCCAACCACGTCACATCACGTGTAACGGACCGGCTTGGCATTGATCAAATACAGAGATTTACAGATTAGTTTTCAAGCATTGAAAAGGAGGACATGTAGGAGGACACTTTTCGAGGGAGGACAGAACTTTCAAAAGAAGGACTGTCCTCCATAAAGGAGGACGGATGGTCACCTTACCATTGATCAAGTGTCCTTTCTAACCTATAATTTCAGACACTTTCTTTCGTGCCACATGGATGAAATTTGGTACCTTGGTAGAAAAAGGTCGTAAGTTATGTAAAGTTTAAGCGAAATTTTATAAATATGTACTTTTGACCCCATAAATAGAGTCCAACCAAAAATACAAATTTTGCCTTTTGGGCTTTCGATGTTAAATTTTCGAAATACAAAAAAGAAAGCGAAACTTTCAATTTTTAGGTTTTTGGGCACAAGAAACACGATGGAAGAACTTTCGAGTTCTAAATTACAACCGTGACCCCTGAAAGGGCACAGTGAAGGACACAGGGGTGATGAAAAGTGAATCGCCGCTACAAACCTGTCGATTCATAGGTTTAACAAAAATCGATGGTAAGGTCTTAAGATCCATCTTGTCATCCCTTGACCTTCAAGGGACACTTCACTAAGGAAGCCTGATGTTTACTTCCTGTCCTTAGTGTCTTCATCCCAGTCAGCATCAGCATACACTTGTAATGGGAGGGCTTGAGACTCTTTCTTGTAGTGTAGTCCCAGATTGGCAGTTCCCTTGAGATATTGGAGGATTATTTTGGCACCTAGCCATTGAGCTTTAGTGACAATAGACTGTAATCTACTGAAAAAAATTCATAGCTGCACTAATATCAGGACGAGAAGTAATCATCAGGTACATGAGACAAGCTATGAGTTCTTGATAAGGCTTCTCAGACAGTATGCAGTTTCCGACCAGCTCTCTTGGAGGATTAGATTCCATATTCTTACTGCATGACAATTCACCATCTGAAACTTTGACAATAGTCATTGAACATATGCTTTTTGAGATGAAAACATACCTTGTTCTGTTCTCACAACACTGATGCCAAGAAAATATTTCAAGGCACCCAAGGTTTTGGTTTTGAAATTGGATTTCAGTTTGTTCTTGACAGACTCAATCGTATTTCTACAGTTTCCCGCGACAATGATGTCGTCCACATAAGCAAATACGTACATGACTTCTTCCTTACTCTTCTGAACATACAGACAGGTGTCATGCTTTGACTGAACAAATCCCAGGCCTCTGACGCATTCGTCAAATTTCTTATTGCAGGCGTGAGGAGCTTGTTTCAGGACATAGAGAGTTCTTTCCAGTTTGCACACAAGACTAGAATCAGATGCACATCCAGGGGGATGGGTCATATAGATTTCCTCAGTAAGGTTACCATGAAGAATTTCACTCTTGACATCTAAGTGATCTGCAATCAGAGATTTATGATTGATGGCAGACAACAGGGTTCTTACAGTGACCATCTTTGCTACTGCTGCATAGGTTTCATCATAGTCAATTGCTTTAGTCTGTTGGAAACCTTTGACCACTAGTCTGGCTCTGTAGCTTTCTACTTCTCCTTTTTCATTTATCTTGACTCAGAAAACCCATTTACTGTCATTGGCTTTCTTTTATTCAGGCAGTTCTATTAACTTCCAAGTTTTATTCTCTTATATTACCTTTAACTATTCTTGAATAGCCTTCTTCCATTCCTATTTGTCCCTTGTATTTTCCATTTCCTTTATATTGGAAGGAAAATCTTCTACATACATTCACATTAACAGAGATAATAAATTCTTCCAAATACTTTGGCTTGTTTCTAGCACGCAGAGATCTTCTGAGACTCTCCGTTTCATCTTATTCAGCTTCAGTTTCTTTAAAGCTTTTTTCTTCTGATTCATCTGTATCTTGTTCTAAATTCCAAGAAGACTCCTTTTGTTTCTCATCAGGCTTGTAGGGTTTTGTTTCAACAAATATTATGTATCTGCCAGCAGTTATCCTGCCTTCACTCGGAGACCACAGCCAATAACCATTTTGACAGTAGCCCACCAAGTAATAAGTTTTTGTCCTAGATTCCATTTTACTATAGAGAAATTCCTTGTGGATTTTCAAATAGGAAAGACAACTAAATACACGAATTTTTCCATGGTTAGGTTTCTTGCCTGTCCACATTTCAGCTGGTACTAAATCCTTTAAGGCAGAGGTGAGACATATATTCTATATATATATACAGCTACCAGAACAGTATAAGGCCATAGAATCTTGGGTAGTCCAGAACTGAAAATCATGCATCTTGCCCTTTCCAGTAATATTCTGCTGAACCTTTCGGCTGCTCCATTCTGTTCTGGGGTGTAGCGAATGGTATATTCCATTTGGACTCCCTTTTCTTCGAAATATTCCTTCATTTAAGTAGACACATATTCTCCTCCATTGTCACTGCAAAATCTACTAATATTTAAATTGAAATGAGATGTGGCCATGGCTTCATAGATTTGAAGTACTGGAATACTTCACTCTTCCCTTTCAATACATAAATTACAGTGAAGTGTGTACAGTCATCAACAAAGGTCAGTATATACTTTCCTTCATTGCAAACCATTGGCTTGATTGGCCCACAAACATCACTGTGTATCAATTGGAGTGGTCTGGTTGCTCTTGTTCCTTCTTGATGGTGTGGTTACTTTGTCTGTTTCCCTTCAATACATGTTTCACATCTTTCCTTGGGTTGTTCATCAGTAATTCCATCCACTAATTTCTTCAGCGTTTAAAGATCAGACTGAGAAATATGGCCAAGTCACTTGTGCCATAAGTCCTCTGCTGAAGCACGTAGGTAAGCAGTGGGATTTCTCTTCATCTGCAAGCAATAAATCTTTCCAACCCTGATTCCTTCTATGACAATTTTCCCATTCATTTGAATTTGCACCTTTTCATCGCCGAAAATAATTTTGCAACCTTGTCTTTCCAAGGTGCTGATGGACGAAAGATTGACTCGTAGGTCAGGTACATAGAGAACATTATTCATATTCATTGGTGTTCCTTTGTCATTTTCCATTTTCAAGTGCCTTTTCCTAAGCATTTCATATTTATACCTTTCTTGGCGATTTGAATGATGTTGGAGTCTCAAAGGACTTAAAATTAATTAGCAATTCTTTCTGATATGTTTGGTGATCTGTTGCTCCAGAGTCAGCATACCAAATAATATTTCCATTCTCAGCACATTCTATACTTTACACAGGGCAGTAATTTCTTTCTCAAGGCATTTATCACTTTTCAGAGCTACCAATCTGTTACACTGAAAGCTGTAGCCAAAACAATCAGAGTCTTTCTCCTGATTACATTCCTGTTCACTAACTTGTGCTTCTTTTCGATACAGCGTAGGACAGTCAGAACGCCAATGTCCTAATTTACCACAATTATGACAGGGAAATTCGTTAACTAGAGAAGCATTAATTGATGAATTTGATGATTCACTCTGCTTATTCCCTCTCCAATTCCACTGTTACTTATTCTTCCTCTCCCCCTGAAACCACCTCTTCCTTTTTGACTAGAGTTCGAAGCAAATGCTACTTGAGGCTGCAAATTCTGCTTTGGTTTCTGTGGTCGCAGTCCTATTTTGTTGCTTTCTTCCAGGAGCCAACTTTTAACAAAAGAAGGAGTTACATTTTCTGAGAAAATTGTTTCAATGGCAGTACTTACTCCATCATATTCTAATGACATTGACATGAGTAGATAGACACATTTTTCTTCTTCATTAATCTTAGTTCCGGCTGATTCTAATTTTCTCAACAATTTGTCTATCTTTAAGAAATGATCATTGATTCCTTCTTGAGACGGCTTGAACTTCGAGGCTGGTGACAAGAGTTGCTTCATTACTGTTATCCTGGAGGTTATATTATTTCTTTGACAAGTTTGCTCTTAAACTTTCCAAATATGTATCGGATTCGAAGAATTAAACTGAATATATTTTTAAGGGGTTAAATTTTAAATTAAATTTATCATTTACTTAATATGTCCAGAGTACCTGGTAAGTATAAGTCGAATGCATAAATATTTTCTTGCATCACGGCAAATTTATCAGGGACACTTTTTGTTTAACGTATGTTTTTTCTCAGTGAAATATAGTGTATAAAAACTGGTACCTAGTCATAAATATAACGTAAATGAGTCGTTAAACAATTTCCGACTAAATTTTAATGGTAAATATAAATCTTATGAACTTCCACCTTTTGAGATTTGGTCAAAGCGACGAGACACGCAGGTCCTCTCTCGGGACGTCACGCAAGGCAAGTCATATTACAAGACAGTCTACTTACGACGATCATGCCAAGGTACGGCACCTCCACGGGTCCCGCAGTTCCGCATTCCACTATGCCGTCAACCGCACGTCCGGGTTAACCTAATTTCACCGACCGTCGCGTCGCCTGCGAGATATGAGTTGAACGCAATCGCAATCGCACCTTGGGTGACACTGAAAGGGACGAGACAAAACAGGCGAGAAATATATTTCACCCATTAAGATACACGCCCATATAAACCCAACAAGATCTTTAAAAGCGCTAACCGTGCTGCTATCCTTCGAGAATATGTGAGCCAAAAAAATGTGTTGAGACCAACCTAGAAGGTCTGAGAAGGGGGGGGATAGAAAGCAACGGGAGGAGTATTGGGAGAAGGGATACTTATACTCAGGGTCGGGGAACAGCTCGAAATGAAGCTTAAGTATCTCTCTCATGTAATCAACTCCCTTAATCTAAGAGGACTGGGAAGACGAGTAATGTGAAATAAGAACCTGGAAATTAAGTTTAAGGAAAGGATTTAAGAATAAGAAGGGAAAGGCGGAGACCTCCCCATAATTCCCGAAATGCGGTCTCAAAATGAGACGGTGCCTTTGCATTTATATAAAAAAAATAAAAAAGAGATTACGATGAGGAAGGATGAAGCAAGCAAGCATTAACTACAAGAAACGAATATGAAGAGATAACGAATGTGAGAAGAGGTGAAAAGGAATACGAATCTCTGGAAACGTGTGCCGAATGAGCGACGAATGAATTCTTCTTCCCTCCGCTGAGGAAAAGACGAGAAGATAAATATGGAGGTATTTTTTTCTAAATCCTTTTTCATTATATTATAAGAGAATGTTAAAAAAATAAGATACCACCAGATCCATTTTTCGTGCACCACTCCTTTCAATTGTTTTACATTTGTATTGTTACCGGATGTGTGTATCACATTATATTTTTTCAGACTTCTCAATAAATGGACGTATGCCAACCAGTTTTTGTCGACCGGCGTCAATAATGCCAACCAGTTTTTGTAAATGTTTAAGTTAAAAATTATAAATTTTCAACTATATAAAATCATACTCTCAGTGCAAACGGCAGCAATTTGAACTCAAGCGGTCGTTTACTATACTGCAGTAACGAATACTTTACTTTGCCTAAACTCTCCAGAATAAAGTAAAATGTTAACAATTTATCCGGATAAACTGGCCTTCTATTCCGGAAGTAATGTTACGAGTAGGAAGAAAAAAAAGTAAAATTGACGATAGATGACAAGAGATCCATTATTAGAGAAAATAATTCAACTTGTAAGGAACGAAGACAGAGGTCATTATGGTGACAAATAGAACGGGCAAAAGATAAAGCTGTCAAGAAACATATTTTGTCTAAAGAAACAATATTTCCCGATTTAAAAAGGGTTTTACATTGAAGACATCGTTCATGTATCCCGGAAAAGGTTTCTAACTCATAATAAGCTTAAAGTCTTCCCGTCACAAATGGAATGGATCTTAACCATAATTATCTTAAATTGCATTAAAATGATTCGACTTAACTGTTTTATTTATTGCCGTGGAATATTAAAAACAACAGGAAATTTCCTCCAAATGGGTATGCTAATATGTGTACCGGGAAATACTCGTTAAGTTTACGCATAAGACATATGTGACGCCATCGTCAACTGAAGGACGGAAGGTTTCTTAGAATGCTGCGACAAGGCTAATGTAACTACACTATGTCATTCACTACGAGAGAACGTTCAGCATTGTTTGTGATAATCACTGACAAAAGTTCCGAGGTAATCCCTCGTAGATTGTGCAAAGGGGCAAACTTGCATGTTGCTAGATGTTGACTAACTTGATGCTTGTGTACCCACCGGTTAGTGAGGATGCGGAGCGACCCCAGGGGGAATACACGGACCAAAAGAGGAGGAGAGCAGGGGGCGCGCATTTACGCGTAACGTTTGGGGCAAAGTACCGCCTCCGGCTAATGTATTCCAAGGAGTTGGGAGATTAAAAAAAAGGAAGTTGCTTCAAGAATTAAAGTGGCTTAATGCAAGGCCAATGTATATACAGTTTCCGCCTACGAGTACCGTCTAGCTATTTTTTTATCAAGGAACATATTCATAGACCGTATGCACCAAAAATTACTCGAAAAATTTACATATTCCCATAAATGCCTAATCTACGGTCACAAGCCGCTAAGACACGCTTCAAGGAAAGATATAGCGTTGGCAACATCACAAATTCTTCTATGCACGCTTTTTTGTAGGCTGAAGATTTTTAAAAACTTAATTTTTCAAGTAAAGGGAACGAGTTTGGCATCAAAATTAATTCTTATTTCATTAATAAAATACGGGAAAAGATAGATGGTCGATGCACACGCCTAATTTAACTGCTAATACTAAAAGTCGGATTACTTACAGAATTGAACAGCCTAATTAAAATACTTACATGTGAAATGACATAACTCGAACAGAAATTATGACTTAGAGTGGAATATCTCATGAATATCATCTAAAATACAAAGACGTGACCCAGTATTCATTATTTATTTACATAACTGAAATATCGATGCCTTTGTGGGAGTGATTTAAAAAGGTTAGTAATTACCCCCGTAGTGGTTGTCTCAGGACTGACGTGATAGAACTTATGAAATACGAAAATGAACTAATTGCAGTTTTAACAGAGGGTTTAATATTTGATTTGGAAATACTTCAAAGAGTTCTTCTTCCGTTAGAATTGTTAACATAAGGAATGCATACTAGTTTCTAAAAAGAGGCAGTTTTCTTCACAATTTATCCTTGAATATGCTGAACAAACACAAGTGGTGAAAGAAGGGAGAACGGGGTAGTGAGCGAAGTAGTAGTAGAAACCAAGAAGGCAACCTACCTATTGTAAAAAGAAGATCACTAACATCTAGAAATACAAGCTAAGAATTGAGAAAGAAAGTCCTTAAAACATATATATGAAGCAATTCCTTATATGGAAGGAAGCACTGACGATAACCACTGCAGAGAAAACAATACTGGAAGCAGTAGGTACGTGTTCTTCTCACAAATGATGAAGGTTATATGAACAGAGAGAATCGCCGATGAGGAATGGCACCGAATATTTGAAAGGTAAATTAATCGAATTAAAACTCTTAGAGGGAGAAGAAACAAAGTTACCGGACAGTTTTTACGATACAATATCCTCTTGAAAGTGATAACAGAAGGATAAAATCATGAGATGGATTAAAAAGGAAGACCAAGAATGCAATGCATCAGGCAAATGACGAGAGACGTTAAAATGAAGAATTGGCGAAGGAGTGAAGCGGTTAGCTGAGAGAGGAGAGGTCGGAGTGGAGAGTTATAGCAGCAAACCAATCTCCTCCTGATTGATCTCTCTGCTGATGATGATGTTAAATGATCGAGTAAATTTTTATTCTTGGGCGAAAAAGGAAGAAAGAATTGCGGAGAGAGGGAGTGAGATTGGATGGAGGAGCAAGAGTGTGCTGGGAGGATGGAGGGAGATTTTTTTATCGGGATCTGTGTGGGCAGGGGGCGTGAGACGAGGTAAATGCTTCCACCCTGGGGTGTCATTGCGTGACATAATACACGGGGGGGGGGATGGGCGGGTAGATGGAGATGGGGGCGGGCGATGAATAAGTAAGAAGAAGAGGAAAAGCAAAATATGAAAGGCCTATTTTGTTTCCGCGTTTTTCCACGGGTTAGATCGAATGGGAGAAGACAAGCACTGTAGCGCAGACGGACTGAGAACTTTAGATATAATGAAAAGATGCATCCAATAGAAACCATATTCATAAATAAACGTATCCAGCATAAGAGTGCAAAAGGAGAAACAAAAACATCTCACACATAACGTTCCATTCTGAATATATTTTATTCATGTCCGCAATTCGAGTTCCTTTGAACGAAGGAGCTTTGAGTCGGCGCTGTTAACCTGATATTGGGGATTGTAAGAATAAAGACCTACTCGCCTTTTTGAACAGAAATGAAGGAGCGATTACATCAGCAGAAAATGCCATATTTAATTAAAAGTTACAGAATGAAGTATGAGCACAGTGACCACCGCTCTACGCTAAGCATTTTCTGCTCAACGGTTGGCACGTAAATCTGCCTGACACTCATACTTATTTATTATATTGATCCAAAAGCTCTAGTTACTATGTGCACAAGAGAAGCATAGGCTGGCATTTATAGACAAATTATAATTTCGTTACCCAAACTGCATATCAGAAGTAGACTAATCTAGACGGGAAATTGGGTTGAACTCACACAATTGCACCTCCACGATAAATGAAAATATTACATCGTTCTTCTTCCCTATAACTTAAGAAACTTCATAAAAACTCCTCAATGGTATTCATAAGAGGCTATATATTTGATACAATAAGATGAAAATAGTCTGCAACAGTCATCGCCTAATTTTTCGACATTTTAAAACTCACTCTCAATGGAATAGGGACAGTTGAGGAGGCATGAAGGGGGTTGAATAAAATTGGGGAATTGCAAAGGATCTCGATTGAGAACTCAGGAGTAAATGAAAGCGGGAGTTTGATGAGTTACGGTTGATTTATTGAGCATGGATAAGTTGGATGAAGCACGAGGGATCTGAGGCGGATGAGAAAGGAAAAAGGATGCAGAAGAACATTCAGTCCGCTAAGCGCAATGATGAAGAGATGAAGTGCATGAAAGTGATATTTCACGGAATATCCATTGTATGCGAAGTGAATTAAAGATTATTAAAATAACATATAATGTGATGAGGAGCTAGCCGTCGCATTGAAACTTAAATTGATAGGCGATTATACGACAGAGAGGTTTAGAGATTAAGTCTAAATAATAACGATTGAAAATGCATGCATCTAGATATTATCATGATATGAAGAATTTCTGGTAAAATTTCCATAAATTTATATCACTGTTCCTAATGCATAAACAGAAAAGACGCATAAAACCCGAGGTTCAATGTCATTCCCATTTTTTTCCATCGAACATTCCAAATGGAACCTGATTTTTTTCTGGGCAACCACTTTATTACAAAACATATCACAAATTTTTTTATGGTTTATCACAAAAAGCCTGAATCAGTGCGATGGCCAGCAATAATATTCAAATTCATTCTGGAACTATTAAAGCAAACATATATTTTGCGTGATAAAAATCGATCCTGCACTGCTAATGCGAATTACTTTTTTCACCATATCTTACGTGAGAGCTAGTTTACTTAAGAGACTTGTTGATACTATGGATTAATTTACTAACACCACTGGTGTCCCTTCACCTTGGTGATTATATAAAATGCTAATTCAAAATATGTTAGCTCCCCTTAATTCACGAAATGAGGGCTGATCAACACTCTGCGACCACCTACGCATAAGTCCATACTCCAACTAAATTATACTTCAGTGAAGAAAGTTTCTCGTTACATCCAAGATAATTATGATAGCGGAACTCATCTACTGTTTGTTTTTGGACAACGAATACGTTGACACAATGCATGAAGGGCAAGCAGCCGGCCGATAGAGAATGTGGTGCTGGAGCGAACACAATTAAGAGGAAAACAATCAACGCACGCACAGCGAACTGGGACGACTGGGACGTAAAATAGGCATAAAACTCAAATCGTAAAATCGTTTGCCTAAGAATGATGTCTCAATGATGCTAAACGGTAGTTTTTTGTAACTTATGAGATATTTTCATAAAGAAAAAGATGTTTTCTACATACTAAGTGATACATGATACTTATAATTTTAAGACAAACTTTTTTTATCTTAAACTTTTATCAAGGCGATTTATTTTCGTCTACAAACCCAAGTATTCATATATACAATAATATGCTGACTAGATCGGGGACTGGATTTTCTGATCGATCACTGAGTGGGAGTACAGTTTTATAAGTAAATCTAAATACAGAGTTCTCAGATAATCATTTATGCGAATAGTACTTTAAAAAAAATGTTTTCCTGAAAATCATGAGTACCTTAGTCATGAAGCGATCGACGAGATAAGTTGTCATTTATTAATTTTTTACACATTCTTATGCCATTTTCCTGCTTCTTGCGACTTTAAATATTTTAAATCATATTATAAACGTTTTCCTAGGCTATATTTACTATTTGTAGCAAATATTCACTCCACTAGGAGTTAGTAATTGATAGGATTCTGATGTGCCGAATACCAATGAAGAGACACAACTTATAAGTAATATGCAGTGAAACCAGTTGCAACACAAAATGCTGGTGTGTATATACTAGGGTAAGCAGCGTGACGAGGAATGATGCCATCTTCTTGCCACAGAGAGAGAAACATATGAACACAGGGCTTTGAAAATGGTCGAAATCAGGGTGATGTCAACAGAGGACGAAGTCGACAGCCTTAAAAAACAGTATTATTTTTGATTTCACAATAAATTCATGGGTAACTTTCCATCATGATGAAATAATTGAATGTATGGCTAGTGAAAATAAGTTTGTCCAACCTATTTCTCACCTAACATAATACGCTTCTCGATCCAGAGTGATTTGGGAGGGAGGGACAACTTCGTTCGCACTTGTATGAAGTGCGAAGGGAAGAAAGCAAACGTCTGCTGAATAATAGAGGAGTATGCCACTTTGAATAACTTGCAGGCATAAACTCCAAGAGGCCAATCATTTGACCCTTTGCTTTGAACAATAAGTGAGGCGAATGAGAGCGAAAAGAGAGATATTGAACCGGGGGAGAAAGAAGAAGAAAAACGAAAGGGAAAATGGACATTTTGTTTTTTTTTATAGGCAGTTGTATGGGCAGTATCGCAGTTGAAAGCAAACCTTTGAATTCAAGATTTATTCTTTGGCTGAGATTAATCCCTATGCTGGACGTTTTTCAAATCTTGATGCCCGACTGACCTTATCGCCTCATCCACCTCCTGCTAATCCCCTATCTCCCCACCACAACCCTACCCAACATCACAGAAATACAAAAGGATATGAATTGTCAGCGGAATAAAACAATCTTTGTTATAAGCTACAGTTTCAGCCTTAGCTTTGTGGAAATACGACATGTGAAATAACTTCTCGCTTTGTACATTTCACATTTTTTTTATTTTCAAATTTTGTTTTTTATAACCATATTCATTTTATTTTTAAAATAAATTAGTGTGGAATGTACAAAGCGAGAAATTAGTTCACAAGCTTTATTGTTCTGGGACTCTTATTCCCCTGTAACATTGATACATAATTATATGCCACAACAAAAGGGGTCAATGTTGACAATAATAGATACTACTTGCATTAAGGCGCATCACATATAAATCAATAATAAGCAATGAATGCCATAATACATAACATGTCATATTCAGCGCAACATTACACATATTTAACCCATTAATGCCCAGATCTTTTTTCTTTTCGAAATTACTTTTTAAGTGATTTTCTCTCATTAACACCCAGCCTAAGTTATTGGAAAAATAATGAAAAAATTCTAATAACATTATTTAAATAATTACAGGGTGGGTCGTTAACGACCCATTGGGCACAACCCCCATGACTATGTATGTACAAAGTATCGAGAGTTTTTTCGAGCATTTAAATTTACTTAACTTTTATATTGGTTTTAACTTACAATTCTACGTATTAATATAGTTGAATTAATTAAATATATAAATATTTTAACTTTTAAAAAAAAATCATTGTTTTTAATTATAATACATGACCTATAACAAAAGGCATAACTCCGATATATTAGAGAAAAGATTTTATTCACGAACATTTTGGTCAGAAC
Source organism: Pyrrhosoma nymphula (assembly GCA_963573305.1). NCBI lineage: Eukaryota > Metazoa > Arthropoda > Insecta > Odonata > Coenagrionidae > Pyrrhosoma > Pyrrhosoma nymphula. The sequence goes on from OY754336.1 coordinate 132,747,696, forward strand.
AATATCATTCTAAATTAAACAAATAATTAATATCAATTGAAATTTGTTACATTTTTCCTGCAAGAACTATTACTTCTTTTGACATAGCAAATAATTGGCAAGAGTTTAACAAATCCATTACTCGAGTTCAATAAATAACTTTCTTGAAGATACAAAACAACAGGATTCTGACACATTTGTAAAGGCATGAAATTGTGTAACCCTAAAAATATAATGCAAAAAAAAGAAAGGATGAAACTGCATGGTTTTTATCCATATATATATATATATATACCTAATCTGACATGAGTCATATAATCATGCACATTTATGTCTTTAACTGTCAGCAAAGGCGTAGGTATAGTGAAAACACAATTAGGACTTTCAATAGGAAAATTATGTATAAAATTAACAGCTTCCACTTGAAAAATACCTTTAAAAATCGGTGTTAAAACATTTGAGGTCACGTGTGATAGTCAGAAAATCATGTATTATGAAGCGGTACCCCACATCTTCGGCATGCCCTGACAGTTTTGCTGCGGCAAACTGCACATCGGCGCCTAGGTTGCCCTGCAATAATCAAATGGCCACCGTGATGTAACCGGGCTGGCTTCCCTACTTTCTCCACAGAACTTGTTGGACCAGGAAGTTTAGGCTCAGTACCATACTTGTGAAGAATGATCTGGACTACTTGCCTCCTAAATGATAAGCCATTGAAAACTCTGCCATGGCTTTTACTCAGAATCCATGCATTGATCATGGTCACGTCCAACAACCAAAATAAAATAGGGATATACCATTTCTTCCCTCTTATTGCAATTCTACACTCAGCTATAAACCTATCTAGGAGGTCCACACCCCCCATGTTTTGGTTATACTGATCAATTAAATGTGGTCGTGGTACACTAACTTTACCTTTTTTTGACAGTGAATATCTAGAGACTTGATGGATTGGGTGAATACCGTGAGCATTAGACATAACATTCACGAGATTATTATCCTTCCATGCAACTGCAACTATATTTTCCACTTTGTTAATTCGTGCCTCAAATTTTCCCCTCTCACATTTTTCCATATCTTTCTTACTAGGCAAGGGGCAGCGATTCATTCTATTTGATCGGACAGTACCTGTTCCAAATATGCCACGAGATGCTAATGCTGACAAAAGCTTTGCACTGGTAAAAAAGTTGTCAAAATAGAAAAAGAAATTCACCTCAGGAAAATTTTCCTTGAGAACATCTGCTTTCTTTAGGACAACGGACTCACGAAGCCCTACATTAGGTGGTCGGATGTCCCCAGCCTGTTTTCCCTGGTATAAATCTACGTCAAGACAGTATCCCTGACGTTCGGCGGCTACCCAAGCTTTAAAACCAAAACGTATTGGTTTTCACCTAATGTATTGTTTGCACCCATGCCTTCCGAAATAAGGAATCATGGACTCGTCAACTGATACATGCCTCTCATCTGGAGCGTTTGCAATGAATGATTCATTCAACTTATTTAGGAAAGGTCTCACTTTAGCCATCCTGTCGCCTGGAGTTATAACATCATTTTTGCATACATGTAGAAATCTTAAAATCTCCTCGAATCGGTTTCTCCTCATTGAATTTACAACTAATGAATTCCGTACATCATCTGCACTCTCCCAATACATGCGTCGGCGGGGAAGCGGGACATAACCAGTCAAATATAATACACCAATGAAACAGTACATCTCCTCAACAGTTAGTTGAAAATTCGGAAAATTCTTTGAAACAGCGTTTTCAATGGTTAATTTCACGATCTCAGTTATTAGTTCCTCGCTAATAAATGCTTCCCAAAAATGAATTGGATATGAATCATCCGTAAATTGGGCAGAGTTTTATGATTCATCTTTACGGAAACATCAGAGACTGGGGATATATCTCCGTGTTCCCAGTTCGTGTGAACCATTTCAACTCTGCCACGTGCAGTACGGTGGCCTTTTCTTCTAGCCTTACACTGTCCCGACGAATGTTTTGATATACTTGCAGTATTTGTTGCACTTGCACTTGGGGTGGGTATCTGGAGTGATGGGATATCACCTTCATCTCCCTCGTCGTCCTGAGGAAGGGAAATGATAAGATCTGCCTTGGCCTGAAGTTGGCGACGAGACAGTCGATCGGGGTCACAGCATTCCTCGTCACCAGAGTCACCCTCTGATTCAGCTCCATCAACAGGAGCCTCAATATAAATGTCAGCCCCTGTATGCGGGATTTCGTTTGGATCAGTAATCTCCAGCGCTTCTAATATTTCCGCAACTGTCATACCTTGTAACCTTTAGATGGAAATATGAAATATTAGCTAATGCAGTGGTGGTAATGTAGGTACTCAACATAGAGATGAATTGTGAATTAAAATGTATATGATATTCTATTTTCAATTTTAAATGCAAGGAGAGTATTTATTTCAATTAATTAAAATAAATCTTTTGAGTACTCACAAGGTTTTCCGGTAAGTCATTCCCTTGCCTTCCATGCTTCTAGCAGCCGTCTACCCTTCTGAACGGTTTGCTTCCCGCGTAAGAAATGCCCTCCACGTGATGTTCCTCACATACAGCGAGCATGTATGGGTCACGTCTGGGGTCACACACGAAAAACGCGGGCCCGGGAAAGGGTTCGTGGTACCCGCCGGGTTTCTTAGTGGCCGTAGCGTCGATGGACTACGCGCCACAGCCCAATGCATTCGATGGCTTCACCGCCGATGCATGTATTGCGAGGGTGCAATTGTCATTCAGGCATAATGTAGTTGATTCGTAAAAAGAATATTGAAATACATTTGCCACAAGCCTATAATATGATACAATGTCCAAATACTCTATGAAAGTTCTGAATTGGGCATTTAAACCGAAACGTCTGCATGTGAAATACAACCAGGCTCGGGGAACATGGTCTTCGGTGTTGTGCCCAATGGGTCGTTAGCGACCCATGCAAGATTAAACCCAAATATTTTCGTTCCCACTCTACTTATATGAAAAAAAGCTTATCATTTACTTTCTTTGAACTTATACTAGATAATAATGACCATTAGGGAAAAATATTTCATGGATAACAATATTTAAAAATTAATTGTTCAAGGAGAGGCACGGTTGCATCACAATGATGTTTTTAAAAAAATACTGTAAATGCTGTTATGCGCTTAAATTTGTAAATTCGTTGAATAATATAAGCTTAATGTTTTAACAAACTAATAAAAATATTTTAACACTAAATCCGAAAATATTTTATGAGTTATAATTTTTTTTCGAAGTGGGTCACTAACGACCCATTGGGCATTAATGGGTATCACACTTTATGGATAGAGAGAAGGGATTGGGAGGTGGGAGGGGGAGATGGTGCTCAAAAGGGAAGAAATGGCAACTTGGCTCTTGAGTGAGGAGGAAGAGGGGTGGGATGAGAGGTAGGGGAGGTAGTTGTGGGGGTGATGGGAAGGGGAGGAGGGGAAAGCAGGATTTAGAATCCTCCCACGACCGAATCCCGGGCATTATTGCCCATGACCTCCCATCCCTGACAAACGCGCATCAAGCACTCGCGGCATCCCCTCACTCTCCACGTGCTAAGACAACATCCCTCATATCATTCTCCCCTTTCATCCCCCCTTCCCCCCTCCCCCTCACGCCCTCCCACGCCACAAATTCTCATCGCGCACCTGCCGCTCCGACCGCTCCCACCCCTGCCCTGCAAGCCACCTCAAGGGTGTGTGGCAGGGGGTGAGTAGTCGCCAACATGCATTACACAATACCCAAAAGTTCGTGCAACTACGACTAATGATGCATCAGCATCAATCACTAATGCTTGTCACGAGGTGAAGCCTCACAGGCATGCACTTCACTCTAGGTATGCCACCAATGTTAGAGGGACCGTTAGTATTAAGGTATTTTTGCAACTACTTAAACGGACAGAGGTCAAGGTTTATGCTGAAAACATGCACGGCGTTCTGTAAGTACTAGGTAGCAGATAAGGATACAAGTAATAGGGAGTACTACTACTTCTAAGAAGGAGAAATCGCGTGACTTATGTTCGGGATTCAAACGAGACAATTATTCTCTGAGACTATAGAGAGAGAATGCGGGAAAAGTGTCAAGGCCTTCTTCCACATAGACCCGGGTTCGAGATAAAAACGCTATTAAAAATATTTCTCCATAGAAATCCTTTGCAGTTCACGACTCGCTCATCCTAGGTCGTAGCCCAGTGGGTTGAAGCGCTGAGCCCGTTATCCTCATTTAGTGTCTGGGGTTCTATCCCGGGTTGCGGCATTTTTTTTATTTCGAATATTTTACGGAATTACTCTTAACTGCCCACTCCCATACATTTGCGGCAGTAGCAATTTTTTTTTATTTATAACTTATTTGCTGGGTTTTCAATCAATCTCCTTGGGAGACTTTCGAACCTAATTTCGGGATTCTTGTTCAGCCGGAAAGAGGTTTCACATGCTCACAGTTCGAATATGTTTAGATTTTGAAAATACAAGGATACTTCCGTGATAAGGATGGGCTTTGATTGGTTGTGGGTCTTTCTCAAGGCCGTAAACAATGAACGGATTATTACTTTTCAATAAGCAACGATGTACTCACTTAAAATTTCAATTAAAAAGTAATAATCCTTATAATATTCGGCCAAAAAAGAATCCTGAAATAAGCTTCGAGAGTCTTAAGATTATTGATTGAAAATCCAGCAAAAAGGCTGAAAATTAAAAATAAATTGCTTTTGCCGTAAATGTATGGGAGTGAGAAATTTACAGTAATTCCTTAAAATATTCGAAAAAAAAACCACTACCTGGGATAGAACACCAGCCACCATATGAGGATAACCGGCTCAACGTCTCAACCCACTGGGCTACGACCTCTGTTGAGAGAGGCGTGAACTGTAAAGGATTTATACGGAGGAAGGTTTTTTAATCGAGTTTTTCTCTCGAACCCGGGCCTATGTGGAAGAAGGCCGTGACTCTTTTTCCGCATTCTCTCTTTAGTTTCAGAAAATAATTTCCTCGTTTGGATCCCGAACGTAAGTCATGCGATGTCACTTTGTAAGAGTTACACTACATATCGACAAACACAGTTAAAAGTCTCACTGGCAGCTGTTATGGTCCCTTATTTTTCGAGGGAATAATGACATTTTAAATCTGTCCGTTCTGTAATTTAGTTCCCTAAATTTATTCTCATGATCTGATCTACTACTGTAGTACGTCGTATTTCGTACAATTTTGTTTACCATCCTTTGCTCTCCACCTCTCTCTGTTACTCCAGTAGGACCGAAAGCTTCCTTCATTGAAGGCCAAAGTTCAAAACCTGTCTAACGTAGAAATGCTTGCTCCCGAAAATCTCTGAAGGAATGTTGAAATTTATGAAAACATTCGAGCTCTCATTCGCGGAAAGTAAAGAAATCAGAGGTGAAGAAACAAAACCAAGAAAATATAGGCAAAAGATTTTGTTTGTCCTCTGATACAACATCCACCAAACACTTTGAGACGACATAAAATAATAATGATTTATATATTGGCAACAGTTAACGCAAATTACTACCAAATTAATATATATTTAGACGAACACAAACAAACATGCCCAGGGAGGTGTAAAGTTTTTACCCAGTCGGGATTCGAACCCGCGACCTTTGGTTCAGCAGGCGAGGACTTCACCCCACCGCCACCTGGGCCGGAATATGAATACATATTTTGAGGAAACTGGGACTAGCCACTGGGTATTTACCTTTTACAGAGTCACCCGTAAGTGCACATAACTGCGAAGTTCTGCAGAGCAAAAATCATATGAATTTTTAAAGTTTTTGATGAATATTTCCTCTGAGTAATACCGCAATTTGAGACTTGATCAAAGATTGACTTTTTGATTTTCTTCAGTGCGATTACCAGTGATGATTAAAATAACGAAACTTGAAGGCATGACATTTGTATAATTCTTTCTGAGAACAGCTCAACGAGGACCCGTATTATTGCTTATGACCATACCCCAGAAGTTACTCTTCTTATGACGGCACCATTAGTCTATGCTCCTGTTTAAGATAGTTCACGGATGAGCCATACATATATATGATATGAAATATTTTAGATGAGCCATATACAGCCCTATTAAAATCGGAGAGGTGTATAAAATTAGTTCCAACGACATTTTTAAACATGGAAAAAGTTCATTAGGCAGAGATGCAAAAGCTATTAAAAATTTATTAAAAACCTTGTTTAATTTTTAATATTGATTCCGTCGTAATAACCTGGGGGAAGATATAAATAAGGCTTCAAAAATTGTATTTTAGTTTCTAACGAGACAATGATGCGGATTAAATCATGGACCACCCGTCCCTCATAGGGTTCATATGGTTACCTTTGGGTTTACGAGTCCAACGCCAATATTTTTACTGCTTGCTACGTGAAAGAAGCATTTGAGGGTTTGGAATTTGAACGGGACCTCACACCTGGCCAAACACTCCACTCGCTGAGGACATACTAATTTGCATTTTTAATATATGATCAAATCCATTGACGACCTAAGAGCACCAACTAAATTGAGACATAGGTATTCTTCTCGGGCTCTGCACCCCTTGGTAATTGGCTTCATATTGGTTGACGTTTCGGAAAACGACTTGTTTTCCATTTTCAAGGCGTGTTACTCTCTCTGTGTAGGATTATACACTGAACTGAATTGACCGTTTGACGAGTTCAACAATTAAGCTCAGGTGTCGTCTGATTGGCTGATGTTCCTTTCAAATCTCTTCTGTTCTTAATATGCTCGGCCAATATGAAGCCAATTACCTGGTGCAGAGCCCGAGAAGAATACATAAATATTATTCACCGGGAAAAACTTTAATCGTATAAATTGTGACTTATTATAAAGGTCAAGTTTCCTGTGCTGTTTTTGAGTCATGTTTTAAAAATGACCACATCAAAGTTAAAATACACGATTGTAATCATTATAATGCCCTTGAAACACAGCAACAAGTATTTTTGTTGACGATTTTAGTGTCATCAGTGTAATTCTATGTCCATTACTTTAGGAAAACGTCATAATAAGCTGATTTAGTATAATTATTACTCATAAAATTATTTTTTTGAAATTTCTGTGATAAAGAGAGCATGGAAAGAATAACTTCAAGGAAGGGCACCACCAGGGAGGCCAAGATTAAGGTTGAATGAACCAGTGGAGAACTATTTGAGAAAGATGGGAGCAGCAGAATTGGAGATGGCAGAGGACAGAAGTGCTTGGAGACGACTTGTTGGCGAGGTCAAATGCCTAATTGGTTTTCAATTGCCCCGGGAGTAAGTCAAATCAATTTGCAATAATGATATCTTATAATAAGTTATATCAATCATTATATATTATAATACATTATATCTTATCAAATTATAAATAATATCTCATTTTCACTTATGTGAAGAAATAAATTAGATGTGGACGAGCAACTTATAAAGATCATACATGCTTAAATTATTTCCGTAGTTGAAATACATGCGATCGCATTTAAATACTGCATTCAGTAAAAGAGCGCATAGTAGGGGTTTATAGCGTTTTTGGAGATGGTTTCCCGTGTGTTCCCACATGTTCCCTCCTTGGGCGGTCCGAAGCAGCTCCAACTTTGGTAGAGGATAGGAGCGCTTCGTCTCCAATTTTCCAAGAGTTCCAAGGGTGCCAATTCGCCGTCCTTTTGCCAAACACATGCCCATTGGCTCATCATCGCATCACTCTTGTCGCCCCCCCTCCATGCCATGTCGGTGTTGCGTCGTGGTACTGCGGGGCATGGACGTTGGGCTGGCATTCGCTACGACAACTGTTTTCATTTTCTCACTTTGTTGCAATTAGTATGTAGTACCCGGTTACCGAGCGTAGCTCGATGTATATTTGGTGTACTAAGAACCTGTATGTTCCTATTCTGCTACTTCTATTTTAAGTATATTGGGCATTCACATAGTGCGGTAAAAAGATTTCAATAAAACTAACATTAGAAAGCAAACTAAAAACACCACAAACACAAAATGTTCTTCTAACGAAATTCAGAAATCGTCAGTAAATTCAATATTTACATGTTTCTATATTTTCAATATTCATTGACAGATTAATGTTATTATTAGATTAAACAATATACAATATTTCTTTCCATACAACGTTTCTCGTGTGTCGAAGTTGAACGGATCGAATTGAATCAGGACGGTCATGGGCAAATTGTTGCAAGGTTGATCCATCTTCAATAGTTGTACGAGCTGCTTCCGCAAATTCGGGCAACTCAGGATTGCACGTCATTGCGATAAAGAAGTCTGGTCATCCAAGTTGACAAACTAAGGCCATAGCGCATTCAAAATGTTCAGTGTAGTAAGGTGTATATCCAGGAAACGAAGAAGGCAAAATAATCCTTTCACCAACAACGGCATTGTTTATCTCAGTCAATTCACTCAAACATTGAATCGCACTTGTACATACAGTTATCTGCAAGAATTCTTTAAATTTGTTTTAATCCATCGGATACGGTCATGCTTCACTCTTAAAAGTATCAACAAGATATTGCTGAAAAAGTCGACCACCGAAATGCCAAGCACTTTCAAAGGCGGAGATCAGGATTTCTTAGGTTGATGTCAAAAGAAAAATATTAGTCAAGTTGAGGCCTAAATGCTAGTTCAAATCTAGTCAAATTTTGATGACTGGTATAAGGTGTTCTTAAATTAATATTAATACAGAGAATCCAAAATTACCCTTTGGGTAAAATAGTAGATTAGTAAAAGGCCCAATACGACTGTCAATATTATTCATGCTAACTAAAGATTTCCCAAGTTTACGAATAATTAACTCTTTATCTGGAAATATTTGGTCAGCGTTGAGGCACAAATTTCATTATGAAGGGGGATGTTAAACCTTCTGCGATAAACGGCATCAAGTAATGCAAAAAGCAGTTTAACATTAGGTGGCTGTACACCTTCTGCAGCAGCGCGTCTATTAGCTTCTTCTTCTACTTCTCGCGTTATCATGGATCGGAGAGCAAACGGATTTTCAGATCTCAAAATATGTTCCAAAAGACTAATAAAGAGTCTCACTGATACCATGATTATTGGCATTGTCTATGTTTGCACTGAGAGCATCCTGATTATTCAAATGTATATCTGTCCATATTGTGGCCGTTCAAATATTCCATCATCATTTTGAGTAGGAGGAGCTGCTACATTAAGTTTGTGATAAACTTGACCGCTAGCAATGTTTTCTCGACCGTTGATTGTTCGATCATCATCTACGGTGAATGAAGCCATTGCAAAACATGAATTCAAATTCCGAATCCTTTTATAAAAGTCATCAAAAAATGGATGACGTCGAAGAAACGATCGCGCTAACTCGTTCAAATATTCTGGATGTGGTAGATTTATCTTATCATGCAAGCAGCAGTCTCCAAACGAATCTCAATGAATTCCATTTGACACACGTTCTTTGAGAAAATGCAATGCTCCACAGTGAATACAATACAAGCAACACTAAAAGGTTGCAAGCTAAGGTAAGGTATATCAGCCGTTGTAGCTGCCTTGTAGGAACTTATTCGGCTTAGCCGTTATGCTTGTTGTCGTCTTGAATTTCTCCGGTGTTCTTCAAGTCGTTGATGACGATGATCATCAAACTCTTCTATACGCCGCTGGTTAACGCATGTCTTGAAGCCGCTGATTTTTGTTGTGATTCTGATTCTTCTGTTCTTTTGTTATTTTGTCGTAGCCTCTTCTTTTGCAAACGTAGTTCCCATTATTCGTTTGATTCTCCACTTCTATGGATTCGTGCAAGATCACTTATCATTTCTAAATGCTGTAGACGATCATCGGAAGTCTTATATTTTTGGCTCATTCTTTCTCATCGTTCCTCTTTTGAGAGTAAGAATCATTTATTTCTGTCCTAATTTCAAATAACTTATTTTTACTTGTGGTTTTGCCACCCGGAGTGGTCTTTCTGATGTAAGAAAATGTTCTTCATTTCTGGAATTATACTACTTGAGATACCAAGTATATTAACCACTTCCCTGACGAATTTTTTTTACAAAACCGGTCAAAAAAAGTCATATTTTTTTATTTCAGATTCAGAAGCATTAAATGGAGGCAAATCTGAAAATGTTTTCCTTTATTTTTTACTCCAAATAACTAATGATTTATTCAATAATTTCTGAATGTTGCCCCTTAACTTAAGAGAATTAGGCAAGCTGCATATCAGTATAACTTTCCTTCCCGTAAACCTTAGTTAGTCAGCCAATGATGAATACATTTAGTTAATATTGCAAAAGCATATCTTTGCCGACAACGTTAATGTTAACTATTAATTTTAGTCCATAGCACATCAAGAAACAACGCACAAACATTCATGGAAGTTAGGCAACCCGCCTGACGACGACTTTCGCTCTGAAAATGTTATAACAGAATTCATTCTATGACAAAAACAAGAAAATTCATTTCTTTTACTTGATTGTCTTTGAAGTATGCTGGAATCCCTTTCCTCAGTGTTCCATACGAGTCAGTGGAGTGTGAAGCGAGCAAGTCGGCTAGATCTGGAGACGTATAAAAGTTATCCATCGTCAGGAAATAATGGCTTCATAGGCCAAATAATGGCTTCATTAGAGTCATCATCACTTTTGAGGTCATGGATAAATGGGCAAAGTCTTTATCCAACACAGTCCCATTTCCCGTGTAAATTGTCGTTGACCACACGCATCCAGTTCTCGATTCACAAAGAAAAAATACTTCTTAGGCATGAACTGCCGTAGGCTCTTTTCGATGGTAACATGTATGGTGTATGGAGTGCCTTGAACTTTTCCTCCAGCCTCTGGCAAATCGGCCATATTTTTTATAGTTTGGGGTGTGTTTGGGGTTCAAAATCGTTATTATAGGCAAAATGTAAATATTGCCTTATTTTTACGAATCATCGGTAAGACATTGTGTGTCCAAAAAAAAAGAGAGGAGAGTATTGGTCTCGTTGACCAATAAAACTCAGTATCTGGCTTTCGCACTCTGCTCTGTAGCATTACAAGGGCAAAAAACACGAATTTCTGAGCTTGTCATAGCTCGCCACTGATTTAAGCTACCACTGCTCGGCCCCGCTTTTTCACGCAAAGTGTTACTGGCGCAGTGATTAGTTTCCCAAGTTATAAAGTCAACATTTTCATCGGAAAAAATGTTTTTTTAGGGAATCTCATTCGGAAACCAGGTCGAAGTTCATCAAATAATTACCTTCAAAAAGAAACCTAGGTGGTGCCGGAGGAGGATTCGTTGTAAGCATTTCCTCCCACTCCGCTTCCCACGAATGTTCCGCTGCGCATTCTGATTCGGAGCTTGTTTCTCCGGAGAGAGTCGACTAGGAGCCAGGAACTTCAATGTCCATAACCTCCGAATCACTGCTGGTCAACACTGATTCCTCTCCAGAATCCATTTCTGATCACTAAATGTTACTGCGCGAAAACAAATAATTTTCCGTAGAGTTCACTCTTACTACACCGCTCGTATTAGAACGAAAATGTTAGAACTAAAAATGGAAAGTTAGTATCGGTAGAATTTCAGCGAAAAAGTGCATTCGCTCTGAAAATCAAGGATGCGTATTCTCTGAAACTCAACGAAAGACTGTCACTATCGTCCTTCCGACAAAGTACTCGTGGAAACAATCACGATATGCAAAGGATCTCGCCCCTAAGTGTGAAAAGCCCATCCCATGCTCATCATAAAATTTTTCTTTTCCGTTCCTACCATTTCCTGGAAAATAAACACACGTGTGCGTACCGCAACAGCATGCATTTTCCAACTAACGGTAAATTTATATCGAGAAAAGCCCATTAGTAAAGGGTTGGCTGGTGGGAAAGTAGTTCGGGGAGCAAAGGGTGGCATATTAGCATGACATGATACCGGGCGCCAGGTTGCTCAGCGGGCCATCGGCTCTCGAGCGGGTGTTTTCTGACCTCAGGAAAGTGTCAAGCATGACAATAGAAGGCATTACACATGTTTGGGATTTATCTCTATCTTTCCTATTCTCTCGTACTCATTTGGGTTAGGGTAGCACATACACAGGGCACTTGTGTTGATTTCTATTGAGAACGTACGACCTTCAGACGTCTTCATCGTAAAGCTGTTTCCATAAATATGTTTCACAACTTCCGCCAGTATTCAAAGTAGAAAAATGAAAGGGGCTGATGAAATAACATTCGCAACATATCTAAACATTTACTCTCACGCCATTTTATCTAAAGAGAACGGTACAATAGACATTTCCTACATATATAAAAATTACCGTAAGAAAAATTTGCGGACGAATAATATAGAATTACATAATATGTATAGTAACAAATATATATATTGTAACAAATATATATTGTAACAAATATATATAGTAACAAACATATATAGTAACAAACATATATGGTAACAAATATATATCTATAGTAAAAAATAAGGCAAGGAAAGATTCATGTTCTGTTGTTAGAGAAATATTGTATTCCAATTACTCTGGAACTCATCGTAGCAGTGAAAATTAGCACAAAATTGAAATTGCAATTTTTATAATGACCGCTAAAATGTTGAAGAATAATGTAATTGAATGCTCATGTAGTAAATGACGAAATAAATGAAAATAACTAATTAAAAAATTATTTACTTATTTAGAAAGATTTTGTCATGTAAAACGGAAGTTTTACATCATAAATTTGCAATAATTATCTATAAATAACAAAAATTGAAGTTGTAAATTTCGTAAAAAGTTCGCAAAAGAAACTCCATGCATGAAGTAAATAGACGGATAGTTACGAATGACAATGTAGGTGATTGAAATTTCGTATGGGGATAACTTTTCAGTGCGTAAAAAATTATAACCCTCGAATTTCTAGAAATATTACCAAAAATGACCATTGTTTTAACATTAGAAATCACTGTTTGAAAAGAGCGCCGCTTGCCGCATCGGTGGCTCTGGACCTTCAACAGCATGGGAGGCGGCAGGAACGCAAACTACTAGCATCGGCCGACTATATGCGGGCGTAAAGAAAAATATACGGACATCGCGGACTTGCCCGAATATATGCGGGCTTGTCAGAATTTGCACAACCTCGGTGCCCGAATATATGCGGGCTTGTCAGGGAAGTGGTTGAATCATAAATTCCGGAATCTATTTGTTCCGGAATAAAATTCTTTGAGGTATTGGGCATTGGGTAACTTATACCCTTGTACCCTTTGCTCCTTAAGTTCTCTTTCAGGTTGTTCTGTAGATCGGATGTTAAAATTAAAGGTCTGCTTCTTTAGAGGCCTTCTTTTATAAGGCATTTTAAAAAGAAAATAAAAAATATATCAATATTTGAAAGTTAGCAACTCAATATACGCGAACGTGATGCCTACTCGGTAATATCAACGCTCATTTGTTATTGGCGCGATATTTAAGTTGTTACGTTTGGTATATATATTTAAGTAAGAAAGAGAAAAAGGTTTATTGTTGCAATAAGAAAGGAATAAAGATAGTTCAGATTTCGTTTTATAACGAAGGAACTCAATAGATTATGGGCCCAGGACTTCACCACTAACGAGAAAAGAAATATATATCGGAATCTTAAGAGTAATCATGATGGAAAATCAAGAAGAACGGTATACAATTCCCTTGTTCGATGGAACAAATTATGAAAACTAGAAATACCGAGTGGAATGTCTGCTTGACGAAAAGGATCTTTTAGATGTAGCCTTGAATCGTATTATATTGGAAGAAGAGAAGGGAAAGGAATCGCCGTCACAGAAAATGCCTTGAGAGGAAAGGAATAAAACATTACTTAAGAAAGACAAGAAGTGCAAGAACACGATCATCACCAAAGTTGCAGAGAGTCATCTGGGCTATACGATGGGAAAAGATACGGCATATGATATGTAGTTTACAGAAGAACAATTGAAGAAGAATTGTTACAGAAGTAAATCGGTGAAAGAGATGGAATGATGTATTGAAGTATATTATTTAAAATACCTATGTAGGTACATATCATTCATTAGAGACGGACTTTCTTAACTACCCCTGCTATTTGCCCCTACGGCGGCTCACATGGTAGTTCGTAGACGTAGATGTACAGTCAGCTACCTAATTGGTAAATTATCCCGAAAAGCTGAAATTTGTTGGCGTACATTTTAGCTTTGGGCAGTAGACAGTTTGAATTCATTAATTGTTTTAAGTTATTTAAAATAGCAAATTACGATACAGATAGCCTAAAAGCGCTAAAAAGCTTGATGATCAGGAATTAAACAAATATATCATTTCTCAAAGCGCTCATGTAATGCTCAGCGTTTCACAACATGCGCAAGGCCTGAGGCTTCACTTCCTTGACCTCTGTTCTGGATTATACAGCATTACGTATACGTTGTCATAGCATGTTGTTTTAAGAACGGTGATATTTCAAATTTCCTAAATTCAGAAGGTTAAATCGAATCTAAGAGTAAGTTTGAATAGCAAATGAGAGTCATTGAATCCGCAATAAAGGACAAAATTTGTGAGAACCCATCGACGAGGTTGATTTAAGGAAATGTATCAGAAGGAAATGCCTTGACACTGATTAAATCGGCAAAGTTCCCGGCAAATATAATTCCCAGAGCCAAAGTCGTCTTCTGCGCTAATGGAGCTCTCCCCTTGTTCGACCTTTCTCCTCATCCTCAAAATAATTCCGAGACGTTTTTCCAAGCGTCACAGGCAAGCATTTCCCCAGTTACAGACCTTATGAAGGCCACCTTTGACACATAAGTTCAGCTAATGTCAAAAGTCTAACTTACTTCTAGACAGCCAGCTCATTAATATAGTATATATGTACCTTGTTTTTCATATTTCAAGTGCTCGGGCTCTCAACCTTAGTTTGGTCCCAGTTATGTCTCAGTGAAATGCGATAGGGTATCATTAGTTATTCTCATAAATGATCTCCGTTTGCGTCTATGTAAAATTATGGAGCATCCAAATGATTTACACGAATGAACTACCCACCAAAAATAAGTACAGTGACAATTACCTGTATCGGAACTATAATGAAAAAACCATTGAAGAACCAGCTGGTATAAGTTATTAAAAAATAACACTCCATATATTTTTTTCCCTTTTAAATATTTCCTTTTAGACTGTTCTGAATGATTGATTTTGCCCGTCAATTTTAGCGAAGCGCTAGTCTTGGCTGGCGCCCTCCTTCAAGGCGACGATGTTTCCATTAAGTATGGCTCGTGCCCTTTGATCCATCATTCCCACCTTCAGGGTCAGCCCATCCAAGGGCATTCATAGATCAAACACATCTGTTCATCCTCTTCACCCTTTTAAACTTCGACCATTCTCCTCTCCATTGCACCGGTTTTACTCCTCTGAGGAACCTTAAATTTCCAAGCCAATTTCTCTTTTGTAACTCACTTGGTTTTTTCCGACACATGATGGTAATGTCTCAATTCAGTATTTTTCGTCCCTCCAGACCACTCCGTATCTCTCGGCATTTAGGAGAGATGGTTGGGGAGAGGAAGGACTTCTCACCCTCCGTCCCTCCCTTCATCTCCTCCGTGTTGTTTCAGATAACACACATTTCCAAGTGACCACTCTTCTTTTTATCCACCTCTCGTGCATGCTCGCTTGACTCTCCTGAAAACAATTCAGAGATTCCGCCCGACACACTTGAAATAAAGATCACTTCGCCAGCGAGAGGTAGGTTTTTCTTTGTAATAATTTCTTCTTGTTGGTTCCTTTGCGTGGGGATAGAGGTATTCCGCTGAAAAAGAAACGCACATGCAAAAGAAATCTTGATCCTTGGAGTAAATACAATATTCCACAGAGGAATAGTAATTCGCCTTGACCGGGATTTGAATTTGATTGATTTTTCCTCTGTGGAATATCGCACTTATGTAAACTTGCGGGTGACTCCGTAAAAGGTAAACACACCGTGGCTAGTCCCGGTTAAACCCTCAAAATTGGAGCAAAAGAACGGACCCCTCATTGTGTTCCTTGTTTGGCTTTATCCTCGCGGACTGTGGCGCTTAGAGCACGCTTTGGACTGCTTATTAACATCATATGTCTAGCAGTCCTGAACACCTTGTTTCTTTAAAAATCTCAAAAATCCGCAGGAGAGAAGGACTTAAGGAAAGGGTAGCTTAACTGGCTAAGTACTCGACACGAAATCGAGGGATCCGTGTTCGTATCCCTGTCAAGGCGAATGATTTTTCCTCTGTGAAATATCACACTTATGTGCACTTGCGGGTAATTACCGTCTCCAATCCCGGTATCCGCAAAATTGGTCTTGGAGTATATATTCTATCAGGTTCCCTTACTATATGAACACTACTTTAAATCACTTTAGGGAATGAAAGTTATGAACTTAATATTTTGTTGAGGAGGGAGAGTTAAGTGATTAGGTTAAAGCTTTAAGATCCACCTGAGTTATAATACCAGTGCACAGAAATTCTGACTTGAAAAACATAGAACTTATAACAAATGTATTGCTCAAAAGGCTCATAGGGTGAACGAAGAAATCAAGGTTGCACAGTACTCCAATAACCTTCAAACACCCTTGTACATTGTGAATCTCACTTTTTTCTCAGATTCTGTTACGAAAACAATGAAATATGTATTGAGACTGATACATTTCCTTGTATTATTTGAGACCGTAAAGGAGTAGAGATTAAGCAAAATACATGAAACTGGCATTGGTATTATCAAATCAAATTTGATTTCATTTCGTCATTGAATAGGTTTGCTTATGCAGTAATGCTATTTAACATAGCTGCTTATGTATAATGTTAGTTAATAGGATTCATTGCGCATGTACAGGTTTCTGCGTGGTTAATAACCCCTACAATGTTTTACTGGCTTACCTGGACTAATGTGTACATCTACGTCTACAAAATACCCGGTGAACCACCTCAAGGGTGTGTGGCAGGGGGTGGATAGCCAACAACATGCATTAAAGTATATCCTAAAGTTCGTGTAACGACGACTATTGATGCATTAGCATAAATCGCTAATACTTGTCAAGAGGCTAAGCCTCACAAGTATTCAATACACTATACATATGCTACCAATGTTAAGGGACAGTGAGTATTGATGTATTTGCTATTACATAAATGGACAGATAATCACGGGTTATGCTGAAAACATGCACGGGGTGCTGTAAGTACTAGGTAGCAGATAAGGGTACAAGAATTAGGGATTACTACTTCTACTAAGAGCTACACTGCCTATCAACAAACCTAGATATAAGTCTCATTGGCAGCTGTTATTGTATGGTTTTCTCAAAAAGTGTGTACAATAAAGGAATGAAAAAATATATGGGAAAGGGAGAGTGGTGGTGAAGGGTGGGAGGGTGGGAGGTAGGGGGTGGGAGTGGGGTGGGGGGAGTAGGGGAATGTGAGGGGGAGGGAGTGAGGGCAGAGAAACAATGTCGTAGGGACTGGGTGGGTGGCAAACTGCTCCACATTCTTCGAAAAGGCGTCCACGTCCACAATTCGCGTGACTAAGAAATAATGCTTGGAGTCTGCTGGGGGGGGGGGAGGCGTTGAAGGGCGCTGATAATCAGAGTGACTAAAATGACGCCTGATGAAGTAATTATATTTCAAGAAAACCGAAGAATAAACCACTTTATCAATTTTACTTTCCCCTTTCAAAACACTTTCCTTCATTACGTCAAGAGTCGACAGCGGTCGGAATAGGAGATGGGTGTGAAAATGATGAATATGAATGTGACTACTACAAATCATCCCTACCTCTTCACAATTTCTCCTGAACTACCTTTTATCTTTTTTCATTTATTTTCTATTTAGTAATTCTTGCCTCATGTCCATTCAGTTTTATTCTCTAGAACTGACATATATGGACTAAATTGTTCTTAGAAAGTCCATGGTGTAGATAAGAGTGGTCAAAAATATGAGAAGTTACCAATACCTGCTCAAAGGTAACATCCTTTCAAATCAGCATTCGTTAGAGTCTGGGATTTAGATAGCAAAATATGGAAAAATAGGCCACTCTCATCCATATTCAAACATGTAGCTTGTTGTAGTTCCCTAAGGTCCGACACAAGGTCCTCTGGCCCTAAGGTCCCTAATGACTTGAGAATGACGCACGGTATTGACACCAAGGTCGTAAAAAATACAAACATTAAGTGGTTAATCTACATGGTTATGCTCATTTCCCTCCTTGATGGATTTAAACAAAGTCGTTAGGTATTGGAGTTAATTTAATTCAGATAAGCGATTTGAAAGTCGTCGATAGTATTATTTTAAAATTTACATTTAAATTCTGTCTCACGCATTACCAATTTAGACACGCAAGAGGACCAAGTACAACTGTCGTTGACGTTCCAGAAATAATTATATTACTTTGAGAAATTTAGAAATGTTGTATCAAATAAGCCTATTTTTTCTCGGGTGAAGCGTAAAAATGAAACATATACTTTCGTTAAGGGTTCGCCAAATTACATTACCACTTAGTGCTGCCGATTTACATCCGGAAGAAGAAGTTGTAGACTTCAAACAGGGCGCCAAAATGTGATACGGCATTGTTCTTTATAAACTCATCCAGTACATCGGTGCTTAGAAGGAGGGTCCACGATTTCCAAATCGAATCCCAGTTCCTTAATCAAATACTTTCAAGGACGTATGCGATCACGTTGTCAGAAGCAACAACAACACTCCTCAAAATGTATTCGTAACATTATTTAAAAACACATTTTGAATGAAGGCTTAAAGGATAACTATTCTCTCTACTCGAGGGTTGAGAAAGAAAAACAACGCATGTATTTGTAACAAATGATTCATGCATAATTATGGCAGTAGTTACACTTAGGAAAAAAAAATGAAGTCTAACATTAATTAGCTCCTTGATCAAAATAAAGCCAGTTCAAAGCTTTATAGAACTTATTAAATGGGTGTACTAATAACTATAGTACTGCGCATTCGTGATTAATTTTATAAGTGCGTCATGGGTGTATTTAAGTATAATCACATAGTATTAATTTAAATTTCTCGTGGTAAATTCAGATGCCAAAAACGTAGCTTACCAATAATTAAAACTTAGTAGGACCATAAATTGGAAACTTTCGATTGCAAAACTCACGGATGTGAAACTTTTCGTTACACGTGTAAATTGAAACCTATTCCTAAAACTCAAAACAATTATTTCCGGTCATATTTATGAAATTAACAATTCATATTTTTTTGATCTGCTAGGAGAACCAATCAATTAAATTCATGTATTTCCTGAAGGAAAGACATTAGGTTCGAATCCTTGGCTACTATTTTTTTCTCACCGTTAGAAGTTGCTCTACGAGGCAGACGCTCTTAAGTCGAGTTGAAGGCGCTCTTAAAGGCCGCCACACACCGAATGCTATGCTAAGCGCGCTACCAGATTTCGCGACGTGTCTTAAGATCCCGTAAAGCGATTTCCGACTGCCCGAACACACCAAATGCGAGCCACGCGAACCGATGCGAACTTCCCTAGCGCTATATCGCAGGGGATCGCTCGGCCGGCGATTTCCTCTTCGCTTAGCTTCCGTGGCGCATGCGCAGTAACTATTGCGGTAAATGAGCACTTTCGTCCCGCCAGCCCATATTAATTTTTAACCTACTTACAACAGATCTATTTCAACTAAATTACGTACATTAGTTCTGCACACTATGTGCATTGTATAAAATCATTCATCATTGCAATTAAGTCCATATTAACGGAATAGTCATGTGTCACATATAAGGGCCAGTTTCACCAACTCTGATAATATTCACTGTTACCGGAGTTTACGAAATCTCGGATAAAATAATTATCCCAGTAATCTGTTGAACGTGGTAAATAAGAAAGCGAAGACTTGTCCTTGGAATTGCATTCAAAAGCTTCCAAAGAAATCTTATTAGGATTCGAAACGGGAAATGGCAATGACAAAGGCGTGCATCAGGAACATACATTTCATTTCTCGAGTAGTAGTAGTATTTTGGTTTAACGTGCTTCGACGGCTAAGGTCATTTCGCACTTACTGTCTGCCACGTGCAGACAGGGGTAACAACACTCGGACGAATCGGAGGATCACCCCTCCAAACTCGAACCGAGCCCAACGATGCTTAACTTCGGTAACTGATCGGGAACCGGTGTTTCCATCGTGGTAGGCCGTTGCCCTCATTTCTCGAACTGGAGACGAGGGATCCCGTATCATTCGCTTAGAATCGCCGAGACAATTTTAACCTTAAAAACATTCTAAGCAACAGATATAATTAATGTCTTGACAATAACTCTCCGACAATGTTTTTGAAAATTCAGAAATTCCAGACGAATGTATTCCAACTGAAAGCCCAGAGCGTAAAAAAATGTATTGAAAAAAAAAAGAAAAAAAATTACTTCTGTCGGGCACGAACTGGTATTCTTCGTACCCGGATTCGAGAACACTAACCACTAGCCCACGACGCCACATGTAAACAAACGAGAAATATGCCATTTTATAACTTCAAGAATGCGTCATCACGGCATAGCATTACATGTTAACCTCCGATTTCAGTTATTTTAGACGCATATGGTTCTTCATAATGTTCCCAAGGGTCTTATTTACACACAATAACTATCACTGTTTACATATATCAAGTCGCACTTAATAATTTTGGGGGAAACTGGCACAAAAATCGTAAATTATGATACATATTTGTAACGTGATTCAGTGTCCTCTTCGCCTGGGACGTTTGTGAGGGAAATCTGTACATTAAGTTCTTACTACGCGAATAAATGACGTTAGATTAATATAAAGCATGGTATCAATGATTTAATAGAATGCTTTTATTATCAATGTACGCTAAAATACACTATTGAAAGTTATTCATAATGTACGAAGTGAGAGACTTCCCTTGTTTACCTTTCGTCGCTAGAAATTTTTTATAGTTAATTTCGACCATAATATGCCTCGTACAGCCTACAAACGCATTTATCAATTTAATGCAAAATGGTACTAATACCCTGAGAGGTTAAATTGCAACAATAAACAATTGTATATTTATAAAATAAAATCATAACTTACGATGTGCTCGGGTGTACTGTTATTATCGGGTGTGTATTATCTCGGATAATAAGCTTTTAACCGAGGAATATCGCCAGTAAAATTTTTAACCGAGATAATGCTACTGGTGAAACAGGAACATTGTATTATCTCGGTTTTTCGGAAAATTATCCGAGTTAATTATATTATCCGTGTTGGTGAAACTGGTCCTAAGAAGTGCGTTTTACGCCGTCCACCATCTTGCTACATAGCACGGCATGGTTAGCTTCTGGTGTGTGCGCGCACATAGCGGACGTCCGTTGCGAGAATAGTTCTCACGCTTAGCATAGCATTCGGTGTGTGGCGGCCTTAAGAGGTGTGAAAGATAGGAGTCCGCTGCAAATTGAGGGAATCTATGAAATCCCCTGTGGAACGTGTAAGAAAAAATACATCGGGGAGACGGGACGTAGCGTCAAAACCCGGCTGGTGGAACATCAACGAGCCACTCGACTGGGACAGACGTCGAAGTCGGCAGTGGCAGAACATGCAGCCCTGGGACATGAGATCGACTTCGGAAAAACAAAAGTAATCGCCAAGGTCAACAGGTTCAAACCCAGGCTGTATCGTGAGGCCATTGAGACAAAGAAGAACAAAGAAATTTTCAATAGAGATGGTGACCTCCAAATAAGCCACACTTGGATGCCCATACTCAATAAATATTTGTCACGTACCTCTCCCTCCACCCCTTATCCCTCTTCCCCCTCCAACTCACCCTTCTGAGATATATATGTATATCCCTCACCGGCAACGGGGACATCAATTCCCTCTTGAAGAAGTTACCAGTAGAGGTCACGAAACGTCAGGCTAAACCTGATCATCACGTGGCACACCCGAAGAACATTTTTGAATAATTATGAAATAAGCATAGCATAAACACAAGAGCAATTGAAAACAAAGGTTCTAACAAAAATCATATTAATCAACACAAAGATTCTTACATTTCAAAACAACAGTGCTACTGTTTTAAATATTCGTACAATTTCCTCTTAAAATATTCCGGAGTGGAGGAGCATTTTATTGAGGGAGGTAATGAATTCCAAAACTTGGATGCTATCATCGGGAAGGAATTTAGTTATTGGTTGGTACGGGCTTGGGGTATGTGGAGAAGGCTTAGGTTTGCCCGAGTTCTTCTGACGGAAATAGTAGTTCTGAGGGTGAATACGTTATAGAGGTATTCAGGCATATGAGTATGAAAGAGGGAGAACTGAAAACACCCCAGGAAGTAGTTCCTTCGGGAGCCAGGAGGCAGCCACTTCATGGCAGCGAAGTAATCAGAAACATGGTCATCTCTGCGAGCTCATCGAGCGAGAAGTGGAGAGCTATTCCGATGAATATGCAAACACGAGTCTTTTGCTTATACGTCTACATCCACGAAATACCATGCAAACAACTACCAGAGTGTGTGGCACGGGGTGAGCCCCACCAGGCATGCACTGCAAGTACCCGTTCAAATCAGAATATCGCACGCTCCCCCGGCTAACAAACGAGGAACAGAAAGCATTCGGTAGACAAATGCGAGGCCAAACCAGAAACTAGGTGCTTTACTGTGGTTCCAAAAAATTCAAAGCGTCATGAGGATGCAAGATTGCAAATTACTTTGGGAATTAGAAGTGGCCTTGTAATATATATTTCTCGCGATTCCTGTTGAAGGGGAGCATGGAACTGAAATGATCATTCAAGGAGAGGTGTGGATGTGAGTCAATCGGTTGAGTTGGTACGTGCAATTGAAGCGTGAACCGGGCATAATACACTTCACTTCCCCCTTCCCCCACTGGATTCTGACCTCAACCCCCCTCCATCCCTCTCTTGTTCGTCGTCAGAACACGAACACCTCTTCTCCCACCTACACACTTCAAAAAAACACATCGCTCGCCTTGTTTCATGTACTTATACTCATGTTACGCCACCATGACACATTGTGTGCCCCTTACGCCTTTAAAGGAAAGAGGCCGCAGGTGCCATCGTGAATGTGTTTCAACCCACATTCTGTTAAATCAGATTACTTCCGTTATTAATCAAAAGAAAGAATTGGATTGCTAAATTTTGGGCGTTTATTTTATACCCATGTGACCAAAGGCATCGCATTTCCGTGGCCTCTTTCATATTTTCACGCAAAAGTAAACGTTCAAATATAACGGTGTAAATGTAGGAAGACTTGTTTGCTTGACGGTATTATGGTTTTTATTTGTAAATTTAAGTGCTGCTCTAAAAATATATGTGGCCAGAGCGAAGCGTATAAGAAACCTGAGAGAAGGAATATAATACTTAATTTTTTAAACCACAAAAAAATGAAAATTTCCGTCTAATGTATTGCGTGTGAATATTTTAAAAATAAAATGAAAACATATTCACCAAAATCAATGCTATAACAATAATGGAAGTATAAAATAATAATAATAATGGGTTAAACACAACCCCGTTAAATTTGCTTTCGGGAAAACCCTTACTTACTGGGTGCGTCTCTACACCATGTTATCAATATGTCATAATGTCGCGCCGTCCTGACGCCAACATCACTGGGTGGGAGCGTTCGTTAAATTAAAGGCTCAGTGGTTTCATTTCCGAGTGGTTTTATTGCTAAATTCCTTACAAACAATGGTATGGTGGTCCCAGTCCCATGGAGAGGCCGTTTGGAGAGTGAAGGTGGAGCCGAACTGAGGTCAGAGTTTGCGAGGGGGTATGGGGTAATTGGCGGGATAGGGGAATCTCGGTTTCAGGTCGGATTGACGGCCCGGCTATCCAAGAGGTAGTCTGCTACATGGGATAGGTAAGATTCGGATTCAGGTCGAATTGACGGCCCGTCTGTCCAAAAGGTAGGTGGGAATTCCTCGTCATCGTCAGTATCTCGTTCGCCTCCGTCTCCACCTCCGTCGCTCCCTCCATCTCTCCCTTTGGTCCAGAAACGCGCGCCTTATATACGGTTTCTAGGGGCCCGAGTGGGGGAAGCTTCCGGGGGAAAGGAACATTCTAGAGAGTCTCCTCCCAACCTTCCGGGTGGAAAAAGATGCTTCGAGAAGTATCCTCATCCCACAGCTTCCGGGGCGTAGAAGGCTCTAGAAGGTCCGAACCCAACGGTCATTTTGCCGGAACCCCCACTCCCTTGCCGCCTCTGGACTTCGGAGAGAGATAGGTGGGGGACTGCAGCAAGTGCAAGTGCACCCACACCACAATAATATTTCATGTATTTTCCACTATAAGTTTGGATTGTGCGTTGATGAGTAAATGTACCAAGTACCACTATACCAAGACATTCAAATTTCCGTGGAGTTTAATAATAATTTTCTCTGAAAAATTGGCAAGAATTACTTTTTTTTCGAATGCAACTGCAGATGTTCTTGAGCAATCTCAAAGACGCATGATTACAATTTTCATGGCAATCCCGCAATTTTTATTCAAATGTTGGTCACCTTTTAGGGATTTTGCTCCACATCATCAAGGAGACCATAGTCTCTATCGATTGGCTGAATTCAGGGTTATCACTTGACACGAGGTGGTCATCACTCCCCTCATCCTCCTCCTGTCTTACGTGAATTCGTCGTGGGTAATGAATTAGCTGGGCGCAGGTAGTAGTCACACTGTGATATGATATTAAATAAAATGGCGGCGGGGTAAAATCCTCGCCTGCTAAACTTAGGGTCGCGGGTTCGAGTCCCGCCTGAGTGGATTTTTCACCACTCAGGACATGGGTGTTTGTGTTCGTCCATTGTTAGATGTTACAACACCCGATGTAAAAGGCCGTCAGCGCTGTTTTCGGGGATGAGGAAATAAATAAATAAATAAACAATATTCTTATTAATATTCAGGCTGTTTTAACGATTGATCACTGACCGAATTTCATTTTGAAATGAGATGAAGTAACTAAATGTTTTCCAGTTAGTCAGGTCCAGGTAGATTTACTCACTTTTCCAGACCGTCTTGTCATAAGCATAAGCAGAATTCCTGTATCACCATACCGAGCTTATCGCTCTTGCTGGTTGTGGTTGTATGTTACGAGGAAGATTTCTACGAGGCTGGCGGGACATTTATTTTATTTATTTTTTTTAAAGCAGGAAAGGTTGTTTTGTTCAGGGTTGGATTTTTTTTCAGAGCAAGAAAGGTTATTTTATTCAAGGTTGGATTTTTTTTGAATTAAATGCGTGGCAAGAAAGGTTTGTTTGTTCAGGGTTGGAATTTGTTGTAGGGTTGAGGATGATATTTTAGGTAGAAGTGGTGTCATTGGGGAAGGACAGGTGTATTAAGGGATTGATCAGGGCAGCAGGGGTTTATTAATAGGGGTAGCAGGTTTTTAACTGTACTTCCACCGCAACCGGGGTGAGGAGGGTTTATAGTAGGTTGAACTATGGGATTTGGGAATTGAGGAGCAGGCGTGGCTAGGATGGGGCTGCCAAGAACTTGCCTTTTAACCCTCGGTTGATGTGCTATCCCGGCCTCTTTTACACCCAATCCCTTCTCCCTTTAACAAGAGCAGGCGAGCCCCCGGGTCGGCTCTCAAACCACTTCGCCGCCCTCCCTCCCTAGACACAGGTCCCTCCTACCTCCATCGTCTCCTAAATAACTGACAACTCCACCCCGCAAAAGTTTTGGCAATCACTCTTTTTCTCTTTCGCAAGGCACCCAAGAGTTTACTCTCTTCCCTACTACCGCAGACACATCAGCAAAAAGGACATTAATATTTGACGAGAAAACTCCTTCTGCCTGCCGTCATTTCTTCCTCCGTCACTTACTCTATAGCTCCTTCTTACCTTGTGACGGTAATGTAATCGGTAGAACGCAGAAAAGGTGGAAACGCTGAAAACGGTGAATCAGAGCAGACTCATTGCGTTGTTCACTACGGAGACCGTGCATGGTAAAGCTATTGTACGAATGAGTGCAAATAGAAGTACACTTTACGCACGGGTAAATGGAATTCATATATATGTACAGAGCGTTTCGCAAGGAAAGTGCGTAACTTCTAAGAGGAGGTAAGGGAGGTCATATAAGGCACATTGGTCCGATGAACATGGGATCGCAACTCCTTAGTTACCATGCAATGGACGCTCGAAAAATTTGTCAAAAGCATTTTGCATTTACCATAAATACGCCCAAACGTAGTGGCATTCAGCAATAATAGAAGAGAACAATTGATCTTAGTCGTACTTAAGGTTTTTATTTTTATTATCCTGCCGAAATGTGAGTATATTCCTTCCAATTTTTGAGATAGTAACTGAAATTGTCAAAAATATTCTTCTTCAAAAATTATTAATTAGAATAACTTTTTTATTTTGAGAGATGCGAAAAACTAATTATATACTCAAAAAATTAAAAAAATGTTAATTTATCTCCTAAATTGGCATTTTGGAGGTTATTTTATTATTAAAAAAATATATTTTTATCATCTTATATAAAAAAAGAATGTTTGTCGGGTTGACCCAATCGGGTGGTGAGTGAGTCGCATACCAAAAAGAGAGACTGTGAATCAGTTAATGGAAGGACTAGAGTCACGGAGGCTGTTTGCTATGCCAAGATTACTTCGACAATTTCTCATCAAGCGAGTTTCAGAGTCACTCGAAGTATCCCCCACCACTATGACCCACACAAGAAAGGAGAGATCATGAACTTGGAGAAGTTGCAAAGAAAAGCGGCTAGGTATGTGCTAGGGAAACACAATAAAACAGAGAGTGTTACAGAAATGCTTAGAGTACTGGGATGGAAGTGTTTACAGGTTAGGAGGAAAAGGAGCATCTGGCTATGTGGAATGTATAAAATAGTGAGTGAGGAAAAAGCATGGGATGAATTTCGGTAGGACAGAGTAAAGCCAAACTTTGTGGGGAAAAATTATCACCAGTTCAAGATAAAGTGCCGATCACAAAGGAAAAATGTAAAACAGTTCTCCTTCTTGAATAGGGCCATATGGGACCGGAAAAACCTACAAAAAAAACTATTTGAGCCCCTCCCAAAAAAAATAATTATTTAAAAAAATAGGTTAAAATAGCAGAAGTCAATCAAGGTTTATTCTTTTTTACTCAGCCTTTTTCATTGTCACCACCAAGCTATGACCTACTTGTAACTGTTTAATTTTTATAATAATGAATAAGAATAAGGAATAAGAGATATAGTTTACCAAACTGTTAGTTACCAAAATGCCTCCTTCCCACGAACCTTTGGTCATTACAATGAAACGGAACCACAAAATATGATACTCTGCTAACCTACATATGAGAACTCGAAAGTCAGGATGCGTTTTCAATGGTGTTTATTCCAAGAATGAATGATACATAGCAACCAGGTAACAACGAATAACGAAATGAACAAAAACAAACAAAAGATAAACAAACGCACATATAAAACATCTAACCATATTCAGAGTGTAACCTATAGTTCATATCTTACATACAATGCTCTTGTATCTGTTCCCTCTTCCAAATGTTTTTTCCTATCCTCCTCTCCTTATTTCTTGGTTGCTGTCCTGTAACCCCCAGCCACTAAACCCTTAGGCGCGGCTCTCTGGGTGTAGTATGGAGGAGGAGTAGATCCCTTGTTCGTGATTATGGGCAACTTGGTTCGACCAAACTCTCACCCTCGGCTGGGCATTGAATTCTCGAAGCAAATCTGCGGTCGGAGCATCCCGCTATTTCACTAAGCGCCCCCTCTCCCGTGTGTGTGGTCTGTGGCGGTCGCCGGTGGTCTGGAGGTCGTTCGATATCCCTTTTCCGGTTCCAGTTCAAACCCTTCCCACCCGGGATTAGAGAGCTCCGCTCGAGTTTTGCGTCGTTGCCCCGTGGAGGTTAAAAAAAAGATGAAGGCAGCATTCCGCTTGATTCCTGATACTCCACCATTACAGTCGCCGCCGCGGTCTAGGGTGGTGGTCTTCAAACAAGGCTTCTACGTCCTTCGTGGTTAAGGTGTTCGCAAAAAAGTTGAATAATGGAGGAAGTAGATTAAAAGTAGGTAAAATCGCTCATTGTAAACACTTTTTCTCAATAATAGATTGAATGGATAGGGGTATGACGGTAGAGGGTTGAGGGGGTATGGCAGTCAAAAACGTTTAGGAAACACTTCTCTAGGGTTGACCCTTGCTTGCGATTCAGCTGTTCGCGTTTAATTTTCATCAAACCCCCGTGAACATCGCAAGACAATGCGATTTTTTTTTACCTGTACACTACGTTCTCCTCCGAGCAGAGAACCCTTTCCAATGAGCTCTGGTTCTTGCCTCATCTTCTTCTTCTTGCCTCCCCTGAGAGGAGCGAATGGCCTCTCGTCTCTTCCATTTCCTTTAAGCCTCCTTGGTCGGAGGGATCGATGGATCGAATGGTGGAGCTATCTACCTTTGGGAATTCATTCCTCTAATCCCACTCCTCCCCCCGTTCGTCTCCCCAGACGCTAATCTCCAGACTCTAACCCCCACTCTCCTTGGCTCTAAATCCCAGAGAGTTTCAGCAGTTTAGATTTCCTCTCCCTTGGGGGGATTTAGCCCCTGCTTTTGGGGTGCTCTCAAATTTATGAGCGGGTACGATCCCGGGAAGCTGCAGAGAGATACCATCCATTATTTCGAATCGTCTGCGACCCCCCCCCCCCTAGCGAAGGCCTTTGACGCCACCCGCAGGCGTTTTGACCAACTCACCTCCTTCTGCTCCTTCTCTGCTCCCCTGCTCCTCTGCTCCTGAGCCACGCGGAGCGGTCGCGGCAATGCGCTCGGCTCACAGGCATTCAACGGGTTTGACGAGGACTCGACGATAACGTCGTCGTGTGAAGAGGTGTAGAGCCTTGATGACGAGGGGTGGTGGAAACACTTGGCCTTCAATGGATAATGGTTTTTATGGAGAGAGTATTTCCAAATGGGCGTTGATTAATGAAATTAAAACATGCTCTTTCAAATTAGGTCTCATATAACAATTGTTCAGCGTGTTCATCTTGGTTCATATTTTTCCATTTTTGGCTGGAACTTGATCTGATGCACTTTATTATTTAGTAATGCCTGATGAAAAGATGTTACGTGGTACTATCTCAATCGATTTCAACGTCTATGCGTCATTATCAAAATAAAATCGACCATAAAATAATATTGAAGAATAAATGTTGAAATCGATCGGAATCAACAGTGTGAGTGGAGTAGTATTTTATTCCCTTTTTGGGATTAATAACAGCTTTCCATCAATCTGAGGAGTAATTAGTACCTCTCCTTTTCTACTTCGAGGGCGTGCCTGGCGTTGGAAAGTTTTCTAGCTCTATTATTTGAAGAGATTTAGTGACTAATTCTATTTTGACCTATGCTATTATTTCTCGAAGTGCTCTTCAATCCTGACCAAGTTTTCAAATGGAAGTGGACTTGATACTTAGTCTAGACTGAAGTGGCTTTTAAACGCTTTGTAAGAAGAGCTTCAAAGAGAGCACTAACTAAAACATTCACATTAACCACTCATCTGGGTATTTAAATTCTCGGTTTCCTACCCGTGGTGGGTATTTAATTTAGAATCTAGGCGTATTTTTACCTTTTTTTAATGGGAAGTTTTAAGCAGTCAAAATAATTTCTAGTTCATAAAATTTAGCCAATTTTTTGACCGATAACTAAACAACAATGAAGTAATTTTATAATTAATATTAATGAATTACAAAAATTAATAATATAAATTATTAAAAATATGTAAATATTTATTTAAAATGATATAATCTTCGACAATATGATATAAATCCATTGTATATTAACTTGTATAGTTCATATTTGATAAACTAATAATGATTAATATAGTTTGAAGGAGTAACATTTTAGTAATGCCATAAATTGTTGCTGGATAATTTTTAATTTTAACATATTCAACGATAATATGCAGGAATTTGAAATAATTTCAAAATGGAATGTATGGAATTGGTAAAGACATCAATTAAGATATTTATTATGATTAAAGAGAGTATTTATTAATTTAAAAAAAATAATAACAATTAAAAATTGTTTATTTATAATTTATCACCAAGAGTTTTTACTCTATGCTATATTTTTGAAAATAGTGGAAAAGTAGGTGTTGACAAAATATTTTTAGGAAAAAAATCATGAAAAAATACTATTTGTTGTGAAATATTTGTTGAATTGCCGGGAAAACAATGGAACCTCAACTTTCTCCTGCACGAACCCAGAGGAGGAACCCAACCTGCATATTCCCCTTCCCGGACGCCCGGCGGGCGGCAACAGCCTCGACTGCAGCTTGACGTAACCATTCACTCCCTACTAAACTCCCCTTCCTCCTCTGCCCATCACACCCAGCGTGTCACAGTACACATTGTTAGAATGTACAAGGGTTACAGTAAATCATGCAATGAACACAATCACTAAACTCTATTCAAAGAAAAGAATCACACTAAAAAAATAGATCTAAGGAAGGATTATCCACGTAAAATTGAAGAAAAACATGTGCATTTCACTAAGTTTCCAAGGCAATTGAAATGCAAAAATATAAAATTGAAAACTATTGTATAAGTGTATTGCATGAATTATTATGTATAAGGCCGTCACTCCTGCCATCCTCACCCATGTTTTTGTTATAGCCCTGCACTAAAACTGATTTTACCACTATTTTCCCTCGTTTCTCTACTTCACGCATATAAGTATCATGGAATATACTTACCACTGTCACATCTCTTTTGTCCTTCCCATTTATGATCTTACCACGAAATGCCACCGATAGTTCTCCTTGCTTCAGTTTAGCAAATTTCTCCTTTCTGCTGGAAACCATTGCTCCGACTACGTCAGTTTTACTTTCAACTAGTTTGTCCACCAATCAAGAGCTAGTGTACCAATTATCTAGGCACAAAGTATGACCCTTTCCCAAAAGGGCATCTGCTAAGTCGAAAATGATACAGGCACTAATATTCTCCGCTTTATATCTCTCACTGTACATAGGGTCCTTCCCCGTGCAGATATGAAAATTCCATAAAGAGGCAGAATTACTTTCGCATACAACAAAAACTTTTACACCATATTTATTCTGCATTGAGAATATATACTGTTTCCAGGAAATACGACCTTTCCACATAAGAAAAGGTTCATCTACGACCAATATCCTGGTCAGGAGAGATTGCAAATTTATCTCTCAAAAATTGCAAAACTGGGTCTATTTTGAAATCTATCCTATCGATAACATTTGCATTGAACGTGCTGATATCCGCAAAATGTAGACACTTTAGGAAAAGGTGAAATCACTTTTCACTGAATACTTTTGAAAAGAAATGAGTTGCTACGCTATCTTGTTTGCTGAAATAAAGTCCATAATCTGGTTTCACAAATAGTTCGTAAAACTCTAGAATGCTCTCCCTATCCTCAATTTTCGAGTCCAGTCTTACCTTCAAACCATCAAACTTCTCTCTCACTTCTTCATTAGCACTCCAAACTTTGGGGTAACCAGATTGATTTGTTATCTATTCCTCCTCCAGGACATCTTCTCCCTCCTATTGTCTCGCTGTCACTGACATCAGTATTGTTCTATTCATCGCTGGAACCACTTTCTACATCACTCTCTTCTAAAAAAGTGAACTATTTATTCCTCTGCCGGTAAACTCCGTTTTCTTTTGCTTTTCAAAGATATAATCAGAACCAAAGCAAAATTATTTCAAATTAAATATTTTGTATAAAGTTACCGGTAATAACAACAAAACTGCAAAAATATTCCGCAAGTTACTCGAGCAAAGGAAATCTCCAAAAACACCGACAACCGCTACTCCAACACTAAACGGATAACTGGGGACAACTCTACTGATTGAAGATTTTCAAAGCAGCTAATTATACATCTCTTATGTGTGAAACCGAGGAGACCACCCTTTGCGAAGGATTAGCAGGGTGGTTTCTTTCGGGAAAAACCCGAGCGCGAGGGGTTTGCCGTCGTGAGTAATAACATGAACTATCCTCCCGTCTTGGTACCATAAAATGTTCTGAGGCCAGGAAAAAGGCTGGCTTTGGGCGCAAGGTATTATAAAATAGCACATGCTTCACCAAAATGAATGTCTGGGAACGAGAAAGCAAATATGTTTTCGTGACGACCTGAGAAAAAGAAGAGCGAACGAAGAATCGTAGGGGCAAGGCGAATGCAACCCGCAACACAATTACAACGTTTCAGTACGAGACGTAGAGCTTCATAGAATAGGGCGGTAGAACCCATCTAACCATGGAAGATTAAACTAAAAGGATGCCTCTAAGGCATGCAAAAGCTCTTCGGCGGAATATCACGGCATTACCTTTGCAAATTAACCGAAAATCGTCATGACGTATATATATACGGCATATCCAGTACCGGAGCAACCGTCCATGACGTATATATACGTCATACCCAGGTGAGTGGTTAAATACAAGAAATCGTTGATTTCATAATTAATTTTGAAAAGAATATATGCTTCAACAGATTTAGCCAAATGATTGTATTTAAAAAATAGGTTGACCTAGGATGGCCGATTCAAGTTTCGTAACAAGTTAATGGCGGAATAAGATTGTCGCTATTAATACAAAATAAAATAAAAATATCCGCATGATTGAGAGAACAGTATTTTTTCGTATTTTCTTAAAAAACGAATTTACCTTGTAGCACCGTGCGGAGAAAGATATTAACCATAATTAATGAAAGAGATTCCTCTTATGTTTTCAGTAGTCGAGTCCAGTTGTTGAATAGACATTAACACTTCTTAATAGATGTAACTTTGAGAGTGTAGAGAGATAGGATGTATTAATATAACCCAAGATTTTTTTAGGAAAAATTTAATTCCTGGTAAACATAGAAAGTAAAAACCATATGCTTGTATCTGTCGACAGTATTATGCTTATTATGAGGAATAAAATAAATGAGCGACGCTTTCCACACTGATGCCCTCTGGCCGCCATCTCGATACATAATTCAACAGTTAGCGTTAATGCCTCAGTCTCCTATTCATATCTATTTATCTATCTATCACTCTCCCTCTCTGTGTCCCAGCGCTTGGAGTATCTTTGATTCAAATTCCTCTGGCTGCCTTCAACTTTTTTAATGAAGCTCCATGCCTGGATTACGAGGCAAATTAAATGCTGTCAATTATTGTTGCAGGTTAAACGACGCACTTTGAGCGCATTGCTAGAACACAAAGTTTATTGTTTAACTCGTGAAGTCGTTGATGCCTTTCTCCTTCTTTTGTGCCTGGCACATCTTCCTTGCATCCCAACGCGGCCGGAGAGTACTCTGTATCAAATCATTTTTGTTTTCACCTGCAATGAGCACAAGTGTATTAATAAGTGGTCGCTGTAGTGGTCGTAAATGTAGTCGCTGAAGTGGTGATTTAGATGAACCAGGAAACGCTCGCCATTTATTTAAAGGAGTCATATTTTAAAGTTTCGTAAAACATATTACATTAAATTGTACATATTTTAATAAAAAAGTATTTACTTTTAACTGTCTATAAGTTTACTTTCGCACTTACGATTGATAATTATACTGACAATGAGTGAAATATTTTCCACGGCATTAGGTTATGTGAGTGACAGTACTCGGTAAATGTCGAAGTATATTTGCTTCAAGTAACTTACTTCATAAAAGCCGAAATCAATTAACCAATTTTCGGGTATTTTATGATTCCCTATTCACATCGTTATTGTTAGCTCAGAGTATCTGATTATGCCACGAATGTAGTAAAGGCTTTGAGTGGCGTTCATCCGGTGAAGAATATAAAGTCACCAAAAATCGTGTAACGTTTAATTAAATCTTGTAATCGCAGGTGCTGCCATTTTCTATCAGGGAATAAGATATGCGGCAAAATTTACTTTCGTAAGATTTAAGTAAATGGTCCTATCTTGAGAAATATTTAGTGTCTGATAGCTCTATTACTCTCTGATCTACTAATTTGCCTTTAATTGAGATGAATTTTAAGAGGGCGTTAAACAGGAATACGTTTTCCTATTCTCTTTTTTTATAATTTAGGTCAGCCACTCTCTCAACCCCTCCACAAAAATGATTAAACTTTTTAAAAATGAAAAAGTGGTTTTGTAAAAGCCAAATAGTTTAAAAATTAAAATAAAAAGATAAAACATTTGACGAGTGAGTAGGCCCCATTACATTTTAAAAGGGACGGCTGCCCCTCCACAATTTCCTTCCACCAAATTCTCACTAAGCCTCTGGGTCTGATCTACTCATAGATCCTCTGATCTGTGGAGAGAACATATTCCGCGAGTTGGAATTCGGAGCTTAATAAATATTCTGTGCGAATCCCCTTTTGATCCTCCTCACCCAATCTTCGCTTTACGGTGTGCTGGAATATAAAACTTCATGACAGTGAAATTACCGCAGGCATTTTTTTCGAATGATTATTACTCAGATTATGAAGTTATTCTCGTGCGTCTTTGAAGGCTTAGGGCCGATATTATTTTGAGAGACTCCATTTATTAATTTAGCAGTAGCACTCAACGTTATTTCTCCCAAAATATCTCATCTTTCATTTGATGTAATGTACATATAAAAAATCGTTACCAGAGGGTTCTTTAAATTACCTATTGATTGAATTATGTCATAATTAAAAAGTGTTCATAGTGCATAAAAAACTGAAGGTTTGGCCTGCCTTATCAGATTTGATCGGACGAGATCCTAAAGATATATAAATTAAAATCAAATTTTAAAATGATTAGCTTTCTCATTGGATTAGTTACCTAACGAGGAATAAGGTTTTCACCAAACAAGTTCTTTATTTTCCTCCTGTTGCTGACAGAAAGCCTGTCCCAATAAGTCATAAATAAAATAAGAAATTACAAAGTGAAGTTGACTGCAAGTAGCCAATGAAAACACCAGAGTCATATTACTACAAGAATGTCAAAATCTAGAAGTCACAGTATTTTCTCCGAAGGTACTGAAGGTACCTTATGATGAGACCCACGTGTCAAAACTAGTCGTACTTAACAATTGGTGAAATGAAACAAAGTGTTCTTTTTTATTCGTTAAAATGAACATCCACAAAGTTAGGCCGGAAACCGTTGAGCAAATACAATATATATCTCTAGCTATGTTGCAGGCCATTGAGAAGAAGAGTGTACACAGAGATACAAAATGCATTTTCTTGGAGGAGGAGTTGCAAGAAAATGAAATCGCATTTCAAAATGTCTTATTCCTGACAGTGTGGGAAGGTTTATAATTAAATTCATTTAACAAATTAAAGCATTTCTCAAATAACCTTACGTGGGCACCCAGATATCCGGTTATTGACATAAGGACTAGGAAAACAAATTGATTAGCCAACAAATGTAAGAGGTTGTGTGTGGGAAGTTGGGTGATTAATAGATAAAAACGTATGAGGTAAGAGAGGAGAAATGTGTCACAGCAGTCACATGGACATAACATAAGTAACAGTATTCTGATTCTGATTCTTCTAACTCCGGACTATTTTTCAAGCAATTTACAGCCTACTGAGAAGAGTATTTTAAAGTTTTAGCAATGCCTTTGACTTTTCAAGTTTGGTATTGTGACATCGTAATAACTTCAGAATAGCTTACTGGAAGTGAATAAGAAAACATTTTATAACCAGAATTATTAGTTTACATAGGATAATAATGCAAGATTTAAAAAAATATTGATAAAAATGGAATTTATTTGGGTTAAGTAACGCATTGGGAGACCGTGCGAATGCTGGGTATAGATTGTCACCGAGTAACCTTTTGAAACGGACATTTCTCTTTTTTCTTTTAATGTTGTTGTTTTCACGGTGTTCTTTAGTCATTCGGATATCCTTTAGCGAGTAATCTCTATTTCGCATTTTAACTTCAATATTGATGAGAGTTTAATGCCTCTTTCACTTATTTTCACTTTGGAAATATTTTCCACAGCATCAAAGAAATTGCTCAAGAGAAAGGCTATCTTTTATACTTTAAAATATATTATAGCTTTCATACCTAGATTAGTTGAAGTAGAATGGAGTGGTAGTAATTCCAAACAATGCATAATGGGTTCAAAAAGGGAAGCGAATTTATCCAGGGGTAGTATTTTATGTGCATTCGTGCTCGATGGTTCACGTTAGGAAAGTGAAAACCAACGTTTAATATGTAAAGAAATCCGATCAGCGTATTCCTGATCGGCCTGGCGTAATCACATTGCCGGAACTTTGGATTTCCATGAGTAAAGTTGGGGTTTGGGAATCATGATTTTAAAAATTAGCCGGACAGTTTTACAGGTAGTTATATTATATGTTTCTCTCTTACGTCCAAGTTTATTCATAGCATCGATTTCAAATCGAATTCTGTTCGAAAGGTTAAGTGAGCCCGGAGTATATATGCATATAGATATGTATGTACATTTGCGAACTCTTTTTCTTTATGGGGCAGTGAATGATCCATCGAATGTGTAACCGCTTTGTATCTCTCGTGCCTGTCAAAATGTTGAGCTTTTCAATTTCTTTCCCAACCTGTATCTCGTCCACGGGGAATCCCAACCGCCATGCCAGTGCCATATTCATTTCAATCTCTCTCTCCCTGCCAATCCAACTCTCTCTCCTCCTCTAAAACACTTTCGCACATTTCCAATTCGGCACTTCTCTTCAATTGACCAACATCAATGAATACATGGAGTGACCGCGACACCACTTAAGCCAACGAAATCCCTTTTTAACGGCCGATTTCGCCAACTGAAGGTTGAAATCTGGGGGGTTATTTTGTAATCTCACATTTTTAGTGACTCATAGTGAGAATGCAGGATATTCTTTTCCCACTCTTAATGATCGGCTCACAAACGGTTCGTGAATTGTCGAAGCTTCAATTACCTCATATCAAATAAAAGATGCCGAGACTAGCGAATACCCAGATTGCTTAACATCTTACGGAATATATCTTACACTGTACATACCACGAAAACCTAAATATAGTCAAAACTACAAGAGACATGTAAGCGATCGCTCAATATTTAAAAAACATTAAGTGCATCTAATTAGTGTTTGATTCAAAATCCCGGGGAATATCTACCAAGAACGTAGATTTTTTAGGCAATATTTGTTGAAATTATGAAATTATGATATAACTATCTGAATTTCATTCTCCATACACTGACGGATAGGTACACGAAAACAAAGGTATCAGCAGCATTGTATGGGAAATATTGATACGAAATATATACACAGTAATTCAAGCTAATAATAACATAAGCATTTAAAACAAAGCGTACCTTCAAGTGCCCAATATATTGGAGTCGAAAATGCTGAAGTTCTTCACGTTTATCAAATTACAACAATACGATTTAAAATTGTTTGTATCTTTCGTGCCCTTGTTTATTTTCCAACTCAAGCTTCAAGTGAAAACGATGGTGGCTCCATGTCACGTTCTTTATGACAGGTGAGATGGAACTAATGGCAGGAGGAGATAATGAAACGGATCAAGAGTCGAAAGATACGGATCAGAGCGGATGAATCGTCTAAAAGACCAGCACATGACCGGCAGTTCACCGTTTGAGATCCGAAGATGGTCACGCCTCCTGGGTGGCGGAGTTGAGCTACGAAAAAGTGACATTTTATGACGTATTCTCACTAAAGTGACATTACAAAATATCCCCCCAGTACTTGTTCACTTTATTCCATCTCAGCCATGCAATATCCTTGGATTCTAAAAAAGGTTTGAAATATCTCTAACATTTTTATATAGTTTATGAAGATAGCTCGTTAATGGTAAAGAGGAGAACTCCTTCATTCTCAAGTTTCGATTTCATATCAACCTGGCCAACTTGTTATATGCTCACCTAAGATATAAATAAAAATAAATTTAGTAGCGGAGAATTGTATGCTTAATTGGATATGGGCCGAATGTTTAGTTGTTACCCAGCAGTCTCACAGCCCCTAGCAGGCCCCTTCGTCAAAAACGGTATTTATAGTCAAATTTCCACCCCCAGCAGCCCCATCCGCCTCTCCTAATTCTGGCAGGAGATGCTAGCTCCACCAGGGGCCCCCTTATTGAAAAAATAACACAACATATATTACTAAACTGAGTCTAATGAACGTGCATAGCCTTAAATTAATAATTTAGAAGATTTGGTGTTAATAAAACAACGGTGAGATTTGCTCTTAATCGATAAATATCTGATGTGACGCCAGACTCATTCCAAGGATGTTCATATGCACTCGCAGCATATTTTTTCCCACAATTTCTTCTTCTTGTGGCAGATAACTGCGTCCGTTTTTTTTACTTTCCACTGTATCTTTATGCTTCTACACCCTGGTCACACAAAATCTTCTTTTCCACACCGTTGAAGCTATTTGCACTATTTGCACGAGCGGCCATATTAACAGTTTTCATGCTGCGTCTGGCTCTTTATTTATCCGTATCCATGTTGATCACGAGCGTCACCACTGAAACATTTGAGCTGCGAATTGCATTTCCCGCCGTTTGTAGTCCTTAGTTACCAGATCTAATCCCACAACCATCCCCTACCTAGCAGTACCCTTAATTTTGACTATAGGGCGTACAATTCAAGGGGCCTGCTGGGTAGGGGATTGATAAGGGACCTTCTGGGTAACGACTATAAATACGGCCCTATATATTCAGAATAGTAGCGAATGATATTCTCATTCCCCGATTCTCCATAACTATTCATACGAGAATTTGAATTGACTCTGCATTTCTGCAAACATCACCGTTTGTCGATAGTAAGCGTGCACCAGGAGATGCGTCAATGTGTATTATGATGGATATGGTGGATATTAAATTAAACCTTTATTGATAATCCAATGAACTCCTGGAATACTGAACAAATATTAAAGAAAAACTTTATTTGCTGGAATCCAAAATTAAATTTCAATTTAAATTCTTTTTTCTGTCATTTTAAAACTTCTCCATAACAATTGATATGCAGTGTATTCTGATGAACTCGATACTCTCAGGCGTTACTTTGTAAAATTCCATTTTGATAGAATCAAAAACAAACAAAAAAAAAACCGGTTTCGACGCATAGGCGACATCTTCAGGTAAATTTCATATCAAGCACAGAGTATATATACATGAACTGGGGAGGTATGGGGGGGGGGAAAGGGAAGGGAAGGAAGGTATTGACAGGAGGGGAGGGGAGGGTCGTAGTGAACCGGTCGTAGTGAATAAAATTGATTGTAAAATTTACAAAGTTTGTTTTTGGTTCTATCAGTGCATTCTGACCCCAAACTATAAGCAACAAATTCTGAGTGAACTCAATTATGTGATACATGATTTATTTTTTACCATTTTTTATTCGTAGTTTGGTAGATAAATCCCGTCAGAATGAATGGTGGGCCCAGTTTCTGTTGGCTTGTGCTATCTTGGAGACGAATTCAGCACACTTGCTATGGTTGTTGGTTTTTCTCGTCCTCTAAGGAATGTGGCTAAGAGAACAGCTGTATGCACCAGTGTGGTATGTAAGGCTAATGACCACGCTGTCCGAGTTTGTGTTTCTGTAAATGCTTACTTATATAATACCTACAAGATTTAGCGTGCGGACACTGACTGGCGCGGGTTCGCATCTCAGATTCGATCCTAAAGTGTACTTCTAGGAAGTTCTCTCCACGAAGCAAATTGAGGATCAGCCTAAGAGGTTTCACTTCGATATATATTATTAAGTCTCCGTTTCAAAGGTTTAATTTTTTTTAACGACGAATAAAAATTCTCTGTCTATAAATGGAAAGGCATATTTAGACTCTCTTCTTCAAGGCATCAGCTCTTCTTGGTCCTTGTTGATTAGAGTTTTTTTTACCTCGGTGCAGACATATCGGTCAGTTGTCAATTTCGTTTTACCTCTTTGGCTATCATTAAAGTTTTCAGTCTCCGCGTCACCTCCTTCATTTTTTATCTCTCATTCGATTATTTCTCTCTCACTCTTAATATTTTTCTCCCTTAATTGTAATATTCAGATAAGAGGATTATTGTTGAAATATTTAAATAATTTAAATTTGAATTGAAATTAAAAAAGTAAAAATATCGTAAAAAAAAATATATATTTTATTCATTGCAACAATAATACACTACATTTAATATGATAAATGCATAATAAAAACATTTTTGACCGTTTATATTGTGATTATGCTTGCATACATATTAATTATTATTTTAATGAGTAATTTTCCATTGAATGAATATTTTTAATCAATGTATTATCTTCTTACAATGTATTGGAAATATCTGAACAAAAATTATCTTTTATTTCGAATTTTGCGGCAAGAGCTACAGCAAGAGTATCAACATTCAATTTCGATATTTCACTTCCCAAAAACTCATTAGCAATTGAAAGAAAAACTCTTTCAACTTCTGCATCAGTTCCAGGGCAGCACAACGTAAATTGTGCAAGAACAAATAAATGTTCACATGAAATATGATTATGTTTGAAATGGCTGAATATTTCCACCCATATTTGATCAATTTCAACATGTTAATTTTCCCATTCAACCTGTTCATTTCAAAATGTTGATAACGTCTCGCCGCACTGTACTTACCGAGCCTTGACGAATCGTCATATCAAGTACATATACGTCACATCACGTGTAACGGACCGGCTTGGCATCGATCAAATACAGAGATTTACAGATTAGTCTTCAAATATCGAAAAGGAGGACATGTAGGAGGACACTTTTTGAGGGAGGATAGAACTTACAAAAGAAGGACTGTCCTCCCTAAAGGAGGTCGGATGGTGACCTTAATTATATGCATATTACTCCCATTTATAAGGTGGTACCTTGCCCTTCACTTAGCTAACCTTCGGTCTTCTTGGCTCATTTCAAAAGGCCATAGAACACCTGTCCACACTTGATCCATCGCATTATACACATTTATAATGCACTCACTGGTCACAATATTCACTTTCTAGACAGAGAAACATAAAATATGAGCATACAATGAACAACGAAGTGGACGCACGGGTACTGTGGCAATTTCTTATCGCGCTTCCCCCTTTAATGGTTAATTAATCCTTTTTCTTCTTTCTTCCCGTGCTGGGTCTCCGTTACTATGTCTCACTCCCAAAATCTTTGTTTTAAACATTCTCCGCGGAACCCATCTTGGCAGCGTGCGTCATTACCTATCACCATTTTGTTTAAAAATCTCCCTTTACTATGTGTGTTGGTGGATCGGTACTATTGCCCTGCTTTTTCTATTGGCTGTAGTGTTATCCCCACTCCTAATTAATGTATACCTAATCGCCACGAGTTCGTTCTAAACATGACCAATATGGCGTATCTTTCCGTTTCCTTCGCTTTTTAACAACGATAATTCAAGCTGTAATGTTACATTCTCAATGCATTTCATTGATCATCACTTGAGCGCCCTACGGAATTTAAAAAATAGACTTTTTCAATCAGTATTTCATTAATTTTTTTCTAATTATTCGACTTTTGATACGCCAGCTATAGTGCATCAGGCAAACTCTTAAGTTATCCTCGAGTGAAACTTAAATGCAATTGTAATATGCCTGACATCTCTTAATATCTGATTTATCATTTTAGTACTGGTGATTTAATACCGTTGCTTATCATGCAGTGAATCTTTTTGCGATTTTAATTTAATAAATGCTCTTGAAAGGGTTTGCACCGTTGGATTTGCAGAAGCTCGCGAGTTGAGGTTGATAATCCCGATAATAGTTACCTTTCCCTGGTTCACTAACAGCGACGCTGAGAGCACTGTATCTTCAAGGGACTCCTATTTAAGCGGGTGGGCAGCCGTTAGGTACCGAACGAGGAAAGCTGTTTCTTCAATTGCGTTGAATGCAGATGATAGGCGATTGTGTACCAATGAAACGCATTAATGAAATATAAAATTTCATATCAAAATATGAAACAACTACAACATTTATCATAACGCATGTGTAGTGCTGAGTATAATACAGAATGAAACGTTGAGGTGGAATAAAATTGAGGGCTAGAAAATGTAACCACGGTTAATTTATCCAAACCCTTTCCGGACGCCCGATGGAAATTCTATCCCACTTCCTTTCATCCGAATTATACTGGCCTGAAGTAATTTTGTGCATCCATCCGGACCAGGAATATCCCCTTGCGGCCTCCAGAAAGGAACATAATAATGCACTTGCGTCCACCGCAACAAACATTTCCGCTCCTTTCATTTCCCTATTCTTAAATCCTTCCCATTACTCTCCCTAAGTCAAGTCGGTCGAAGCATTAGCACACTCCGCCTTTGCTCCACGGCTTACCACGGCTGGCCCTTATGAAAGCATCCCCTTCATTCATCCAACCAGACATTCCCGGAACCAGATGTAATTATGTGCGTCCGCCCGAGGCTGTTTCCTATTGCCACCGCTCTATCCACCATGCCCCCCGTGCCAAGTGGGTGGTTAATCTTCTGCGAGTTCTCCTCTCCCCTCATTCCATCTCCTGCCATAATGACCAATACTCTCCTTCGCCTAGATGAGGTCAGAGGTGGACGGACACTTTTAACCCATTCGTCCCTGCCTCCCACTGCGCGGTTGGTTCTCCCACGAATGTAACAAAGAAAACACTCGGGACACAGTATATCGCACTTCTTAGCACATGGTGCAGATAAATATTGGGTTCATATTAATACTCATGGCTTCTAGTTTGAGTTATTCTAAAATGAACTCCCACATTGGAAAAGTCTCCTTTTCATATCCTTTACAAGAAAA
Source organism: Pyrrhosoma nymphula (assembly GCA_963573305.1). NCBI lineage: Eukaryota > Metazoa > Arthropoda > Insecta > Odonata > Coenagrionidae > Pyrrhosoma > Pyrrhosoma nymphula. The sequence continues at coordinate 132,790,234 of OY754336.1, forward strand.
TGTTTGCCTATTTATAGAATTAAAAGGTAAATTAATTCGGTGATTAAGTTTAATTTTGAATGAGTTGCGAGTAAGTTTGTGATAGCGACAGAGGTCCAAACAATAGTTTAAATGAAAAATGGATTTTTCGGTTCGTTGACGCACAACAGATGTCCAAACTTTAACAGTGTATCGGGCCAGAATCTATGGTACAAAAGAAATATTATAGCGTTAAATAAACCATGTAACATTTAATCTTAATTAAACTTGTAAAATCGTTCTAGTATCTGTTCCTCAAACAAATTAATCTTAGACACCTGTATTCATACCTTATTTGAATGTTCGAGGAGTAATCTTACCTTATTTGAGTATTGGAGGCAAATAATAGTCGTTTCTATAATAATGGAAGAAAATGGAAAAACGCTTAAAATATAAGCTTTAACAAATATTTGTTTAATTAAAGATCACGACGTAAAAATCGAATGCAATGAAACAGAGTAATAACCTCTTTGGCATATTTCAGTCTAAATCTCTCCATTTTAGATGTATTTTTAAATATTTTAATGATAAAACGAAAATTGATCTGAAAGGAAATCTCCTATTTAATCTCATTGTATATCGAAATTTTGTATATCCTCGAAATATGTGGACTTCCACAGATTACGTTCCGACTATCTGGGTAATTATGAATATTTCCTGAAAATGTCAGCCCTCAAGTTTGTTTGGAAATGCCCAGGAATTTGTATCGAAGACGTCATCTAACGTTTCCTGTCACATGTCGTTCATGAGATGGTTTTACACATCAACCAGCAATCGTGTTCACAGCAGGAGATATATAGCTGGCGTTAAATACATGACGATAGTGAAGAAGTTCCACTTCAAAATAAATGTTCTAATCCCAATGTTAGCCGAAATAACACAACATATTTCAAATTTATTCCCCGTGAAATAACTTAGAAGCGTTCGGGTCTCGATTTCCGTGCACGAGATTATCCCACAGTGGCTTCCCCCACCACGGCGCCATTCACAAAACGTCATCTCGGAGCAGGTTGCGAATTGACACCGACCACGAACAATTTTTAAAATGTCAAGTCTTAAACATTAGCGCATACAATAGCTTAAGCACCCTCCGGATTTTAGGATCGCCTGGTCAAGGAGCACGTTGAGATATTCTCATGGAGGAAAACAATCTCAAACCGAGATTCAAGCCCCTCACCCAGCAACTCCTTGGGGGGTTATTTTCTAATCTCACTTAGGTGAGAATACGTCATAAAATACGGGAAATTACGTCATTATTCGGCAAGGAGTTTGCAGGGGGGAGGAGGGAGCGAGGCACGGCAAGCGCCCAGCGGATATTCCGGATATTTCGGATGAGGTCAGAGGTGGACGGACACTTTTAACGTATTCGTCCTAACCCCACCTCAGGCACTCCTAAACTGCTGAGCAATTTGAGATCTATTACTATAAACATCTGTTTTCGTTACATTTTCTAGTAGTATTTTTGTTTAACGTGCTTCGACGGCTAAGGTTATTTCGCACATACTGTCTGCCACGCGCAGACAGGGGCAACAGCACTCGGACGAATCGGAGGATCACCCATCCAACCTCGAACCGAGCCCAACGATGCTTAACTTCGTGACTGATCGGGAACCGATGTTTCCATCGTGGCAGGCCGTTATTCGTTACCCCGTTACATTTTCTACTTCGCTCGTCCGGCAAATGGGCTTCCTCATTTACTTGATGCGTACAGAGCAGTTCGCAATTAAAGTAAAAAAGCAATGCCAACCAACTGAGGAAAAGCCACGTGGAAGACGAAGAGCACTTACTTTCTCTCCGTGGATTAAAAGCCTTTTCAGAGAGAGATAATAAATAAAGCCGCTAATGTTTTTTGCAGAGCTGGGCCGAATGTAATTTAAGGCATGAGTAAGAAGAGGTCCCGCGACAATCCTCCCTTCATCCCTCATAATCCCCGTGCTTCGTAATCCAAGAGGAAAGAGAAGAGACGAGTTATGAGAAATAAGAGCTCAGGACTTATGAGCAGATGACTTAAGAATAATGAAAGCGCGGTCTTTCTTCCACTGCTATTTCTGTTGAGAAACAAAGGCGACAAAGCTAAGCAATGTAAGCATAAAATTGCAACGGACCATACCCTAAAACTTGCCCTTGCAATAGCCTCCGAATTACTTAAATTACACACACTTTACGTGATTATGCAGGATTTTACCATGACGGCGGAAATCATGCATTTTACTTCGCCCATTACCCTGGGATTTCCTCTATTTGCTATGCACGTAAATTCCGTAATGATTTAATTTTAATGAAAAACTTATTGAAAAATATAACTCCTAAATACTATTGTTGGACAATTTTAAATAACAAAACACATGTATATAGACATTGAAGTAAGTCTTCTCGGGTCTTCACCCAGATGAGAGGTTCCATGTTCCCCAACGCATCGAGAGCCATGTGCGGGACCTCAAAACGTTGGAAAACAAGAAAACTTTCATACGGATTGGGAAGACCAGGGAAGACTTAATTCCACTGATTCACCCGGAAAACACTCGATATTTCAGGATAACCTTTATAAAAACATTAGATGGACCAAAAAAAAACGTAGCAGTAATTATTTCAGACTTTGCTGGCGCGACAACAATGGTTTGAAAGTTATTTCAGAAGGTAAATAAATCAAGATAAAGTTAAAGAATAGAGGAAAGTACCTATCACCAATAAATAATTTAAAACATCGCATTGGATGATGAGAAACCTCAAGGGGAGCATTGTAGGCACAAAATTAAGTAGAATATAAGACCCTGGTACGACTGATTTTCGAGTTAACAGTGCGGTAGCCACATGGAAATGGGCACATATTACATCATTAAGGAAGGCACAGAGAATTGTGGCGAAATTGTTGAGGAAACATAGGAGGATATAGAGCGTAATAGAAATGCTAATAATACTGGAATGGGAGTCGTTGCAAAATAGAAGGAAGAGATGCAGGAGGCTATCTTGATTACACCACGTGCTAACGTGAAGAAAAACAAGTGGAGAGAGTTCTATAAGAATGAAAGAGAGAAACGCGAACTACATAGGAAGGATTGACCATCGACAAAAGATGAAATACCGGTGGCAAAGGACTCGTATTAAGAACTTTTCATTCCTTAATAGAAAGAACAATTATGGAATAGAACAACCTGTCTGTAGATCTAATTTGAGCCTTTTCTAAAACATGTCATTATTTTTTAGAAAAGGTGCACAAATATCTTGGAAGAAGGATTGTGTAAAATATTTTGTATATCGATAATTATTTTACTCACTCCAGCTTTCTGGCGCAGGAGGTTTACTTTTTATATATACAAGATGAATTTTGTCGACAATGTATTTACATTTTACTACCTGACATTTAACCAACTTGTATTATTTTCATGTTAATAATAATTGAGATAAATGTCATTCTTGCAAGGATAGGACTTGAAAGATCAGTTGCCTTTTAAAAATACAGTTTTATCGTTTAAAGTAGCAACTAATATATAAACGTGTCAAAGAGTGAAAAACCAACTGATATGCCAACAATAAAAAATCTGAGGTACCACTTTTTATGGTTGCATTTAAATTTGATGAAAGACTTTACTTGAACTAGTTAGAACTAGACTTTAGGCGTCGCCACGCCAACGCCACCGCCGGCCCTGTTTCGAAAGACACCGCCGCCGAACTCAGGGCCGGCGCAAAATCGGTGAAACAATAGCGCAACTTTGTTGGCAGAGCAGCCAGAAGGCGGGGACGCTTCCCTCTCATCCCTTTATTCATTTGAATGATGTAGCTCCGAGCTATGACATAGACTGCAGTTATTTCAACTCGGTTTTTCAAAGTGAATTTGAACGAAATCGTTCAAATTCACTTTTATAGTTTGAGAAGAAGGACCACTTGGTGAGAAAATGCAGTCATTAAACCTATTTGTACAATACTTAAGAATTTGTAGCCCCTTGAAATCGAGCTTATTCTTCAAGTTATTAGTTCTCGGTGTGGACACTTGTCATCGCAGAGTTACTGTTGGCCAACTCGCGTAGTTTTATGCACGATAACAAGCTATTTCGCTTCTTAAAGAACTGTCCTACTCATTCACAATCATATTTATTGCCTTATTTATCTACATTCACGAAAATTTACGTGCATATTCACGAGTATGTAGAATCGCCAAAGTCTAAATGTCTTTCACCTACAAAAAAAGCCCCACCTACCCCCACCTAGTTTCCTTCAGCACTTGGTAGAATGGAATGTATATAATGATATTTTGAAGCACTTGGCTGCACATTTTTAATTTATCGCGTCTCGTTTCTAACATTGCTGTCTATGCACAGTGGCGCCACACGCGAATCCGTAAGTACTACATCTAAATTATTCCTAACTTGTAACTATGTTCCTTTAACAACATAATAATGATTACTTACTCTTACTTACTCCCATGGGCATTTATACCCTAGATGGTATTTGGCCTCGCCAACTGTCTGCCTCCATTTCTTCCGATCTTTTGCATCCACCTCGCTGACTTTCATTTTCCTCATATATCAATGGTATCCTCATCCTTCCATCTTTTTTTGGTCTTCCCGGAGGTGGCCTTCCATCAGGGCTTTCTGCCCAGACTTGTTTTAATATATGGTATCTTGTTCTCGTCTCATGACGTGCCCTGCCCATCGCAATCTCCGGCTCTTGGCCTCAGCTACAACGTCCGGTGAGTTAAAAAGATCCCTGATTTCCTTATTGTGTTTTATTCTCCAAGTTCCAATTTCTCTTGTGGGTCCAAAAACATTCCTTAACACCTTATTTTCGAAGGTAATTAACTTCTTTTCCGTTCCTTTGTCGATAACCTATGATTCAGCTCCATGTAGAAGAATTGGTCTTACTATGGTTTTATAAATTTTAAGTTTGGCTCTGATGGATAAAACTTTGGATGTATAAAAACATAATAATGATTAATATAAGTTATTTTCACGAGTAGGCATCTTTTTTAGAAAAACCTACATGGAAAGTAGCGAATGTTAGGTCCTAACCTATGAGCCTCGTGATGGTGTCCCCCCCGCAGTCTTATCCCTCGTCAGTCGGCCGTAAAACACGAGGTGCAACATTCCATGGGAGTGGAATTTTTTATAATTCCTCTAGTTCTGTAGAAACAGCTGTACACTCGCAGGTAGAACAATCCTCATAATCCAATACCCATTATGAAATCCTCAGAAAAAAAGCTATTGACGAAGTATACCTAGTTCTGGCTGGACTAAAATTATTTTGAAGGACAAATAAATTGTTTCACATCACTTTCAAAGATTGAGAAAAGATCAATTTGTTGAGGATAGGTATACTGTTGCTACATGGGCGTACTTTTGATCCGCATTGGTTAATTAGTTTACTTGGTTGACTCATGTTAAATCGAATTTCACGTCTTTTTCTGTACATTCTTGCAATGCTTTGTGCTATGAAATATTTACGCACCTTTAATGTGCTTAGGGGCCGTTCAAATATTACGTAAGACGATATATATGCCATTTTTGACCCCCCCCCTCCCTCCCACTATGTAAGACAATGTAAGATTTTCCCAACCTCCCCCCTCCCTCTCATTTTTACGTAAGATGTTAGATAAGTGGATCTATTCTACGTTAAATTAAACATTATGATATCACTTGTCTATTTCCACACTGTTTTATTTCAACCGACCATGGTTTCGGCATCGTATGTTTAATATCAAAGATTTCCACCGAATTACGCCGGAAACTGTATTTTTTATCCTACGCTCACTTTCTGCAGTTTCATCTTTCCATAGAAGCCATTCCTGAAGAAATTCCTGTACTGACTTTTTAATATATTGCCCCTTAAATTTCCTTAATATTCACAAAGATAAGCGAGCATCGTCGCGCTCCCAAACGAATATTGTTTTTGCTGTATTTTCCATTTTTTTTCTCGGTCAATTGACTCGCTAAATGCAAGCGAGTTTTCATGTAGTTATCTCCTATTCTGTGAACGATATATGTATTTCCATGAAATAATATACCTAATAATTAGTTCTGCTGACTTTTCAGTTCCGGAACATCCTCCGAAAGCCTTTAACGATGGCACTGAGCGCGTGAAAAAGAGGAAAGCCCACTGCCCTCTGCGAGGAAGCTGGTGCATCTAAGCTCGCTTATGCAATTCAGGCGATCCCTCGGGCAGAAGAACAAGAAACTGCGGCACATCTAGTAAATGAAGCTACAAACACTACCCCTAGAAGACCATTAAAAATATGTAAAGCTTGTAAATCCACCGAATTGGGAATAGACGAGGTACTCTGAAGATGAAGCGCTATCCATATTCACTGAGGCAAAATCATCGAAGCATCAATATAACCTGATGATAATAGGAGCCAACTCAAGAAACGCGAACATATCTAACAATCCTACAAGCGTACATTACTGGCAAAACTCAGATGTTACACTTCCAAAGAAGAAATTTCAATTTCAGACTCCTTCGCGGAGGTTAAGATTCAAGCTTTGCTTGGTCACACAGCGGACCACCTTATTTATAGTTGGGGAACTGAAATATTTGATTCATCCCTCCTGATAAAAAAATTAGTGTTTGTCTTAAAATGGGGCTTCGATGGTGGTTGTGGGCAGTCAAGATATAAGCATAAAAATCTGATGGAACATTAGATGGAAATGGTCTTTTTGTCATCCCTCTGGTTCCATTACAAGTTTATGATCCATTGGGAAATGATCATCAAGAAAAACATGTTTTTGGCAAAATCCGCGTCCTTCATCAGGCAGGTGTTGCAGGCCTATTAAAATAAAATATATTAAAGAGACATTATATCTTCTTGTTGGAAAAAAAGACATCATTGTCTTACAGATCGAGAATCTTAAGATCTTTATTCCAACAACAGCTCCAGGCATCTCCATCTCATATTGTCTTTTGCCAACAATAATGGACGAAAAGGCCATCAATGTTCTCAGCCGTTGTTCTAGCCAAAAATGCAATGTATGTGATGCAACTCCTACCATAGTTTAATCTATTGATCTGGTATTACAGGGGCAAGTGAATGAGAAAGCATTACCTTCGAATTGTCTACTCTTGACGCCTGGATAAGAAGTTTTGAGGGCCTTCTTCACATCTCACAAACCCAATACGATGCGTAAAACACCTAAGGGCCCCTTTTTGGGATCTTTGGGACCCTATGATATTTTTAGATTAAAAACCTTCTCCTTGATAAAATACATATATGTGCCAACTTTCATAGTGATCGGTGAAATGGTGTCGAAGTCTATTAATCTCGGGCAGACAAACAAAAAAATATACAAACATCCATTTTTATATAAATAGACTAGCGAATGGTACCCGTTGAAATTCAACGGGTATGAAAAACATCGATCTTGTTTTATATGAAAACCACAAAGGCTGAAGAAAAACTGTCTGCGTGGTCATTTCAGGAATTCGTAACCTATCTTGCATGTTGTGTTCGTTGAAGTAGACACGATGACCGTTTTCAAGGTGCACGGACAGATGAGTGACTGTTGGTCCTCTTTCATGCACGAGAAACCAAAAAATAGGCCACTCAGACTCATTACTACTTAAATAGCACCCAGGTTGATAAGATGGTCACCTCGTCCCTCCGTTTGTCTTGAGCCATCTTCTGAGTGATTAACAGCTTGATCGCTTCCCTTGTGTACACAAATATATTTGCATTCAATGACTTAATTGAGTTCCGCAATTCAACGTTGATATGTGCGTTGAGTATCTTAATCAGGATTGGATAGTAGAGTACAATCCAGCTGTTGACACCGTCAAAATGAGCATTTTCAGCAGCACCCATGTTTATTTGTTCTATTAATCCTTCATTACCCGGATTGCATCTTTGGCATAAAGGGTAGCCATAGTCATTGATTACGGTTGCTCATTAAAATAATTTACGGTGATTATTAGCGCACTTGTCGATTTTCATACACGGATGTCGTTCATTGGGCAGAATTTTCGTTCTTTTTTTCAGGTAAGAAGCATGTGGTGACGTAATTATAATTTCCGCCGTCTTAAAACAATTTGAAGTTTTGAAACAGATGGGTTTATATTTGAACCATATTTGCAGCTTGCTACCCGTCAGTAAGTTGGGTTAAGGTGAAATTTGTGCGGTTCTTAGCGTAACCCAAGAAACACCACGGGGAGATTGTCATGAGATCGTTGGTGGGCATGTCTTTGAGCATCCAATTTTAACTTTTGTCGTTTCTCTTGCAAGAGGTCATTTTCTAGCAAAGAAGACATTCCTCTTGCTTTAAAATACTTTTTCGAAAGGTTATCCTTTATTCTATTTGGAATGTGTATGGATATAGTTTTAAGTCCAAGGAGTGGAAACACAACGGCGAGTGAAAGTCTTAAATAAAACTAGGCAACTAGATAATTGAATTAATGTAAGTTTACTGCACTTTAACACGTTTGAATATATATTACTAACTTGAAACGTTTATAATGTAGCAATTGGTCTAAAACAGTTCGCAATCGCAATGAGAGGCAGACGGTTTCACTACGTGTAATACATCTGAGTTTTAAACGATAATAAACAGCGTCGTGTTTGTTGTAGCAACAGAGGCATTGTTACCATAACTATTCGCTGCACGTAAATATTCTTGCACGTTTAATTCCTTTAAGTGTATCGTTTATTACGTAAGTGTTCTCTCATGTACATGCAGTGCCCCTTTGAAAGCTACTTTGAGAATAGACAATGAAGAGTATACTAATTGTAAATATGCATTGAATATGTCGATTACCCCCCGAAGCAATCTTACGGAGGCCCTAGGGACCCTGGGGCTTTCTTAACAATATTTTCTATCTACGTTCTATTATGGGCCTGCAGTAAAACTTAAATGCTTGAGGCGTGAATATTCTTTGAAAATCTAATCTCTAATGTAAACGAAATATGCTATTAATGATTTCAGAGAAAAATGGCAGAGTTTTCAGCTAAAAACATGTTTTTCAGACAATTACGAAGTGTAAAAGGAAATCGGTTGAAAGATTTAGAAATATTAATTATTCAACCATCCGATTAAAAAAATCCCAGCCCATCTTAAAGATGCCACCTATCTTGAGTGAAAGTACTTTTAAAAAGCAAAATTTGAAACCACTACACCGAACTCAATGCTTATCATGGACCACTAGGGGCCACCAGGGGGTCCTTTGGGGGCCCTCAGGGCTCTTTAATATAGCCTATGTTCAACCCATACATATTTTATTTCTACATACAAAATTTCAGCTCAATCGGTTCAGTAGGTTTTGAGTAATTGAGCAAGAGACAGAAACAATTACATTTTTTTATATTAGTATGATGATGATTTACCCAAAATATCCTCAGAATTGTGGGCAAGCACGCCGGTTTTGGTGAAAAATAAAAGATCTCCTTTGAATCTGTCTATTTAAGCCAAAAAATTTACTTTGTGTAAAACTTGGAGAAAAATTATAAACGAATCATAAAATGCCATTGGTTAATTTCCGATGCGGGCACATGTTCACAGCAAAGGCAAGAGGGATATTATAAGATGGGAAAACATGTCATCGGAAGGCATCTCGTTGGAAGTAGCCGTCGGTCAGCATTGCGGCGGCGGGGCGGTGGGGTCAAGGGGAGGGGGGGAGGGCTTTAAACCACATCAAACAGTTGATGCACGGCACACACAGTGAGTGGAGCTGAAATCGAAAAAGCTGGCCAGAATTCCACGTGTATGCTTTTTTCACTCCGCATTGATGTCTTTCATGCGGTGTTGCATTTTACATCTTAAAGTTGCCCACCAATAACCAATGTGGCTCAAATTTCAGCATGTTTCGTGAATAAAACGCCCGTCTTCAGTTTTCTTTGAATACCTCCTCAAAATTCAATCTGTCGCAGAACCACTTGTGAGAAAATAGAAGAATACAACTTTGTTTTATTCCATTTGACATTTTAATTTAAATTTATGTATTTTTTCCGCTATTTGCGTTATATTAAAAAAATATATTATGAAACAAAATGGTGAAATTACAATAGAATGAGTTGGGGTACAATTAGTTGTCATGTGCATTTCTCTCCAAATTGTTTTAGTATGAAAAATGTCTACGTTTATTTCTTCCCAGCTCAAGCTACATGTCTAATTCAAACTCTTTTTTCTCAGGAATGACGAAGAAGGGTTTGGGGGGCAAAGGGATCGCATATTATTCCCATTCTCACCTTTTTTTATTTTTTTATGGGGATATAGAGAGGGGGCAGAGGGGGGTTGGCCTCGAGGGAATTGTTGCGTCATAGGTTTAGGGATACGGGACTTACAATCGATGCATCGCAGTTTCAAAGCATTTATTTTCTTCATTACGAATGGAATATCGAAATGTTGAGGTTTAGAGAGTAGGAAATAGCACGAATTATCTCGAAACACGATAATCCCTACACAGATAATTGATAAATAACTGTTTCGGCTTGAGGCATTTGCACGCGGCGCTGTAATGCAGGCATTGTCACGGTAACTGGGTTTCACTGCTTTGTGCTATCTTGGTGGTGCTAATGTTTCGTAGTCAATGCGGACCTCCCTCCGGAGGGTGGTGTACACACACGAGGGGCGGAAGGCAGCGAGATCGATACATCGCATTCATTCATGCCCCAACCCCCTCCTCGTCGTCCTCAAATTTAAAACGGACAGAAAAAAGTCGCATGAAAGGGGTTGACGCGCAAATACCTGCAGGCAAGTTTAAAGTAAAGCGACCCTTGGCGGTTTTTTTTCATTAGTCTCCAGCTTTTGGGGGAAGATGTAGTGGGATTGTTGGAAAGCGACGAGACCGCATATAGTGCATGAAAGCGCTGTTTGGATGAAAATCAGGGGTCAGAAGAGTTCATGGCGCGGCGAGTTGGAAACCGAAGACATGAGAGACGCGTCGCGTATAAAGGGACATCTACATCTACAAAATACCCCACAAGCCACCTCAGGGGTGTGTGGCAGGGGTGAGTAGTCACTAACATGCACTACACTATACCCTAAAGTTATTGTAACTACGACTAATTATGCAGTAGTATAAATCGCTAATGCTTGTCACGAGGCGAAGCCTCACAAGCATGCACTACTACACCACAGATATTATCACAGTGGAGAGGGACCATTAATATATATTTTTTTGCAACTACTTAAATTGACAGAGATTCAAGACAAGATGTAAAAAATGCACGGCGTTCTGTTAGTACTAGGTAACAGATAAGAATTCAAGTATTAGGTATTACCTGAAACTACTACTACTAAGAGCTACACTACCTATTGACAAACCTATAAAAAAGTCTCATTGGCAATTGTTATGGTCCCTTATCTTTCGTGGTAAAAATGACATTTTAAATCTGTCCGTTCTGCAGTCTAGTTTCCCCATTTTATTCTATGATCTGATCTACCGTAGTATGTCGGATTTCGTAAAATATTATCATCGTCGTCAGAGAATAGACCGGTTTGGAACTTACATAATAGATTGAGTCTAAATTTTAATCGACGGTCTGAAAGCGTTTCCCATCCAAGTTGCTGCAAAAGGTCAGTAACACTAACAAGATTATTATAACGGCCTTTAACGTATCATGCCGATCTTCGCTGCACGCGTCCTAACTCAGTTCCTAAGCCTATCTCATAAGGATCCCAAATACTGGCAGCATATTCTGGCAGATGCGTTACAGCCCTCTGCTTCCATTCCCGAATACTAAATCCGCGGAAAATTCCTCCCGAAGTGAGAGAAACCGACAAATGAACGCCAATGAACGTACGCTTCCTACGCTGGATGTGTTATTTCCACAAAAAACATCCCATGAAAAAATACTTTATCTGGCCCCCCCCCTTTGTGGCATTCTCACCCCCGATGGGGCAGAAAACCCGTCCATCTGCTGACCCTAAGATTGCCATTTTCAAAAGTCCTACTACAGCTCACGGAATGCAAACCTAATACTTGAACCCATTACCGCCCAGCGAATTTTTTTAAATTTATTTTTTCAAAATTAATCAGAAATGGTTAGAAATCATCCCTTATGATGGAAAAATTTAGTTTGAGCTTTGTGTCACGCTCCGTTACCTCGTGCGTGACTGGGTCGTAAACGACCCATTGGGCGGTTCCCCGAGAAAAGGTATTTAAATACAAAATATTATTGAAATTTGTTTAAAACGTTTTTATTCAGTATAAAATTCAGTATATTTTTACAAAACTCCATTTCAGCACAATTTTGACATAATATATGATTTTGGCGAAAACAGGAACACTGCATGAAGAATGCAGCGCAATACTCTAATGTATTTCTCATGCGTATTTGTGCCAGCAATAAAAATTGTGATATTTCTGATGAACTATTTTACTAGTGCGCAATATTTATCTATTATTTTAAGCATAGCAATTAGAATACACATTAAAACATTTTCCAAAGTTCACAATTAATGCACCTAAACAAAATTAATAATTAAAATCTTGGCAAAAATCAAACTGCGTGTGTAATATTTATAAATTACAAACTATGGGACCGTGCAAAACAGTTGTCATGAAGGGGAACTTTACACCTTTCACAAGACTTAGTTGTTTTACTCTGACAAATACGACACCTGCGTCTTGATTGTTTCGTAATAAGAATGTGGCCGCCATGATCTTTTCTCTCATGTTCCGCTACAGAATCAAGATAATAGCGTGCGACTAGCTTAGGCGCAGTGCCGTACTTCAGCAGTATTGCCCGTGCCACTTCACGGCGGAAGTTTAGTGAAGACATATCATGACTTTGAGATCTGTACAGGATCCAAGCATTATTCATGCACACATCAAAAAGCCAGAACATAATCGGAATGTACCATTTCTTTACACGAATCGAAATTCGATAGTCGGCTATATTATGGTCCATAAGATCCACTCCACCCATGTTGCGGTTATATTGTTTGAAGACATTAGGCTGCGGGACTTTTACTTTCTCTCTTCTTGCTACAGAGTATCGTGGGACTTCCTTTATCGGAAAGACCCCATGTTAATTGGACATGATGTTAACGACGCTGTTATCTTTCCAACTAACGACGATGATGTTAGACTCTTTATGAACAAATGATTCATGCGAACCTCTCACTTTCTTGTTCATCGTTTCCTTGGACGGAATGGGGCAGCGATCTACCCTGTTAGATCTAACTGTGCCAGTGCCATATATACCCTTTTTTGAAATTTTTTCTAACAAATTACGACAGGTGAAAAAATTGTCAAAATAAAAGTTAAATTTAACATTGGGGAATTCATTTTCCAGAGATTCCACAAACTTCAAAACTACTGATTCCCCTAAGCTCATATTAGGAGCTCTTATCTCTCCGGCTTTACGTCCCTGATATATATCAGCCTGCATACAGTAACCAGTGCGCTGTGCAGCTACCCACGCCTTGAAGTCAAAGCGGATGGGCTTACCACGGATAAACTGCTTGCATCCGTGACGGCCAAAATAAGGGATCATGGATTCATCAATCGAAACATTGCATTCATTAGGAGAATTTATGATAAATGCACTATTCAACTCATCTAGAAGGCCTCTCAATTTGCCCATTTTGTCCCCTGGCGGCAATTCCGTATTATCGCATGCATGCAAATAGCGAAAAATTTCATCAAGGCGATTTCGTCGCATGCTATTGCTTACAAGAATGTTATTAACATCATCAGCTCTCTCCCAATACATTCTTTTGCTTGGTAAAGGCACGTAACCACTGACATACAATATGCCTAGGAATGTGTACATTTCCTCTAGGGATAAATTAAATTTCACATTATTTTCCTGCACTGCATACCTAACACTACACCCCACCAATCTTACAACAGTTTCTTCTCCCAGGAAAGTCATAAAAAATCTAGTGGTGTAGAATCTTGCGTTAATTTTTTCGCGGCGGGATGTGTTATGTTCTGAATGGCATAATCACGTACATTCAAATCACCCTTAACCCATTTTCTCCCCCTAAAGGTACTTTTTACTGTCGATTTTGGAGCAATATGGCATGTATCAATGTTCGGTAAAGTTGCTTCAGAAGAAACATGTTTTACTTTCCTCCTTTGTCTCCAGAATGTGAAGTCTCCTCCACTAGTGGTGTTCCGTCCGGATCTTCAATCACAGTGACGGGATCCTTGGCCTCTATGTCTGTTGTCTGTATCACTATCTCTCCTTCCGCACAGAGCTGACGACGGCTAAGGCGGTCCGGATCATTGCAGTCTTCGTCTCCCGAGTCACCGTCGGTAATTCCACCTTCCTCGTCCGGAGGACTGATATATATATCGACCCCAGACCTAGGAACTTCTTCCGGAATATACAATTCAAGCTCCTCGAGGATCTCGGCCACAGTCAGACCACCAGAACTATGAATTAAATACATTTTATTGAGTATAGGTTATGTCCTTACGTCGAAAACTAAAGAATTTTCATCGTATTCTTATAAATAAATAAATAAGACGCATAATTGACTATCAAAAGTAAACTGCATTCATTATTTCCCCTTTATATTATAGGAAATATAACCAGATCTCAATTATGGTCGCGAGGCGGCAAATAAACAGATGGAATTATTGTTTGAGCGTGTTACTCGTGATAAGCACACTTTCTCGGGGAAGCGCCCAATGGGTCGTTTACGACCCATAATTCACTTCCGATCCCAAAAACATTTAATGGTTTGCAATCGCGTCAAACAAATACTTGTATAATATTACTTGTAGTTTTAGGAATATATAATTACAGATATATTCACATTCAATGCACTTTATACCAACATATACTTACATTTTTTGTGAAGAGGCATGGGACTGAGGTTCCATGTTGGTCGCAGAGCATGCCATTCCATAGTGAAACACTCAAATAAGCAGCAGCTGGTTTCATCACGTAGACAACATTCCCCGACACTCAAAGAATACATTGTATCCGCGCTATCTACTTCGTTGCATGAACTACAGTGTATTGAGTGATGGGTCGTAAACGACCCGCTTGGGCGGTAATGGGTTAATAGTGCACTGTGACGATGGACGCAGGAGGGATTGCATTATCGCGCGCATTAGACACAAACTTAGCAGTTCATATTCACCATATATTATAATCGGACCAGACATGACGCGGATCGGATAAAATCATTTATAATGCAATCTTTAGCCAATCCAATAATACTTTTTTAAACAAACTTCTTTTCTATAAGCTACAAAAAATCTCAAAATAAAATTACTGTAAGCGATTTTGAGAAACCGGGACTAGCCACGGTAGTAACCTTTACAGAGTCACCCGCAAGTGCACATAAGTGCGATATTCCACAGAGGAAAAATCATTCGCCTTGACTGGGATTAGCGAGCCGTAAAATTAGCCCTTAAAAGCCTTTAGGAAAAAATAATATAATTTTAATATGTAAAATAATATAACTTTAATAAAAAACCCTTTGATTTGCCATTAATAAAAAATAGCGAGCCTTAAAGCGAGCCGTAAAATGGCTAACTTTAATTCGGTCCTATGGCCATAATGATCCTGGCTTTGTTAGCAACAGTGTACTAATTTGTAGTCATGCAAACTTAAGCAATATATTCCAAGGTGAGAATAGCGACGCCACTTTTTGATGAAAAACACTCGACTTATCCCTTAAAAATGTTGAGACTTCTTACTAGGGGAAAAATCATCCAAGTTTATTTTTCCATTATGATATCATTTTTAGACAATTAAGCTGCGTGACTATTTATTTTTACATTAAAGCAGAGTGGATATGACATATTTTACTTTAGGATATGATTAGCTCCCCTTAGTGGTATTAAGTGGAGCCTAAATATTTGCAAAAGAAAACCACGACCACTACTCTTCGAATTCCATACGAACCCAGAGCAATGTAATCTAGGAAATTATTACTCGTATTTTTTGACTAGCATTTTCACTCTGTCGCTGAGCCTACACATTCACTACCAAGCATACTAGCTTCAAATTTTGTCCAAAATGACAACCCACCGGCACAGCTGTAACAACGTCCCATCTTTTATTCTTGTTTTTTGCAAACACACAAAGCATTTACTCGGCTAATTCTTTTATTTTTTTCATCAACACATTCTCTTTTCCAGTCAACCCTCTCGCATTTCAAGTACCAATTGCCCAGTTTATATTGTCGCGTCTCTTGATGAGCCAAACTTACACAGCTTCCGGCACTTATCGTGGCTTGGGCCAACCGAGGGTATTCTTTGACAGTTTAGCAGTAATTTGGAATACAGCATGCAAACCGCAACGTGCAACATTCCCTGCTTACGGTTACGGCACTCTACTGGTCATATTTTGCATACTTACACCAGTTGACTACAAGAGAAACCAAAGCCTAGTAATGCCCTAGATTCCCTTTCGCTCATCTACTCGAGCTAGGATCCTTTCTAAAAGGACTAGTGTTAAAGCCAGCATACAGTTTACCACGACCCATCACTAGGGGAGATATTCATTCGGTGTACTGACACTCCGACACGTGATAAATTCATCTTCGTAATGATAAATGAAAAAACGAGCATTTATCTTGATCGCATTCCACTGTGCGACTCTCAGTTTAAACTAGTCGCAACAGCTTCCTGCGCTTCGATTGCTAGACGGATAATATTCGAAGCAACAAGTCTACTCTTCATCAAAACCCAAATTTCACATTGGCGCTTGGTCAAGGACATGAAGTCGTCGTACAGCAAGTATGCAGCTCATGAATCTAAGGACGTATCTTCAATCCAAATTCCCATTTCGTCAACCCGACATGTTATCCACATCTGAACGAGAAATGTTGATACACCAGGAGCAATAAATTTCATATTTTCCCCCGGGGAGATAATCAACCCTTTATTCATTCACCTTAACCCTGACTCCTACTCCCTCGAGAGGTCAATCACAGATTAATGACGTCACCTTGCACCCTAAGACATCTATCTCATCTCAAAACCGTTCCCCCTCCCCAACCTTCCCCAACCCCCTCCGTTAATCCATCTAAAACTATTGTCAACATATTATTTTTTTGCTTGATATCTATTGTTTTCTCTAGGACAAAGAAAGCGAAGCTGGTGATAAGAGTAGGAAGTCACAAACTGGAGCAAGTAGAACAATTGAATTACTTAAGTAGTACGCTAGAAGAAAGAGGACATAGTAGAAAAGACATTAGGAGGAGAATAGCGCTAGCGAAGGAAGCGTTCAATAATAGAAGGGAGCTGATGACGGGGACCTTAACAATAGAAGGACGGGATGGGTCGTTTTGGTCCATAGCAACTGTTCAAAATCAAATTGAACTACTTATTTGTGATTAAATTCTTTTTAATTTTTTTTAATTTGTGCATTTTTGTTTATATTTTCATATTATGGAAAAAAATATTTGTAATTGTTGTTGCCTAATTTTTCAATCGATGTTATACATAGAAGGACGGCTATGGGTCATTTTGACCCATTACTTATTTCTGCATTTGAGTCTAGTTTTCTCGCCATTTTCTTCTCGCATACATCACTGATATTTACTTACATCAACTAAAAAATATCCGCTCACGTTTTGATCAGTTCCTGAAGCCTTTATATTTTATTTGAATGCCAGTCGTTGATGGCGCAGCTCTCCTGGTTGCGGCTTACCAAAATAACGGAAGGTTTTTACTTTCAAATCGTCTTTGAATATGAATTACAATTGATATCGCCGGAGGAATAGGATTGGAAATATGTCAGTTTCATTCTGCCGTTTTATACTTCATAATCGTATTCATTATTAAAATATGTAGCGTAAAATATGACAGCTAGATCATAGGAACGTGACTAGCATTGCTTCCATTCCCAGAAGGAGAGGTTACAGCGGCCATTGGTGTGACAATGGAAAAGGATAGTTCTGGCCATTACTCGCCAAATTGTTTTGACCTCTCATTTGAGATACACACCTTCACCCAGACCATTTTGGTCACCGAAGTGTTGGCACACTAATTCTGAAAGCCGTCTAGAGGATGCGCCGTGCTCAAGTTGTAAAATCATTTCCGAATCCCCTATTCCTTAGCTTTAGGGAAATCACTCCGTGGGAAAGAAATAAGAGAGGAGGAAAGAGTTTTAGCTCTTTCCAGATCAGATTAACCCATTGCTTTTGTCCCTCCTAAGATAAGTGGGTACATCCTACGCCGAAAAACTCGCCAAACCTTCCGTATGCTGTCTTTCTATCGTCGGCTCATTTTATCTCAGGTGGCCGTGCACTAGATCCCAGGTGTAGTGGCTGGTGTCGAGCGTCATTCACGTACTCTTAGGACCGGAGGGTTTTCACGGAAAGTAATGTGGCTACCAGGCGGATAGCAGAAGTGGCAAATAACAAATTGAAATTAGCAAGATAGAAGTGACGAATAGCAAATTAAGTAGAAAGAAGATTTTTCAAAGACTGGTTGAAGAAGTAGTGGGTATGCAAATTGAAACGAAACCTTCATTTTCCCGGGAAACGCTCGCTACTACCCCAAAGGGTCAGGAAAAAAACATTGTCAAATTTGGAACAGTTGCACAAAGAAAATTTTAAATGTATATTTTCAATGCAATAGAAGTGTTTGCGGAAATTGTTTTGAAAAATAACTATATGTGTAAGTTGTGCAACAAGGTGATATTACATCTTTTCAAATATATGCACATGTATGCATCAGTGTATGGATGTGATTTTTATACATATATTTTTTACTTTAAAAGGTTTTGTAAAATTCATATTTATCAAATAAAAGGATATTTATCTAAATATGCACAATTTTCAGCCAGGAAGTTTTATTTTCAAACTGTTATGCTTGAGAATAGCCTGAAGATGAGCATTTCTGAAGAGGATCAGCTGAAATAATTTATATTTTTAATAATTAAATAGTAAAAATAACTTTTATTGCTACTAATTTGTATAAAAGTCCTTCTGAATGTCATTTGTGGAAATAAATTAAGTAGCGAGAAAAAAAGTAGCTATTTGATGTCAAAATATTTTACGGGTCAAAATGACCCCTGCTCGTCCTTCTAGGCAGTGCGAAACTCCCGTCCTCCTAGTGTTAAGTTAGGATGTAAAAAAGAGGCTGGTGAAGAGCTTGATATGGAGTTTGGCGTTCAATAAGGCAGAAACGTGGACCTTGAGAAAGGAAGACGAAAATAGGCTGAAGGCATTCGAGATGTGGGTGTGGAGGAGGATGGAGAAGGTGCGTTGGACGGAAAGGAAGACAAATGAGGAAGTGCTTGACATGGTGGGCGAGGAGAGGAAACTTATAGATGAGATAAAGGGGAAGATAGGGTAGGTGGCTGGAAGGGGTAATGAGGGGCGATGGTCTGCTGAAGGCCGTGATAGAGGGAAGGATGTTGGGTAAGCGGGGAAGGGGAAGGAAGAGAATCGGTTTTATGGACGGGATGAAGAAAGGTAGGACTTATTCTGAGATGAAGAAAGAAATACTAGAGGTAGAAAGGGCACGGCACGTGTAAGAGTTCGTTGGATATTCTCTGACTTCCATCACAACCTACCTCTAACCGGTAGATTACTGTAGTGAATGAATGAATTTATTGTTTTATTTTTTTCTGTATTTTCACTACTGAAACGTTTTGTTTCTTCTGATAAAATGTATGCATTACCTTCTTCTCAGTAGGTTTCGTGGGTTTTTTTTACACATCACCTTTCCAAGGCGGGTGTTTTTCTGCTGAGGGGTTTTTCGTCAATAATGACCGCCTGTCATTCCCTTGTTTTTTTCACTTGTGTACACGTCCTTCACATTACATTTTTACTTAAACGTATATATTAAATTAAGTTGTCTTAGAGCACATGTGGTAGGATTGATTCATTAGAAATGAAATATATTAGCAGTTTTTCACTTTCTCATACAAATTATAGGTTCATGCGACCGCTTTAGATGTATTGCATCATTTTCAAACACGGTTTTAATTCTAAATATTTAATATCTTCATATTCATAACGATGGTTGATAGGGAATGAAAAAGGAAATACGGCAATGCACCGAAATGTAACTGAATCCACTTCAGGCTTTCCCGCCAATACTTCAACCCTTCTTCTTTTTTCACTCCCTAACAACCATCGTTATGAATATGAAGATATTAAATGTTTAGTATCATGACTGTGCTTGAGAATGATGTAAATGCATCCAAACCGGTCGCATAATCCTAAATAATTAATATAAAAAAGTAGAAAACGGTATATTAATTTCATTCCTTACGTAGGTATATATTGTGTATGAGTACGTATTTTTCATTTTCTCCAAAAAGTGATGATAAACTTTAACGCGCACGTACTTGACGAGTGAACTAAACAGCTGCATCATAGTGGAGTAAAGAGAGTGAGAGAAAACGAGTAAGTGATGTTTGAATGTTGCGGAAGAGACCATTGAAAGGAAGATTATCAGACGCCTTAAGAGGAGGAGGAGGGAGTGTATGGAGCAATACATTTTTATTTTGTATTTATTGCCTTTTGTTTGGGGCAAAATACAGCCCTCTCATACATAACACTAGGAGGTTAAAATGAAATGGACTAGGCATGTCCGTGAACGTTCATGGGCGAAAGTGATGCAAGAATGGGGGTGCATTGGGAAGGGTTTTGTGCCGAGTAGGTGTTTCCAAACCAGTCACAAAACATCGCCAGGGGGCTATTCTGTATGTTCTCGGAATTTCCGAGCCTCGAAAGTGACGAAATAGACGTCACATCCTCTAAAAGTTTCAAATGTGGCCATTCAAAAGTCGAGATTTATCGGGGGAAGTGTTGTCACATTCACGGATTTACCAAGGTTCGACCATGTCGAGTCCTTACTGAATAAGGCCCCTGGTCTGTGGTTCAAACCTGTGCTGCGTAAGTCCACTCGGGGATGTTACAATATTATATATTCTCCGTCTCCTGGAAACTGGAGGATTAGTGTTCCACTGAAATCCGGACCTGGACATGTAAGCACCCTGGCTACGACAGTTGTCAGTAGCGATGTCTCTCGGCAACTCGCAATGAAGTTCATCCTCGAAGTCTTCTACTTCCTCTGCTTCATCTTCGGTTTCCGATTCCTCTTCACTCACTTCGAAATCCTCGTCACTTTCCTCCAAAATCCTACGTACTTCAGCCTCTCCGTAGAGCCTTCTTTTCATTCTGAATGCGAGTTAGTGCCTGAACACTCACAGAACTATATTGTGGGATTGCAGACGAGGGCACGGTCTTATATACCTTCTCCTACGACGGTAAAATTCGTTTGAGTTCCCTATACGTATTGTATCGGCTAATTTTGCAACACTTTTCAGAATGTTCACTTTGTATATGTTTTAGGGGTAAACGTAAACTCATCTTAAAAATACTGTCCCCGGAAATTGAGGCACGAAAAAAGTTTCTCTACCCAGGAAGTCTCAATGACATTGAATGAATAAGTCGCCGCAGAATCATTATGTAAATCCAGTCATAAGATATGGAGGATAACGTTTCAATGACTGCCGAATTCTAAAACTAAATATCAATTTCACCAAAGGTGAGGCGTCGTAACGTGATAGTGGACAGCAACTTCCCCAAATGTACGAAGCTAGATTGTGCACCGTGGTGAAGGACTGAGCTGTATTTTTGATAAACACAGTAGCGTTCAGTTTAAAAATCTGATTTGTGGAATTATCAAATATATTTTAATGCAATGAATGAGACGTAAGCCGAAGAAAAGAATGCTGGGGTAAATGAATTACCCCACACAGGCAACGAGTCTCACACTCTATGACTTCCCGAAAACAGCTGTGCGGGGTACCTTAGTTACCCCACCAAAGAAAATTGAAGTTTTCAGAAACAATTTGTATCTAAAAAATTTTCAATCGTCACCAAAGAAAAAACAAAGTGGTTGTGCTCAAATACAAGAAATATTGAAAGAAAAAAATAGAAAATATAAAAATTATACATCATTAACATAAATTGGGGTAACTAACTTACCCCGCACAGTCACGGAAGGGTTAACTCAGATTTGACGACAATCGAACGTGACCACCGGACACGTAAGCCAGAGGAAGGTCTATATTGTTCCGACTGAAATGGCGGAATTGGCTTCAAGAATCAAGTGGTATGTCACCTCCATTTCTTTTCTAACCTCCTTGCATTAACCCTATGATATCACACATTAATTACTATGAGATGAATAAAACTCACTCCACTCGACTCGAACACGCGGCCTTCGGATTAGCAAGCGAGAGAACTCTTCCCAACCGCCACCGAGGCTGGCCATACATAAATGAGGGTGTAGCTGAAGTCAAAGAGGCATGAAGCCTTAAAGAGCAGTATGGAGGCATTTATAAAAGCAGAGTTTTATTAGTATCTTATCACCATGGTGAATGAAACATATATTTGACTGTTCGTGCCACGAAAGGAAACGGCTCGACGAGGACGAAAAGTACTTAACGAGTGGTTATTTGAGAAATATATTATCTAGTCCCCATTTGCCTTCAATAAAGTCGTTTCTCTATTTATCTCCCCCTCCCTTACTCTCTTGTCCTGCCCTCCCCCCCCCCACGTAAATAAATCATCATACTAATATATAAAAATTGAATGGTGTCAGTCTGTCTGTCTGTTGCTCAATCACGCAAACACTACTGAACCGATTGAGATAAACTTTTTTATGTAGTTAGAAAATGTACCGGGATGAAACATAGGCTACATTAAAAATCTGTCAGGGCCCCCAAAGGCCCCCCTGGGGGTCCCTTTTGGTCCATGCTAAGCATTGGGTTTGGTGCAGTGGTTTTATTTTTTGCTTTTATAAATTACTTTCACTCAAGATAGAGGGCTGGAATTTTTTTTATTGGATGGCTGAATAAAGGAAGTTTTTAATTCTTTCAATTGATTTTCTTTACGATTCGTAATTCTCTGAAAATTATGTTTATAGCTGAAAAATCTCACATTTTTCTCTGAAATCAACAATAGCATATTTCCTTGACAACCAGAGATTTGAATTTCAAAGGATATTCACGCATCTGGCGTTTAAGTTTTCCTGCCGGCCCATGATAGCACGTAGAAAGAAAATTTGTATACGAAGGGCCCAGAGTCCCAAGGGCCCCATGATAGATTGCTTCGGGGTGTAATCGATAAATTCAATGCATATTTACAGGTATACTCTTCAATGTCTATTCTCAAAGTAGCTCTCATAATGGAACTGCGTACGAGAGAACACTTATGTATAAAACGATACACATAAAGGAATAACACGTGGAAGAATATTTACGTGCAGCGAATAATAATGTTAATAATGCCACAAATACCGCGTCGTTTATTATATTTTAATACTCAGATGAATTACACGTAGTGGAACTTTCTGCATCTCATTACGATTGCGAACTGTTTTTTAGAGCAACTCCCACATAAACTTTACGAGTTATCTATATATACTTAAAAGTGTTAAAATGCAGTTTATTTACATTGAATCAATCATCGAATTGCCTATTGGAGTCTTTCACTTGCCTCTGTGTTTCCCCTCCTTGGACTTAAAAATATATCCATAAACATGCCTTATAGAATAAAAGGTAACCTTTTGAAAACATTTTCTAAAGCATGAGGAATGTCTTCTTTGCGAGAAAATGAGCCCTTGCATGAAAAACGGCAAAGGTTAGACTTGGATGGTCAATGACATGCCCACCAGCGATCTCATGATAATCTCCCCGTGGTGTTTCTCGGATTACGCTAAGAACTGCACAAATTTCATCCTAACCAAACCTACTTACGGGTAACCAGCTAAAAATCAGATTCAAATATTGAGCCATCTGTTTCGAAACTTCAATCTGTTTTAAGATGGCGGAAATTATAATTGCGTCACTACATGCTTCTAACCCATAACAAGAACGGATATTCTGCGCAATGGACGACATCGGTGCATGAAAATTGGCAAGTGCACTAAGACTGGTCACCATAGATTTTTAATTTTGTAACCAATGATTATGATTTAGCAAATAATGAATATAGCCACCCTTTATACCAAAAGCATAGCCAGGGTATTGAAGGATTCACAGGACAAATAAACATCGCTGCTATTGAAAATGCTCCTTATGACTCTGTCAACCGTCGGATTATACTGTACTCTCCTATCCTGATTAAGATACTCAACGCACATATCAACGTTGAATGGCGGAACTCAATTAAGCCATTGAATGCAAATATATTTATGTACACAAGGGAAGTGCACAAGCTGTTATTCACTCAGAAGACGACTCAAGGGACGAGGTCACCATCTATCAACATAGGTGCTATTTATTAAGTAGTAATGAGTCTTCGAGGTCCATTATTGGGTTTCCCGTGCATTGAAGAGGACAAAAAATCACTCAACTCTCCGTGCACGAAAGGGAAAAGGAACGAATCACAACAAACAAGATAGGATACGAACACCTTAAATGATCACGCTGACAGTATTCTTCAGGTTTTGTGGTTTTCTTATAAAATAAGTTCAATGTTTTTCACATCCGTTGAAGTTCAACGGGTACCTTCAGCTAGTAATAAATAAATAAATAAAACCTTTATCGTCGTAGACCCTTATCGGTCTTTCAGACACCTTAGTACATTAGTTATCATTTACAAAAAACATAATTTAAAAATATAATAATGCTTATAAGACGGTGTTTACACAAAAATATACATAATAATAATAAATTTACACAAAAAATACAAGTAAATATTTTCATAAAAAAATAAAAACTGATCACACTGTTACAACAATCATTTCCATTTTCACTTTCTCCTTTAACATCTTTTCGTGATTATGGATTGAAATAATTTCCTTTTAAAGCAGGGTACAGAATTACATGTTTTTGTATCTGTTGGGAGAGTATTCCAATTTCTTGCTACAGTGGTGATGTAAGATATAAGGTACATTTCAGTTTTGTGCTGTGGGATCTGTAGGTTTAAATTATGGGATCTTGTTAGCCGGTTTTGGATGTTTTTTTTTAATAAAAGAGTTAAACAGGTATGGGGGACATTTTGACTTGAATTACGTAAAGGCGGAGAGAATAGATAAATAAAGCTGTCTTTCTCTAACTTTAAGCCATTTTAGTCTCTTGTATGAATCGGTAACATGATTCCACCGTTTCAGATCACATACAAATCTCACAGTAGCATTCGTAGTAATCTGGAGCTTATTATTTGTTGTACGGATAACAGTTACTCGCGTGCATTTCGTCGAGATTTTAAGCGACGAGCTCTATGGTGACAATGTTCTGAAACATTCACACTATCCCTCTTAAACTATAAAAACCACCACAAGACCTCTTCCCTTCCAACTCGTAACTATTGTCGAGCGACGATCTCTCGTGTTTGGAGGAAAACAGCTGACTCACGGGAGAGCGCACGCTCCCTCTCTCTCTACCTCTTCAACTTCTCTTTCCGCTCCTTCGCAGTGCGTGATCACCGCGTTTTAATTATTACGTCACTCCACCACAACCAGGAGCGGATTCCACGCTTCACTATCGTGCACGAGAGGAAAGAAGGGGGCGCTTGATGGATTGAAAAATCACATGCGGGGTCCGAAAAGTTGACTCACCCCTCTCCTCTTTCCCTCTTCACGAAGTCACGGAATAAAAAGAATAAAAAACATCGCTCAGCGGTGTGCCTTCAGAAGTGGTTGGGGGGGGGGTCGGAGAGGGGTAGGGGGAGTGTGCGCTGTGAACTCACGTGAATTCATAAAAAGGGGTTCGTCTCCCATGAAAGCAGTTCCCCCCTCAACCCCTTTCCACCCCTTACTCTCGATGGCGGACGGGGTCTGTTATCTGCACGGCGCATCGCTCCCGAGAGGGTTGTGTCCTTTTTAACTGTCTCTGTCTCCATCCGCCCAAGTCGACTTAAACAACTCCCCCTCTCACAATAGTACATGTACTGCGTGTTCTAGTCGCGTGAGGGGCGGGACTTTCCCCTCCCCCCACTCCTCTGCCCCACCACCAACCCCACCCCCATCCACAGCTCTCCCTTACTCTTGAGCCTCTAACACACTACACACACACAGGAATTTTCACAGTAAAAAAGTCTTCGAAGCCACCCAACCTGCTAGAGACATTTTGCGTCAAACTGACACCTTGGGATGAATATTCAACCAATTCAACATATTTCCTAATGAATCTCTGTATTAAGCATAAATACTTCACGTTTAACGACAACATTTACAAGCAACCTGAAGGGCTAGCCAAGAGCTCTCTTCTCTCACCTCTAGTAGCAGAAATATTCAAGAAAAATCTGGAAAACTAAATTTTCAATCCAGGAAAAAACTTGACAAAATCAATGATATACCAGTTTCGCTACGTAGATGACATTCCAAGCTGCTGGGGAGGCACCAAAAAGAAAATGAAATTTCTTCGTTTACTTTTTCAATTATGTACAGAGAAACATAGATTTTACGATTGAATCAGAAAATGATTACTCAATAAGCATTTTAGATTTAACAAACAAAAGAGAGGGCTCAAAGTACGAGTTTTCAATTTACATAAAACCAAAATTTACGTACCAGATTATAGCAGCTGACTCCCTACACCCTATCGGATACATGTTTGCCCGCTTCCATTCGATGATACCAACAACATTCCACTAACCAAATGCATATATGAAACGGAATTACGTACCGTTAAAAGTATTTTAAAGTACGGACTCTTGGATAAAGTGCGAACCTAATAGACAATCTATGACGCAATGAGCTCAAAACAAATTCACAAAGAACATCATAACACAGCGAACTCCACAATCATCGTCGTCCACTCCAGACCTACAACGTCGGTGCAGAATCCCGTACATCGGCCACCTGTCAAACGAAACAGCTAACAGATTCCTTAAAAATAAATACAGTGTCCTTTTACGTACCTTCGAACCGCTCCAAACTTTTATGTAATCCAAAAGGCAAAGTGGACAAGATTGTGTTTGAACTGGCTGGTGACTCCTTCCCCGGTCAATACATAGGCCAAACAAAAATACTCCATATCGAGAAGAAAGGGAGGACTTTGGATGCTCTAGAGCAACTAGAGAGTATCGAACACAGGATTAAATACAACCAGTTATTTAAACTCCTTGTTCCAGTCGCACTCCCAGTTACTTTCCATACCTATCCATTAAGACTCCGTCCTCAACCTCCAGTCATTTCTCCGTTGACAGCAATACGCGGGGGCAATAAAACCTCTCTCTCACCGACAATATATCGCCGCCAC
This sequence comes from Pyrrhosoma nymphula, assembly GCA_963573305.1. NCBI lineage: Eukaryota > Metazoa > Arthropoda > Insecta > Odonata > Coenagrionidae > Pyrrhosoma > Pyrrhosoma nymphula. Next base: position 132,817,319 of record OY754336.1, read on the forward strand.
CCCTCCTACCCGCACACCACCGTCATAATATCGTCAACTTTAAAGGATAAATGTCGGTTTTCCCAACAACTAGAAACTAACCTCCCTCTCCTCACCCCTTCAGCCCCCCCTCTCCTCAGGTTTACTATTCTCTGCAACCCACCCCCTTTTCAACCCAGCCAAAGACCTGATTGGACGCCACGGGGGTCATGTTTCACCCCCCCATACTCTGCTGAGGTACGAGACAACGCCAGGGTACCCAGAGCAGCGATGAAGGACCCATACACAAAGTTCCGACTTAAACCCCTTTTGGACTTCCCAAGTGTTTTGTTTTGTGATTTCCCCTTCCCCTCCCACACCCTCACTCCTTAACCCTGGGATTTTTCCGTGTATCAACACCTCTCGTCTCTACTCAAACCGCCCTGATTGGTCCCTCTCTTGGCCCCTCACCCTAACTTTTCTTGTATATATTTGAACGTATGTTATGAAAGCCTCGCTTGATGTTGTAATTTTAGTAACACTGAAACTAGACGCATTAACTGTTATTTTTGGAAAACTTCAAATGTTTTGCTTCTGTCAAAACATCGTCAAGTTTTAAACATTGCTCACTTAATAACAACGCAATAGATATAGTCTCCGTTTCACATCAGGAGTCTCAGTGAGAAATGGATGCTGCGTAGTGAAAAGTGATTTATTAAATAAAGGATTTGGTTATTTCTCGGCGAATAATATTAATAAATAATTCTTGGTTTTCCAGCCGAGCAAGATTTTGGATTGCTGACGTTTCGATAAAATACTCCTCCATCGTCCTCAAAGCAATAAAGCTTGCAGGGCATTCCGCCCCTGCGCTTATATAGCAGTCTCATCCGGGGGGCATTGTTGTCTCCTATTTTCCGTTATTTTTCGAATTAACCGCTTCCATTCTCTGCTAAGGATGTACCCAGAGTCTCGATTTAATGTTTTTTCTTCCAGCCTGATTTCAACGGCCTGTTTAAGGAGTCGATCCCAATACCCATTTGCTTTGGAGACCAAGCGAGCCTCATCGAAGGAGATGATGTGACCTTCCGATAAGCTATGTTCAGCCAATGCAGAATTTTCCGGGTGGAACAACCTAATATACCTCATGTGCTCTTTTATTCGGGTCTCTATCGTGCGCTCCTGTCTCTCCTATGTATATTGTTCCACACTGACATGGGATACTACAAACTCCAGGTGTTTTGAGTCCAAATTCGTCTTTGACTCGCAATAAATCGTCACGCAGTTTTTTCGGTGGTTTATGAATTGTTTCGATGTTCAATTTCCCGGACGATGGAGGAGTATTCCATTGAAACGTCAGCAACCCAAAATCTTACTCGGCAGGAAACCCGATAATTATTTATGGATTTATTCAAGTTTCTAACGAAGCATTTTAAGTTCACTATAGTATCAGTCAAGGTTTATTTTTAGTAGGTGGGTCACTGTGAACCGATGCCTAAAAGCAGTACTCGAAGTTGGCGTTAATAGTCATCGCTCTGTAGGCCCTACCCTGGGGTCTGGTGACGAGGGAGTGTTTTCTAGATGTTAAGCCTAATGTCCAGGACATACATACCCCAACTCTTCTTTCTTGTCATGTAAGGACAAATTTTCTGATCATTAAAATACAAGATAAATTCTAAACTGGTCTTCTATGTGGAAAATAACTGAATCGGTTTCTGGACCATTTTGTATAATTTAGCTTCATTATTAATTTACTGCTTTTACAATATGAACCAATCGATTTGCACGATGTATAACGACTTATAGGATTTAAATTTTCAGGAGAGACGTTTTTAGGAAGTGCTATGACAAACCAAGTTTCTACTATGTTGTTTGATCAACCTTTATTATAGAGGAATGGAAATATTTATAACTTCTGATATGTTCTTCAAATCTACATCTACATGGGCGCAGGGGTGAATGTGACGTAATTGTATGTTAACGATGTGTGTTATGTTAAAGTCACCCTGTTTTATTTATTTTCACTAATGGAATGTGAAAGAAAGAATGTTTTATTTATCCGTTACCTGTATTATTTTTTTTTCTTTTCTAGCACTTCTAGATCTATGGCGAGGGGTCAAAACTACATGCTCCGTGACACAATGAAGCTCGCCTTATCGGAATTTTTCAAGTAACCTGTGTCTGGCGTGTAGCCTCAGAGAATCCCCCAAGATGATGTTGCTTCGCGTTCATTTTTCATCTAAAACTCGAAACAGTACGTGATGGGGTTTTTTCAGGATCTTCCATGCGAGGATTGCGAGTTGATGTTTCCGCTCAACATTTGTGGAAGTTGTACCAAGTGGCATCGATGATTGATGATGAAGAAGTCAATTGCTGAGCACAAAAAAGAACTATCAATTCTATAAAAAACGAAAGCTTCAAGAATGCGGTTTGTTTGCCCGACCGCGTTTCAAGCAAGGACTACGCGCGCCCAAATGGCATAACTACGGAAACGTGGGTTGGCTTAAGGCTTATCGATTGTGGCTGACCTCCGGTTTCAGGGGTGGCTGAGTCTGCGGCCCTGTGATGTGGCGCGCAAAAAGCTAAAAGGGATCTCCGAAAAAGGGATGACGAACCCACCCAGCAGCGGTGGAAAAGCTGTGAAAAATTATTATGATTGCTGCGGTAATAACGGTCGACCCTCCGCTCCAAGCCACTGCGCTAATCTCATTAACTCCACCCACCCAGCAACCACCCGCCAATTACACGCGTTCGTCCTCGCAGAGGGAAGAAGGACCTTCCGTCATGAACATCCCAGTGAAAACCAATGTCTCATCCTTTTACTATTTCATTCCCCCTCTAGAAGTATTCGAGTCAAATGAAGTTTTTCCCAAGAAACACTGAACCGAGCATTCTTCTTAAGGATGGTTTGAGCGAGATAGTTAGTTCCCTAGTCATAGTGGAGAACATATTGAAATATTATTTTTTGATTTCAGCGTCTGTAAACAAATATTGTAATATTAATGGCGAAAATTTATAGTTATATATGACCAAAATTCACAGTAATTAAATGAATAAAGCTACATAAGTCTCTAACTTGACTCATTTTTCCGCCGTACGGCTGAAAACCCTACAAAATAGCAGGTTTATTTGCAATTCTGTCAAAATTACTGTGGTAAGTAATAGATTATTTTTTATAAATAGTTTAGAAAACATGCAATCTACACACCGTTAGTTTATTGACGAAATCTAGGTGATAAAAATTCCTAATTTGCTTAATATTCTCTCCTTCTGGAGCACACAGCCATAGTAAAACAGCTTACATTTTCAGGCAAATTGCTCGATAAGCAGTTCGGCAAAGGGGTTGATATTATGATATAATTGGTAAGATGAGAGTTTTTTTTTCTTTAAAATGAGGCCTAATTCATCAAATTCTAGATGAAGTGATTTTTCGCTCAAACTACCTGAAGTCACATCAACCTCGAACGGGGAAACCACCATCTCCGCATTTGGACACGGGTAGCAGTAAAAGAAAAAGATTATCAAATCTGAATTTTTCGGAAGTTCTTCTGCGTACATCGGTTTGTAAAATGACAGTTCCGCTGGTTATCCTGCCAGAGTATGCTGGTCGGAGCCTTTTTTTTGCCTTTACGTGTATGTGACGTATTTTGCCATCGTCCTTCAATTTTAACTGCTCTCTAATCGAGATGCGGATGATTCTTCCACAGTTTTCCTATTGAGTAACCCCCGTACTCCCAAAAACAATTGACATTTACACGACAGAAAAACGCTTCACCACACTTTCAATCTGATGGCATGATAGCCAATAAAACTGGTGAAAATGAGAATTATTATAAACGCATTATGTCTAAGGAAGGATGATGTAGACATGTAAGTACCATCACCAATCAACTTCAGGGTTATTCTGTAGTTAAGGTATTTAGAAGTAATACCGACAAGAGAGCTGTGATTATGTTACATTTTCTGTATAAATGTCTGGTTTAACACCCTACTTCAAGTGCGACATTATATCAAGCTACAATTTGATGAACCAATTTTGCTTTCCATGTTGGACAAAATTGATTTGGAAGTAAAACTCATGCCCTTGAATTTGGAGCATGTGTTCATGCCTACGTTAGTGAACACGTACGGATGCATTTTCATTCATTTTTTCAAACTTTTCAGGAGGTAATATTTTACCTCTCGCAAATTTTGCGAAAACATCGTCATAAAATAATATTTTTAACTCATAATCCCGTTAAATTCGTCTCCGGGCAATTGCTGTTGTATTAAAAGGTGAGATGGGTGTCAGATATCTTTCGGGGTTTGCATCGGGTAGTTAGGTCCATGGCGGCCAACGTTTCGATGCTCGAGTCGAGCATTGATACGTTGGCCACCATGGACCTAACTACCCGGTGCAAACCCCGAAAGATCCCTGACATATCTCTTCGCCGGGAAAGCCTGAAACCCTTCATGTGAGATTGGGTTGGAAGAAAAGGGTGAGGCGATGTTTTCTGATTGCTTGTCTGTGACGATGAATAGAGGAGTTAGTCATTTACTATTGCCATGCCCCTAAAGGTGTTTTGCGCGAAATTAACATGCCAGCCACGAAGGAGAAGATGTAGAGTACTTTCGAATAGGATTCAGAGACCTTTTGATGGGTAAAAGGAGAGAAAATGGGAAAAAAGGATAAAAATCAATTATGGGAGAAGATTTCTATTCTCTTTTGAAAAGGTTCAGCCATCAGTTTGCGGTCCGAGATAAATAGAGAACGCTCAGGTGACGAAAAAAACTTTGAGGTCGTCATTTGATGCACTATAATACACCAGTTGGTTCACTAATGGCACATTTTTCCTCTCTTTTGCTCAAATATAACAATTTCATTAATGAATCGGGATAAATGTATGCATGTATTTCAAAAGTCTTTTTTCCACAGAAAAGCTAGCGGCATATGTCGGATGCATGAATTATCACGTGGAAAAAAAATATATATATATATATAAATAAAAATAAACTTTGCCACAGGTGGGGCGGAAATAAATATAGAAACACAAAAAGAAGAACACTCACACACTATACGTTCTGATATTTCGACAGCCGAAAAGCTGCCTTTCTCACAGAAGGAAGGATACAGAATCCGCCCGCCCCACCTGTGGCAAAGTTTATTTTATTTTTATTTAAATTATCGCGTGTGTGATTTTCCACGAACACGTATATATATATATATATATATATATATATATATATATATATATATATATATATATATATATATATATATATATGCTAGCAACAAGGCGTTGAGGTTGGGGAAGGATAGGAAAGTAAATAAGTGGACACTCACAGGCAGATGATCAATGACGACACCGGTGTCCACTGCTTAGGGGTAGCTTTCGGGCTAAGGACCCTTCTTCAGCTGGAGGAGATTCACTACTGGAGTAGTGAATCTCCTCCAGCTGAAGAAGGGTCCTTAGCCCGAAAGCTACCCCTAAGCAGTGGACACCGGTGTCGTCATTGATCATCTGCCTGTGAGTGTCCACTTATTTACTTTCCTATCCTTCCCCAACCTCAACGCCTTGTTGCTAGCATATACTTTTATATTTATTTCCTTTCCTTTTATATTTATATATATATATATATATATATATATATATATATAGATTCCTCTACCGCTGACGATGGCGTCCTGACGCCGAAACGTACAAGTTTTCTTTTGTGAGTGTCCTTTTTGCGTGTTTCTGTGTTTGTTTAGTGTATCACTGTTTTATTTATGCATGTGCATCGTCGCCGAGAGCGATTTTCTACCAAGACATTATATATATATATATATATATATATATATATATATATAATCTTTGGAAGTTTTCGCCAATTGGCCACAAATATATAAATTCAAACTTACAGGAGGTAGGAGAAAGATTCCTCTTTCTCCTACCTCCTGTAAGTTTGAATTTATATATATATATATATATATATATATATATATATATATATATATATATATAAAAACTTTGTCACAAGTGTGACTAAAATGAGAACACATAAAAAAGACACTCACACGGGTTGTAAATTTTTCGGTGGATCGCCGCCACCTTCTTCAGCGAAAGGTATAGGAATAGGATTCAGATTGATTCTTCCTATACCTTTCGCTGAAGAAGGTGGCGGCGATCCACCGAAAAATTTACAACCCTTGTGAGTGTCTTTTTTATGTGTTCTCATTTTAGTCACACTTGTGACAAAGTTTTTTTTTTATATATTTGTGTTCACGCTCGTGAAAGCTTCCAATGATTATATATATATATATATTAAACTTCCAGGAGAATCACTCGGGTGATAAATATACAATGTTTAGTGTATCACTGTTTTATTTATGCATGTATATATATATATATATATATATATATATATATATACATGCATAAATAAAACAGTGATACACTAAACAAACTCTTCAATGATTCTTCTACCGCTGACGATGGCGTCCTGACGTCGAAACGTACTGACGTCGAAACGTACAAGTTTTCTTTTGTGAGTGTCCTGTTTGCGTGTTTCTGTGTTTGTTTAGTGTATCACTGTTTTATTTATGCATGTGCATCGTCGCCGAGAGCGATTTTCTACCAAGACATTATATATATATATGTATACGAGTTCGTGGAAAATCACACACGCGATAATATAAATAAACTTTGAGAAACTTTCTATCTTTGAGAAAGGTTCTAGAGCAACCGAAATATCAACGTATAGTGTGAGTGTTCTTTTTTTATGTGTTTATATTTAATTCCGCCCCACCTGTGGCATAGTTTATTTATATATATATATATAAATATATATTTTTTTTATGTGATAGAAGAGGTATCCGGACACAAGTTTACGAATGACCTTCGGAAGGTCATCTCTCACATCCGTCTTTTTTTATCTTATTGACTTCAAGCGACTAATTTGTGTCCCTCGTGAAGAACTTCCAGGAAACAAAAAGGGTTACATGATTTTGAAGCGGACGTTTTGGTTCGAGAGAGAGTGAAGAGGAGCGGACCCATTGGAGAAGTGAAATGAAGTGAAGGAAAACTAACGCTACACTCGGTTTTGATTTTACGGCCTTTTTTATGTTTCAATAAAAATCTCCGAGCCTTGAAGTCCCACGGGGGGGTTCTCCGATCAATTCATTTGAATGTAAGGGAAAGGGAATATTCAATTGAATAAGGGGAAGTAATAATGCACGATTCATAGAAACTAAGAATTACTTGGCATCGTGTATGTCATACAAGATATTATCAATGACAATTCATAGATTACTGACAAAAATATGGCATTAATCAACAAAGGTTTATAATTTTCCTTCTTTAAAACCTATAAAAATGTGATCACTGTCTTACGTGAAGAAAGATACGTTATTAATTTTATTCATGGCTATGGAAAGGGCGCATTCACTACTCTTTCGTGTGCATTATGTAATTACACGTCTAGAATTATGCATCCACTTCCTCTTTCTCATTGCGCTTACTGTGGTGTGGCCCGTATCTATCATATTCCCTAATACACATTTTAAATAGCATATATATGCACTTATAGCATGAATTAGACCACTTCCAAGAGCACCGGAGTTAAACCAACCTGCACATGTTTGGATTAGCACGGATTTAGCTCATATCGAAACTTTTGAAATATCACGACACTATTACGTATCTTAAAATAATTAAAATAACTATGAATGACACAAAAGATAAACATTAGGATTATATACTACGGAACAAACAATTTACCAAAGTGACGGTGTGATGCAATAGTATTGACCTGTACTAGCTACTGTAAATGTAAATAAGTGCGCCTGTAATTCTCTGTCTCATTGGTATTCTTCATGCATATCTACGTAGCACCTCCCACCATTACCTATTTGTCAAGTTACCCATATAAATCGTGTATTTCTTGCTACCAATTTCTTTTGTGGCCATGGGAACTTGCATTTGGACTGAATTGGTGGTGGGAGCTTCCATCTCAAATGTTCATGTTTTATCTATCACACATATTCTACATCGACCACCATTCCCTTAACAGTTCCCTTCCCCACGTTGGCTTCTATCCCCTCTACAATTAATTAGCTGATTGCTATCGGCCCGCTAGTCCATTCTGTCTCCCTATCTCCACTCCTAACAGTATTATATTCCCTTCCTCCGTTCCCAGTTTTATATTTAAGCGGCTCTCTGCCCTCCATATTGCCTTTAGCGCTCTGCTTCCCTGATTTAAGTAAGTAATACTATAAACTTTAGGGTCTTCCTATCTTCTGCTGCGTTTACTCTCATTTCCAAAGGATTTCCACGCATCACGAAAGCTTCCCCTTGGCTATGCAAATTGCCACCGACAGCACAAAATACAACTCAAATGGTATTTGTTCTTGACCTCTTTTTCTATATGTTGGTGCAAATGTCATCAGTTTAGGTCAAATAATATATTTGTTTAATCTTTTTCCGACGTTTCGGATTTTTATTCATCCATCTTCAGGGCTATAAACAATGATGCATGATGTTAAATGATTGACAGTTCTGTTTTGATTACATAATTAATGTAAATTTACAGTCATTAAATATAAAAATACGTAGACATACAAGATAGTTACCTTTAAAGTTTGGTGCTGTTTTTATTTATTTACAATTTTAATTTGGTTGCTTTGCTTTTAATAAATGACACATAACTTTTCAACAAAGAAATGGATCCAAGCAACCAAATTAAAATTATAAATAAATAAAAACAGCACCAAACTTTGAAGGTAACTATCTTGAATGTCTATGTCTATGTATTTTTATATTTAATGACTGTAAATTTACCACCAAAACAGAACTGTCAAACATTTAACATCATGTATCATTTGTTTATAGCCCTAAATATGGATGAATAAAAATCCGAAACGTCGGCTAAAGTTTAAAAATAAAAAAATTATTTGACCTAATCTCATGAAATTTGCACCACACAAAAGACAACTCCACTCTTTAAATATTTCCATCTAACCATTTCCATTTAATTCTATGCATTTCCAAGTGACATCGAGAGCAACAAATTTACGATTGCAAGAGAAAATGTGGCGAAGTTTAATAATTGAGATAGGTGCCGCACCTGAGTATACGCTAAGGTTAACCCTTTCGAAAATATCACCGCGTAATGTGATTTCCCTGGAATCGTAACTAAACGTTTTTCCCGAGGCTTTTGCCGAAATGTATTTCGCCCATTGAAAAGGTGCATGCATTGAAAACTGCGAACTCCTAATTTGAAGATATTTAAAGGATATTGAGTAAAAATTGGAACAGAAAGAATTTCGAGTAAATTAATGATGACGAGAAGAAGGCTCTAACGGAAAGCACAAACACACTTGGGAGTATTTTACGCATTGACTGCGTAATATGTGATGTTTACCGTTACATTTAAGTTTTTATTCTATTGGCTCTCAAGAAACAAACACTCAATGGAAGAGTTTTTATCTCTATTGAAGCCGCATCAGAAGCACTGAGAATAAAAATTAATGAAGATAAAACTAAATACTTGAAATTGGAAAGAAATCAAGGAAAAACTAGAGAACCAACAATAAAAATTAACAACAAACATTTTGAAAGAGTGAAAAGCTTCAAATATCTGGGATCCTTGCTAACAGCATAAAATCAGATTTCCCTTGAAATTCAAGACAGGTTACACATAGGTATAATAAATGCAATTATGCACTGCAGCCTATCTTCAGGTCAAGAAATATTTCAAGAAGCACCAAAATAATCATATACATGCTAGGACCTGTTGTCCTCTATGCCTCTGAAACATGGACACCAACAGTTACACAAGAAGAAATAATCAGAAGATGGGAAAGAAAGTTTTTCAGAAGAATATACGGTGTTGTAAAAGATGCAGGAATATGGATAATAATAACCAATGCTGAAGTTTATGAACAATATGGTGAACCAGACATCATATCGGTTATAAAGCAAGGAAGACTTCGTTGGGCTGGTCATGTACAACGCATGGAGGAAAGCAGGGCAGTCAAAAAGGTTTTCAATGGCACTCCAGGAGGGAGGAGAAGCAGAGGAAGACCACGAAAGCGGTGGCTTGATGACTTAGAGACTGACTTGAGAAGAGATAACTTAGAGACTGACTTGGGGAGTCAGGAGATGGTGGCGTGTTGCGGATGATAGAGAAGAATGGGGGCGGATCATTCTGAAGGCCAGAGCCCTTCCTTGGGCTGTAGCGCCAATAATGATGATGATTCTATTGGCTAGACATAGAAATTTGCAATGCACCGAGTAAATAGTGAATTTTAAAATCATAAGAATGTATTTTCGGCTCGTAACAAAAATAACTTGTGAGGATTTCTATTTGAATGTCAAAAAACGGCTCTGAATTTCAATGTTTTGAGGTGACGTTCTGGTCGCAGAAAACTCACTACTTTAAACATTTTAGCCAATGATCATTGATAAATATCCCGGAGAATACTGGAATATGTTTGACGCAGACTGGATAGTGGTTAATGATAAAACTTTCTAGCAATGGCAAATAAACTATTAATTGAAGTTATTGGTGACGGTCGATACTTTGTGGAATTCCATCTTAAGAAAATATTATATAATTTGCACAATTTCACTGGAGATTTGGACTCCATAAACTGCTCATTTGGAGAACTGGACTCAATAAATCAAATTTGTTAATTGTGGGATTGTGCAAAGTATTTAATCTTTCTCCCAAACTATTAATTACTACTCACAACCAATTTGATGTCATGAAAACCACAAAATTGAAACTCTGAAACGCAGAAAATTGCTGTGTCAGCTGTCAACAGAAATTAAACACGTACGGTGACGAAGTGAAAGAAGGATATATTGCGCATACAATCAAGATATTAGTGGGCGAAGTGAAAGAGAGAAAATTAGAAAAGCAGGAAAAAAAGAGATTGAAAGGATAAGTACTGCAGTTTGTATCTGTACACGCATGTCACCAAGGGAGTCAACTCGCATTCCAAGACGTTTCGTAATACTACTTTGTATTGGTAAATTTCCACACAGTATAAACTTTTCTTGTAGATTTTCGCAACTCATTGTTTATGGTATTCAGGATTTTGGTTCTGCGATTAAACTATTTAATATTATGCAACAGTTTCGCCGTGCTATGCTGCCGGCTTCGTCGGGCTTTTAAGAACAACAATGGTCTTTTTTACAAAAAGTAAATAAACTATTCCAGCAGTTGATGATTTTGAGAAGAGAGTGATTTCATATTGCTCAAATAAATCCAGCCTTGCCCCTTTGTCAAAATGGTGAAAAACCTCCGTGTCCAAAATACTAAAATTGTTAAAATCACAAAAGTGTATAGCGAGACAGGATTTATCGTCACAATGAATAAAACTAGACCTATGCTCCTTCACTCTGTCCTTAATTCTTCTGCCTGTTTGGATAATATAACACATATCACAGTCATTACACTTTAATTGTTTAATTACAGTGAATGAAAACATTTCACATGTTCTTGCTTACATAATTAATCTAAGTATGCAAACAGGTTTATTTCCTAATCAGTTAAAAACTGCGATAATAATACCTATTTTTAAGAAAGGAGATAAAATGGACGTTAATAATTATAGACCAATATCCTTACTATCTGTCTTCTCTAAAATAATGGAAAAAGTTATCAAAAATCGACTTCTTGGTTTTCTAAATAAGCATTCATTTTTTAGCAGTAACCAATTCGGATTCCGGTGTGGCAAAAGTACAGAAGATGCCTTACTAAAATTATGCTCAGACTTGAACGAAGGACTTAATAGGAATTTCAAAGTTGCTGGCCTATTCATAGACATTACTAAAGCTTTTGACTCAGTAAACCATAACTTACTAATGCAGCGATTATGGGAAGCTGGTGTTCGGGGTATTGCGTACGACTGGTTTCAAAGTTATCTTTGTGACAGAGACCTATGCGTGCGTATTCAGAATTGCTGCAGCAATAAGATCAAACTAACCTGTGGCGTGCCACAGGGTTCTGTGTTAGGCCCCCTACTGTTTTTGATTTATGTGAATAATTTATGTACCGGTAGGTTTAAGGGTAAATTAACGTCTTTTGCTGACGATACTGCATTAATTTATTCTTCTCATAACATTGGTGACTTGCATGCTCAGATGCAAAGTGACATTAAAGCACTAAATATGTGGTTTTCAATGAATTATATGTTGCTAAGTGAAAAAACAAAATATGTTGTATTTACAATGAGTAAAACTATCTCACTTAGAAATAAACTTTATTATCAATGTAAAAGTTGTATTAAAGGTAATTCTTCTTGTGATAACTGTATTGTGATAGAACAGGCAAGTTACATAAAATATTTAGGCATATTTATTGATGAAAAATGTAAATGGAAACTACACCTGAACAAACTAAAATCTGAAATGATTTCCATTGTCAGAAAATTCTACTTCCTCAGATACATATGCCCAGAATCAGTATTAAGAATTGTCTATTATGCCTTGGTCAATTCCAGACTACAATATGGAATTGTATGCTGGGGTGGAGCCTACTTTACCACCATCAAACCTTTGATGGTTGCACAAAATAAAGTCATTAGAGTTATGACAAGGTCATTAAAAAGAAGTCACGCTTTCCCACTTTATAAGGAATTAAATATTCTACCATTACGGCACCTATTCATATATAAAGTCCTCAGAGTATTTTATAATCGTAGCGGTGAAAAGGCCAAACCAAAAACATACTCTACGAGATTAAAATCGGATGTTATAGTACCAAGGCCGAAAAATGAAATATTTCGGCAATCATATCAATACCTGGGGCCAAAATTATATTATTTATTGCCAAATAACGTGACCAAGGTAGAGACAGAATGTGAATTCAATAAAGCTGTTACAAACTGGCTTATGAGTCATGAGGAAGTGGAATTTTTATTTAAAAAGGTTATATAAAATATTATTTAATTGTTTGTATCTGTATAAGTAATATGTCTATGTATGAATGCACTTAATTTTTCTTTTTATTATTATTTATCACACCATCTATTATATGATTAGCACCTTGCCTGCCCGTCATATTTATTTTAATGGTAACCCCAACACAGGTATTGTTCCTCTGGGGTACCTATATTCCATTTATGTATGTAAATTGTCAAATGTATTTTCTAATGGATAATGGAATAAATATATATTATTATTATTATTATTATTATTAATTTATACACACCACTTCTGCCATACCGGTCATACCGGGGGTCATACCGGTCTTTCGAGTTGAATAATATGCTTCCTATTGTCACAGGATTATAAAACGATACCCTAAATCATTCAAAAAGCAATGTTTTCAGCAATTTGTAAAATAATTTACCAACAAATGGAAGTTTACCCAGCGATTTGGGAGGGAGCTATTGACAGACAGAGATGTAATTAGCGGTCTTTGGCTACAACGGTGTAGTAACCTGTATATACAATTTTCATCAGACCCATTTCAAAATGCCAAGACCTTTATTATATCCAACTCCTGACTAAATTTTTCCACGGATAAAGATATATTAACTAATCTATAAATCATGGATCTAAAATAAGCAAGTTTGTGAATGTGGTGGTGAAAAGAGTCGAACGATATTAAAACATCCGTAAAATTTGATTTTGTAAACATTTCAAAATCATGACGTCCACTAAAAATCGAAATATTTAAATGTAAAAAGTTTATGGAATCACCTCCGTATTCTAAAGTGAAATGTATATTATTATGTAACGAATTTAAACAAGATTAAAAAAGATCGAATTGACGTAATGACCCAGTCCATAAACAAAAAATATCAAAAACATACCTAGACCAATAAACTACGTTCTTTAGAAGAGAGTGTTAAGAATTAAAAAGGCTATACTCTAAATTATTCATAAATATTTCGGGTGAAATAGGTGAAAGGGGGGAGCCTATGGAAAATCCGAACCTCTGTTGCTAGCAGTCATCGTTAAAAATAAAATAATTTTGGGCCAGGCACAAAGTCAGCAAGTTTTTAACATCTTTTTGAATTCTGCGGCTCATAATTCGGCTAAGTTATGTAATGATGTTGTATTTATCGATCGATCGCCTTTGTTAAACCTTGTTCTCCCTCCCGTCCGACAATATGATGACCATGCCTCCTGACCTACACCACCAACGGCCTTTCTGTGTTCTACCCCCCCCCCCCCCTCTTTTTCCTCATGTGTTCCCCTTCTGTGACTTAATACCCCCCACCCCCTGGCCTCCATCCCCGGGTATATATGGTGGAGTTTCTGAGAAAGTTGTACCTTGATAATGGCGTTACGTGCCGAAACCTAGGTCGGTGGCGTGTTTTAACTGTGTTTTTTTAATATACTGTGTGGAAATTTACCAATACTGATTTATTTGAAATGGACATCAAGTTTATTCACAAATTTAAGCCTGATACGCTTTTATGCGTACTTATAATGTGTACACAACCTGAGCATAAATCTTCGTTGTCGTGTCTAGGGTGCCATGAGTGAATTAGAGAAGTAATTTGAGATACGGAGTGTTATGTGCATAATCAATATTAGCTTAACTTTGATCAATAGCAGTACTGGTCCGAAAAACAACGTTGGTGTTATTCAAGAAACCAGCAGTGTATTTAATTTGTACTCTCTCATGCTTTCACAGAAAAAATTCTGGATAAACTGTAATTACCAGCATTTGCTTTCAACTCATATCCTTCTCAGAAAATGTGTCTCTGCCAGCAAACTCTCGAAGCAAATGAACACTATTTGAGAAAGATAGAAAAAATGGAGAAACATGGTAAGAACCAATATACTACACATTGGGGTCATCGTACTTTCTCATGTACATGATACCAACCGAAAAAAGACAAGTTAAAGGAGCTTTGCAAATATTCGCACAACTATTAAAATTTATTTGCACTTGACCGTTGTTCAAAGTCAACCTCGGATTAACGCGGAGACGAGCCAAAAATAATTTAATATTTTTTTAACGACGTCGTTTATTTTGCCGATAACTGACTACAAGCCCTCGAGCATTCACGCGCTCAAAAATACTGTTAATGGAAGTAAACGATCCCTGGAGCTTCCATAAAGAAGAATGGCAATGGGTTTAAGTGTCTGGAAGAGAGAAGGCGTGATAAGAAGCGGCTCTACACTCCACCTTTCTTTTCTAGCCCCCCCCTCTTTCTTGACGATTATGCATATATTCCTCCTCCTCCTCCACCAGCACTCTCTCCCAACTTCCTCTCCTCCCTTATCTCTCCCATTATTGAGTGGTCCATCCCACACGTTCCCTCGAAAAGCCGCCTCCCCCCCCCTCTCCCTTCTCCGCCATCTCATAAAGGAAAGCCACTCCCTCGCAGACCACATACCCTGGACTAGGAAGAGGGGATGGTTGCATTCTCCCACCACCCCTCTCAACCCTTCTTCCGAACCGGAAGAAAGAGGGGAATGTATGAATAAGGGTCTCACTGAGCACCCCTTCTACCCACCCACACCCCTTCAAAGCTCCTGAATAAAGAGAGAATTCCTCTTGTGGCTCCTGTGGATGCGCGGTGCGGTCGACCTTTGAGCGATTATTAATATTATTATTCCCTTTTCATCCTTTTCCTCTCTTTCTCCATTCCTATAACCTCAACGAGGCATTAAGGAAGGAGCACTCAACATTGGATTTCGGAGGAAGGCCTCGAATAAATGATACCAATTAAATTAGAACTGAATTCCCGCGAAGTAACCACGTATTTTTCCTAGTATTCACTCCTTTTAAAGAAAGGGCGTTAAATGATCCATGTGACTGTGAGAATAGCCAGGCACAACCTTGGCCTACCATAAAATTTTGTTTAGCAATATATAATAATTTCAAATTAACTAAAAAGGTTTTGTAAAACTTTTGTCACTTAAAATACATATGTGCTCTTTTTAAAAAAACTGGAGGATGCTGGTGCAAGAGGTCATTTTTTATCGTGGTTCAAGAGTTACTCAAATATGTAGTAGAAAAATCCAAGTTAAATGTAACGACATTGAATATTTAAGTGATATATTTATAGCCATTAAGTATTGACAAATAATAATGTATGCTGATGATATAGTACTCATAAGTAGACATAGGAATTGTGAAATAGCCACGTAAGAGGATTGAAATGAATTGTAATGATAATAATAATATTAATAATTGCGACTTAGTTCAGGGTGAAATTAGGGCCATGCAGTCTTTTCTTCTGGAAGGTTACTCGGGATTTCCACTGGGTCAGGTTCTCCATCTCGGCCGACGATTCCATGAACGAGTTGTCCTTCGTCATCAGGGCATGATGCCCTGATGGACATGCCCTGATGACGATGGACAACTCGTTCATCGAAACGTCGGCCGAGATGGAGAACCTGACCCGGTGGAAATCCCGAGTAACCTTCCACAATTCTATACGCCGGGAAAGCCTGCGATCATTTTTCAGTCCTTTCTTCCATTTTAGCCCTCACACATGTTCTTGCCTTGAGTGAAAGAAAACACACCCAGGCGGGATTCGAACCCGTGACCTTAGGATTAGCAGGCGAGAATTTGACCCCACCGCTACCGAGGCCAGAGGTAATAGACTAAATGCACGGGCACATGTTAATAACTTCATTATAAATGAAGGGAAAACATCCAAAATGCATAGTTTATCCACGATGGCCGCTACGAGGAGGAAGGTTGCATTCTCATTGATGTATTCAAATATAATGGTTCTACAACACGAGAATAATTGTGTGAGTTCAAACCTTGCTCAGGTGGAAAAATATACATATCTTGGTATCATCATTGATGAATATTTCAAATTCCTTTATGGTGCATATGAAATAAATATGAATATGAGGTTCATTGCGTAACCTGTATGCTCAAATATTTGATACTAACAAATATTAATGTCTAAACATATATTGCAATCGTTGAGAGTATACCGATGGATGGTATTGCAGTATGAGGATCAATGGCATGTAATACGTTGCTAAACTCAATAATTAGAAATCAAAAGAGGATAATGATATTAATTAATATCGATGAACCAAGGGCTTACTACAATTTAGACCTAAAAGCATTATGCATAAATTATAATGTGCTAATAGTTAAACATATATGGTAATTTATTGTAGAAAATAATAATTGTAAGCAAATTACAAGTAACATGTTTGATATGGCAGTATTGTTAACAGTACAGTTACAGTAATTTGACATTCATGCAGTTACAAATAATGGATATTGCCCTATTCACTGTGCCATGTCTTTTTAAAAACTTGCCGAGGCATTTATATAAGTAAAGTTGAAGTAAAAAGAAAAGTAAGAAAAATGGCTGGTTAATGAAACAAATAAATCTGTGATATCTCGGTGTTTTCTTACTTTTTTCTTCTTTGTTAATGCCGATTCTTAAGTACAATTTAACATTTAATTCCTACTTTAAATTAATAGAAAGAATGAAAATTTGTATTGGATCAAGATTTTTTTTTTTAAGTGTAAGGTATACGCTCATTGATATAGAAATATATATTAATACACAATCTCTTCTTTTGATTTATTGAGTTTTGGTCATTTAAAATTCCTTTATATTTCACTACCAACGTTTCGGCAAATATATATTGCCAACCTCAGGGATAATTGAAAACCATAAAACAAAAGTAAACAACATAAATCGGTAGAAACGGAATAATAACAATTATGTATTGATAAAAGTTATATGACTGTGAATTAAATGTTAACAATGCCCTTAAATCAACCCGAACGGCTAAAGTGATCGTTTTTTTTTCTAATTTCTCTTTAATGCACGTTAATGCATATTTCTCAAAGGCTATGATATTTAGTTTTACACACCGGAAATTTATTCCATGTGTATCTTATGTATAAT